>CM038677.1:751106633-751721848 GCA_021605205.1 Aegilops longissima | reverse complement strand
AAAAGTTATAGCCGTTTACATTTTCCCTACACTTTTTGCAAAACATGTCCAAATTTAAGTTTTCAAATTTTCCTAACTAGTAGATATAGTAATATAACTACCTCTTGACACGGCGGGGGGTAGAGTTTGAAAATTGGCCCTTTAGTACGGTTCGTGGCACCAACCGGTACTATAAGTTAGACCTTTAGAACCGGTTGGTAACACAAACCGGTACTAAAGGGCTCGTGAGGACCGACTGGCCTTGACTGCCACTACCCCTTTAGTACGGTTCGTGGCACGAACCGGTACTAAAACTCAACACGAACCGGTACTATTGATCGCAGCCATGAACGGCACTATTGATCACATTAGTGCGGTTTTTTACAAAGCGGCACTAATGTGCTTACATTTGACCCTTTTTCTACTAGTGAAAGGTAAGTTCATGTTAACACCAAAAATTATTTTCTTCAATGATTTCCTACCTTAAACATTTTATATGTATACACTGTAAATATGTATATATATATATATATATATATATATATATATATATATATATATATATATATATACACATCAACACTATTACGATCACGGGATGAGAATAATATTACGATCACAACTGACACCCCCGCTAGTAGTACGTTGAACTTCCCTGTGAACTAGGTTGAACTTCCGCCAACATTGCCCAAATGGGGCTTGCGATATACCGTTGGAAAGCTATGGACACCAGTATCAAGACCCAACTTAAAATTTTTGGTAAAATGTAAGCGGTTTAAGAGCAGTTTTGAAAACCGTTTCTTCTTCACAAAAAAAACATGAAACGTATTTTCGATCGCATTTCTAAACCGTTTGTCGGAATGAGGCATATAATATGGAGTTGGAAAGCTGCTACAAAACCGCTACTTCCACATGTTAAAAGTTTTCTCTAATTCTGTATGGTTAAAGAGTAATTTGAAAAAAAGTAAAATTTCACAAACCGAACAACCGAGTTCGTATTTTCAACGTCATTTCTAAACCGCTAATCCAATTGAGGCATACGATATGGCGTTGGAAAGCTTATGAAAATGCGCTACTATTTCGTTTTAAAAGTTGTTTCTAATTTTGAACGTTTTAAAAGTAATTTAGAAAACTGTACAAGTCTTACCGAGTTAGTATTTTCGAGCTAATTTTTTAACCGTGCGTCCGAATGCAGCAAATGATATGGCATTGGAAAGCATGAACAAATGCGATACTTTTTGGTATGTATTATTTCTCCCATTTCTTTATGGTTTTTAGTCAGTTTGAAAATGGAGAAAATGTATTTTCACCATATTTTCTACAAACTTTATCGAATGGCGCAAATAATATACATTGAAAAGCTACGGAAAATGCAAAACTTATTCATGTTGACAGTTTTCTCGATCTGTAGCCGTTTTCAAGTAATTTTAAAAGCAGCGAGATCATTCGTTCGCCTTTATCGCGAAACAGATTCGCCAAAAATGCATCGCGTGAAGTACCTGAACTTCTTAGCACGTGTACTTGAACTTCACTCTGTTTTTCACGTGCTTTTTTTGTCGTATATCTCTATCCACTGCTCCTAGTTCTACATCCACTCACCGGAATTGAGCAAGTGATATCGATGGAAAACTGCTGTAAACACGCAACTTTCTCGTGTTGATCATTTTTCATACTATAGCGATTTTAAAAGTTTTCATCTGAAATTCATTCGCGTAGTAGTGAACTTCATGCTATTTTCACGTTGAACTTCGGTGGCGTATTTTTGTTTGTACAGCGCTGAACTTCACTCTGTCGAACCCGACCTTGAGGCTATCTTTGCAACCGTGGCTTCCCCATGAATTATTCGGTTAGTAGTGTTCTATATGATGTTAGTGTAATCTAGAAAGGTTTTTAGCAACTAAATACGGTTTTAAATAGAAATCTCGCTTCATTGGCGGATTTTGCTCTCGAGTTGTGATGAAATTGCGTTTTTGCAATTTTACTGCCTGATTTGTTCGACCTGGTTGAACTTCCATCAACATTGCCGAGATGGGGCTTGCGATATACCGTTGAAGCTATGGACACCGACATCATGACCCAACTTAAAATTTTGCCAAAATTTAAGTGGTTTAAAACAGTTTGAAAACCGTTTTTCTTCATACAAAAAAGGTGAGTCGTATTTTCGATCGCAATTCTAAACTATTTATTGGAATGAGGCAAATAATATGGCGTTGGAAAGCTGTTGTAAAACCGCTCCTTTCACATGCTGAAAGTTTTCTCTAATTCCTTATGGTTAAAGAGTAATTTGGAAAATCGTAAAATTTCACAAACCGAACAGCCGAGCTCGTAGTTTTGACGGCATTTCTAAACGCCTAATCCAATTGAGACAAATGATATCGTGTTGGAAAGCTTATGAAAATCGCTACTTTTCATGTTGAAAGTTTTTCTAATTTTGAATGGTTTAAAATAATTAGAAAACAATACAAGTTCTAGCAATTTGTATTTTGAGCTAATTATTTAACCGTATGTCGAATCTGACAAATGATATGGCGTTGGAAAACTTGAGGAAATATGAAACTTTTGTATCTATTATTTCTCCCAATTCTTTATGGTTTTAAGTCAGTTTCGAAAATGGAAAAAAAAGTATTTTCACCGTATTTTCTACAAACTTTAATGGAATGGCGCAAATAATATACTGTTGAAAAGCTACGGAAAATGCGAAACTTTTTCGTGTTGATGGTTTTCTCTGATTCTTAGCCGTTTTGAAGTAATTACGAAAATGGCGGGATCATTCGTTTGCCTTTATCATAAACCGATTCTTGAAAATGCAGCGTGAAGACTTGAACTTCTCGGCATGTCTACTTGAACTTCATGCTGTTTTTCACGTGCATTTTTTGCTCGTAGATCTCCACCCACTGCTCGTAGTTCTCCATCCACTCACCGAAATTGAGCAAGTGATATACGGATGGAAAGCTGTTGTAAACACGAAACTTTTCCGTGTTGATCATTTTTTCATACTCGTGACGATTTTAAAAGTTTTTCATCTAATATTCATTCAGTGTAGTAGGTGAACTTCCTGTTGTTTTCACGTTGAACCTCTGTGACATATTTTTCAGTTGTAATTTTCTCATCCATTCGTCAAGTGTTACACAAATGGTATTTCTTTTGTATAAACCTCTCTCACAATATTTTTTTAACTTTCTCCGACGGAGGACTTGAACTTATATCAACAAACATTTAGTCTTTGCTTTTTTATTCTTTTTAATACAAAATGCACATCGTGTAGTACGTGAACTTCTGGCAGTTATCAATCTGAACTTCTCTCGGTTACGTGAAAATATCTGAGTTTTTTTTATGAATTTTTAACCTGATTTTCTTAATCCTTTTTTATGAAATTGTGAAGCGCTCTATTTATTAAAAGTTGAACTTCTTGTTATTTAATTTTTGAACTTCTTATTTCCATACTTTAACAACGAGGAAAATTCAAGTTTCCTATAATCATCGAACTTCTCCATCTTTTTAATATGGACTTCCTGATTTTATTTCTTAATCTTTTTTATGAAATTTTGAAACGCTCTATTTTAAAATTTTGAACTTCTTGTTATTTTATTTTGAACTTCTTGTTTCCATTCTTTAATAACGAGGAAAATCATCGAACTTCACCATCTATTTAATATGGACTTCTGGTGTTATTTCTTAATCTTTTTATGAAATTTTGAAGCACTCTATTTTAAAATTTGAACTTCTTGTTATTTTATTTTTGAACTTCTTGTTTCCATTCTTTAATAACGAGGAAAACCATCGAACTTCTCCATCTATTTAATATGGAATTCTGGTTTTATTTCTTAATTTTTTATGAATTCTTAAGCGCTCTACTTTTTAGAGTTGAACTTCTTGTCATTTTATTTTTGAACTTCTTGCTTCCATTCTTTAATAACGAGGAAAATCTGAGTTTTCTAGAATCAACGAACTTCTCCATCTTTTTAATATGGACTTCACGGCTTTATTTCTTATTCCTTGTTATTTTATTCTTCTGGTTTTAATAAATATCAAACGCTCTCCTTTTAAAAATTGAACTTCTTTGGTTTTATTATTTAGTAAGCAGAAAAATCTCCATTTTTATATACATTGAACTACTCTATTATTTTAGTTTGAACTTCTTGGTCTTATTCTTGTAATAACGAGAAAAATCCAAGATTTTAATATACATCAAACTATTCTATGATTTAAAATTGAACCTCCTAGTTTTTATTTTATGCTAGGAGTATTTTAATAAACATCAAACTGTTGTGGTATTTAAACCGAATGTTTTATTTTACTTTTGGAAGCGAATATTTTTTCTTTTTCTAATAAACTTGAGACTTCTCTATTTTCAAAATTTGAACCATTGAATTTTTGTATATTCACCTCTTTTTTTTATACCCAATGTGTGCGTTTTTCCCTAAGCGAACATATTGAACTATCCATGACAGAGAATATGAACTTCGCATCAACCTTCTTTTGTCTTCAAGAAATGCCCGCTTGTTTTTTTGCTTTTAATATCGAACTTCTATGCTCTATTATTTTGTAACAATTTCATGAAGGAGAAGGGAAGCAGCAACATAATGTGTGTCAGAGTTTAACTACTTGAGGAAACCAACCAATACGTGATACATTTTTTACTGTAAAGAGCAGAGAACAATTTTTTTTCATGTCTTTCCAATTTGAACCCCACTAAAAAAGTTTATACTCAATGTATTTTTTAGTGTTTCCGTATTGGTTGAACTTGTTGCTTCCTTAAAATTGAACTTCCTAATGTTTTAATACATGAACACAAAAAAATTGACACTATAAAACCAATATGGAAAACAAACTTCTTGGAGCCGCATCGTTGAACGGCCCGAGACGGCGGTGTTGAACTTTTTGGGCAACACAATGTTAACGCATACTATTTAGAAATGTATGAGCACATCAACAAGGATCTGATTTGAATACAAATGATAGACTGTCATGTATAGTCAGAGAAAACACGAAAGAAAACAAAAAAACTACTGAATATATTCACTTTTTTGTCTCTGCATTTTACATCATATTTGGTTGTAACAGGATCCTGTACGTGCACTCTTCTTGGGGTCTAGTTGTGGCCAAATGGGATGTTCAGAGAAATATGTCGTTGTCGTTCTTCTTCTCACAGAAACTGAAGGATTAAAACTCGAGACGTTGTTGTATTTTGGAGATAAACTTGGAAGAAAACCGACTTGTCAAACTGAAACAAATGGACCAAAACACCTAATTTTGCACCTGCAGGTATAGCTGAACTTTAGACATCAAAAATCACTTGGAGACAGCAGAGGCAAGCGCTCGATGGCTGGAGCACGGTCGTGGCCGAGGTCGTTGGAGAGGGTATAGCTGAATTTCCTCGATAACAGTAAGTGAACTTCGTGCCTTCTTCTGCATACCAAAATCTGAATACATATATAAGAGAAATAGATATATGAACTAGCATGAACAAAAATTGTGACAGGGCATATTTTTCTAAACTTCTTATGCAAAAACTCTCTGTATTTTTCACCCCTTGTTCTTTGTGAACTTCAATTTTCAGAACAAAAACTTGGTTGATCGAACCAATGGATCCACATGTCAGGGAGATCTTTGCGGATGGCAACTGCACCGTCGGGCATCAGAATCATCCTCGAGAATAGCGTTCGTGCTGTGCAGGGGGTTGGGGACGACGACATCGGCAGGACACGAGAGCTTGAAGAACAAGAATAGCGCCGCGATGGTGGTCCGAGGGTCACGCACGGATGAACAAGAGGAACTGGGCGACGATGAGCAGGAGGATCCAGGGGAGTTCCCCGGAGGTAGAGAAGTAGAAGAGGCAGGCCGAGGGCGGGAGGAGACTCACTGGAGGCAGAAGTGCGGGGTTGACCGGAGTGGGGGACATTAAGAGCAGCGGCGGCCGGTGGTGGAGGCGTGAGGCGGCCGCAAGATCCGGCGGCGCACGTGGGGGTTCCGGAGAGGGCGCACGGCAGCGGGTGGATCCGGTTAGGGGGCGCGCCGACGGGGGTCTCCGGGGACGGGGCGTGACGGAGGGGGTTTCTAGGGATGGGGCGCGGCGGCGCGGGTCTCCGGCGAGGGGCGCGGCGGCAAGGGTCTCCGCGGAGGGGCGCGGAGGCGTGGGGATCTGGGGAGGGGCGCGGCGGCGTGGGCATCCAGGGGAGTGAAAGCAGCGTGGGGATCGAGGGAGGGGCTCGGCGGTGGGGATCCGGTGATGCAGACGGTTGCGGGGTGGGTGCGGGAGTGGGGGAGAAGAGGTTTTTTTTTCGGTTTTATCGTGTGGGCTGCCGCACCGGTTCGGGAGGATCTGCTCGGCTCCTATAGAGGGCGCGCCGTGATCCAAATAGCTATTCTAATCCCGGGATTAGAATAGTGCTATATATATATAGTGTGTGTGTTGCAGGCACGAGATTTTAATAAATACAGAGACAACAACAATAAGGGTCAGTCACATGGCAAAAAGCTTCGACATTGGAAAGCCAGTGCGCTGCGAAACCATGGCAGTCATGCTACAGATGTTGAAAAAGCAACTCAGGGGCACAAAGAGAAAGATTCTATCAACATACAACACCGTAAGTAGAGCTCAAGTTTCAACAATGAATATCACTCTATTGATCAATCAACCTTTCTGTACAATTGAATTTACAAATTTCTTCTACGCACATGTGACAAAACAAGCAGGCATCAGTACGCATGGCTAACCATGAAGATCCATTGGACTTGAAAAATAAAGACGAAGCACACGTTAGAGACAAGACAGTTCCTAAAAGGCTTAAAAGATTCCTTGATCTGGAAGAAAGAGAGCAACTACAAGATTTCAACATGGTAAGCACATCTCATGTTACAGATAAGAGATACAATCTCGGCACTACAATTACGTCTAACAATCATCAAATCATGACTAAATCCAAAAACGATCCCTTATTTGTCAGTTCTTTCTACCAGTTTGCATAGGCGGGCATGTTCAACAAAAACAAAGAACTGTGGGCCACTACTTCGTTGTTACAATTAACATGAAAAAAGAATGCTTTGAACTCCTTAACTCTTTACCAGATGAATATACATGCACAATGGACTACTTCAACACAGTAACAAGCAGAGTAAAGAGGATATGGAAGCAAATAAGCCCATTGCTCCAACTGTCTCCAAGTAATATTGACCATTTCAAAAAGGTCAAAATGAAGGTGCCACTTCAAGGAAAAACGTAAGCACTACAAACCTTTCTCCTTTTCCTTACTCACTGTAACAATTATTAATGTAATCCATAAAAAACATAGGCCATTAGGACAACTTCACCTAAATTGCCCAACCATCTTTGGACAGCGACAATAATCAATCATCCTTTTACCTGCAGATTCGACTGTGCGTTCTATATGTTCATGAACGCAAAACACTACACCGACGATGGAGAAACAGTGTTACTAACAGAGGAACAAGTCCCAGAGTTGAGAAAGAAAATTCTCTGTCAAATATTCAGCCAATACAAAGATATGGCCGCATTGTCATTAATCAACTACACCGCCGGTTTGTCTTACTAAAGACAACAAAGTAAAATTCTACTTATCTAATTTTCAGAGACACACCAATAAGTTTTTATTTTTTATTTTAACAGATATGCTGAAATCTGAGGTCGATATGGAAGACACTGAAATGCAACGAATACATTGTGATAGAATTCAACAAGAGATTCCTCCAACTCCCGAGCACATTGGGACGAGCGCTCAAGAGATAAAAGTTATTGACATTAAGGACACAAGCAGCGATGAGGAGAAAGAAGATTATCATGTGAGCAGCAAGGATACCACCAAGGTGTCTGAAGAAGCACTCATGGAAGAACAAGCCAGACGGATCTTTGGTTTGAGAGGGAACAACACGCGCGACGGACAACGATTTACAAAAGGAAGACGAACGGAAAGATCCACCAATAGAACCAGACAGACCACACCCCAGATAAAAACAACGAAGGCATAACACGCTCTCCTTTAGAAGTGGATAATAGGACAAATAGCGTACCTACTCGCCAACAACAGCTTTCCAAATAAAACAAGAACCCTGTTGGCGAAGATCGCATATCAGGAACATCACCAGAGGCAGAACATGCACAAGAAGAAAAGAAGTAGAAAGAAAATAATTTAGTAGAAAAGATACTTCAAAATAGGAAACGCGATGCTGAAGTCTCAATAGAACCGAGCATCAAAAACAACAACACACAAAAGGACACACCAACACAGGGCACAACGGCGAGGCACAGTTAAGTCACGACAAGAAAAGGGCAAGGCATCTTGCAAGAGTGCAGACAAGTTCCCCAAAACCCTCGACGATTCAATCACATGAGATCAGCTCAGCAAACATAATCTCAACTAAGAGGCCATTCACGCGAGGAAGCAAGGAAATTGAGAAAGTCAATGCTCCAACACTTGTTCCGGGAGATTTCATTTACAAAGAAAAGGCCATGCAACTCTATAGATATCTGATGAGCCGACAAGGATAGAAAGAATGCGGACGGATGGCAGATTCTCCTTGTTCCATGGAAGCGATTACGAGCTGCACATTCTCTAACATCCAACTAACCATTCACTCACCTACTTCTAAACCCTCCTTGCTTGCAGAGAACAGCTATATAAAAGCTCGAAGAGCGAAGGCTACATTTCAGGAAAATCCTTCATGGAACAAGCAGGGAAAGGAGATGCACAAATGGGCCGCGTTCTTTGGGCGAATGGACGAAGCGAAGCAGATTCAACCCAAAGCGTCACAACTATACTCCCTGCAGAATTTGCAAATGTATGCATACCTCACCCACAAAAACACCACCGTCATTACTATGGTAGAATATTTAACTAATACCACACACTCTCTTTCTTGAAGATGGTGCTAGGTCTCAATTATAATAGAGGAGAGCTATCAGAATCCAACGAAGACAATGCACTACAAGCATTTCAACAACTCGTGCGAGGTAAAAACACCCTGCACTCGAAGATGGTAAGTTCGGAACTATTACTGAACACGTGACTTATTCTCCTTGAGCTTCAACAATTAAATGAAATTCAATTTTTACATCAACAACGATCTCCTCTCTCAACGTAGATCCTGATACCTCATCACACAGACAAGCACTACACGCTATATGTAATGAACAAGTACAGAGATAGCATCGACATCCTTGACTCACTGAACTATGTAAACTACACCGATTTGTCTTGGAGTGAACACCATGTGCATCGAGCAAAACTGGTATGTACTTTTTGTACATTGATTTATTCTTTTCCTCGTGATAGTATGATACTCTTACTTTTATCAATGCCGCACCCAAACAACAAAACAAAAATGCAATCACAGATGAGAAGGATGTCGGTGCTGATGAACAAGTATCACCAACTAAAACACAAGAACGAACCAGACTGGGCAAGGATAGCAGAAAGGCCTCACAGGATCTGCACACCAAAGCAAGAAGGAACACAATGCGGACACTTCACAACCCAATTTGCAAAACACTGGAATGGGAAAGAACTGGTCAAGGACAGAGAGGATTTCCATGTAAGTTACCAGTACATACACGTCAAATTAATTACTTGATTTCTTTATTACCGCAATTAGTTTATTCACAATGGTGGACAACACGTAACTATAAACCATACATTTTGACATGCCTGCAACACAGCAAGGTGGATGCCGAATGGAAACCAGAGTACGTATACACACTCATATTCGGTAAAACCAACCAAATAAAGCGCCATCAACTTCCTGAAATAATCAAAATTTTCAAACCAGAGACTATAAACCTTTTTTCGCCCATGAAAGGTAATATAACTAATTTCATTTTTACCATCAGTCAACATGACAGGAGCTTCAAATATATCTTTTAGAAACAACAGCCATAATTTTTTATCTGTTTTGACAGAGCGAGATGAAAAGAACCAGGATCAATCAAGGAGCACCAACAAATACCCACAACACCATCATTCGTTCAGACACGTGCGTAAGGCAAATGAGCTCTACGACATAGTCATGAGTGACACATGGCAGGACAAATTCAAAAGGTGACTTGGTTCCTTTTCCAGCTGAAATTAGTTAAAGTTACGCGGCAATCACACAAATAAGACAGAAACTAGAAAGAACCTTGAATTCCTGTTTATCAGCTTGCTTGTAAGTGACATTCTCAACAAAATTTTCTTCTACTGTTTTACCTGTAAGCAGAGAAGTAGTATTCTCGAGAGAACAACCACAGGGGAACAGCACAAACTCTCACTGGATCAAACCTAAAGGAAATATTTGGGCCTGCAAATAAGAAAAAACGTCAAGGAATGGAAAAGAAGGTGCTCGATGAGTTAGCAGAAGCATGGGAGGTGTCGTGGAAATATCACGTCAGATGTCCTTGTGAAAGGACTTAGTCGTGGAGCCATCGCGACGGGTTAGCTTAATGGCGTTAAACCGGACAAAGGACACGGGAGTTTTATACTAGTTCGGCCCCTTACGATGAAGGTAAAAGCCTACGTCTAGTTGTGATGGGATTATTGGGGTTTCGATTACCAGGGAGCAAACATGCTATGCCTGGCTTTCGAGTTGTTGTTTCTTGTTCCCGAACCGCCGTCGGGTCGTCCCTTTATATACATAGGTTGACACCCGGCCGGCTTACAGAGTTCCGAGGCCGGCTCATACAAGTGTCCGGCTCGGTCTCTACCTCCCTAACTTACAATACAAGTTATACAATTATGGCGGTTTACCATTATGGGCCCTAATCCGCCTTTGGGCTTTGGGCCTCTAGCTTCATCAGAAAAGCGCCATCTTCCAGGTCTTCATGGGCTTCAGTGTAGATGGAGGGTGAACCGGCCCTCCTGGGCGGTTTACACTCAGTAGTTATATCCCCAACATTAGGCCCCAGATTGATTTGAACCAGTTCATGTCAATCCTCAATACTTAGAAAAACTCTGTGAACATCTTCATACACTTTTTGTAAACCGCCATGATGTCTTCTCCTGTAAACTTTGTTAAACCGCCATGATGTCATCCTTTGGACACAGTAGCGGATCATCATGATGTCATCTCTGTATAAAAAGATTAAAAAGATTTCCTTCATTAATGGTATCCCAAAGATCGAGGCGACAGCTGCGCCCTCTGTTGCCACTTTAGGCTCCTCGATTCTCGCGCCTGCCACGTATCCCCTTTCTTTATAAATAAGGCCAGGGGTCTTTCCATTATCTCCCCTTGCCTCTTCGCCTCGTCTTCCTCCTCGCGACCCGACGAACTCAAGCGCGCCGCCGCCGTCGACCTTCAACTCTGCACCGACCAGGCCGCTGCATCAACCTGAAACGCTCCAGAGATCCGCACTCTCCTCCGCTGCTCTTGAGAACCCGGTGAGTTTTCTTCCCTTAACCCTAGATCTCCATTAGGGCGTCCTGTTCATCTGTGTTCATCTGTGTTCGCCAGTGCTTCTCTGCCTTTCCCTTGGCCTTTTTATTGAACTTTAGCTAGGCTTGATAGTTTCCTTTTGTGGCTAGATCCATAGTTTTAATCTGCCATACTGCCGTATCTTGCTGTTTCTGAAAAAATCCCGTCTGGACCTTCTCTGTTCTACTTAACGCCATTGTAGGACGCAGAAAGTTTTCTTTACTGAATCACGGTAGATCCAAAATTATATCATCCTTGTGTGAAACCTGTTTCTGTGACACTTGGCGAATTTCAGCTCTGTTGCTTCCCTCATAGGCGGTTTAACTTGTAGAAAATCATAATCTGCCAGGTACCATTAGCCCACACTTAAACCGCCATCTAACTTGAGTAGAAACAGCCGGTTTAAAATGCATAATTACCCGGTTTAACTCTGGTTGGTATACATCAACTTTGAACCGTAAACCGGCCTTCGTGCTTTTTCAGTTTACCTTCCAATATGACCAAGCAATTCGCCGCGTGCAACTGGGTTCCTTCCCGGATCACCCAAACGTAGCTCAATGGATATGTTTTGACTGGCGCTTTGGCCAAGAAAGATATCCTCCATTGGAGAGTTCCTCGCCCTGAATGCCCTCCAGAACCTCAAGCCGGGGAAGTGATTGTGTTCATGCAGCATCTAGACCGAGGTTTTAGCCCTCCCGGTTCAAAGTTTTTCCGGGATGTGCTTGCTAGTTGTCAACTCCATCCTCAAGACATTGGACCAAATTATGTGTCCAATATATGCAACTTTCAAGTGTTCTGCGAAGTTTATCTGCAAGAAGAACCAACTGTTGAGCTCTTTAGAGACTTTTTTCATTTAAACCGCTGGACCGAATTCTCTGACGGCCCCAACACTGAACTTGGCGGCATATCAATTCAGAAAAGGAAAGAAGTTGACTTCCCTCATGCAAAACACCACAGCCATCCAAAGGACTGGAATCAAACCTGGTTTTACTGTCTAAACACTGCACATGCTGATGAAAACCCTCTGCCGGGCTACCGTGCTCACCGGCTCAGCAACAACCATCCTCTGCCCTCACGGCTCACAGCCAGAGAACGACAATCTTACGCACCTCAACTTGCTAAGCTCCAGTCCCTTCTAGCCAATGGCTTAACCGGCATCGACCTTGTTTGATGCTGGGTTTCCTAGGGTATCCTTCCCTTAAGCCGTCGCTCCGGTTTGATGTATGAGTATACCGGCAACGTCAAAGACCCTGAACGGTCTCATGAGATAGAAAAGACTGATGAGGAAGTTACTGAAGCCGTGAAGAAGATGTTGGATGAACCGATCGCTCAATGCAGCAAGACCGGATTGGCTCCTTTTTATGCCTCCAACAAACCGCCAGGAGTAAGAAATTTACCCTTTTGTACTTTTATTGATCCGTCTCCGCTTTAACAATGTTATGATAATCCCTTGTTTGATTTTATAGGCCAAGGATTCTTTCTGGAAGAGGAAAACTTCAGATAAACCGGTGAGGGCTCCTCGTCCAAAAAGCAAAGTAATAAAGAAAACAGCCAAGAAGAAAACCGCCGAGTCTTCTGATTCGCCTGAAGATGTTGATGAATCAGATCCAGAGGTAGAACTTGACTTCCTTGGTTCATTTTTAATACGCCTTTTTGACAATGACTATTCCCAGGATGATGCGGAGGCCAGCCATGTAGACCATGTAGAGGTAATCTCTCTTTCCTCCGATTCTGACCTTGTGTCGGTTCAAAGATTTCGCCCCGCCGTTCGGTAAGTAAAACATTCTCACCCTCTTGCTCATTTGGATCCGCAATTTCCTTTGAAGACACAGCAAACTGAAGGTCGTCGCACAACCCGGCACAGTGGCCAGCAAGTCACTTCCTCCGGTTTACCGGATACACCAACCCGGAAGCGTCGTCCAGAGGTTTCTTGTTCTCCCGAAAATATTTATCCCTCGAAGGGTTGCTTCCGATACCCACTTAATCCGTCTGATCCGAATTACCAGGTGTCTTCGAATTCATCATCTAGCGGTTCATCAACCACTCAAATGCCTCCCCTCAAGACCGTCCCTGGGTAAGGATATTGTCTTTAACTTTGTCTTCTTGCACCGGTTTACCAACTGACCTCTTGTTTTAATATCACGGCGCCAAAGCTCGTCTGAGCAAGAAAGCATAGACCATTGTCCCTACTGAAGAAGTTGAACCGAACAGAATTTCAGAAGGTGCTGACAAAGAAGCTGACATTGCCATTGATGATCCTGTACCTCAAAGTCAGGATACATATGTTGAAGCGCCAGAAGTCAATCCGGCCAGTCCGCATGCTGATCTCCAAGCCCAGCCAAGGGCAACGACGTGCCAAGCCCGGCCAGGGATACTGTCAATCCGCCAACCCCCTCAAAAGGTGGCGATGATGATGTTGTTATCACTGGTCATGGTTTCACTGCCCCTGGCAACCCAGTTGCCTTGTCAAAGCACACTGCCAAGGAGGAATTTGTTGCTATGGGCAAGGGGAAAGGGAAGGCAGATTTATCCAGCTTCATGACCCTTGGTACCGACGAGCTCCATTCCGGATACTTAAACCGCTTATACACAAGCCGGGATTATGAGGCCGGTTTGGTGAACTTAATGAAGGAACGCTATGAGGTAATCTTAAAAACACTTTAAATTTGCTTGTAATGCATATCAACTCCTATTGTAGCCCCCAAGGGCCGGTTTATCTCTTGAAGACAAACCGGGTCTTGTAATATTTAAGAATACTTCAACTGAATAGTCCCCAAGGGCCAGTTTATCTGAACAGGATGAACCGGGACTTTAAAGAGCATTTCAACAGAGTAGCCTCCAAGGGCCGGTTTACCTTAATAAGATGAACCGGGACTGTCGGTCCTTATTAAATGTCTTTACTGTGTACTTAACAGATCAATAGTGCATTAGCCCCCAAGTGCCAAGCTTAATACTTTGTTTTGAGCCTTGGGACTTTAAGATCTCTGTTTTAAGAAGCAATCCTCATTAGCCCCCAAGTGCCAAGTGTATAACTTGTTATGTGCTTGGGACTTTGAGAGAAATTTTAACAGCTTCCTCTTTTGATTTTTGCAGACTGATATAAATACCAAAGAGTCTCAAATCGCCGATCTTCAAGAAAACATCAAGTCCCAGCAAGAAGAGACCTCTAAAGCCAAAGAGGAGCTAAAGGGCGCTTTGACAGCCATGGAACAACTAAAAGATGGCTTCAAAACTGAACGCACCAACTGGGAAACCAAAAGAACTGCTTTGTTGAAGCGGGTTGAAGACGCCGAAGCAGCTCTTAAACCGGTGGAAGAAGAGCTGATTGGGCTGAAACATCAAGTGAATTCCATGACAGCTGCAATTTTTGGTAAGTACTTTATAATATCCTGTTCTGAGGTATCTTCAACTCTGTCGGTTTAACATTTAAGTTTCAAAACCGTTTTAGGTAATCGCATTGCTCATCTAGGCGCAGATATGTGGATGAAGTTGAAAGCAGCATACACATTGATTGAGAAATTGTATCTTTGGCACTGTGAGTCATCTCTGCAACCGTTACAACAAACCGGCACCCACCTTGATCAAGGATACCTTGGCCAGGCTCTCAGTGACTCCTGCTCAGATAGAGGAGTTGAAGCGATCGGCTACTAGAGCGGGCGCTTTGCTAGCGCTGACTCGTGCCAAATCATGGATAGCTGACCTGGATCCAGTTGATATCGCCAAGGGCAATCCGGATGAACAAGAAAACGGATCAGCATTCGATAACGAAGCCCTCAAGGCCCTGACCAAGGAGATGCGTCCGGTAGCAAGTCAGTTGGCTGAAGAGGTGAATTTGACTTCACGTCGATCCTTCTGTGATGCCAACAATCATCGAGTTGACACTGTTGTGAAGGAAGTGCAGAATCTTATTCCGCCAAGTCGTAAGCACACTTATGCTCCTGAATGAACCGTCGAATCTTAAGTGAAGAGGTTGTCTTTCAAGCTTTAACCCGGATTGGCTGGACCACCGTTGACTTCCAGCCACTAGGTGGAGAGGAGGAGGTTGAACCGACGCCTGAAGATCCATCAACATCACGTCAACCTGGCGATGAATCTTGATCCGACAATCTGGTTATTGTTACAGACTTTCTTCAGTGTAAAAACAATCATTATTTTGGGCATCAAAGCGCCTTGTAATAGGCTAGTTAAAATACTTTGATCTATGGCACTGATGCATGACTTTGTTGATCCGCCATGATATTTGCTGTGCTTAAGTATACTTTGATAATTTCATGCATTCCTGATATGTGCATAAAAAAGAATTGTTCGGGCGGTTTGCCGCCGGACGGGTCATAATGCCTTAGACAAAGCCTGGTTTATTACCAAGGTTGAATATAAATATGAAATAAATCATACCTGTGATATTAAATCTCTTAGTTGGTTTACCAACTATGATTGGATGAAGGGTGAAAACCCAAATCTTGAGTATTGATAACTCCCACCATGCAGTGCTGGTGTGTAATAAATCACGCCGGGTTACGATGAACACCAGATGGTCAAACTAGCGACGTGTAGTCAAAGCCAGACCGGGTTTTGTAACACCGGTTTGATAATGAATATGGTCTGACAACTTGTGGTTGAAAGCCAAGCCGGGTTAACAAACACCGGGTTAATAATGAGTATGGTATGACAACTTGTAGTTGAAAGCCAAGTCGGGTTAACAAACACCGGGTTAATAATGAGATGGTCTGACAACTTGTAGTTGAAAGCCAAGCCGGGTTAACAAACACCGGGTTATTATGATGACTGAAAAGCCACACCGGGTCAATAGACACCGGTTCAGGATAAATTTATCAAAGAGTAAAAACTTGGCAAAAAAGCAAATAAAAACCATGTAGTCGAGGCTTTTCAAGGGCTGCCAGGCCCAAATCCGAGGCTTTTCATGGGCTGCCAGGCCACTGAGTTAAACCATTTTGCAAAGCCTTTTAAGATGGACCTCCAACTAACCAATGGTTGTTTTAACTTTGACAAGTTCAGGGTCTGTATAAGATTTACTTGTCAAACGTTCGGCGGGTCGTGCCAGGATTACCTGGATAGGAGTGGCTTACTTGATGAAGGCAGGTTAACCCGGGGTTTTAGGTGAATACACCAGGCTTCCAAGCCGTGCTTGATAGTGTATTACAAGGGTCCTTTCAAACTCTTTGTTGCAGTGCACAAAGAGCCCCCAAGTAACTTTGTGAGTTGTGCTCATTGGGTGCCTATGTTTGAGCTGTGCATAGCATCCAGACTCTCTTTGGCCTCCTGGGTGTGAAGCTCCCAAGCTGTATTGTGGCATGATAGCCGGTTTAACAGATAGTACTCCGCTTTGTCAGCTGAAGCCCCCATGTAATCAAAAGATATTTGAGAAAAAACAGCAGAGGCCCTGCTTATAGCAAGGATGCTGGTTTATTATGTTGATCATAATATATACATTGTCAAAATATGTACATAAGAGAAGCCTATGGCTCAAGTATAGTAAGGCCGAAGGAGAGCTATGTTCCACGGCCGCCAGGTCTCCTCCTCAAAACTGCGTGAGTTGTCTCGAACGACAATGAGGTAGTATGATCCGTTGTGCAGATTCTTGCTAACCACAAAGGGGCCTTCCCAAGGTGGGGACAACTTGTGCATATCGGTCTTATCCTGGATGAGCCGGAGCACCAAGTCGCCTTCTTGAAAGGTTCTTGTTTTAACCCGGCGGCTGTGATAACACCGCGGGTCTTGCTGATAAACCGCCGAACGAGCTAAAGTCATGTCCCGTTTTTCATCTAACAAGTACAACGCCTCCTGGCGTGCTTGCTCATTATCCGTTTCAACATAATTAGAAATCTGGGGCGAATCATGACGAATATCACTTGGGAGGACCGCCTCTGCCCCATAAACCATGAAGAAAGGTGTATAGCCTATTGATATGTTGGGGGTGGAGTTAATGCTCCATAACACAGAAGGTAATTCTTCCACCCAACAACCCGACGTCCGCTTTAAGGTAACCATGAGCCGGGGCTTGATACCCTTCAAAATTTCTTGATTAGCTCTCTCCGCTTGACCATTGGACTGGGGGTGAGCCACGGATGCTATATCAAGCCAAATGTGCTCTCTCTGACAGAAGTCCTCCATTTCACCTTTAGAAAGGTTTGTGCCATTATCCGTGATGATGCTGTGTGGAAAGCCAAAATGGAAGATGATCTTCTTGAGAAATTGAACCGCCGTAGCTGCATCACACTTGCTTACGGGCTCTGCTTCAACCCATTTAGTGAACTTGTCAACCGCCACCAACAGGTGGGTCTTCTTATCCTTGGATCGCTTAAAAGGTCCCACCATATCAAGCCCCCAAGTAGCAAACGGCCAAGTGATAGGAATCATCCGTAGTTCCTGAGCCGGAACATGAGCTCGCCGTGAAAATTTCTGACAAGCATCACACCGCTTTACCAAATCCTCCACATCAGCATGAGCTGTCAACCAATAGAACCCATGACGAAAAGCTTTAGCCACCAGAGACTTTGAACCGGCATGGTGACCACAATCCCCTTCATGGATCTCACGTAGAATCTCTTGGCCTTCCTCGGGAGAGACACAATGCTGGAATACACCTGACACACTGCAATGGTGTAACTCGCCATTGTGAATAACCATAGACTTGGATCGCCGGACTATCTGTCGGGCTAAAACTTCATCATCTCGTAGCTCGCCCCGGTTCATATACGCCAGATATGGAACCGTCCAATCCGGAATGACATGTAAAGCGGCGACCAACTGGGCCTCCGGATCAGGAATAGCTAAATCCTCCTCTATAGGCAACTTAACAGACGGGTTATGCAAGATATCTAAAAAGGTATTGGGTGGTACTGGTTTACGCTGAGATCCCAGTTGGCTTAAAGCGTCTGTTGCTTTGTTTTTGCGCCGGTCAATGTGCTCAACCTGATAACCCTTAAAGTGACCCGCCACAATATCCACCTCACGTATGTAAGCCGCCATGAGTGGATCCTTAGAATCCCAAGTGCCAGAAACTTGTTGGGCCACCAGATCAGAATCTCCAAAGCATCGTACTCGACTTAAATTCATTTCCTTGGCTACACGGAGACCGTGGAGTAACGCTTTTTACTCAGCTGCATTGTTAGTACAAGGAAACATTAAGCGGAGAACATAACGAATGTTATCACCTCGAGGGGAAGTAAGGACAACTCCAGCCCCCGAGCCCTCCAATTGCCTGGATCCATCAAAGTGAATAGTCCAGTATGTGTTATCCCGTTTGTCCTCTGGTGCCTGTAACTCGGTCCAATCATTGATGAAGTCAACAAGCGCCTGAGATTTGATGGCCGTTCGAGGCATATACTTCAACCCATGTGGACCAAGCTCAATTGCCCACTTTGCAACCCGGCCAGTTGCCTCCTTGTTCTGAATTATATCGCCCAAAGGAGCAGAACTGACCACTGTGATGGAATGGCCTAGAAAGTACTGCTTGAGCTTCCGACTTGCCATAAAAACCCCATATACCAGCTTCTGCCAATGCAGATATCTTTGCTTTGACTCGATAAGCACTTCGCTGATATAATAAACCGGTTGTTGAACCGGATATTCCTTCCCAGCCTCCTTGCGCTCAACCACAATGGCCACACTGACAGCACGGGCATTAGCAGCCACATACAATAACAAGGGCTCCTTGTCAACCGGAGCAGCAAGGACCGGCGGTTCAGCCAATTGCCGCTTCAAGTCTTCAAATGCCACATCAGCCACATCACTCCAGACAAAAGTGTCTGTTTTCTTCAACATCTGATATAGTGGGACCGCCTTCTCTCCCAAGCGGCTAATAAACCGGCTTAGGGCTGCAATTCGACCCGCCAGACGCTGAACATCATTAATACAAGCCGGTTTAGCCAAAGATGTAATCGGCTTGATCTTTTCCGGATTAGCTTCAATGCCTCTATTGGACACCAGAAAGCCTAAGAGCTTGCCTGCCGGACGAAGACACACTTGTCCAGATTAAGCATCATCTTATAAACCCGAAGATTGTCAAAGGTCTCCTTGAGATCATCTATCAATGTCTCCTTCTTCCTGGATTTTACTATAATGTCATCCACATAGGCATGAACATTGTGCCCAATCTGAGTGTGAAGACAATTCTGCACACAGCGCTGATAAATGGCCTGGGCACTCTTAAGCCCAAAAGGCATAGAAACATAGCAGAAGGCTCCAAAGGGAGTGATGAAGGCTTTCTTCTCCTGGTCCTTAACTGCCATTTTGATTTGATGATAACCTGAATAGGCATCCAAGAAACTTAAACACTCACAACCCGCCGTCACATCAATGATCTGATCAATACGTGGGAGAGCAAAAGGATCCGTCGGACAAGCTTTCTTCAGATCTGTGTAGTCCACACACATGCGCCAAGTGCCGTTTTTCTTAAGAACCAGCACCAGATTAGCCAACCACTCAGGGTGAAATACTTCAATGATAAATCCAGCAGCCAACAGCCGGGCTACCTCCTCACCAATGGCCTTGCGTATTTCCTCGTTAAAGCGGCGAAGAAACTGCTTGACTGGTGTGAACTTAGGATCAATATTGATGGTGTGCTCAGCGAGTTCCCTCGGTATACCTGGCATGTGAGAAGGCTTCCATGCAAAAATGTCCCGGTTCTCACGGATGAACTCGATGAGCGCGCTTTCCTATTTCGGATCCAGATTGGTGCTGATGCTAAACTGCTTTGATGAATCACCAGGAACAAAGTCAACAAGTTTAATCTCATTTGTCGGTTTGAACTTCAGGGTCGGGTCATGCTCAGTGGTGGGCTTCTTCAGAGGGGTCATGTCTGCCGGATCAACATTGTCCTTATAGAACTTCAACTCCTCTGTAGCACAAACCGACTCAGCATAGGCCGCATCACCTTCCTCGCAATCCAAAGCAATCTTACGACTTTCGTGAACTGTGATGGTCCCCTTATGACCCGGGATATTGAGCTGTAAATAAATGTAACAGGGCCTTGCCATGAACTTCGCATAAGCCGGCCGTCCAAATAGTGCATGATATGGGCTCTGAATTTTCACCACTTCAAAGGTCAATGTTTCAGACCTGGAATCATGTTCATCCCCAAACACAACCTCCAAAGCGATCTTGCCAACAGGATATGCCGATTTACCTGGTACTACACCATGAAAAACAGTGTTTGACGGTTTAAGACTCTTGTCTGTCAACCCCATGCGACGGAAGGTCTCATAATACAGGATGTTGATACTGCTCCCTCCATCCATCAGTACCTTGGTAAATTTATAACCTCCCACCTGAGGCGCCACCACCAAAGCTAGATGACCCGGTTTGTCAACCCGGGGCAGATGATCCTCTCTGCTCCACACAATGGGCTGCTCGGACCACCGCAAGTAACGTGGCACTGCCGGTTCAACAGCATTAATTGCTCTCTTGTGAAGCTTCTGATCACGCTTGCACAAACTAGTAGTGAACACATGATACTGCCCACCATTCAACTGCTTTGGGTGACTCTGATAACCTGACTGCTGCTGATTCCCTTGATTATTCTGTTGGTTATTACCACCTTGGTTGTTCTAGTTGCCCTGATTATTCTGAAATCCAGAGTTTGAACCGCCGCCACCATGAAAACCTGGACCTGAACCACCCGATGGACCTTGATCATACCGGAAGAGATCAGAGTTTTTGAACTCCTTCATAATGTGATAATCTTTCCAAAGATGTGTTGCTGGAACCTCCTTGGTCCCGTGCTTTGGGCAGGGCTGGTTTAACAAATGCTCCAGATTCATCCCTCCACCGCGCTGGGGCGGTTTACCTTTACGATGCTGCATATTGCTGTTAACCACAAAATCTGAACTATCTGCTTTGTGCTTACCATTATTCACATGGCTTCCTTGGTTGTGATGTTGTCCCTTTGCACCACCGTTCTTCTTTCCCTTCTCCGGTTTCTCCTCATCAGAATCGGGATCCTTGGTATTATCAGAATCGGCATACTTTACCAAGGCTGCCATAAGGGTTCCCATGTCATTGCAGTGGTGCTTGAGCCGTCCCAAGTTCATCTTTAGTGACTTAAACCGGCAATTACGCTCCAGCGTTATGATTGCTTGGCCAGCATTAATGTGGTCTGACGAATGCAAAACTTCTAAAACCCGGTGCACCCAATGAGTTGTTGACTCGTTCTCTCCTTGAACACAGGCATCCAGATCCACAATGGACATAGGCTGTTTGCATGTATCCTTGAATTTGCTATAAACCGGGCCTTCAATTGGTCCCATGACTCGATGGAGTTAGCTGGCAGGTTCTTCAACCATGTACGGGCCGTCCCTTCCAACATCATTGTGAAGTATTTTGCGCAAGCTGCTTCATCCACATCCAGCATCTCCATCGCCATCTCATAACTTTCAACCCACGCCTCAGGCGGCTGATCAGCGGTGTAATTAGGCACCTTACCTGGACCCTGGAGATCCGGAATGAGACACGGTACTCCCCAGGAACTGAAGGCAAGCCCGGTGCCTCGGTCTACTGACGCTGCTGGCTGAACCGGGGCGGGTTGATAACGACCGCATATGGTGCTGCTAAGCGGCCTCCGCCGTGCTCTGCCATTATCCACCACGTCTGGCGTTCACTTCACCACGCACGGATTGGGTCCTTGAGGGACGATCTGGCGCGCGCCTTCTTGGACACCTCCGGTTCATCTATATACTGCTATAGCTTTTGCTCGGGCGTGGGGTCGTGTGAATCCTGTCTCGGCTATATGACTAAGCCTGCTGCTGCGCCATAGCAATTTGAAAAAGATCCCTAGCCCGCCTCTCAACCGCCGCTGGCGATTCACCCTCCATCGAAATAGCTGCCAGCCGGGATGTTGCTGATATCATATTATCCAAAGGGTAAGAGAAGTGACCCGGCGGGGTTGTGGTATACCGCGGAGGGTTGTCTGCTCGTCGAGGTGGACCCATCATCTGAGGTTGATCCGGCGCTCCGGTCCTTGGCACGACAGTCCGGTTTACTGCTGCCGGGTTGCTGGTTCCGGCCCCTGGCGTACTGAAGAGGTTCATTGCATTATAATCCGCCGGCAGGCGAGACTGATGTCTCCTCCTCAACACTTTGTTCGAGGTGTTTTGATCCAGCAAAAGTCGATAATTATCGGCTTGAATCCTCTGCGCTTGGGCGTCTAAAGCGGCCCGTTCCTCAGCCATCCTGGTCTCCTCAGCCGCCAAGTCCTCTTTGGCCTGAGTTATCTGATCCCGTAACTTAGCGACATCTGCGTTATGCCGCTCTTGAGTCTCCGGGGTAACTGTTGTGGCCAATAACATCATCCAGACGTCCAATAAACCGGATAGAACTTGAGTCGGCGTAGGCGGGCCTCCTGCCCTGACTCTTTGGTCCGGATGCCGCCGCGGTAGAATTTTGCAAAGTTGGCTGTGTTCCAGCCATGAAGATTGCGACTCGGTTTGGCGGTTCAAGAAATTCTGGAATACTGGTGCCATCGGAATACCCTTCGAACATACCGTCATGAACTCGGTACAGGGACTCGGTTTCACCGGTGGATGATTCGCCGTCAGAATAAGCGACCGTCTCACCTTCGGACACCGGTTCAGATCCGATCCCGTGGACGCATCCTACGAACGCACGCTTCATGGCGGGCTGAATCCGAGCGGGGCTTGCACGCTGAGCTGTCTCGATGAGGTCGGTGTAGATGTCTGGCCTAGGGCCTGGTTCGCCGATCTTGCCGATGAAAACGTGAATTCCGCCAAAGAGGACCCGGTACCCGTACTCAATTGAGCTGGCCTCGGGGCCCCACCCTGCGTCGTCGATGTAGAGCTTGCCGCGACGACTCTTGGTCATCCGGCCAACCGCGTACCCTTTGAGTCCTTCAAAGTTGCCCTTCAAGCTCAAAATCATCGTGCGATAGCCCCACGGTGGGCGCCAACTGTCGTGGAAATATCACATCAGATGTCCTTGTGAAAGGACTAAGTCATGGAGCCATCGCGACGGGTTAGCTTAAAGGGGTTAAACCGGACAAAGGACACGGGAGTTTTATACTAGTTCGGCCCCTTACGATGAAGGTAAAAGCTTTACTTATATATTTATTAATTTATTTATTATCTTTATTATTATTATTTTATTTATTTTTTAAATCATTTTATTATTAATTTTTTTTAACAAAATGTTATGGGGTGTGGGCCTCGTGGTCGTGGGCCCTCGAGGTAAACGGGCTGGTGTGGGCGCGAGCGCCCGACGGGCGAAGCCCAGCGCTGCCTCGGCGTGACCAGCAGCGCTGGCGCCGGTGGCCACGGTTTACCAGGAGGCGGCGGACTGGCAGTCGCCTGTGTCGGCGAGGGCGAGGCCACCGGGTGAGGCGTGGCCGAGGCGAGGCAAGCGTGGCGACGGACAGGCGAGGGCAACGCTGTCCGGGCAAGACGAGGCAGGCAAGGGCGGAGGCACGCCGCCTGGGCGAAAAGGCGAGACGGGAGAGAGGGAGGGCCGGGGTCGAGGGCGCGCCTGGGCCGATGGCCGGTGCGTCGGCCGCGGTGAGCGCGTCGTGGGGGGGAAAGAGGAGAGGAAGCGGGGCTCACGGCGGGTCGTACGGACTAGGCAGCGGGCGTGAGGAGGGCGACGGGGACGAGGCGTCGACTGAGAGGACGACGGGGTCAACGCGGAAGCAGGCCGGCGGGGAGGCGGACGACGACGAGGTCGGAGAGGGGCAGCCCGGCGAGGAGGAGGGGCCGACGAGGTCACCGTGCGGCGAGGGCGAGGCGGCGACGGCGGGGGCCCCTTCCGGTCCAGGAAAGGGGAGGAGGGTGAGGACGACGGCGAGCGACGGGCGGGGCGGCGCCGGTGATGCGTCGGGGAGGCGGCGATGGGTTCGGGCCTGATCCCGATTGGATCGGGGAGGAGGGGGCGAGAGGAGAGGTGGGGATCGCGGGGGTGTGGTGGAGCGTGGGGCGCCGATGGGATCGGGGTTGCCCGATCTAGATCGGGGAAGGACGAGGGAGGAGTGGGACGAGGGGGGAGTGGGTGGCGGCTAGGGTTGGCCTGGGGGGAGTGGGGGGGTTAAGTTGGTGGGCGGGCTGGGCAGTGGGGGCTGGCCGGCCGGGCTGGGCCAGTGGGCAATGGGGGGGTTCCTCTTTTTTTTTAGTTTCTTTCTTTTATTTATTTTCCTTTATTTATTTATTTTCTTTTATGTTTCTTTTAGTTTCCATTTATTTTTGTTTTAGTAAAATACTATAATGGCGCCTAATTTGCTGTTAACAAATATGCCACTGCCACATTAGCTTGCTACCCAAGCTAAATTAGTTCCGTAATTAATTAATATTTAAAAGTATACAAATAATAGTTTTCACTACTGTTTCAATTATCTTATAGTATTTAAATATCTTATAAAGGTATGGTTTCTCCATCATAATTACCTATGTAATATTTGGTTCACCCCGAACATTTTAGTTTTAAGATTTGAAAACTTTTATTGTTTGCTTAATTTTTAAAGTTTGAACTAGGTTTCGAACTGGCGCGAGTTTATAAACAGTAATCCGAGGTGACGTGGCATCATTAGCGGAGGTTCACTGTAGCTTAACTATCTGGGTGTCACACTTGCACCAGTCCATAGATGGATCGCTGAAGCTTGCACATTTTGTTAGCATCTTTAGGATTGACAAAACCATCTGGTTGCATCATATGCAACTCTTCTTTAATAAATCCATTAAGGAATGTAGTTTTGACATCCATTTGCCAGATTTCATAAAATGTGGCAATTGCTAACATGATTCGGACAGACTTAAGCATCATTACGAGTGAGAAAATCTCATCGTATTCAACACCTTGAACTTGTCGAAAACCTTTTGCAACAAGTCGAGCTTTGTAGATAGTAACACTACTATCAACGTCCGTCTTCCTCTTGAAGATCCATTTATTCTCTATGACTTGCCGATCATCGGGCAAATCAATCAAAGTCCACACTTTGTTCTCATACATGGATCCCATCTCAGATTTCATGGTCTCAAACCATTTCGCAGAATCTGGGCTCATCATCGCTTCCTCATAGTTCGTAGGTTTATCATGGTCTAGTAACATGATTTCCGAATAGGATTACCGTACCACTCAGTGCGGATCTTAATCTGAAAGATCTACAAAGTTCGTAGTAACTTGATCTCAAGCTTCATGATCATTATCATTAGGTTCCTCACTAATTGGTGTAGGAGTCACTAGAACTGATTTCTATGATGAACTACTTTCCAATTTGGGAGAAGGTACGATTACCTCATCAAGTTCTACTTTCCTCCCACTCACTTCTTTCGAGAGAAACTCCTTCTCTAGAAAGGATCCATTTTTAGCAACGAATATCTTGCCTTCGGATCTGTGATAGAAGGTGTACCCAACAGTTTCCTTTGGGTATTCTATGAAGACGCACTTCTCCGATTTGGGTTTGAGCTTATCAGGATGAAACTTTTTCACATAAGCATCGCAACTCCAAACTTTAAGAAACGACAGCTTAGGTTTACTTGCTAAACCATAGTTCATACGGTGTCGTCTCAACGGATTTAGATGGTGCCCTATTAAACGTGAATGCAGCTGTCTCTAATGCATAACCCCAAAACGATAGTGGTAAATCGGTAAGATACATCATAGATCGCACCATATCCAATAAAGTGCGGTTACGACGTTCGACACACCGTTCTATTGTGGTGTTCCAAGTGGCATGAGTTTGTGAAACTATTCCACATTGTTTTAATTGAAGACCAAACTCGTAACTCAAATATTTGTCTCTGTGATCAAATTGCAGAAACTTTATTTTCTTTTTACGATGATTCTCCACTTCACTCTGAAATTCTTTGAACTTTTCAAATGTTTCAGACTTGTGCTTCATTAAGTAGATATACCCATATCTGCTCAAATCATCTGTGAAGGTGATAAAATAACGATACCCGCCGCGAGCCTCAACATTCATTGGACCACAAACATCAGCATGTATGATTTCCAACAAATCAGTTGCTCGCTCCATAGTTCCGAAGAACGGAGTTTTAGTCATCTTGCCAAAAGGCACGGTTCGCAAGCATCAAATGATTCATAACCAAGTGATTCCGAAAATCCATCTTTATGGAGTTTCTTCATGCGCTTTACACCGATATGACCCAAACGGCAGCGCCACAAATAAGTTGCACTATCATTATTAAATTTGTATCTTTTGGCATCAATATTATGAATATGTGTATCACTACGGTCGAGATCCAATAAACTATTTTCATTGGGTGTATGACCATTGAAGGTTTTATTCATGTAAACAGAACAACAATTATTCTCTGACTTTAAATGAATAACCGTATTGCAATAAACATGATCAAATCATATTCATGCTCAACGCTAAAGCCAAATAACATTTATTTAGATTTAACACTAATCCCGAAAGTATAGGGAGTGTGTGATGATGATCATATCAATCTTGGAACTACTTCCAACACTCATCGTCACTTCCCTTCAACTAGTCTCTGCTTATTCTCAGAACTCCTGCTTCGAGTTACTAATCTTAGCAACCAAACAAGTATCTTATACTCGGGGCTACTATAAACACTAGTAAGGTACACATCAATAATGTGTATATCAAATATACTCTTGTTCACTTTGCCATCCTTCTTATCCACCAAATATTCAGGGCATTTCCGCTCAAGTGACCATTTCCTTTGCAGTGTAAGCACTCGTTTCAGGCTTTGGTCCAGCTTTGGTCTTCTTCACGGAGCGACAACTTGCTTGTCATTCTACTTGAAGTTCCCTTTCTTTCCTTTGCCCTTTTCTTGAAACTACTGGTCTTGTCAATCATCAACACTTGATGCTCTTTTCTTGATTTCTACCTTCGTCGATTTCAGCATCACGAAGAGCTTGGGAATCAATTTTGTCATCCCTTGCATATTATAGTTCATCACGAAGTTCTACTAACTTGGTGATGGTGACTAGAGAATTCTGTCAATCACTATCTTATCCGGAAGTTTAACTCCCACTTGATTCAAGCGATTGAAGTACCTGCATAATCTGAGCACATGCTCACTAGTTGAGCGATTCTCCTCCATCTTTTAGCTATAGAACTTGTTGGAGACTTCATATCTCTCAACTCGGGTATTTTCTTGAAATATTAACTTCAATTCCTGGAACATCTCATATGGTCCGTGACGCTCAAAACGCCTTTGAAGTCCCAATTCTAAGCCGTTAACATGGTGCACTAAACTATCAAGTAGTCATCATATTGAGCTAGCCAAACGCTCATAACGCCCGCATATGCTCCTGCAATAGGTCTGTCACCTAGCGTGCATCAAGGACATAATTCTTCAGGCAGCAATGAGGATAAACCTCAGATCACGGATCCAATCCGCATCATTGCTACTAACATCTTTCAACACAGTTTTCTAGGAACATATTAAAATAAACATATGAAAGCAACAAACATAGGGAAGCAACAACGCGAGCTATTGATCTACAACATAATTTGCAAAATACTACCAGGACTAAGTTCATGATAAATTTAAGTTCAATTAATCATATTACTTAAGAACTCCCACTTAGACAGACATCTCTCTAGTCATCTAAGTGATCACGTGATCCAAATCAACTAAACCATAACCGATCATCACGTGAGATGGAGTAGTTTTCAATGGTGAACATCACTATGTTGATCATATCTACTATATGATTCACGCCGACCTTTCGGTCTCCGTGTTCCGAGGCCATATCTGCATATGCTAGGCTCGCCAAGTTTAACCTGAGTATTCGCGTGTGCAAAACTGGCTTGCACCCCTGTAGATGGACGAGAGCTTATCACACCCGATCATCACGTGGTGTGCGGGCACGACGAACTTTGGCAACGGTGCATACTCAGGAGAACACTTCTTGATAATTTTAGTGAGAGATCATCTTAAAATGCTACCGTCAATCAAAGCAAGATAAGATGCATAAAGGATAAACATCACATGCAATCAATATAAGTGATATGATATGGCCATCATCATCGTGTTCTTGTGATCTCCATCTCCGAAGCACCGTCGTGATCACCATCGTCACCGGCGCGACACCTTGATCTCCATCGTAGCATCGTTGTCGTCTCGCCAACTATTGCTTCTACGACTATCGCTATCGCTTAGTGATAAAGTAAAGCAATTACATGGCTTTTGCATTTCATACAATAAAGCGACAACCATATGGCTCCTGCCAGTTGCCGATAACTCGGTTACAAAACATGATCATCTCATACAATAAAATATATAGCATCACGTCTTGACCATATCACATCACAACATGCCCTGCAAAAACAAGTTAGACGTCCTCTACTTTGTTGTTGCAAGTTTTACGTGGCTGCTACGGGCTGAGCAAGAACCGCTCTTACCTACGCATCAAAACCACAACGATAGTTTGTCAAGTTGGTGATGTTTTAACCTTCGCAAGGACCGGGCGTAGCCACACTCGGTTCAACTAAAGTGAGAGAGACAGACACCCGCCATCACCTTTAAGCAACGAGTGCTCGCAGCGGTGAAACCAGTCTCGCAGAAGCGTCTGGCAGAATGTCGGTCCGCCGCTTCATCTCATGATACCGCCAACCAAAGTATGACATGCTGGTAAGCAGTATGACTTGTATCGCCCACAACTCACTTGTGTTCTACTCGCATATAACATCAACGCATAAAACCAGGCTCGATGCCACTGCTGGGGAACGAGTAATTTCAAAAATTTCCTACGCAAACGCAAGATCATGGTGATGGCATAGCAACGAGAGGGGAGAGTATTGTCCACGCACTCGTGAGACCGTAAGCGGAAGAGTTATGACAACGCGGTTGATGTAGTCGACGTCTTCACGATCCGACCGATCCAAGCACCGAACGACGGCACCTCCGAAGTTCAGCACACGCTCAGCTCGATGACGATCCCGGACTCCGATCCAGCAAAGTGTCGGGATGAGTTCCACAAGACGACGGCGTGCAGGACGATGATGATGCTCTACGGCGCAGGCTTCGCCTAAACTCCGCGACGATATGACCGAGGTGGAATATGGTGGAGGGGGCACCAGACACGCTAAGAGATCCAAGGGATCAATTGTTGTATCTTTGGTGCTAGCCCTGCCCCTCTATTTATATGTTGAGCCCCGGGGTCGAAACTTGGAGCAAAAGCCTCCTCAAAGTCGGTTTTGCCCGAAAGGCAAGAGTCCCACTCGGACTCCAGGACCAAACGCCACAATCCTTGGCGTTTGGCCCAGACGCCATGGGTCTCGGCGTCTGGCCCAGGGCCAGACGCCAGGGTCTCCGGCGTTTGGCCCCCTGGCCTCCGTAAAACTCCTTTTGCACCGACCTAAAGCCTCATGGGCTTGACCCCTTGGCCTAAACATATCATCCAATATATGAATCTCTACGTCTCGACCATTTCGAGACTCCTCGTCATGTCCCCGATCTCATCTGGGACTCCGAACTCCTTCGGTACATCAAAACATGTAAACTCATAATATAAGCATCATCGAAACCTTGTTGCGTGCGGACCCTACGGGTTCGAGAACTATGTAGACATGACCTAGAACTATTCTTGGTCAATAACCAATAGCGGAACCTGGATGCCCATATTGGCTCCTACATATTCTACGAAGATATTTATCGGTCAAACCGCATAACAACATACTTTGTTCCCTTTGTCATCGGTATGTTACTTGCCCGAGATTCGATCGTCGATATCCAATACCTAGTTCAATCTAGTTACTGGCAAGTCTCTTTACTCGTTACGTAATGCATCATTCCGTAACTAACTCATTAGCTACATTGCTTGCAAGGCTTATAGTGATGTGCATTACCGAGAGGGCCCAGAGATACCTCTCCGACAATCGGAGTGACAAAACCTAATCTCAAAATACGCCAACCCAACATGTACCTTTGGAGACACCTGTAGTACTCCTTTATAATCACCCAGTTACGTTGTGAAGTTTGGTAGCACCCAAAGTGTTCCTCCGGCAAACGGGAGTTGCATAACCTCATAGTTACAGGAACATATATAAGTCATGAAGAAAGCAATAGCAATGTACTAAACGATCAAGTGCTAGGCTAACGGAATGGGTCATGTCAATCACATCATTCTCCTAATGATGTGATCCCATTAATCAAATAACAACACATGTCTATGGTTAGGAAACATAACCATATTTGATTAATGAGCTAGTCAAGTAGAGGCATACTAGTGACTATATGTTTGTCTATGTATTCACACATGTATCATGTTTCCGGTTAATACAATTCTAGCATGAATAATAAACATTTATCATGAAATAAGGAAATAAATAATAACTTTATTATTGCCTCTAGGGCATATTTCCTTCACTGGATACCAATGTTGGCTCCCACGTGTTCCACGATGATCTCATCAGATGAACAACGATGTCGAGGATTCAATCAATCCCGTATACAGTTCCCTTTATCAATCGTTATGTTACTTGCCCGAGATTCGATCGTCGGTATCCCAATACCTCGTTCAATCTCGTTACCGGCAAGTCACTTTACTCGTTCCTAATGCATGATCCCGTGACTAAATACTTAGTCACATTGAGCTCATTATGATGATGCATTACCGAGTGGGCCCAGAGATACCTCTCCGTCATACGGAGTGACAAATCCCAGTCTCGATTCGTGCCAACCCAACAGACACTATCGGAGATACCTGTAGTGCACCTTTATAGTCACCCAGTTACGTTGTGACGTTTGGTACACCCAAAGCACTCCTACGGTATCAGGGAGTTACACAATCTCATGGTCTAAGGAAATGATACTTGACATTAGAAAAGCTTTAGCAAACGAACTACACAATCTTGTGCTATGCTTAGGATTGGGTCTTGTCCATCACATCATTCTCCTAATGATGTGATCCCGTTATCAATGACATCCAATGTCCATGGTCAGGAAACCATGACCATCTGTTGATCAACGAGCTAGTCAACTAGAGGCTCACTAGGGACATGTTGTGGTCTATGTATTCACACATGTATTGCGGTTTCCGGTCAATACAATTATAGCATGAATAATAGACAATTATCATGAACAAGGAAATACAATAATAACCATTTTATTATTGCCTCTAGGGCATATTTCCAACAGTCTCCCACTTGCGCTAGAGTCAATAATCTAGTTTACATCACTATGTGATTGTAATGAATCAACGCCCATGGGGTTTGATCATATCTCGCTTGTGAGAGAGGTTATTAGTCAACGGATCTGAACCTTTCAGATCCGTGTGTGCTTTGCAAATCTCTATGTCATCTCCTAGATGCATCTACCATGCTCTATTTGGAGCTATTCCAAATAACTGTTCTACTACACGAATCCGGTTTACTACTCAGAATAATCCGGATTACTGTCCAAGTTTGCATCGGCGTAACCCTTTATGACGAACTCTTTTACCACCTCCATAATCGAGAAAATTCCTTAGTCCACTAGTTACTAAGGATAAGTTTGACCGCTATCCTGTGATCCATTCCTGGATCACTCTTGTACCCCTTGACTGACTCACGGCAAGGCACACTTCAGGTGCGGTACACAGCACAACATACTATAGAGCCTACGTCTGAAGCATAGGGGACGACCTTTGTCCTTTCTCTCTCTTCTGCCGTGGTCATGTCTTGAGTCTTACTCACACCTTATAACACAACCAAGAACTCCTTCTTTGCCAATCTATTTTGAACTCCTTCAAAATCTTGTCACGGTATGTATTCATTCAAAAGTATTATAAAGCGTTTTTTATCTATCCTTATAGATCTTGACGCTCAATATTCAATTAGCTTATTCCAGGTTTTCCATTGAAAAACACTTTTCAAATAACCCTATATGCTTTCTAGAAATTCTACATCATTTCCGATCAACAATATGTCAACAACATATACTCATCAGAAATTCTATAGTGCTCCCACTCACTTCTTTGGAAATACAAGTTTCTCATAAACTTTGTATAAATCCAAAATCTTTGATCATCTCATCAAAGTGTATATTCCAACTCCGAGATGCTTACTCCAGTCCTTATAAGGATTGCTAGAGTTTTGCATACTTGTTATCATCTTTTAGGATTGACAAAACTTTCTAGTTGTATCACATACAACCTTTCCTCAAGATAATCGTTGAGGAAACAATGTTTTGACATCCTATCTGCAAGATTTCATAAATAATGCAGTAACTGCTAATATAATTCCAACAGACTCTTAGCATCGCTACGAGTGAGAAAGTCTCATCATAGTCAACTCTTTGAACTTGTCGGAAAACATCTTAGCGACAAGTCGAGCTTTCTTAATGGTGATACCTACCACCATTGTCCGTCTTCCTTTTAAAATCCATCTGTACCCAACAGCCTTACGACCATCAAGTAGTTCTTCCAAAGTCTATACTTTGTTTTCATACATGGATCCTCTCTCGGATTTTATGGCCTCGAACCATTCGTCGGAATCCGGGCCCACCATCGCTTCTCCATAGCTCGTAGGTTCATTGTTGTCTAGCAACATGACCTCCAAGACAGGATTACGTACCACTCTGAAGTCGTACGCCTCCTTGTCGACCTACGAGTTCTGGTAGTGACTTGATCCGAAGTTTCATGATCACTATCATAAGCTTCCACTTCAATTGATGTAGGCGCCACAGGAAAAACTTCCTGTGCCCTGCTACACACTAGTTGAAGTGATGGTTCAATAGCCTTATCAAGTCTCCACCATCCTCCCACTCAATTCTTTCGAGAGAAACTATTCCTTGAGAAAGGACCCGCTTCTAGAAACAAGCACTTTTGCTTCCGGATCTGAATTAGGAGGTATACCCAACTGTTTTGGGTGTCCTATGAAGATGTGTTTATCCGCTTTGGGTTCGAGCTTATCAGGATGAAACTTTTTCACATAAGCGCCGCAGCCTCAAACTTTCAAGAAACGACAGCTTAGGTTTCTCTAAACCATAGTTCATACGGTGTCATCTCAACGGAATTACGTGGTGCCCTATTTAAAGTGAATGCGGTTGTCTCTAATGCCTAACCCATAAACGATAGTGTTAATTCGATAAGAGACATCATGGTATACACCATATCCAATAGGGTGCAGTTATGATGTTCGGACACACCATCACACTATGGTGTTCCAGGCGGTATTAGTTGTGAAACAATTTTCACAATGTCTTAATTGTGTACCAAACACGTAACTCAGATATTCATCTCTATGATCATATCATAGACAATCCTCTTGTCACGACAATCTTCAACTTCACTCTGAAATTACTTGAACCTTTCAATAATTCAGGCTTGTGTTTCATCAAGTAAATATACTCAGCATCTACTCAAATCATCTGTGAAGTAAGAACATAACGATATCCACTGCGTGCCTCGGCACCCATTGGACAGCACACATCAAAATGTATTACTTCCAACAAGTTGCTCTCTTGTTCCATCTTACTGAAAACGAGACTTTTTAGTCATCTTGCCCATGTGGTATGATTTGCATGTCTCAAGTGATTCAGAATCAAGTGAGTCCAAACGATCCATCTGCATGGAGTTTCTTCATGCGCACATACCAATAGACATGGTTTGCATGTCTCAAACTTTTCAAAAACGAATGAGTCCAAAGATCCATCAACATGGAGCTTCTTCATGCGTTTTATACCAATATGACTCAAATGGTAGTGCCACAAGCAGGTGGTACTATCATTACTACTCCCTCTGCCCCAAAATAAGTGTCTTAACTTTGTACTAGCTCTAGTACAAAGTTGTACTAAGTTTGAGACAGTTATTTTGGGACGGAGGGAGTATATTATATCTTTTGGCATGAACATGTGTATCACTACGATCGAGATTCAATAAACCATTCATTTTAGGTGCAAGACCATTGAAGGTATTATTAAAATAAATAGAGTAACCATTATTCTCCTTAAATGAATAACCGTATTGCGATAGACATAATCCAATCATGTCTATGCTCAACGCAAACACCAAATAACACTTATTTAGGTTTAACACTGACCCCGATGGTAGAGGGAGCGTGCGATGTTTGATCACATCAACCTTGGAAATACTTCCAACACATATCGTCACCTCGCCTTTAGCTAGTCTCCGTTTATTCCGTAGCCTTTTATTTCGAGTTACTAACACTTAGCAACAGAACCGGTATCTATTACCATGGTGCTACTAGGAGTACTAGTATAGTACACATTAATATAATGTATATCCAATATACTTTTGTCGACCTTGCCTGCCTTCTTATCTACCAAGTATCTAGGGTAATTCTGCTCCAGTGACCGTTCCCCTTATTATACAAGCACTTAGTCTCGGGTTTGGGTTCAACCTTGGGTTTCTTCACTAGAGCAGCAACTGATTTGTCGTTTCATGAAGTATCCCATCTTGCCCTTGCCCTTCTTGAAACTAGTGGTTTCACTAACCATCAACAATTGATGCTCCTTCTTGATTTCTACTTTAGCGGTGTCAAACATCACGAATAGCTCAAGGATCATCATATCTATCCCTAATATGTTATAGTTCATCACGAAGCTCTAGTAGCTTGGTGGCAATGACTTTGGAGAAACATCACTATCTCATCTGGAAGATTAACTCCCACTCGATTCAAGTGATCGTAGTACCCAGACAATCTGAGCACATGCTCAACGATTGAGCTTTTCTCCCTTAGTTAGTAGGCTAAGAAACTCGTCGGAGGTCTTATACCTATTGACGTGGGCACGATCCTGAAATCCCAATTTCAGCCCTTGGAACTGTAGCGACCCGACCCGAATGGATCAAGTCTCTGTGCTTACGTGTCATCCCTGGATCGGTATGCTGACACACACAGTACTCGAGGATTTATAACAGAGGTAAATCACATGCATAAATAACGTAAATATTATTGCCTCAATCCAAAAATAACGGAAGCAACAAGGTTGTGGATTCCCATCAACACCAACAGCAAAGTTGAGTGTAGAAATCGTAACCCTAACGTATCACTTACTCGTCGTCTGAAAAGTCTTCAACATGAAACGTTGCAGCCCGAAAACGGGTCAGCACATGGAATATGCTGGCAATGTAACACATAGAGAATAATGAAAGAATAAACTATACTACATGCATATATGGCTGGTGGAAAAGCTCTATGGTTATAAGGTTTTGCGAAAAGCCAATTTTTCCCTACTGCAAAGGAATAACTTTATTAACTATCATGGTGGTTGTTGAACATTGAGAATGGTTGACAGCATCCTCAATCCCAATTAAAAGTACTCATTAATAAACCCAACAATATTAATTAGAAGTAACATGATGAGATTCACATGATATCCAGGTACTAGATACTCAAAATGTCCATAACCGGGGACACGGCTAACCATGATTAGTTTATACACTCTGCAGAGGTTTGCACACTTTTCCCCACAAGACTAGATCGCCTCCGTTTGATTTCTCGCACTACACGGCGTTTGAGAAACGGATGACCGAGCCATAGTCTTTCAGAAGCACTAGCACCTTACTTGTGGGTAGACCGGTACACCTACTTTCCCCTACATCTGCTAGTCTACCCGTAAGAGTTCGCACAACTTAGTCAACTACGCCAGAGCCCATAATGGCTTGTGGCTGCACACGGAAGTTTCTAGTTTGAATAATCTCATGATCCCTTTGAGCACGGGTGGCGGTCCAAGAAATACAGCAAGTCTGATAGAAACCAGGTGCCTCAATCCACCCGGATGTGTGTTTAAGTTGCCACCTTAAATAAACCATTAAATAACAATCTCACATCTGTCATGGATACACTCACCCAATCCACGTCTACTAGCATAGCATAGCATAATAAGCAAACGTAGAAGTAACTCCCAAAGGTTTGATAATAAAACAGGTAATAGGTACTACCTCATCTACTTCCCAAACCCACAATTTAGTTAGATCCTAATCATGCAAGTGTTTGAGGATAGATCTAATGCATAAAAACTGGGTATGAGAAGAGATATGATCAAAGTGTTACTTGCCTGCAAAGTGGATGAAGATGATTCGCACTCAAAACTCTTGATAGTTCTACTCGTCACACTCCGGTCAATCTATCGTAAGCAATCAATAGTAACCACACATAAGCAATCACTCAAAAGATCGGAAAGAACGAAAAAAACAATTCGGAAAACATCAAAACCAAGCAATTAACTCTTGCAACATAAAACAATTTCTAACAGTACCAAAATTATGTGAATTTGGCCTTATCAGAAAGTTTAGGTCAAGAGCTTCGATTTGCAAAAAGAATCAACTAAATCGGAGTTACGAAACTCAAGTTACGATCAAATGAAGTTTGAATTCAAATCTGTTTGAATTCAAATTTTAAAACTTTCAAAAACATGTTTGAGTTGGATTACTGGATAGAGGAGATCATAACGAAGAAGTGGGCGTTGGTTTCGTTGAATTCCGACTTACGAGTAAAAAGTTATGAACGTTTGAAAACCAGGGGCAAATCTGTAAATAAATTACCTACAAAGAAGTCCCTGACTAAAAACTAACAGAAAAAGAAAAGTCTAAAAGGCGAATGTTCGTTTATAGGATCTAAACAGTGGACTTTCCATGTTTAATAAAACCCTAAAAAACAGATCTAGTCTAGGTTTTTTTTAAAACGAACTTAAAATAAAACCGGACCAGACGGCGGTTATACTGGTTCGCAGAGGTTCGACGGTTTTCGCGAGAAAACCGGCGGCGGCGAGGTTGAACTCCGGCGAGACGGGGCAGTGGCGACGGTGAGCTCCGGCGAGGGGCGAGGCAAGACGGCGGCTCCGGGCAGAACGGCAAGTGGGCGAGGGCAGCTGGGAGCGAGGGCGGCGAGGTGGGCGGCGGTGGTGCAGAGAAGGCGGCGGATGCGGGCTCTGCGAGGGGCGGAGGAGGAGGCGTGCGACAGAGAGAGAGGGGATCGGGCGGCGCTCGGTATTTATGGAGGCGAGAGGCGCGGGTTTCGTGGGAAGGGGGCGCGAGGCGGACGCGAGTCCGGGCGGCGTCTGGCGGCGGGCGGCGATGGCGTCTTGTGGGGTCTGTTGAGCTCGGGACGCGCGGGCGTCGGGCTGGGCCGTGGCCTGGCCGGTTGGCTGGGCCGGCTCAATTCGGCGGAAAGGGTTTTTTTTAAATACATTTTACCAGGCAACTAAAAATAATAAAGACCAAAAAAATATTATATAGGCATATAATATATCAAAATTTTCAGAAAAAGATTTTTTACAACATGAACATTATTCTAGCTTCAAATAAAATACACACAAATTCAAATAAAGCAAAGAGTGCTTCTACTCTAATAAAATCCAACAAAATCATTTTAAAATACCAAAATGACTTTAAATTAATTTCTCTCCAATTTTCGATGTAGGGAATCATGTTACCCTATTTTCCATATATTTTATTTTTGGAGAAAATAATTTGAATAAAACTCAAATAACTCCAAGTTGAAAAATAAATTCAAAATAACTTTGAATTTAATTCTTTGAAACTCCCAACTCATATTTCATATGTTTTGAAGAAGTCATTTTATCTTCGCTCGTGAAAATCATTGAGTTGCATAAAGTTTCAGAATTGGAAATATTCTCAAATGAAATTCAAATATTTTCATCACCCCTTTTCATTTAAATAAATGGAAGAACTCATGTCATCTTCTCTCTAGGGTTTTGTGGTGAAAAATAATTTGATTTCACGGAGATCATAAAATGCAAAATGAAAGTTTGGGGAAGTCCTTTTATTCCCTCTCATTAACTTTCAAAAAGTTTGAAATTCACTCACTTTCAGTCAATCAATCAAACAATCAATCAAAACTATCTATTTGTTTATAACATTCCAAAATTTAGAATTTTGGGATGTTACAAACTACCACCCTTAAAATGAATCTCGTCCTCGAGATTCGGAGAGGCTAGAAAGAAATAGGTTAGGGTTTGGGGGTCTTCTCAAAAATCCATCGATCGTCTCCGGGGTCTCGGGTGCTACCACCCTTAGATGCATGGTTATGGTTCCATCAAAACTCATATACTCCATCCTTATTGTTGACAGTGTCGGTCTTCTCAGATCTTCAGTATAATTCCCTCTCTGACTTTTCCGGTAGTGGCATAACCTTTTCCTCAATTCTTCTGTCCTTTCATCTTGGTAAGGTTATCCCGAAACTGGGTCCTCTTAGCTGACGGGTCTGGCGCCAATTCTAAACAACTATCGATATCTCATGGTGGTCATCAATTTATGGTTTGTCCTGCAGAAAACGGGTCTGGGTTGAACCTCACCGTATATCCTACGATTGGCAACAGCTGCCGTGTACAAGGGAAAATACTTATACCATTGTAAGGTTCAAACAAGGTTTTGATCGTCGTCTCGCAACTATAGGTAGGTCACTCAGATTTACCATCCCATATAGCAAAGCGAATAATAAGAGTAAGTCGGTATGGTGATCAATCCATCCGCAACCCAAATCATTACCTTGTACATGGTTTAGCGAATCTCGCATTCTAACACTCGGTCATCCTCACAAGCATTGCAGAATTTCTCTTGTCGACGAACCAAGTTCGGAAAATCCATTGATTCTGCAAGCCAAACAAACATCTATCGTTCCTTAACAACTCTCAGGTTTTGCGTAAACTCCTATAGAATCGTCAGTTGATAAAATCGTAACTTCTTCCAGGGTTTTTCCTTCAGCAAGTCCATCTGTCTGCGGATGAAAGGTTGTACTGAACTCTAGCCTAGTACCCAAAGTCTGGTGCAGCTGATTCCAAAACTTTGAGGTAAACTGTGTTCCTCTACGATGGTCCTCGGAACTCCATGCAGACATACGATCCTGGTCAAATATATCTTTGGCCAACTTCGCACTTGTATAGGTGGTTTCACTGGGATAAAGTGAGCCACTTTGGTCAAGCGAATCAACTACTACCCAGATAGAATCATATCCCGATCAGGTTCTGGGAAATCCGGTACCATGCCAAGCTTATCCTACTTCCATCCGTTTATCGGCGTAGGCTGCAATAATCCTGCTGGCTTCTGATGTTTTGCTTTCACTCTCTGACATACGTCACATACGACTACATACTCGACATTATCCTTCTTCATACCAGTCCCCCAGAAACACTCCTTCAAATCCAAATACATCTTGGTGTTTCCAGGGCGAATCGAGTATGGAGAGTCATGAGCCTCCTGAAGTATTAACTTCCTGATTTCTGCATTATTAAGCACATATACACGATCCTCAAACCATAAGGTGTCGTGCTCATCCTTACGAAAACCTTTGGCCTTTCCTTTGCTCATCCTCTCTTTTACCTCAGCAATCTCTTTGTCATCCTTCTGAGCTCCACGGATCTTTCTCAACAATGTAGACTGAACTTCCATTGCTGCAACAAAACCTTTGGGAACAATCTCCAATCGAAGTTCCCTGAGTTCCTCGGCTAACTCCTTTGGTAATCCCCCAATTATGAGGGTATTCGTCCTTGTTTTCTTTTATGGTTGTGTCCTATTTCTCCACAAATCTTGCATGCACCAGGTTTCTCCATATCATTTCCATAAGGCTTCAACTTCTAGGACACAAGCCGAGATTTTAGCAGAGTCAACTTAAATTCTTTCCAAGTGGTTACTCCTTGCCATCCATTGATGGTTTGGTACATCCTCTACCAGGTAGTGGCACCTCTTTCAAAGCATTGAAGAGCATGTTGTGCTATATCCTTTCTGGCTATAGGGTTATTCTCCATGTGATCCTCCATGTTCTAAATCCATCGGTGTGTCTCCAATTGACTCATCGGTCCAGAAAATACAAGCTCATCTCCATTCATCCTCTATTGGGTCCAGGGGTTTGGGGTGGGACAAGAGAGATAGAGAGGGATACACACAATACAAACAAAAGTTTTGAAAAGACAGATTTTGTTGTGGCTGTCGGAAAATATCAAACAAATGACAGCTCACAATCGTCGCATCTAACGAAGGTATATAACTGGGGTTTGGTCTTCTAATGGTCAATGTCGTCAAACTCTTCAAGTCTTGTTCATGTCTCCAACGGCTTCTTCTGATCATGCTTGTCATACTCAAGTTCTTTTGCAATATCATCTCTATTGATGCAGAGTCTCTTGTGACGTCCTTTAATATTCTGGAGTTGCATTCCAAACTTCTGGGTTTCAACATCCTTGGCATGAACCATGTTCCTACTGTCCTTCAATTCCTGACGAATCTCCGGTATCTTGAGGTTTAGCTCCTCCGGCTTGGCTGCTTGCAGCTTTTGGGTCCTGAGTTCTTCACGAACTGTTTCCTTGTCATCTACGGCTTCCTGCAGATCCACCCTAACTTCTTGATGTAATACTCCAGATCCTGGTGATGCACCAGCTATGTTAAAACTGCATCCTGCTCATAGGTGCTCCATCAGCCTTCTACCATCCAACCCTTCCATGCATATGCATGCTTAACTCAGCATGGTGAAAATAGCATAAGCAAACAATAACATCATGAATATCCATGTTTCTGCTCTTATTATTTTCATGAGCTATCATTCCATAGTTGATATCTCCTGCCTTAGGGTTTTCCTGACAAAACTTTGAGTTCTTAACTCTCCATGTTCTGGTCTTACTCCAATACACCTTGATCTCGAGTATTGATAACTTCCATAGTCTGCCAAGTTCCATAAGCGTAGCCTTCCTTGGTCATACCAAAGCTGGAAATTCTTCATATTCTCCTAGTCTTCGAAGTCTTCAACAGTTGTAGTTTCCATTTACGAGGTAAAATCCTCTTCATTCCAAATGGTCTTAGTTGTCTGATATCTTGTACTCCTTGGAGTGGTCTCTTCGGTCAAATCTTCGAGTGGTCAAAAGGGAAAAGGGGTATGGTCTCACTAAAAGGGAATATCTGAATAAGCTCAGAAAAGAAGAGAGGTAAAAGATCTTTTTGAAAATGAAGTTGTAGAGAAAAATCTTTCCTATGGGCTTGTCAGTTTCTAGGGTCACGTCCTACAGTCAACATGTGCTCTGATACCATCTTGTAGCGACCCGACCCGAATGGATCAAGTCTCTGTGCTTACGTGTCATCCCTGGATCGGTATGCTGACACACACATTACTCGAGGATTTATAACAGAGGTAAATCACATGCATAAATAACGTAAATACTATTACCTCAATCCAAAAATAGCGGAAGCATCAAGGTTGTGGATTCCCATCAACACCAACGGCAAAGTTGAGTGTAGAAATCGTAACCCTAACGTATCACTTACTCGTCGTCTGAAAAGTCTGCAACATGAAACGTTGCAGCCCGAAAACGGGTCAGCACATGTAATATGCTGGCAATGTAACACATAGAGAGTAATGAAAGAATAAACTATACTACATGCATATATGGCTGGTGGAAAAACTCTATGGTTATAAGGTTTTGCGAAAAGCCAATTTTTCCCTACTACAAAGGAATAACTTTATTAACTATCATGGTGGTTGTTGAACATTGAGAATGGTTGACAGCATCCTCAATCCCAATTAAAAGTACTCATTAACAAACCCAACAATATTAATTAGAAGTAACACGATGAGATTCACATGATATCCAGGTACTAGATACTCAAAACGTCCATAACCGGGGACACGGCTAACCATGATTAGTTTATACACTCTGCAGAGGTTTGCACACTTTTTCCCACAAGACTCGATCGCCTCCGTTTTATTTCTCACACTACATGGTGTTTGAGAAACGGATGACCGAGACATAGTCTTTCAGAAGCACTAGCACCTTACTTGTGGGTAGACCGGTACACCTACTTTCCCCTACATCTGCTAGTCTACCCGTAAGAGTTCGCACAACTTAGTCAACTATGCCAGAGCCCATAATGGCTTGTGGCTGCACACGGAAGTTTCTAGTTTGAATAATCTCATGATCCCTTTGAGCACTGGGTGGCGGTCCGAAGAAATACAGCAAGTCTGATAGAAACCAGGTGCCTCAATCCACCCAGATGTGTGTTTAAGTTGCCACCTTAAATAAACCATTAAATAAGAATCTCACATCTGTCATGGATACACTCACCCAATCCACGTCTACTAGCATAGCATAGCATAATAAGCAAACGTATAAGTAACTCCCAAAGGTTTGATAATAAAACAGGTAATAGGTACTACCTCATCTACTTCCCAAACCCACAATTTAATTAGATCCTAAGCATGCAAGTGTTTGAGGATAGATCTAATGCATAAAAACTGGGTATGAGAAGAGATATGATCAAAGTGTTACTTGCCTGCAAAGTGGATGAAGATGATTCGCACTCAAAACTCTTGATAGTTCTACTCGTCACACTCCTGTCAATCTACCGTAAGCAATCAATAGTAACCACACATAAGCAATCACTCAAAAGATCGGAAAGAACGAAAAAAAACAATTCGGAAAACATCAAAACCAAGCAATTAACTCTTGCAACATAAAACAATTTCTAACAGTACCAAAATTATGTGAATTTGGCCTTATCAGAAAGTTTAGGTTAAGAGCTTCGATTTGCAAAAAGAATCAACTAAATCGGAGTTACGAAACTCAAGTTACGATCAAATGAAGTTTGAATACAAATCTGTTTGAATTCAAATTTTAAAACTTTCAAAAACATGTTTGAGTTGGATTACAGGATAGAGGAGATCATAACAAAGAAGTGGGCGTTGGTTTCGTTGAATTCCGACTTACGAGTAAAAAGTTATGAACGTTTGAAAACCAGGGGCTAATCTGTAAATAAATTACCTACAAAGAAGTCCCTGACTAAAAACTAACAGAAAAAGAAAAGTCTAAAAGGCGAACGTTCGTTTATAGGATCTAAACAATGGACGTTCGCTGTTTAATAAAACCCTAAAAAAACAGATCTAGTCTAGGTTTTTTTTAAAACGAACTTAAAATAAAACCGGACCAGACGGCGGTTATACCGGTTCGCAGAGGTTCGGCGGTTTTCGTGAGAAAACCGGCAGCGGCGAGGTCGAACTCCGCGAGGCAGGCGATGGCGACAGCTCCCGAGAGGGCGAGGCAAGGCGGCGGCTCGGCAGAATAGCTGGCAAGGGCGAGGGCAGCGCGGGGAGCGAGGGCGGCGAGGTGGCGCGGCGGTGGTGCAGAGAAGCGGCGGCGGATGCGGGCTCCGGCGAGGGGCGGGAGGAGGCGGCGCGAGAGGAGAGAGAGGGGGATCCGGGGCGGCGCTACGGAATTTATGGAGGGGCGGAAAGGCGGCGCGGGGTTGCGTGGGGAAGGGGGCGTGAGGCGGACGCGGAGTCCGGGTGACGACGGCTGGCTGGCAATGCCGTCGGTGTGGGTCTCTTGGAGCTCGGGGGGCCTGTGGCGTCGGGCTGGGCCGTGGCCTGGCCGGTTGGCTGGGCCGGCTCAGTTCGGCGGAAAGAGTTTTTTTTTTAAATACATTTTACCAGGCAACTAAAAATAATAAAGACCAAAAAAATATTATATAGGCATATAATATATCAAAATTTTCAGAAAAAGATTTTCTACAACATGAAAATTATTCTAGCTTCAAATAAAATACACACAAATTCAAATAAAGCAAAGAGTTCTTCTGCTCTAATAAAATCCAACAAAAATCATTTTAAAAATACCAAAATGACTTCAAATTAATTTCTCTCCAATTTTACGATGTTGGGAATCATGTTACCCTATTGTCCATATATTTTATTTTTGGAGAAAATAATTTGAATAAAACTCAAATAACTCCAAGTTCAAAAATAAATTCAAAAGAACTTTGAATTTAATTCTTTGAAACTCCCAACTCATATTTCATATGTTTTGAAGAAGTCATTTTATCTTCGCTCGTGAAAATCATTGAGTTGCATAAAGTTTCAGAATTGGAAATATTCTCAAATGAAATTCAAATATTTTCAACACCCCTTTTCATTTAAATAAATGGAAGAAGTCATGTCATCTTCTCTCCAGGGTTTTGTGGTGAAAAATAATTTGATTTCACGGAGATCATAAAATGCAAAATGGAAGTTTGGGAAAGTCCTTTTATTCCCTCTCATTTAACTTTCAAAAAATTTAAAATTCACTCACTTTCCGTCAATCAATCAAAACTATCTATTTGTTTATAACATTCCAATATTTAGAATTTTGGGATGTTACAGGAACATCTCGTATGTTCCGCGGTGTTTCAAAAAACGTCTTCGACGCCTCAATTCTAAACCATTTAACATTACTGAACTATCACGTAGTCATCAAAATGTGTATGTCAGATGTTCGCAACATCCACAGACGACGTTCGAGGTTCAGCACACCGAGCGGTGCATTAAGGACATAAGCCTTCTGCGCAGCAATAAGGACAATCCTCAGTTTACGGACCTAGTCCGCATAATTGCTACTATTAACTTTCAACGAAATTTTCTCTAGGAACATATCTAAAACAGTAGAACTAAAACGCGAGCTACGACATAAGTTGCAAAGACCTTTTGACTATGTTCAGGATAATTAAGTTCATCTAATGAACTCCCACTCAAATAGACATCTCTCTAGTCATCTAAGTGATACATGATCCAAGTCAACTAGGACGTGTCCGATCATCACGTGAGACGGACTAGTCATCATCGGTGAACATCTTCATGTTGATCGTACCTTCTATACGACTCATGTTCGACCTTTCGGTCTCTTGTGTTTCGAGGCCATGTATGTACATGCTAGGCTCGTCAAGTCAACCTAAGTGTTTTGCATGTGTAAATTTGGCTTACACCCGTTGTATGTGAACGTTAGAATCTATGACATCCGATCTAGCGCCGAACGGACGGCGCCTCCTCGTTCAACCCACGTACAGCCCGGGGACGTCTCCTCCTTCTTGATCCAGCAAGGGAAGAGGAGAAGTTGAGGGAGAACTCCGACAGCACGACGGCATGGTGGTGGTGGAGCTCGTGGTATTCCTGCAGGGCTTCGCCAAGCACTACGGAGTAGGAGGAGGTGTTGGAGGAGGGAGGGGCTGCGCCAGGGGAAGGGTGCGGCTGCCCTCTCTCTCCCTCACTATATATAGGGGGAAGGGAGGAGGGGAAGGCGCCCTAGGGTTCCCTGGGGGAGGGGCGGCGGCCACAAGGTAAACCCTAGATGGGTTTGGGCGCCCCCACCCCCTAGGAAACTTGCCCGCCAAGCCGGGAGGGGCGGCTGCCCTAGGGGTTGCGCCCCCACCTCTCCTGGTTACGTAAGATTTTTTTTGAGGGGAAAGACCTTTTATTAATCAAAGTCCACCGAGTGTGGGATACAATTTTGGTCATGTGGCTAGCCTAACCACACATGACGCCCTGGCAATAAGGACAGAGAATGTTTAGCTAGCTTGTGAGCTTCAACATTTGCCTCACGCCTTTCGAAAGTAAATTTATATGTGGAAGGTGATCTTAATCTAATCTCTCTGATAATGACTCTGTAAAATCCCTGAAATCCGTTCACAATGTCCTCTATCACCTGTTTGCAGTCCGATGCTACTATATAATGATCTTGGTTAAGATCTTCTGCCAATGCGACAGCCTCACGACATGCTATGGATTCCAAAGTGGCCGGATCACTAACCCCCGCTATTACGATAGCTGAGCTTCCTAGAAAAACTCCTTGACCGTCTCTGCAGATCGCAACTGCTGATCCTCCTCTGCCTAGCCGAACCCCAACATCTACATGTATCTTTGCATAGTTTGCAGGTGGAGCTTTTGGTCTGACAGCCCTCGGTCTTGCTCCGACTGCCGCCCTTTTTTGCTTCGGTGGCTTCCTGACTGCCTCAAGGTCTTGCATGTATTGTGTAATGAAGCTTTTGATCGCATGTGGAGTCTGAAAAATTGCTTCATGTATTGCCTTTCTTCGAGATGTCCAAATCGACCACAGTGTTACCGCCATGAGGGTAAATTGTTCATGCGATAAAGACCCCATGAGGTTGAAGAGCCAACTTTTAGCTCGGTTCTCATTTGAAGCCGCCAAAGTACTTGCCAGATCTTCATCCACCAGCGCCCATGTGCACCTGGACACGGTGCACTCGAGTAGAGAGTGTCGCCAGGAATCTTGCATGCCGCAGAACCCGCAGTTGCTGGTCGTCGACATGTTCCGGTGAGCTCGCACGTCCTCAGTTGGAAGCGACTGATTTGACAGCCTCCACAAGAACATACGCACCTTAGATGGCACCTCCGTTTTCCACATGGTCTTCCAGGAGCTTGATTCTAATTGTGCTGACGAGGAGCCTGAAGAACCCTCCAGCCATGTTTCTCTTCATTGCCTAGTGGCCACTAACATGTTGTAAGCCGATCGCACCGTGAATTGGCCAGTTCTGTCATGTGCCCAGCTCCAGTAATCCTCCATCGGGGTTGTGCACAATGGCAAGCTGAGAACAACCTTTGCATCAAAGGCCAGAAAGGTGGCCTCGACCTTTTGCTTGTTCCATGCAGCACTAGTGTGGTCAATGAGTTCCGCAACCATTCTTGGTGGGTCATTAGCTATGCAACCATATGGTCGCATCATCTCTGGGCGTGGGAGCCAATTATCCCTCCATATATCAGTGCTCTCTCCATTGCCGATGCGCTTTATTAGTCCCAGTTTCAACGTGTCACGTCCTTCTATTAGAGCTCTCCATATCTGGCTGGGATGGTTTCCCGATAGATTCATTCAATATAGTAGTGTTAGGAAAGTAGATACTCTTCACTATACGAGCACTAAGGGATTGTGGATCCTGCATCATGCGCCGCACTTGTCTAGCAAGCATTGCTAGATTGAAAAGCTCAAAATCCTTGAATCCCAACCCTCCCATGCTCTTCGGTTGAGTCATTGCTTTCCATGAGACCCAGTGTGGTTTGTGTTGGCCATTCTTGCTCCCCCACCAGAACTTCCGGATCAACATGTTCAGATGCTCACATAGTCCTCTTGGCAATTTAAAGCAAGACATGGAAAAGACTGGGATAGCTTGTGCGACAGCCTTAACCAGCACCTCCTTTCCCACAGACGACATTGTCCTTTCTATCCAACCTTGGATCTTGTTCCACAACCTGTCCTTCAAATACTTGAATGATCCATTCTTTGAGGCCCCCACATCTGTGGGCATTCCGAGATATTTCTCATTTAAAGTTTCATTAGGGACATTCAAAGCATTTTTAATATCATCTCGAACAGCCTGAGGAACACCTTTGCTAAAGAATATGGAGGATTTGTCAAAGTTTATCCGCTGACCTGTTGCATTGCAATATGTATTCAACACTTGGTTTACCTCGGTAGCACCCACACTATTTGCCTTGAAAAACAGCAGGCTGTCATCAGCGAATAAGAGGTGGTTAACATGTGGCGCCGAAGGTGCCACTTGGATCCCACCAAGATTAGATGACTCTCTTTGAGACTTCAATAGGCACGACAGGCCCTCTGCTGCTAACAAGAACAAGTATGGAGATATCGGGTCTCCTTATCGAATTCCTCGTGAAGGACAAAACTCCTCAAGCTTATTTCCATTGAGGAGAACAGAAAATTTAACTGAGGTTACCATACTCATGATGATCAACCCACCTGCTAGTGAAGCCCAGCTTGAGCATTATTGCCCGAAGGTAAGCCCACTCGACACTGTCATAAGCCTTCATCATATCTAACTTCAGAGCGCAGGACTGGTGTTTTTTGGCCTTGTTCCTTTTCATAAAATGCAGGCACTCATAAGCTGATATAATGTTATCAGTGATTAATCTGCCAGGGACAAAAGCTGACTGCTCTGGTGAGATAATATCCGGAAGAATTTGTTTGAGTCTGTTGGCTATTACCTTGGATGCTATTTTTATAGCATGTTGCACAAACTGATTGGCCTAAATTGCTTGGGAAGGGTGGGGTTTTTTACCTTCGGGATAAGGACCAAGGTCGTATTGTTGATGGAAGCTGCTGACTCAGTACCTTCCACAATTTTGAGGACCACACTTGTGACCTCTTGTCCACACACATCCCAGTGACGTTGAAAAAAGTGAGCTGGATAACCATCTGGTCCGAGTGCTTTGATTGGAAACATTTGGAACAAGGAATTCTTGACCTCCTCTTGTGTGTAAGGAGCATTAAGAAGATCATTCATATCAGATGTTACTTTGGTTGGCACTGTCATCAACACCTCTTCCATATTTTGCACCCCTTCCAAAGTGTACAGATTTTTGTAATATGCCGTGGTCAGCTCCTCCATGCTAGTACGGTCCTCTATCACCTCCCCCTGCTCGTCACACAATGATTTTATTTGATTTTTGCAGCGTCTTCTACTCGCCCTCAAATGGAAGAAGTATGTATTTTTGTCGCCGTGGACTAGCCATTCCACCCGAGCTCGCTGGCGCCAAAGGATCTCCTCCCGATGAAAAAGCTCGACCAATCGATCAGTTACCTTGGTTTCTTCTCTGCTGGGTCCAGATCTTCCTGGGAGAGAGCACATGATCTGTAGATGTGACTTTAACTGGGCTATCTCCTTCCGCACCGAGCCAAAGTGGCTCCGATCCCAAGCCGACAGGTCCCCTGATAGGTCACTCAGTTTGGATTGCAATGATTGCGCTGTCCCTCCATCTTGCATGCTCCACCTATCAATCACCATCGTGAATAGTGACTCTTTCCGCTCCCACATTGTCTCGTATTTAAAAGCTCTGGGACCCGCTCTGCATGCATGCATCTCACGTAACGTGAGAAGTATTGGAGTATGATCCGAGCTCGCCGCCGTCTCGTGTGTTAGTGCAGAATCTGGGAGTGCTGTAAGCCACTCCGGATTTACCAAGCACCTGTCCAGCCTTACACGTGTGAAGCTCCCCCCAGCCACCCTTCGTTCAAATGTCCAGGTCGTACATGAGTAACCTATATCTGTCAATCCGCAAGTGTCCACCGCCTCCCGAAAGCCGCCAATCTGCGCTTGGCTTCGACTTCCCACCCCGTCGTGTTCGCTGAGGTTTAGCACCTTGTTGAAATCACCGATGACTGCCCATGGCCTGTTCTGACTGTCAGCTATATTCTTCAGAGTGTTCCAAGTATTGTGCCTTTCGGGCACTTGTGCCTCTCCATACGTGATTCTGACCTTCATGTCCATCATGTTCTCAACCAAAGCATCAATATGGTATCTCGAGTAACCAATAACTTCCACTTTTATTTCATCATTCCAAAAGATACAAAGACCACCACTTCGTCCAGAACTACTAACTGCATAACTCTTATTATAGCCTAGACCCTCTGCCAAACTCTCAACCCTCGAACCCTCTAATTGTGTTTCAAGGATACAAAGAATAAAGGGGCAAACTGCCTCGCAAGGTCGTGAAGCTCTCGAACTATCGCGGCTTTGCCAATTCTGCGACAGTTCCAGCATAGTAAACTCATTGTGCCGGGCGAGCCCCTCCGTGGGAGCTCGCCAAACGCACATCGGGGTTTTTGCCTAGGGTCACACCTTTAACTGTGTTTGTCTCAGCTGTTGAGGGGGTCGGCTTGTTTCTCTTCGTCTGTTGCTTTGATGTGGGGCTTGGTGGGATCGTAGGAGGCAACATGAGGAGTTTGTTACTGGGCTCTGTCTGGTGTTGTGGCAGTATCGCTTTTGGTTCAGCCATGGCAGTCCTCTTCCTGTTGCGTTCCATATCCTCCATAGCGACATCATTAAGCCCCAAGTCATCTTCATGAGGCTGGCTGCTTGTGGAACCCTGTTTTGCTGATCGACCGCCTCCTCTGCCTGACCGGCCCCGTCCGCGTCCTCCTCTGGGGCTTTCATACTCTCCCGGTCCTCTCCCAGGGCTCTGGAACCAGGTAGCCTTGATATCTTTGAAGACGAGTGCCTTTGGAGGGTGAACCCCATCCCCACACTCCTTGTATCGATGGCCTAGGAACCCACATACCACACACCAATCCGGTAATCGCTCGTACTTGATTCTGAAGATGACACGTTCCACCGCATTCTTCTTTTTTACCACCAACGAGACAGCGTTTTTCAGAGGTTTGGTCACATCAATTCTCACACGGACCCTTGCAAAGTTGCCCTCAAAGTCTTGTGACTTTGGTTCGGCGAATATAAACTCACCCACCGTGGACGACAGAGCCTTGATCTTGGAGAAGTAGCCATCTGGAAGGTCATGAATTTGTAGCCAGATATCAATCTTGTTGAGTTGTATGGTCGATGGCTTAGTAAAGCCATCATAGGGATCCAGAACCACTGCCTTGCCCTTGAAATTCCAAGGTTCATCTTCCATCACCCTCTCCCAATCACCGAGGCATGAAAATTGGAGGGTGTAGAGGTTTTCCTCGATTGGTCTGATCTTGACCTCCTGCGCTAGATCCCAAGCAACCCTCATGCCTCTATAGAATCAATATTGGCTATATGTTTTCTCGGTGTGGACCCTAGCAATAGCCATCCAACGCATTGCCTCCTGCGGCAGTTCGCCATCTTCCACCACAACATCCTGCAAGTCGTCCTCCTTGAGTCCAAGTTCCTCCATCAGCGATTCGAGATCAGAAGTGGCCGACCCCAAAGCCGATGTAGATGAGTCCATGATCCTCTCGCTCGGGGTTTGGGTTCCGCGAGCGGTATTTTCCCTAGCTCCCCCCCCCACTGCGTGGCCTGCTCGTCAAAGCGACACAGCAAGCCCTCGCCAGAGGAGAAAACGGTAGGGGAGACGGTCTCTACGATGATGGCAGCGCCGTCGCCGAGAGTAGAGAAACCCTAAATAGAGAGGAAAACTCGTGCCCAGCCTCCTGGTTATGTGAGAGGGGGTGGGAGGGGCGCTCAGCCCCTTAGTGGGCCGATGTGCCCTCTCCCCTTGGCCCATCAGGCCCACAACGCTTGTCGGGGCCTCCGAAACCCCTTTCGGACACGCTGGTCATCACCTGGTACCCCCGAACAATTCCGGACTCCAATACCCTTCGTCCAATATACCGATCTTCACCTCCGGACCATTCCGGAGCTCCTCGTCATGTCTGGGATCTCATCCGGGACTCCGAACTACCTTTGGTAACCACATACTATTTCCCATAACAACTCTAGCGTCACCAAACCATAAGTGTGTAGACCCTACGGGTCCGGGAACCATGCAGACATGACCGAGACGTTCTCCGGCCAATAACCAACAGCGGGATCCGGATACCAATGTTGGCTCCCACATGTTCCACGATGATCTCATCGGATGAACCACGATGTCAGGGATTCGATCAATCCCGTATACAATTCCCTTTGTCAATCGGTATGTTACTTGCCCGAGATTCGATCGTCGGTATCCCAATACCTCGTTCAATCTCAAGCATCGGCAAGTCACTTTACTCGTTCCGTAATGCATGATCCGTGACTAACTACTTAGTCACATTGAGCTCATTATTATGATGCATTACCGAGTGGGCCCAGAGATACCTCTCCGTCATACGGAGTGACAAATCCAGTCTCGATTCGTGCCAACCCAAGCAGTTTGGAGATACAGTAGTGCACCTTTATAGTCACCCGATTCACGTTGTGACGTTTGGTACACCCAAAGCACTCCTATGGTATCGTGGAGTTACACAATCTCATGGTCTAAGGAAATGATACTTGAAATTAGAAAAGCTTTAGCAAGCGAACTACGATCTTGTGCTATGCTTAGGATTGGGTCTTGTCCATCACATCATTCTCCTAATGATGTGATCCCGTTATCAATGACATCCAATGTCCATGGTCAGGAAATCATGACCATCTGTTGATCAACGAGCTAGTCAACTAGAGCTCACTAGGGACATGTTGTGGTCTATGTATTCACACATGTATTGCGGTTTCCGGTCAATACAATTATAGCATGAATAATAGACAATTATCATGAACAAGGAAATACAATAATAACCATTTTATTATTGCCTCTAGGGCATATTTCCAACAGATAGCTCTCAAGTATGTCCATTCTAGTCTATCATAGGCCTTCATCATATCCAACTTCAGTGCACAGAAACTGTTTGACTTCGCCCTGGACCGCTTCATAAAATGCAAACATTCATACGCACAAATGATGTTATCCGTAATTTGCCTCCCTGGCACAAATGCAGACTGCTCTTCCGAAACAATATCATGTAATATGATCTTCAACCTATTATCGACCACCTTGGATGCAATTTTGTACAATACATTGCAAAGACTAATAGGTCGAAACTGAGATAAAGCATTGGGATTCGTTACCTTCGGTATAAGAACCAAAACTGTGTCATTGATGCATTCCAGACTTTCTTCCCCACGGACTATGCTTAGGACGACCTTGGTAACCTCGTCACCACATACATCCCAATGTCGCTGATAAAAATGTGCAGGAAAGCCATCCGGGCCCGGCGCCTTGGTAGGAAACATTTGAAACAACGCATTCTTTACCTCTTCGTTTGTGTATGGAGCACAAAGGGATGCGTTCATCTCCTCTGTCACCTTCTGCGGGACCTGCTCCAGCACTTCTTCCATATTATTAACCCCCTCCGTGGTATACATATTTTGGTAGAACATGTTTGCCATGTCCCGAAGTTCAGCTGGATCCGAGATAACAACGCCCAGAAAATTTTGTAAGGCTTTCACCATATTTTTCTTTCTGCGGAGGCTAGCACGAAGGTGAAATTTTTTTGGTATTTTTGTCTCCCGCCGAAAGCCACTCGACTCTTGCCCGCTGTCTCCACATGATCTCCTCTCTGTGATACATCTCGATCAGCTGCTCGTTGATCTTTAGTTCAACGTGAGAAGGCCCCGTGGATCGCCCCTGAGCTCCTCCAGAATTTGCTTAAGCCTGTTAATTTCCTTCCTAACACTTCCGAAAGTGTCTTTGCTCCATCTGGCCAGCCCGCCTGCAAGGTTCCGCAGCTTGTCACGCATCTGTTCCATGCTATTGCATGGTGGTTCCGCAGCCCATCCTTCTGACAAGAACGTTTTGAGCCCCTCATGTGTCTCCCACATTAGCTCGTATTTGAAGGGTCTCTCTCCTCTTTCAGTTGTTTTGCTTCCATAATCAAGCAGGATTGGGGAGTGGTCCGACATGGCACACGTAATATGTGATACTGAGGCCAAAGGGAACCTCGCTAGCCATTCCGCATTCGCCATTGCTCTATCGAGACGACATCGTGTGTAGGTACGCCCCACCACCTTTTTTCAAAAGTCCAAAAATTGCCCTCATAATCTAAGTCCAGCAGCATGCAAACATCTGTAGCATCTCAGAAGGCCTGGATTTGAGCGTTACTACGCTGTCCAACCCCCACATGTTCGTTCGGATGTAAGAATTTGTTGTAATCGCCTATGCAGAGCCAAGGAAGTGTACTCAAAGTACTTATGTTTTTCAATACCTGCCATGTTTGGTGTCGAAGGTGTGTCTGAGCCTCACCATAAACACAAGTCATCCGCCATATTTCCTGTTCATTTTCCTCAACCGACACACCTAAATGATAGTCAGAGTAGCCAAGAATCTCCACTTTTATTGAATCATTCCAAAACAGCCCAATACCACCGCTTCTACCACAGATATCAACAGCATATGATTTATCATAACCAAGAGTACTAGCTAAAGCTTCTACCCTAGCTCCTTCAATTTGTGTCTCAACTATACACAGTAGGGTAGGGGCAAACTGCCTCGCGAAGTCGCGAAGCTCGCGAACTGTCGCGGCGTTGCCCGCGCCACGACAGTTCCAACATAAGGCACTCATTGACCTCGGCGGCGCCCCTCAAGGCCCACCACTATTATTTCACCCTTACCTTGTACTCCAGTCTTGTCCATGTTGTTCTTGCCATCATCTTTTTGCAGCTTTGTCCTCTTGGGCTCCTGTTTACCACTCGGACTGGAAGGGACAGTGGGGGCTGGAAGCGCCAATGTAGGTTGTTGTCCCTTGCTTGTGACTACAGAGTTTCCTGCCGGCAACACACTCTGCCCCACTGCTAGATCTGACCCCCTCTTTCTATTATTCTCTGCCTCCTTCATCACAGCATCACTGTCGTCATCAAGATCCTCCTCAGAGCCATTATCACCATGGTAAGGCTGGTACTGAGCGCTCCTTCCTTGGCCACCTGATCTGCCACCCCTTCGGCCTCCTCTCCGGCCTCGTCCCTCACCAGGCCCCCGGCCAGTACGCATAAACCAGCCTGCCCTCAGATCTTTAAAGACTAAAGCTGAAGGAGGGTGTATCCCATTGCCATGCTCCTTGTATTGATGGCCAAGCATCCCGCAAACCGCTCACCAATCCGGGAGCTTTTCATATCTGACTCTGTAAATCTGCCTTTTGCCATCACGAATCATGGATACAACATTCTTGAGAGGTTTAGAGACATTGACCCTCACCCAAACACGATAAAAGTTACCCTTAAAATCTTGCGACTGTGGCTCCGTGAACAACACCTCTCCAATCTTAGCGCCAAGTGACGACACCAGGTAAGCATATAGCTGTGGTACATCATGGATTTGTGCCCAGATCTCTATGGTGTCTTGCTGAACCATGGACGGCTTCGTGATCCCATCATAAGCACTACAAAAAAAAACACTTCCGTGATGATACGTGTTTGTCACAGTAGGTCGCGTTTTTTGTCATGCATGTACATCCATGACAAATTTATGACAGAATCGAGATAGTCATACACGTCTTTGTCGTAGAAGTGTTCAATGACATTACCAAAATTATCATCACGAAGTGTCCACTTCCATGACGATAAATCGCGTCACGAAGTGCTTTCGTCAAGGGTGACCGACATGTGGCATCCACCGTAACGAACGCCATTAAGCTATCGGGTCGGGTTTTGGATCCGATAACCCGTTAACAGCCCGACCAATGGGGATTTTCCACGTGTAAAATCATCATTGGCTGGAGGAAACTGCGTGTTAGCTCATTGTTGGGATAGATGTCATCCACTCATTGGACGTAAGCGCCTATGATACGTCGACCGTGGCACGACCAACAGAGGCCCATTCACGTGAAAAGGCGGCCCATTTGACTTGGTCAAAGGTGGCGGGCGGCCCATGGAAAGCATGTTAACGGCCTGTTTGCATATAGCCCGTTTACAGCCCGCTAACCCAAAGCCCGTTCGCCCTATCCGAATTAGGCCCGATGGCGTCATCTGGGCCATCAATATGATTCGGCCCGTTTTCGCCGGCCCATGGCGTCTTTCGGCCCATATGAGGCCCTATGTAACTCTTGGCCTATTAACGACCCGTGGTGAAACTGGCCCGCGATGAACAGTGTATTACTTTAGACCCATTAACGACCCGTGGTGAAACTAGCCCGTAATGAACAGTGTATCGCTTTATACCCATTAAGGGCCCGTTATTCAGTTGGGTCGTTTGCAGCCCATGTTATCTTTCGGCCTTCTCGAGCCCATTTATTCTTGGGCTTATTTGCAGCGATTCGGTTACTTACGACCCGTTCTTGTCATTTTCGCTTGTGGGCCAAATTCAGCCCGTCGTTACTGATCGGCCCGTTTGTGGTCCGTTAGTCATTGGGCCATTTTCATAGCATCACCATCGCCTATTAACGCCCCGTTATGGTCAGCCAATAAAACATATGATTTCCATTATAGGTCCGTCTCACGCCCATTAAAGGCCGATACAAGACCCATAAATGAGTCGGCGGCCCATGGATCCTACGTGACGTAGAAGGCCCAGGGATCCTGCGAGACGTAGGAGGCCCATGGACACTGCGAGACGTAGAAGGCCCATGGATCCTGCGAGACGTAGAAGGCCCATGGATCCCGCGAGATGTAGAAGGCCCATGGATCCTGCGAGATGTAGAAGGCCCATGGATCCTACGAGACATAGAAGGCCCATGGTCGGGCGAGTTGGCCCCTGTTTTAACGATATAGCATATTCAAAGAATTATCCTACTCAATACTATCACCTCTAAAAAGCATACACTATACAACAAAGAGATCAAGGCATAGAAAGGTAGAATAATCCTAGACTATACAATAAAGAAATTACAGCCGATTATACCCACTGGGCATTATGGTACAACACAGGTGATAATAAAGCATACACAAACAGCAAATTACATACACGGGGAAAATACGGCTCATACATCATGGACGCGCATCAACTTAACTCCATTTGAACTATAATCTCTTCAGAGAATAGGATTGGCTGGATTCAGATAGCACAAATTTCAGTCTGCAAAATCTCCAATTCCTTCATGGTTACCTCGGTGTCTTGTTTCATTTTTTTGACTCCTGCATCTAATACCTGCATGTCCAGTCTCAACTTGTTGATTATACGTTGACAATCATGTACATGTTGTCTTGCCACCTCTAGTTGATGCTCGAGAACATCAGACATTCCAATTCAATCCATAATCATTCGGTAATGGCCATGCCAGACCGTCTTTCATGATTTTTGTGTTGATGTCACTTCATCCTGAAATGTTTACGTAAGTACACATGACTAGGGCAAAATATAGTTACAACGATTGAAGCGAACAAGACACTATTTTGTACTACATGGCAAAACAGGACTAACAATAATGTTACCGTCACTTTCACAAAAAAATGTTACACGTCATGAAGCATAAGCGGTGATATTTTAAAATTATAAAAAAGATAGTCTGTGCAGCCTGCATACAAAAATCCCTCTTAGCTCACCAGAGGAGCATGATGTTGGGTCCCAATCGAAAACACAGACAAGTTACAAATTTAGACAGCACGTTGCGTATAAGTAAGCAAGCAGTTGGCCATTCTGTACCTCAATTAAAGTCTTAGGGAGCATAATGAATAGCAGAGGGTTTCATACAAACATACTACAGCAGGCAAAACTATGCAATCATTGGCATAGTATAAACTAGATTGTGAGCCTCATGCAATAATAGTTGGTTAATAGACTTCAAAGCTTCAGGCACACTTCGGCAGAGTAATTAAATGGTAAGACCTTTAATTATGTCAACTAATAGTGATACAAGTACCGAATATCAGGCATAATTATTTGGGCATCTCATTACGTGAGGACAAATAAAGCAATTGAAAAGAGAAAATTAACTATGCCTGAAACAAACAAAGAATTGAACTGTTGAGTTGCATATAGTGACTTACCTTAGCAGGTTGAAGAGGCTCAGCGCAGCTCCTACTTCTCTTGCAAGGATCCTTCCTAACATCTTGTACTTGGAAATCCTCAATCTTATCTTCATTGCACCCCCTCTGCAAGGTGACACAAACTAGTTAGTCGTCTCCTTGGAAGATAAATATGCATACTTTCCAGTCTGTGAACACAAAAGGATGAGATTATAACAAAACAATACCACATAATAAAACATGCCACATCTCTTGCACTTGCACACAATGAAATGAGCATTTACTATGTCTGCACTATGTAAAAACTAGGCATACCTTGAACTGGATCTCCGGTACTCTTGGAGAGCCCTCTTGTAGTGTCTGTGAAACCTTTATTCACCTATGAGTTAGACAAGGCCCCACTACAACAACCCTTAGTGTTTAAATCGTTGACAAGCTCTGTTAGAGTGTTAGGTCAAGAACAACAAGTAATCAAAGCAAACAGTCCTAGTATGGCTGGCTGATGCAAATAAGCAATTGAACAGATGTGTGAGCAAATCTTACATATGAAGAAAAGAAGCAAAGAAGGAGGCTTAAATACCATCACTTGACTGACCAGATTTAAGGGGCATTTAAACATCATGTGCAACGTATGAACTAACATAAACATTGCATATTCCAGATTCTACAATGGAATGCACATGTATTAGGTTATGCCATGTATGATGATGCCTAAATGTACAGATAGCAGGTAGGAATGATTCATCATTGCACGCACAATTGAATTGCAGGTTAAGGGCCAGTTAGATTCCGCCTTTTCAGGGTATATTGTCAAAATAAGCCATAAAAGATGTAAAGAAGTCATTTTTGAGTTATGGGCTTGGGCTTAACTAATTTCGCTTTGGAGGGGGGTGTTTCGGGTAGAACCTCACTAAAAATTGAAGGGAAGGGGAATGATGAGTTGCTATGAGCTGCTCCTGCTGCTGCTATATGATGAATTGCTATGAGCTGCTGCTGGTATATGATGAATTGCAGACTGCTGCTGCTGTATGATGAGTTGCTATGAGCTTCTGCTGCTGCTATATGATGAGTTGCTACAAGCTGCTCCTGCTGCTGCTATATGATGAATTGCTATGAGATGCTCCTGCTGCTGCTATATGATGAATTGCTATGAGCTGCTGCTGGTATATGATGAATTGCAGACTGCTGCTGCTGTATGATGAGTTGCTATGAGCTGCTGCTGCTGCTATATGATGCTTTCAGGTGGTGCTGCTATATGATAATAACCAGCCACTTGGACCATCGAATTTCAACAAATAATTGTTCTTCATTTAAATGTGGGTCATGTGTTCTTCGTTTAAATTAGGCAATGGGATCTCTATGGAAAACATTGACCAAAGTAGATTGTGCCAAGTAGATGGTATCTCTGTATTTGCATTTTGAGCAAATAGTGATGGTTCGTTTTCCTATCATATTAATTACTGCACTGGGTTCAATTTGTGATGTTTGCAAGTCAAATTAATTTCCATATGTGCAGCAAAATGAAAAATATATATAATGCAATCTAGACTTTCCACTGATCATACCAAAGATAAGTTGAAAACGCAATGAAAAGAACTGGTTGGCGTATTACATGGAGCTTATATTCACATGTGCTTATTTTCTTAGGATAACTCGTAATAAATGTCCCTAAGAAACTTCGCTAATAGAACTGGCATACAAATAACATGTCACGATGATTGCAATGGAGGAGTGACGTACCATAGCACACTGTATAAGCTCACCGCTGCCTCTCCTTTTTTTGCGATGTTCCATGAAATTGCCATATACATCTTGTACTTTTTCATTGTGTAACCCTATATGCAAGTTGACACGGCTAATTTCAGACATCTCTACATGATACTACATTGCATATCCCTTGTGCATATTTAAACCACCAATTAACGATTGTGTGCATACCATAAACTAGCCATTACTCTGTATGCTGGACTGGCAGGCACTCTAAGGGAGCCTAATGTAGTGCACTGGAATTCCTACATGCCACCTACGATTTTGTGTAATGTCTTGCCCTGTTCCAAAATATATGTCTTTGTAGAGATTCCAAGTATGGACCACATACAGATGTATATAGATGCATTTTCGAGTGTAGATTCACTCATTTTGCTCCGTATGTAGCCTATAGTGGAATCTCTAGAAAGACTTATATTTAGGAATGGAGGTGCGAGGTAGTATCATGTATGACATCTACATATCTAATTTAGCAGCCAGTAGTATAAATCATTATGCGCACAAAGGGATTCTTGGTCGAAAATCCTAGCAAAGCACTTGGCGAGCCTGAGAACAATACAAAGAGAGAAAGCGCGCTTACAAGATCATAGCAATGCCTTAGTCCGGGATCTTGGTTGGCCAAGCTGTTAGATCCGAAGAAACATCGTCCTTGTAGTTTTGCCGGCTGCATAACAGTAACAACGACCGGTTAGTATATTTGAAGTACATCGGGCAGGTGATCTTTGGATGGGTTTAAAGGTGACAAGTACCTAGGCCGTGGCGGGTGCTTGGCATCTCTTCAGACGGTGGGAATCAGGTTAGAAACGTCGAGGGTGATGACGCTGCACTGGCTGTCGGGGTCCGGTAAGGAGATCTAGAACCGTCGAGTAGGGTGTTTGTGGAGCGTCTTCGGTAGGGTGGACTACGGTGTGGGCGAAGCGGATCTGTGGACGTGGATGAGGGCGTAGGTGAAGCTGCTCCGATGGTTGGGTTAAGGATGGTGTCGACGACGCGGATCTGCGGCCGTGGACGGGGCGTCAGAAGCTGCTCCGGTGGTTGGGTTAAGGATGGTGTCGATGATGCGGATCTGTGGTCGTGGACGAGCGTCAGAAGCTGCTCCGGTGGTTGGGTTAAGGGTGGTGTCGACGATGCGGATCTACGGCCATGGACGGGGCGTCAGAAGCTGCTCCGGTAGGTTGGATGAGGGTGCGAGGAAGCGGATCTGAGGCCGTGGACTTGTGAGTTGGCAAAGCAGCCCCGGTAGGGTTGACGCTGGTGTCGGCGAAGCGGCTCCGGTAGGGTTGAGGAAGGTGTCGGCGAAGCGCCTCCGGTAGGGTTGAGGAAGGTGTCGGCGAAGAGGATCGAGGCCGTCGGCGGGAGTCGGTGGGGCGGCTCGGGGGTGTGGACGGCGTCTCGGTGGGGAGTCTGAATGAGTCGCTGCAGATCTTGTGACTGTTGGCGAGAGTACCGCGAAGCAGATCCGGCGCCGTGGACAAGGCCGACACTGAATGGGCTGTGGTGCGATGGTGGATCAGCAGTCTACTTGTTTCTAGGGAGGTGGGAGGGTAGATGCGCCGCAGAAGCAGATCCGGCGAGGTGGGCGCTTGTTGGCGATGAATGGGCTATGGTGCGCGGTGGATGAGCAATCTAGGGTTTTGAGAGGGAGGGAGAAAGAGGCGATGAAATGCACGGACGGCGTGATGTAAAATTCTCTGGTGTTGTGGAGTTAGTCGTTTTTGCGGGAGGAGGGGAGAGGAAATGGGGGTGGCGTGTAGTGGGGGGAACCGGAAGTTACCAAAGCAGCCCCGACCTATCATGTAGATGAGTTAACTGTTGGTCTCCGTGCACCAAGGACAAAAGGGGGATTTTGCATGCTAAAGACTAAGGTGGCGGAAATTTTAGAAGGAGGCGGGAGATTTTGCCGCCCGCGGGATCGTTCGTATCCAGTTTCAACTAATTTTGGACCGTGCTAGCGGGAAGGTCATGCTAGACTGTGTACACGGGGCACGCATCAGCAGTTAATAACTGGTGTGAAGTCCACCCAGAAAAAAAGACAATAACTCGGGATGATGCGCCGATAACTTGGACGTTCACACGGGCGCGGCCAATCATACGGGTGTAGTGGCGCGTTCACAAAAAAGGGATCAAACGCTCAACCTATGTATTTCTCGTGTAAATATGTAATTTAGTGCCATTGGTTATTTACTTTAAACATAATGCATTGACGTGTTAGTGTAGAGGCGCACAAAAAGAAATGGATATTGTAGTTAGCTACTTAAAAGTGTTACCTCATATGATTACATAGCCTCCATTTCATAAATTGCGTAACCGTTGAATTCATATATGAATATTACATATATATATTACTTCAAAATAGAAACTTAAATTATCCAAGACTAATGAATTTGAATGCAAGAGTAACAATGGTGCATGTGTATGATAGCTACATTGGTTGTTTGAAGAAACATCACTGTAACTTTGGCATGCACAACTGAAAAAGGTTTATTTAAATAGAAAAAAATGTGATATGTGAGGGTCCAATCTTTATAGCGTTGAATCGATATTGTACCTTTGGCCACGATACGAAGTAGATATTAACTTATGTTCAAGCGATGCACGTCCACGGTCGCTAGATAGTGATACGTGAATGAGTTGTGCAATCTCTCTCACACGCATACATATCTCATTTCCCTGTGGGCATCGGAATCACACACGCGCACTTCGTGTATTTCTCTCCCTCCTTCAGGGTTAAATTCGTCTTTCTACCCCGTCCTACAAGTCTCTCACACAGAAACACACATGCTCTCTATGTCTAACATGCCCACCCCTTTAATTCCGCCCACCCACAGCCACTAATGTCTCAAAGTATAATAATGTCTCTCACACATATGCTATCTACCCATCCCTTAATATAGCTAGATATGTGTCACATAAACTCCTTCTCACTACTAGCAAGATGCCCATGTGCATTGCACGGAACATCAAGATGCATTTGTATGAGAAGTTTATCTTGTGGGGGAAAAGGATGAACGAGGGAATGCCTTATTTGCAAATGCGGAGAGGGGTGTGGGTATCTTTTTGCAAAATTGCCATATTTTCCTTCATGTCCGTCGGATATAAATCGGATGGCCTATATTGCAGGATGGCAGGAACACCATCATCACCAACTCTGTATTTTATAAGAGTAGAGATATGTGAGTGTCACTGCCCCCTCCCCCCCCCCCCCACACACACACACTTCCCGACACCGAAGGAGTAGGGTGACACCTCGATCTTGATTCTAACCTATCGACTGGCTTCTCTCTCAAACATACACACACACACACACTACCCGGCACCGAAGGAGTAGGGTGACACCTCGATCTTGATACTAATCTATCGATTGGATTCTCTCTCAAACATACACACACACACACTACCCGCACTTTGAAGGAGTAGGGTGGCACATCGATCTTGATAATAATCTATCGACTCCTCTTTCAAACACACACACACACACACACACACACACTCGCTAGTTGTGCCTCTGTGCCTACCGCGCACACTCTTGATATGTCTTTCTCTCCCTCCCCCCCCAAGTAATGACAGCAGAAGGGTGACAACTCGATCTGATCATAATCTGTCAGTTGGTTTCTCTCTCAAACATTGTGTCTCGGTGCCTCGCTCGGTAGCCCCCTCGCTATGTAGACTTCTCGCGCGCGCACAACTGTAGTGACGATGACGCTGAACCCTGTGTGCAATGTTTTTACCGGCCTCATGTGATAGTTTTCACCCTGTTTTTTGTTAATTAACAAGGCAACCTTTTCTTTGTTACTACTCCCTCCGTTCCAAAATATATGACTCAACTTTGTACTAACTTTAGTATAAAGTTGGGTCATCTATTTTGGAACGGAGGGAGTACTAGTGAATCTGAAATCATTCGGGGCAGACATAAAACATATCACTTCAACCCAATTATCGCAACAACTACTTTAAAAGAAATTAGCTAGCTGCCCGTATGTTGTTGCGGAACATCAAGATGCATTTGTATGAGTAATTTATCTTGTGAGAGAAAAGGCTGAATGAGGAAGGCCTTATTTGCGAACGCGAGAGCGATGTGGGTATATTTTTGCAAAATTGTCATAGTTTCTTTCCTATCCGTTAGATATAAATCCAACGGCCTATATTGCAGGATGGCACCCACACCATCATCACCAACTCTGTTTTCTACTCCTCCGTCGAAAATACTTGTCATCAAAATGGATAAAATAGATGTATCTAAAACTAAAATACGTCTAGATACATTTCCTTTTATCCATTTTGATGACAAGTATTCGACGGAGGAGTATTTGTCTCTTTAGAGATTTCAACAAGTGACTATGACCGGACCTTACCAACATACTCAAAAAGTAGTCCATAATTTTGATGTTACCCTCTTTTCTTGGCGGTGCAGTGCCATCTAGATACCTCATAAATAAATCAAGGACAAATCTGATCCCTTCCTGAAAAGACATACGTAGCAAAATGAGTGAATGTACACTCTAAAATATGTCTACATATACATCCGTATGTGGTAGTCCATTTGAAATCTGATAAAGACAAATATTTAGGAACGAATGGAGTATATATAAGACTAGACATGGAGATATATATCTCCAGCATGGTCTACAACAAAAATGTGCTGGGCTGGTTAGCATCGGATGCTCGCAACGCGATGACATGAGTTCGAATTCTGTCTTTTAACTTCAGATTTGTATATTATATATTACTCTACTTATTTAGTCCCTCCGTTCCTAAATATTTGTCTTTCTAAAAATTTCAACAAGTGACTACATACGGAACAAAATGAGTGAATCTACACTCTAAAATATGTCTATATACATCTGCATGTAGTAGTCCATTTGAAATCTCTAAAAAGACAAATATTTAGGAACGGAGGGAGTAATATATACTTCTTTCACTACTGTACTGACAGTGGACCCACAGAGTACTTAGAATATTAAGGATGGACTTGTTTCTTTTTAACTTTCTGTATGAAGCTGTAGCCACCCTGCAAGTCACGTGTACACTGTACATGCAATTGACTTTTTATAGAGGGACAATCATACAGGCAATTAACTCAAATGGATTGGATGTCACTCTATTATTTCCAGCATAAAGAGCATCTCCAACGGCAGCCGGCAAATTTCCTCCGCTTCCTTCGCGGAGGACGACATCAAACGCCAACGGCATACATTTTACAACTCTAACCAATCAGATGAAATTGCAAACACGGACTGATTTCATATAAGCATGAAGGATTTCGTATAAAAAAGCCGGATCTTCATATAAACATGATGGATTTCATTACATTTACATGAACTAAGAGGTGCCAATCCGGCTCTCTTGTATAATTGATACTCCCTCCGTCCGGAAATACTTGTCCTAGAAATGGATATATCTAGACTTATTTTAGTTCTAAATGGCCGCCCGCGGATCCCTTTGTCTTCCTCATGTCCGTCAGACACTTGCGGGGTCGACGAAGGTCCTCGGAAGAGACGAAGCAGCAAAGAAACCACCTGAATCCGCGGTCATCGCCTCGGCGGTGGCCTTCATGGGTCCCAAGTGGCGACGGCCTCCTGTGTTCTACTTCTCGATGATGGCGGCGGACAGAGAGAAGCTGGCCACCGACTGGTCGCTCTCCACGCACCCGGCTTGCTCTCTCGCCGCATGGCGTTACGCGCAGCACGGAGGCGCACCCACGACACGGAGGCGCGCCACCGCAGAACCTTGGTGGCTTGATGCGACGCGGCAGCGACGGGCGCCCGTACTAGCGTGCTCGCCGCCGTGCGGCGTGGAGCAACTTCGCCACTCCTCATCGAGCTGAACTGGAGCGGCGAGTTGCTGAACCACGCTACCGCTTGGGGCGGCAATCGCTCCGTCGGGCCAAGCGAGGTTGGTGAAGCACCAAGTGGCCTCGCCCGTATCCGGAGGGCTCGGCGGGCCACCCAGCCGGGTAATATGCCGGAGAACGGCTCATCGGAAGCCATCGGAAGGGTGGAGAAAATGGTGAAGGAAGAGATGGGGGCGGCGGCGGGGTGCGATTCTTGCCCGCTATGCATGCGGCCTCGTGTAAATAGAGGCGGACGGTAGGAGCTGGCCGGCGTCGGCCTTGTTTAAACTGAGGGCGGACGGGAGGAGCTCGGCCGGTGTTGCGTTTAATTCCAGCCCGCTCATGAACGGACGTGTGGTCAGAGTAGGATTCTCGGTTTGCATGCGGGTTTAACGGAGGGGTTTAATGGAGGCGTCGGGCGTGCAGCGGGCGGCGCAGTACTATTCGATATGACAGCATTAATGAGCCGTCAAATCACAAAGGCCCTCGCCTCTCGTGAAACCGACCGAGCTAGACTGCCCCGCCCTCTAGCCATTAAAAAAATGTATATACTCCACTTTTGTACAGTAGTAGTATCGATGGATTGCGCCATGGAGCAAAACTTGAAATTAAAAAAAAGGTGGTACATATAGAGAGCGCTCGTGAACTATGTGTCATACATGGCAATAAATAAAGTACTACATGATACTTATATGATACATGGCGCAGGAGTACTAAGTATTATTAATACAGTTTTGCTAGAACTCATCTAGATGAGATATAATTTGGTCTCATTCATATTTTATAGCCATTGGATGTGATGCTATAAGATGCGTGTGTCTTGGCGTGGGTTGTATTTGTTCTTGTGCAGCGAACTGACCACTTGCATGTCATGTTTGATAGTCTCAAGTCATTAAAAGCATACAAGCCCCACATCTCTTCTTGGTTGATTCCTCTATTTATGTCAAAAAATAAGAAACAACGTGAGAGTTAATGCACCATGCGTATGTGTTAGACTAGCCACAATGGTGAGTAACATACACTAATAACATACACATATCCCTAGACTATATGTTACTACCTTCATAGTAGTAACATAAGTGTGGTAACATGCAAAGCTTCATTTATTAGGTTATAGACTCATATTGCATTGGGACATGTGATGTTACAGTAACAAGCTAAGTTATTAGGCTAGTCATAATGGCAAGTATCATATACTAGTATCATGCATATGATACTAGTGTATGATACTACCTCTGTAGTGCATGGTATCATAACTTAGTATCATAGCTAACTTCATTTATTGCCATGCATGACACATAGTCGCACACCATTTAATATAATACGGTATCAAGATATGATATTCAACTCTCTCTTTCTTCATTCAATTCTATGCCACCTCATCAAATTTGTCTAGTTGGCATGCATGATACTACCTATGATACTACTATTACGACCAGCCTTATAACTACCTCTCTCCTCATTAACTCAACGCCACATAGGCAAATTTTTGAAATGGACTCGATATTCTGCTGAAGTTACTCCCACGGTGGCTAGTCTTACTAGTATTTGGTTTTCAGAAGATGACTTATACTCCCTCCGTTCCAAAATAGATGACCCAACTTTGTACTAAAGTTAGTACAAAGTTGAGTCATCTATTTTGGAACGGAGGAGTAATACTCACCTAGACGGAGGGAGTATTCGATTTGGACAATGGCGGCTTGAGTTCCCGACACGCCTTTAATGCAGACGAGGGAGGGAGTAGCGGTTCCCGATATGTTGAACGGTCAATGCATCCTCCTTCAATTAATGCATGAGGGAAGTAATGGGAGGAGGTCCCGGAAAAGAGGCTGCACGATGTGAATGCAACGCAGTTTGCCCTCATTGCCCTCATATAAAGGCGCCCCTCCTCCATTCCAATGCATCTACCACATCGTATGCACCTAAGCACTTGCCTAAGCACCTACAATAAGCGCAAAAGATCTCGCTCCAGACCCATGGCGGCGATGCGCGTGAGCGGCCAGCGGCTGTGCCAGATGGTCCACGACGCCGGCCTGCGGCATGGCGCCGAGGATCGTCTCCAGACGGTGTTGGAGACCGGCTGGTGGATGGCCGCCGTCGACGCCAACTACGACTCTCAGTTGGTGTAGGACCTTGAAGTATGTCTAGAGGGGGGGGGGTGATTAGACTACTTGACCAATTAAAACTTAACCTTTTCCCAATTTTAGAGTTTGGCAGATTTTAGCTATATTTGGACAAGTCAAGCAATCATCACACAATTCAAGCAAGCATGCAAAGAGTATATGGGAGCGGAAATTAAAGCATGCAACTTGCAAGAAAGTAAGGGGAAGGGTTTGGAGGACTCAAACGCAGTTGGAGACACGGATGTTTTTGTCGTGGTTCCGATAGGTGGTGCTATCGTACATCCACGTTGATGGAGACTTCAACCCACGAAGGGTAACGGCTGCGCGAGTCCACGGAGGGCTCCACCCAAGAAGGTTCCACGAAGAAGCAACCTTGTCTATCCCACCATGGACGTCGCCCATGAAGGACTTGCCTCACTAGCGGTAGATCTTCACGAAGTAGGCGATCTCCTTGCCCTTACAAACTCCATGGTTCAACTCCACAATCTTGTCGGAGGATCCCAAGTGACACCTAGCCAATCTAGGAGACACCACTCTCCAAGAAGTAACAAATGGGGTGTTGATGATGAACTCCTTGCTCTTGTGCTTCAAATGATAGTCTCCCCAACACTCAACTCTCTCTCATAGGATTTGGATCTGGTGGAAAGAAGATTTGAGTGGAAAGCAACTTGGGGAAGGCTAGAGATCAAGATTCATATGGTAGGAATGGAATATCTTGGCCTTAACACATGAGTAGGTGGTTCTCTCTCAGAACTGGTAAGTTGGAAGTGTAGGTTTGTTCTGATGGCTCTCTCCATGAATGAAGAGGAGGTGGAGGGGTATATATAGCCTCCTCACAAAATCTAACCGTTACACACTATTTACCAATCTCGGTGGGACCGAATCAATAAACTCGGTCGGACCGATTCAGTAAACCTAGTGACTGTTAGGATTTTCGGTGGGACTGACATGCAACTCGGTAGGACCGATATGGTTAGGGTTAGGGCATAACGTAATCTCGGTGAGACCGATTACACAAACTCGGTGCGACCGATTTTGGTAATTAGCTAACCAGAGAGTTGGTCAGGCAAACTCGGTGGGACCGATTCGCTCTTTTTGGTGAGACCGAAATGTTATGAAAGGGAAACAGAGAGTTTACATTGCAATCTCGGTGGGACCGATCGCTCACTTCGGTTAGACCGAAACGTTACGAAGGGAAACAGAGAGATTACAATCCCACCGAGATCCCTATCGGTGAGACCGATTTGCTTAGGGTTTGTGGCAGTGGCTATGACATCTGAACTCGGTGGTGCCGGATAGAAAGAATCGGTGTGACCGATTTTGACTTTAGGTTTAGGTCATATGTGGATGTGGGAAAGTAGTTGAGGGTATTTGGAGCATATCACTAAGCACATTAAGCAAGAGGCTCATTAAGCAACACCTCATCCCTCCTTGATAGTATTGGCTTTTCCTATAGACTCAATGTGATCTTGGATCACTAAAATGTAAAATGAAGAGTCTAGAGCTTTTGAGCTTGAGCCAATCCTTTGTCCTTTATATTTTCAGGGATCCACTTTCATCATCCATGCCATGCCATTCATTGAGCTTTCCTGAAATAATTGTCTTGGAATAGCATTAGCTCAATGAGCTATATGTTGTTATGAATTACCAAAATCACCTAGCGATAGTTGCACTTTCAATCTCCCCCTTTTTGGTAATTGATGACAACATATAGATCAAAGCTTCGACAAATGATAATAAGATTGAAAAACATTGTCGCTTTGAGAAGTATGTGATAAGCAAGAGCTCCCCCTAAATTTGTGCATGTTTTAAGATTTGCTTTGGACTGCAAATGCACAAGGAATTAGGCTCATGGGTTACTCTTCCATGTCACATACATCTTGGTGGAGCGCTCAAAATAATAAAGATTGAATACATGCACTCATCACCAAGCAAAGTGAATGATCATATAAGGATAAGTAAGATAATATCATCAAACATGCATAAGTGTAGCTTATGATCAAACACATGATCATCAATGTCTCACTGGTAATTGCATAGTATCTCAAGCAATCAAAAACAAACAAAATTCAACCAAGAAGATAAGAGAGAACAAAAGCAACACACTCTCTCTCTCTCTCTCGAAGCCTATGATCTATACATTTTTCTCCCCCTTTGGCAACAAGTTACCAAAAAGTTCATAGAAAATGCATAGTGCTAGATCGACTCTCAGGCTTGGTCTTCAGGTGGTGGTGGTGTCCGGATAACTCCAAGAATGAAGGCTTTAGTCAATGTAGATGGAGCTGGAGGAGTTGGTGCTGGAGCTGGTTGCCCTGGAGCTGTAGGAGATGTAGTTGGTGCTGATGATGTCGCTCTTGTGTCTGTCACATGCATTGCAGCTGACCTCTGAGCTCTAGGCACTCTGGCAAATGCATCAGTGGTTGTCTTGCCCTTCCTCTCCTGCATGTCATCCTGAAGCTGTACCACAACGGACTAAATCTCAGTTACTTTGACATCAAGATCATAGAATTTTTGTTCAATGATTCTCTCCAGGCTCTCCTGGTTTTGAGTTAGGGTGGCCTACCCCTTCTCAATCCTCAGTGTTGATGCTATCAAGTAACCAAGCTGCTCCTATATGTTCTTCAAGAAATACTCAGATGCCTCCTCTTGAGTTGGCATCTTGGCAGCCTTCTCTTTCCTTGCTTTCTCCTTCTTCTCTTGAGCTTGCACTGATGATGGTTCATTCTCATTCATGACAACTTGATTGTCCTCAAAGTCTGGATAGAGAGCAAAATGTTCTTTATCCAACTGATATTTTCCTGTGCCCATCTTTGAGTTAATCAACTCCTGAATCTGTGGGGCATATCCACAACTTCTCTTTTGATCTGCTGCAGTCCTTTTGATAGTTTCAACCATAAGGCTCATGACCTTGAATTTCTGGGGTACATCAAAAATGTGTAGCAAGTTAATAGCATGCCCTCTAATCATGTTGTGGTCACCTGACTTGGGAAAAAGAGTGTGCCTTAAGATCCAGTTGATCGTAGGCAGCCCTGACAGAAGAAAATGAACGGATCCAAACGAGAAAGTCTCTAGAGCTTTGTCTGGGATCTCCTTGTACATATGTGACATAGTATTGTGTCCCATCTTCTTCTTGGCATATACATCGAAGTCATCTTCACTCTCCTCTGGGGCATTGATTAGACTTGCCCATTCCTGAATGGTTGACTGGTATCTTGTTCCTTCAGACATCCAAACTATCCTGCCATCTGGATAGAAGTGTGTTGTGGAGTAGAATTGCATAATGAGTTCATCATTCCAGTTGGTGAGCTTCTGCCCAACAAAAATCTGCAACTCCACAAGCAAAAAAACTGTCATATACTCTAGGATAGTGTTCTTCATTCTCCTTCATGGAGGTCCAGTCGACCCACCTCATATCACACACTATGGGCTTCTTGTCCAACAAGATTGTCCCATAGAAGTCATGCTGCTCCTTGGTGTGGAACTTGTAATCTACAGCAGTCCTTCTCCTGGTGGCATATGGATCTGACAATCTCCATAGCCTCAACCCTGAGTCTCTCCTGATATTCATGTCCTCGGCCACAGGATGAGCATCATTGTGGTCTGGGATGTTGGGTTTGAGCTTCCTTAGGACCTGCGCTTCTTCTTCTTCCTCAGCAGCAACATCAGGCATTGGGGCCTTATTCTTCTTAGCTGCTGGTATACTCCTGGTATTCCTCTTAGGTGCAATCTTGGGCTTGGGGGCAGGTTTGGGTGCTTCTTTGGGCTTTGATGTTGCATCCCCTGACTTTATAGCATCACCCATAAGCTTTTGTGCCTTGGGTGCTGGTTCAGCAACCTCTACTCCCTCTTCCATCATGGAAGGTTGACCAACAACTCCCTCTTCTTGACCCTTTCCTTCCTTTTCTTTCCTTCTGCAGCTGGCTCTTTGGGATCAGGCTTTTCAGATACTTGAGTTGATCCTCTGGCTTTGGACATTGGTTGTCTTCCTGCTGGCCTTTTGATCTTCATGCCTGGCTTTACTGTAGTTGAGTTGTGCACCTTCTTGAGCACTACCTTCTTGACAGTAGCCTCATCTTCAACAGCCACATAATCCTCATCCTCAGAGTCTGAGGTTCTCTTCCTTCTTGCTCTTGTGGCTGCTTTGGGCAAATTGCTTGGAGTGCTTCTGCTCCCTTCATCTGAGCTGCTAGAGGGACTAGTGCCCTCACTCATGTGAATCTGCTCTGCTGACTTGTTCTGACTATCACTTTGGTCTGACATGCTGCAAATCACTGACTGCTGACCCTGTGAATAGTTATAGATGAGATAGTATGGATGAGCATCACAAAATACAGAGATTTTTGCAAAAGAATGATTCAAAAAACTTAGTTTTAGTTTCCACAGAAAGCATTTCGGATCTACCGATTTTCAAACTCGGTGATACCGAAGCAGTTTTGGAACCTAAACTAGTGAACTCGGTCAGACCGAGTCATAGTTCGGTGGCACCGAGACTGCTAGGGTTTCACAAAGTTCTAAAAGCGGTCACACCGATTTGTAATTCTCGGTCAGACCGAGACTTACTAGTGCAATGGCGTTAGCCAAATCAGTGGGACCGAGTTTTTCAACTCGGTGGGTCCGAGATGGTTTCGGCGGAAACCTAACCCTAAATTTTCGAATCACATATATTCTAAGGATCGCCTGGATAGGAGTGTTTCAATCATGGCAAGATGCATTACGAACAGAATGTGCTGAGAATCAGATGAGGATAGCACTGTGATCGAGTTCATACCCTAGTTCGGCGGTGAACTCGCTACGGCGGCAACGGCGGAGAAGAAATCCGTTAACGGCGGCGGAGACCAGCGACAGGAGGCGGCCGGCGACGAAGTCGACGATCCGTAGACCTAGTAGGCAGAACGAGCTATGCGCGGGCGAAGAGTTTCGGAGAAAGTTTTCCAAAATTTTCCCGTGAGTATATATAGCCCGACACTGTCGGTGTGACCGAGTGGAACAACTCGGTGGCACCGAGATGCATAACTGTTAACAGTTACAGCAACTCGGTGTGACCAAAAAGTTCAAATCGGTTGCACCGAGATTGAAAACCTGGATCGACTTAGTGATCTCGGTAGGACCGAAATGGAGGAATCGGTCAGACCGAGAATCACAAAGAAGTTTTGGAAGTTTAAGTCTATGACGAATCAGGGACTCTGAGTGCTCCTCACACAGAGTGGTTTGAATCTGACTTGATCAAATTTTGTGATGTAGCATGAATAGAGTTTGAGACGAGAAAAACATAGATAGCTAGAGAAGGTTCTTAGGCATTCTTGTCCATCCACTTGGCCAAGGAAAAAGAAACAAATCAATCAAAACAACAAGTGGATGTCCTTGAATGAGTAAAATATGCAACCAACATGATCACACAATAAAATGACAAATGAAATATGTGGCAAAGCATGCACAACCAATTCTAGCATCAAACAATTGGCAATGACTAGGTCATCTATATATGAGTATATTGACTTAGGAGTCAAATGAGAACATTTGATCATAGGTCATACTCATCGTTTAAGCTCAAGTGGGGTTACCACTTTTACATAATGCATTGATGTGTTCACACCATTAGAGTTGCTTTGACTCAATTCTTAGAGTTAAGCTCCCCCTAGATGTGAGATCCCCCCTTAGAGGGATGAACTAACCTTGGGTTTTGTCGATGATGACTTCATGTAGGTGTTGAATATGTGGATGCTCAATGTTGATGTAGATCTTTTGGAGCAATCCTTTGGAGTGAGTGCACTTTCAATACCTACACGGGTTAGTCCCACAAGGAACAAACAAGAATATCCATAGACATAAAGTGATGCACACACAAGATGATGTCCATGAAATCATTAGGTTACCTTGTCCTTTGCCATACCAACATGAGGGTTTGTGACTCCTTGAACTAGTGCAAGATGTGGAAGTTGATTGCACTTGTCCTTGCCATAATGATATGAGTGAAGAATGTTGGCGGAGTCACCCTCAAGAACTCTCTAGTTCTTCTTCTTCGGGATCCACATCATCTTGATGGGAATCCTTGATGTAGTAGTTGTGCTTGATGAAGTAGAACTTGACGTAGTCTTGGGAACCCACTTGACCAAGGCCTTAGGTGCTTCTTCAAATACATCAATCTCCTCTTGAAGCTTGTCCTTGCCTTTGTTCTTGTGGTCTTGTGGTGGAAGATCATCTTGTGCTTGTGTTCCCTTGAAGGAAGTAGGATCATACTTCTCTTGTTGAGGAACAAACTTCGTCTTGGGGTATTGATCTTCTTCCCACTCAACTCCATTGGCATTGACTTTCGCTCAAAACCAACACCTTGATTCTTCCGGTGCCTTCCTTGCTTTGCATACAATTTCCTCGAATTGCTTACTCCGGCAAGGCTCTTGTATACACCTTTCTCTATAATTCCTTCAATAAGCTATTTTCTTGCTCAAGTGTAACTTGGCTAAGAGAATCATTAGTGGAATCAAGAGAACTACTAGAAGCAACAATATTGGATTTAGCATTGTTATTGTTACTACTAGATGAAGAATCTTTCTTGTTCTTGTTACTAGACTTGACTTGAGGCATGTAAGTAGATAAGAGTAAACGCTTGGCAATATAAGAAGAACTTTTCTTGCGAAGATCATCATTGATTGCCTTTAAGAACTCATGCTCTTGCTCAAGATTAAGCTTTTCAAAGTGTAACTTCTCATGAGCCCTTAAAAGTTCACGATGATTTTCGAAGATAGTTTCATGAGCTAACTTAAGAGTGTTTAGTTCTTTAGTTAGAAGCTCAATCTTCTCCTTATCATTGTCATTTGTTTTATCTTGTTTAGCATGATTAATTGACGTTTCATCATAGTATTCATCACTAGAGTAGTCAATAAGTAAATCATCATCACCTAGCAAGTCATCTTCATCACTATTGAAATCAACATACTCGGGATGAGTTACCTTAGGGCCTTTAGCCATGAAGCATCTTCCAATTCCTTCATTTGGTGATTCAAATATGTCGTCGGAGTTGGTCGACACAAGTGCTAGACCGGAAACACCTTCATCTTGAGTATGTTCGGAGTCGGAGTGATAGCTTCTCTCAGAGTGATGTTCAGAGTCAGAACCGAATACCCGTTCACCAACATGAGCTTGATGTCTTTGTTTTGTGTAGCTCCTTGACGACTTGTCCTTCCTTTCCGAATCCTTGCTTCTCCATGAGGGTCTTCGTTCATAACGATCATCTCTACTCCTCCTCTCTCTTGGCGGTGATTCTTCTCTTCTACTTCTTCTTTTTGGAGAATCTTCTCTTCTTTTGTAGGGTGACGTACACTCATTGGAATAGTGTCTGGGTCTCCCACAATTGTAGCAATTGCGCTCTCGACTGGAAGATCTTTTGTCATTGTAGCACCTTTACTTAGAGCTTCTTTCTTTGCTTCTACTCTTGTAGAATTTGTTGAAATTCTTCACCGTTAAGCTCAATTCTTCATTGAAGGTTTGTTTCTCACTTGATGATGTGGGGGCTTCACATGAGGCTTTGTAAGCACCACTTGACTTGTTGTGAAGTTCCTCCTTATCCTTGAGTGACATCTCATGAGCAACAATTCTACCAATGACCTCCTTTGGCTTGAGATTCTTGTAATTGGGCATCATTTGAATCAATGTGCACACGGTATCATATTTTCCATCCAATGCTCTTAGGATCTTCTTGATGATGAATCTGTCGGTCATCTCTTCACTCCCTAAGCTGGCAATCTCCTTTGTGATAAGAGCAAGCCTGGAGTACATTTCAGCGACGCCTTCATCATCCTTCATTTTGAACTTGTCAAGCTGACTTTGGAGCACATCCAACTTGGATTCCTTGAAGGAGTCAGTACCTTCATGCATATCAATCAAAGTGTCCCAAATTTCCTTTTCATTCTCAAGACGGCTGATTTTGTTGAATTCTTCGAGGCACAAGCCATTGAAGAGGATATCACAAGCTTGAGCTTTGTATTGCAGCATCTTCAATTCATCCGGATTAGCTTCACGGTTCGGCTCTCTCCCATCAAAGAATTCACCTTGCCAGCCAATACAAACAATAGCCCAAACGGCGGGCTTATGTCTGAGAATATGCATTTTCATCTTATACTTCCAACTAGCAAAATTAGTACCATCAAAGTAAGGACCTCTACGGTGATAATTTCCCTCGCTAGACGCCATACTCTCCTAGGTTGTGAAACCAAGGCTATGACCACCAAAAGCTATGGAAATCAAAGAAAATGGAGACCAAAGCTCTGATACCACTTGTAGGACCTTGAAGTATGTCTAGAGGGGGTGATTAGACTACTTGACCAATTAAAACTTAACCTTTTCCCAATTTTAGAGTTTGGCAGATTTTAGCTATATTTGGACAAGTCAAGCAATCATCACACAATTCAAGCAAGCATGCAAAGAGTATATGGCAGCGGAAATTAAAGCATGCAAATTACAAGAAAGTAAGGGGAAGGGTTTGGAGGATTCAAACGCAGTTGGAGACACAGATGTTCTTGTCGTGGTTCCGATAGGTGGTGCTATCATACATCCAGGTTGATGGAGACTTCAACCCACGAAGGGTAACGGCTGCCCGAGTCCACAGAGGGCTCCACCCAAGAAGGGTCCACGAAGAAGCAACCTTGTCTATCCCACCATGGCCGTCGCCCACGAAGGACTTGCCTCACTAGCGGTAGATCATCACGAAGTAGGCGATCTCCTTGCCCTTACAAACTCCTTGGTTCAACTCCACAATCTTGTCAGAGGCTCCCAAGTGACACCTAGCCAATCTAGGAGACACCACTCTCCAAGAAGTAACAAATGGTGCGTTGATGATGAACTCCTTGCTCTTGTGCTTCAAATGATAGTCTCCCCAACACTCAACTCTCTCTCATAGGATTTGGATCTGGTGGAAAGAAGATTTGAGTGGAAAGCAACTTGGGGAAGGCTAGAGATCAAGATTCATATGGTAGGAATGGAATATCTTGGCCTCAACACATGAGTAGGTGGTTCTCTCTCAGAACTGGTAAGTTGGAAGTGTAGGTTTGTTCTGATGGTTCTCTCCATGAATGAAGAGGAGGTGGAGGGGTATATATAGCCTCCACACAAAATCTAACCGTTACACACAATTTACCAATCTCGTTGGGACCGAATCAATAAACTCGGTCGGACCGATTCAGTAAACCTAGTGACCGTTAGGATTTTCGGTGAGACTGACATGCAACTCGGTAGGACCGATATGGTTAGGGTTAGGGCATAACGTAATCTCGGTGAGACCGATTACACAAACTCGGTGAGACCGATTTTGGTAATTAGCTAACCAGAGAGTTGGTCAGGCAAACTCGGTGGGACCGATTCGCTCTTTTCGGTGAGACCGAAATGTTACGAAAGGGAAACAGAGAGTTTACATTGCAATCTCGGTGGGACCGATCGCTCACTTCGGTTAGACCGAAACATTACGAAGGGAAACAAAGAGATTACAATCCCATCTCGGTGAGACCGAGATCCCTATAGGTGAGACCGTTTTTCTTAGGGTTTGTGGCAGTGGCTATGACATCTGAACTCGGTGGCGCCAGATAGAAAGAATCGATGTGACCGATTTTGACTTTAGGTTTAGGTCATATGTGGATGTGGGAAAGTAGTTGAGGGTATTTGGAGCATATCACTAAGAACATTAAGCAAGAGGCTCATTAAGCAACACTTCATCCCTCCTTGATAGTATTGGCTTTTCCTATAGACTCAATGTGATCTTGGATCACTAAAATGTAAAATGAAGAGTCTTGAGCTTGAGCCAATCCTTTATCCTTGATATTTTGAGGGATCCACTTTCATCATCCATGCCATGCCAATCATTGAGCTTTACTGAAATAATTGTCTTGGAATAGCATTAGCTCAATGAGCTATATGTTGCTATGAATTACCAAAACCACCTAGGGATAGTTGCACTTTCAGTTGGACCAGATGATCGGTGCCACCAGCAACAAGTTCACCGTCCTCAAGAAGCTCGCGGACGACATCACCGTACTCCTCCAGCCCGCGCGCCCGGGCTTCTCATTGCCTGCCACCCTAATCGGCCTCCATGGCCGGAACCTCTTTCAAGCACTGGTGGCCCTGCGACTGCCCGCCGACGCCACGAAGAATGTCCACCTGGAGGTTGCGCCTCGCCTTGCAAGAATTCATCGACCTACACATCCACGCTTATGAGAAAATCGTGTACATAGGTATCTACAAGGCCAGTGAGGAAGCTACGACGTTGGCCTTCCTCAACCGGCTGGAAGCCTTGGATGCCTTTGTTGAGAAGCACCTCGACCTCGCCACAAAAGCCGCCGCTCCTTAGCCGCCGGACGGTAGCCCGGCGCACTAAGTTGAGGAGGAGGAGGAGGTCGTACGTTTGTGGATCCATCTAACTTCTTGCCTTCTGTAACCACCACTGCGATCGCATCATCGTGGCCTTAATTCTTATTGTGCTGTTGCATTCTCGTTCCAGTCAATACCGACATGTGCGATCCCTTTGATTAATTATATGCATCACTGTAACTAGTACTCCATCCGTCAATTTGTAAGTTGTGCTTACCTTTTCCATCAACTTCGTGCAACGCGCGGGCATCTTGCTAGAAACACTAGAATATGTCTATATAATCCGTATGTGATAGTCCATTTGAAATCTCAAAAAAGACAAATATTTAGGTACGGAGGGAGTAATATATTCGGAGTATATCAAAACAATAGTGATTTCTTTCAAGTTTGTGAACAAATACTACTATTCTACTACTTTGGATCCGTCGCAACGCACGGGCACATTGCTAGTAAAAGGAAAAGGCCTGCCACGTTCGTGTCGCACACCCACACGCCCGGGAATCGCGAGTACAACACGGCCCGTCCGGCACGACCCATAGCTTAGGGAAGGCGTGTTGCCTGCCTAGCATTTTCACTTTCATGTGGGACCGCCCGTTGAGCAAACCGACACCCTGCCTGCCGCCGGGTTGGAAAACAGAAACAAGGGGAAGATCTAGCTGTAGCACGGAAGCCAAGAAATTTTGTTTCAGACAGGGCTTGTTGATAGAGTAGGAGCATTCCGTATTAGTACCACTCCTACCAAGTTTGTACTCCTAATACTATTATATTACTAGTATTACCACTATAACAACTAGTAGATACGTGCACGGCACAACATTGTAGGAACAAAAAACGGGAAGATCTTGTTTTGGGTGATTTATCTTTTTTTCCATCAACGTAGTATGAATAATATGATGTGGGGGGCACCCATGAAGCTTATGTGGCTTGGTTGCATGGCTACGGAAGGTTAGAGAAAAATAAATAGATAATATGTTTAGAGTGCACTCCACTAAATAGATATACTTTGGATCCATTGCAACGGACCGACACATCTATATCTATACCCCCTATATAGTGTGTGAGAAACTTCGAAAGTTGGTCGTTGGATGAAGCTAATCCGACGGTACAAAGATGGCAAATCTGAGCACTACTGGCCATTGTATCATCCACCAGATTCTGCCACATGTATAATCTAGAAGAATCCATGGTTGAATGTAGCGACCTGACCCAAAATCGGTCAAATCTACGTGTCATACCATCCCAAGATCATCTTTGGTACTCACAAAGACATCGATAAAGTAATCAAAGTTCAATCACACCTGAATATCATTAATCGATTCTCATATAGAGTCTTTATTACAAGGGAATAAATTCGCTCAAGGCCAACTCATGAGAAATAAACTAAAATGCTGCGGAAGCGCCGAGGTAAAGCGAGTCCATCCGACTCAAAGGGCAATCGCTAAGCGCGGAGCGTAGCCTCACTCCTGATCGAATATATCTCGCAACATAATACGTTGCAGCCATGTAGGTCAGCTTTTGGAATAAGTGGCAAGTCAAGAAGAATAACAATAATAAAGTTACTAACTCTATATGCATTTTGGCTGTGGAGCTCTAAGTTTCATCATTTTGCTAAAAGCCAATTTTATCCTACTACAAGTGGACCTATTTGCAAATTACTACAAATTGTTGGTAGTTATTGAGATGGTTCCGCCAACCAATATCTCGTTCCCAAATTATTATTAAGTCATAAACCCATCAAATTAATCCATTAGTTTTAGTGTTGAGATATCCGAATACTTCCAAGGTCCAGATGCTCAAATGTCCGTGAATCGGGACACGGCTAATCGATTAGGTTAAAACACTCTGCAGAGGTTTGCGCACTTTCCCCGCAAGAATCATTCCCTCCTTTTAAAATCTTCGCACTTCATGGTGTTTGAAGACGGGACGAATGAAACAGGGTCTTCCAAAGAGTTCTTCTGGCCACTGCCGGTACCCATCCAATCCTACCGTTCGTCTACTTCTCGTAGTACCGTCCAGCCAGCTTCACTACAAGGGTCAACCCAGCCAGAGCCCATAATGGCTTGCGGCTGCACAGGTAAGCTTCCGGTCATGGGGCATCCATCCTTCTCTTCGTGGCTGGGTGAAGCTTTCCGCAGGATGTCATGGCGCTTCTCCATGCATCCCGGCCACCACTGGGTGCTCCAGGGTGCCCGTCAACTGAAGGAAATATGCCCTAGAGGCAATAATAAAGTTATTATTTATTTCCTTATATCATGATAAATGTTTATTATTCATGCTAGAATTGTATTAACCGGAAACATAATACATGTGTGAATACATAAACCTACAGAGTGTCACTAGTATGCCTCTACTTGACTAGCTCGTTAATCAAAGATGGTTATGTTTCCTAACCATGAACAAGGAGTTGTTATTTGATTAACGGGATCACATCATTGGTTGAATGATCTGATTGACATGACCCATTCCATTAGCATAGCACCTGATCGTATAGTTTGTTGCTAGTGCTTTTCTTCATGACTTATACATGTTCCTATGACTATGAGATTATGCAACTCCCGTTTGCCCGAGGAACACTTTTGGTGCTACCAAACGTCACAACGTAATCGGGTGATTATAAAGGTACATTACAGGTGTCTCCGAAGGTCCATGTTGGGTTGGCATATTTCGAGATTAGGATTTGTCACTCCGATTGTCGGAGAGGTATCTCTGGCCCTCTCGGTAATGCACATCACATAAGCCTTGCAAGCATTGCAACTAAATGTGTTAGTTGTGAGATGATGTATTACGGAACGAGAAAAGAGACTTGCCAAGAACGAGATTGAACTAGGTATTGGATACCGACGATCGAATCTCGGGCAAGTAACATACCGATGACAAAGGGAACAACGTATGTTGTTATGCGGTCGACCGATAAAGATCTTCGTAGAATATGTAGGAGCCAATATGGGCATCCAGGTCCCGCTATTGGTTATTGACCGAGAGGTGTCTCGGTCATGTCTACATAGTTCTCGAACCCGTAGGGTCCGCACGCTTAACGCTTCGATGGCAGTTATTATGAGTTTATATGATATTGATGTACGAAGGTTGTTCGAGTCCCGGATGAGATCACGGACATGACGAGGAGTCTCGAAATGGTCGAGACATAAAGATTGATATATTGGAAGCCTATGTTTGGACTCGGAATCACTCCGGTGAAATTGGGAATTTTACCGAGTACCGAGGGGTTACGGAACCCCGGGGGTCAATGGGCCATGATGGGCCTTAGTGGGAAAGAGAAAAGGGCCTTAGTGCTGGTCGCACCTTCCCCTTCCCTAGTCCTATTAGGACTAGGAGAAGAAGCCTCTCTCTCTCTCCCTTCCCACTTGGGAAACCTAGTTGGACTAGGATTTGGGGGAATCCTACTCCTAGTAGGAGTAGGACACCTGGCGCACCTCTCCTTGGCCGGCCAGCCCCCCCTTCCCTCCTTTATATACAGGGCAGGGGCACCCCATGACACACAAGTTGATCATTGAGATCGTTCCTTAGCCGTGTGCGGTGCCCCTTCCACCAAACTACACCTCGAATATACCGTTGCGGAGCTTAGGCGAAGCCCCTGCGCCGGTGGAACATCATCATCGCCACCACGCCGTCGTCGACGAAACTCTCCTCAACACTCGGCTGGATCGGAGTTCGAGGGACGTCATCAAGCTGAACGTGTGCAGAACTCGGAGGTGCCGTGACGCTCGGTACTTGGATCGGTTGGATCGGGAAGAAGTACGACTACTTCCTCTACGCTGCGTCAACGCTTCCGTTGCTGGTCACGAGGGTACGAGACAACACTCTCATCTCGTTGCTATGCATCACCATGATCTTGCGTGATCGTAGGAAAATTTTGAAATTACTACGTTCCCCAACAGTGGCATCCGAGCCTGGTTTTATGCGTTGATGTCATATGCACGAGTAGAACACAAGTGAGTTGTGGGCGATACAAGTCATACTACCTACCAGCATGTCATACTTTGGTTCAGCGGTATTGTGAGATGAAGCGGCCCGACCGACATTACGCCAGACGCTTACGCGAGACTGGTTTCACCGCTCCGAGCACTCGTTGCTTAAAGGTGACCGGCGGGTGTCTGTCTCTCTCACTTTAGTTGAACCGAGTGTGGCTACGCCCGGTCCTTGAGAAGGTTAAACGGAGTCTATTTGACGAAGTATCGTTGTGGTTTTGATGCGTAGGTAAGAACGGTTCTTGCTCAGCCCGTAGCAGCCACGTAAAACTTGCAACAACAAAGTAGAGGACGCCTAACTTGTTTTTGCAGGGCATGTTGTGATGTGATATGGTCAAGACGTGATGCTATATTTTATTGTATGAGATGATCATGTTTTGTAACCGAAGTTATCGGCAATCGGCAGGAGCCATATGGTTGTCGCTTATTGTATGAAATGCAACGCCATGTAATTGCTTTACTTTATCACTAAGCAGTAGCGATAGTCGAGAAGCAATAGTTGGCGAGACGACAACGATGCTACGATGGAGATCAAGGTGTCGCTACCGGTGACGATGGTGATCATGGCGGTGCTTGGCGATGGAGATCACAAGCACAAGATGATGATGACCATATCATATCACTTATATTGATTGCATGTGATGTTTATCCTTTATGCATCTTATCTTGCTTTGATTGACGGTAGCATTATAAGATGATCTCTCACTAAAATTATCAAGAAGTGTTCTCCCGAGTATGCACCGCTGCGAAAGTTCTTCGTTTGAGACACCACGTGATGATCGGGTGTGATAGGCTCTACGCTCAAATACAACGGTGCAAAACAGTTGCGCACGCGAATACTCAGGTTAAACTTGACGAGCCTTGCATATAACAGATATGGCCTCGGAACACGAGACCGAAAGGTCGGCGTGAATCATATAGTAGATATGATCAACATAGTGATGTTCACCATTGAAACTACTCCATCTCACGTGATGATCGGACATGTTTTAGTTGATTTGGATCACGTAATCACTTAGATGACTAGAGAGATGTCTATCTAAGTGGGAGTTCTTAAGTAATATGATTAATTGAACTTTAATTTATCATGAACTTAGTCCTGGTAGTATTTTGCAAATTATGTTGTAGATCAATAGCTCGCGTTGTTGCTTCCCTATGTTTTTATATGTGTTCCTAGAGAAAATTGTATTGAAAATGTTAGTAGCAATGATGCGGATTGGATCCGTGATCTGAGGTTTATCCTCATTTGCTGCGCAGAAGAATTATGTCCTTAATGCACCGCTAGGTGACAGACCTATTGCAGGAGCAGATGCGACGTTATGAACGTTTATTAGCTCAATATGAGCAGATATCTGACGTTATGAACGTTTGGCTAGCTCAATATGATGACTACTTGATAGTTTAGTGCACCATGCTTAACGGCTTAGAATCGGGACTTCAAAGACGTTTTGAACGTCATGGACCATATGAGATGTTCCAGAATTGAAGTTAATATTTTAGCAAATACCGAGTTGAGAGATATGAAGTCTCCAACAAGTTCTATAGCTAAAAGATGGAGGAGAATCGCTCAACTAGTGAGCATGTGCTCAGATTGTCCGAGTACTTCAATCACTTGAATCAAGTGGGAGTTAATCTTCCAGATAAGATAGTGATTGACAGAATTCTCTAGTCACCATCACTAAGTTAGTAGAACTTCGTGATGAACTATAGTATGCAAGGGATGACGAAAAAGATTCTCGAGCTCTTCGCGATGCTAAAATCGGCGAAGGTAGAAATCAAGAAAAACATCAAGTGTTGATGGTTGACAAGACTAGTAGTCTCAAGGAAAATGGCAAAGGGAAGAAGGGGAACTTCAAGAAGAACGGCAAGCAAGTTGCTGCTCGAGTGAAGAAGCCCAAGTCTGGACCTAAGCCTGAGACTAAGTGCTTTTTCTGCAATGGAACTGGTCACTAGAAGCGGAACTACCCCAAGTATTTGGCGGATAAGAAGGATGGCAAAGCGAACAAAGGTATATTTGATATACAGATTATTGATGTGTATTTTACTAGTGTTCGTAGCAACCCCTCGGTATTTGATACTGGTTCAGTTGCTAAGAGTAGTAACTTGAAACGGGAGTTGCAGAATGAACAAGAAACTAGTTGAAGGGGAAGTGACGATGAGTGTTGGAAGTAGTTCCAAGATTGATATGATCATCATCGCACACTCCCTATACTTTCGGGATTAGTGTTAAACCTAAATAAATGTTATTTGGTGTTTGCGTTGAACATGAATATGATTTGATCATGTTTATTGCAAAACGGTTATTCATTTAAAGTCAAAGAATAATTGTTGTTCTGTTTAAGTGAATAAAACCTTCGATGGTCATAAACCCAATGAAAATAGTTTTTGAACGGTTATTCATTTAAAGTCAAAGAATAATTGTTGTTCATTTAAATGAATAAAACCTTCAATGGTCATACACCCAATAAAAATAGTTTGTTGGATCTCGATCGTAGTAATACACATATTCATAATATTGATGCCAAAAGATGCAAAGTTAATAATGATAGTGCAACTTATTTGTGGCACTCGCCGTTTAGGTCATATTGGTGTAAAGCGCATGAAGAAACTCCATGCTGATGGGATTTTGGAATCACTTGATTATGAATCACTTGATGCTTGCGAACCATGCCTTATGGGCAAGATGACTAAAGACTCGTTCTCCGGAACAATGGAGCGAGCAAATGACTTATTGGAAATAATACATCTTGATGTATGCGGTCCGATGAGTGTTAAAGCTCACGGCAAGTATCGTTATTTTCGACCTTCACAAGATGATTTGAGCAGATATGAGTATATCTACTTAATGAAGCACAAGTCTGAAACATTTGAAAAGTTCAAATAATTTCAGAGTGAAGTGGAGAATCATCGTAATAAGAAAATAAAGTTTCTACGATCTGATCGTGGAGGAGAATATTTGAGTTACGAGTTTGGCCTTCATATAAAACAATGTGGAATAGTTTCACAGCTCACGCCACATGGAACACCATAACGTAATGGTGTGTCCGAACGTCATAACCGTACTTTATTTTGATATGGTGCGATCAATGATGTCTCTTACCGATTTACCAATATCGCTTTGGGGTTATGCATTAGAGACAGCTGCATTCACGTTTAATAGGGCACCATCTAAATCCGCTGAGATGACACCGTATGAACTATGGTTTAACAATAAACCTAAGCTGTCGTTTCTTAAAAGTTTGGAGTTGTGATGCTTATGTGAAAAAGTTTTCAACCGATAAGCTCGAACCCAAATCGGAGAAGTGCGTCTTCATAGAATACCCAAAGGTAACTATTGGGTACACCTTCTATCACAGATCCGAAGGCAAGTTATTCGTTGTTAAGATGGATCCTTCCTAGAGAAGAAGTTTCTCTCGAAAGAAGTGAGTGGGAGGAAAGTAGAAACTTGATGAGGTAATTGTACCTTCTCCTTATTGGAAAGTAGTTCATCACGTAAATCAGTTCGATGATTCCTACACCAATTAGTGAGGAAGTTAATGATGATGATCATGAAACTTCAGATCAAGTTGCTACCAAACCTCATAGGTCTTCCAGAGTAAGATCCGCACTGAGTGGTACGGTAATCCTATTCTAGAAGTCATGTTACTAGACCATGATGAACCTACGAACTATGAGGAAGCGATGATGAGCCCAGATTCGCGAAATGGCTTGAGGCCATGAAATCTGAGATGGGATCCATGTATGAGAACAAACTATGGACTTTGATGGAGTTGTTCGATGATCGGCAAGCCATGTTATATAAATGGATCTTCAAGAGGAAGACAGATGCTGATAGTAGTGTTACTATCTACAAAGCTCGACTTGTCGCAAAAGGTTTTCGACAAGTTCAAGGTGTTGACTACAAATGAGATTTTCTCAACTGTAGCGATTCTTAAAGTCTGTCCGAATCATGTTAGCAATTGCCACATTTTATGAAATCTGGCAAATGGATGTCAAAACTGCATTCCTTAATGGTTTTATTAAAGAAGAGTTGTATATGATGCAGCCAGAAGGTTTTGTCAATCCTAAAGGTGCTAACAAAATATGCAAGCTCCAGCGATCCATCAATGGACTGGTGCAAGCATCTCGGAGGTGGAATAAACGCTTTGATAGTGTGATCAAAGCATATGGTTTTATATGAGACTTTTGGAGAAGCCTGTATTTACAAGAAAGTGAGTGGGAGCACTACAAGATTTCGATAAGTATATGTGAATGACATATTGTTGATCGGAAATAATGTAGAATTATTCTGCAAAGCATAAAGGAGTATTTGAAAGGAGTTTTTCAAAGAAAGACCTCGGTGAAGCTGCTTACATATTGAGCATCAAGATCTATAGAGATAGATCAAGACGCTTGATAAGTTTTTCAATGAATACATGCCTTGACAAGATTTTGAAGTAGTTCAAAATGGAACAGTCAAAGAAAGAGTTCTTGCCTGTGTTACAAGGTGTGAGATTGAGTATGACTCAAAACCCGACCACGGCAGAAGATAGAAAGAGAATGAAAGTCATTCCCTATGCATCAGCCATAGGTTCTATAAAGTATGTCATGTGTGTACAGATCTATTGCATACCCTACCACTAAGATTGGCAAGGAGTGCAATAGAGATCTAGGAGTAGATCAATGGACAGCGGTCAAAATTATCCTTAGTAGAATAAGGATATGTTTCTCGATTATGGAAGTGGAAAAGGTTCGTCGTAAAAGGTTACGCCGATGCAAGTTTTAACACTAATCTAGATGACTCGAGTCTCAATCTAGATACATATTGAAAGTGGGAGCAATTAGCTAGAGTAGCTCCGCAGAGCATTGTAGACATAGAAATTTGCAAAATACTTACGGCTCTGAATGTGATGCAGACCCGCTGACTAAAATTATCTCACAAGCAAAACATGATCACACCTTAGTACTCTTTGGGTGTTAATCACATAGCGATGTGAACTAGATTACTGACTCTAGTAAACCCTTTGGGTGTTGGTCACATGTCGATGTGAACTATGGGTGTTAACCACATATAGATGTGAACTATTGATGTTAAATCACATGGCGATGTGAACTAGATTATTGACTCTAGTGCAAGTGGGAGACTGAAGGAAATATGCCCTAGAGGCAATAATAAAGTTATTATTTATTTCCTTATATCATGATAAATGTTTATTATTCATGCTAGAATTGTATTAACCGGAAACATAATACATGTGTGAATACATAAACCTACAGAGTGTCACTAGTATGCCTCTACTTGACTAGCTCGTTAATCAAAGATGGTTATGTTTCCTAACCATGAACAAGGAGTTGTTATTTGATTAACGGGATCACATCATTGGTTGAATGATCTGATTGACATGACCCATTCCATTAGCATAGCACCTGATCGTATAGTTTGTTGCTAGTGCTTTTCTTCATGACTTATACATGTTCCTATGACTATGAGATTATGCAACTCCCGCTTGCCCGAGGAACACTTTGGGTGCTACCAAACGTCACAACGAATCGGGTGATTATAAAGGTACATTACAGGTGTCTCCGAAGGTACATGTTGGGTTGGCATATTTCGAGATTAGGATTTGTCACTCCGATTGTCGGAGAGGTATCTCTGGGCCCTCTCGGTAATGCACATCACATAAGCCTTGCAAGCATTGCAACTAAATGTGTTAGTTGTGAGATGATGTATTACGGAACGAGAAAAGAGACTTGCCAAGAACGAGATTGAACTAGGTATTGATACCGACGATCGAATCTCGGGCAAGTAACATACCGATGACAAAGGAACAACGTATGTTGTTATGCGGTCGACCGATAAAGATCTTCAGAGAATATGTAGGAGCCAATATGGGCATCCAGGTCCCGCTATTGGTTATTGACCGAGAGGTGTCTCGGTCATGTCTACATAGTTCTCGAACCCGTAGGGTCCGCACGCTTAACGCTTCGATGATGCTTATTATGAGTTTATATGATATTGATGTACGAAGGTTGTTCGAGTCCCGGATGAGATCACGGACATGACGAGGAGTCTCAAATGGTCGAGACATAAAGATTGATATATTGGAAGCCTATGTTTGACTCGGAATCACTCCGGGTGAAATTGGGAATTTTACCGAGTACCGAGGGTTACCGGAACCCCCGGGGTCAATGGGCCATGATGGGCCTTAGTGGGAAAGAGAAAAGGGGCCTTAGTGCTGGTCGCACCTTCCCCCTTCCCTAGTCCTATTAGGACTAGGAGAAGCGCTCTCTCTCTCTCCTTCCCACTTGGGGAAACCTAGTTGGACTAGGATTTGGGGGAATCCTACCCTAGTAGGAGTAGGACACCTGGCGCACCTCTCCTTGGCCGGCCAGCCCTCCCCTTCCCTCCTTTATATACTGAGGCAGGGGCACCCCATGACACACAAGTTGATCATTGAGATCGTTCTTAGCCGTGTGCGGTGCCCCTTCCACCAAACTACACCTCGAATATACCGCTGCGGAGCTTAGGCGAAGCCCCGCGCCGGTGGAACATCATCATCGCCACCACGCCGTCAGGTCGACGAAACTCTCCTCAACACTCGGCTGGATCGGAGTTCGAGGGACGCCATCGAGCTGAACGTGTGCGAACTCGGAGGTGCCGACGCTCGGTACTTGGATCGGTTGGATCGGGAAGAAGTACGACTACTTCCTCTACGCTATGTCAACGCTTCGCTGCTGGTCTACGAGGGTACGTAGACAACACTCTCATCTCGTTGCTATGCATCACCATGATCTTGCGTGATCGTAGGAAAATTTTTGAAATTACTACGTTCCCCAACATCAACCGTCCTCCACCCAGTAGTGATTTTCCGAAGTCCATCTTGATCATTGTAGTCCATGGGTTGTCATCATCATTGACTCTCACATCTTGCTTATGAACTTCACTCATCCCCCAAAATCCCGTCTACGAGCATAGCAAAATAACTACTACGTCCCGGGGGGTCATGGTAACAAGGGGATTGGTTGATCCTACCACATGATACTACTCAAGTTTAATGACTTCAAGATTTCACTACTGCATGCAATGGTGGGGTGGTGACAACTACTAATGCACAAAACATAGGTATAGAAATAACATGATCAAAACTTGCCTTGTCGATGATCCTCGTAAGCTAAAGAGTCGAGTAGCAAGCTTAGACTCAGGAACTCTACCGAGACAAACAATAACATAATAAGCACAAAGCAAGAGGATCACACAAGATAACAAAAGTAACATAGCACAACAAAACAATCAAAACCAAATCAAAAGGAAGAACTCAAAGAAATCAAATTCAAAGTTTTTCCCTATTCCAAACAATAACAAAAATAGTTTTTATATGACAAAAATTCCTTAATATAGCCTAATCATGGTTTTAGGTTAACTTAACAGAAAAGGATTAACTAAGCAACTAGGAGCAAAAAGAATTAATTAAATAGCTATTATAAAACTCACTTTAGGCCTAATCCAATTCCTATTAGAAAATTAATTTAAAACTTTTATTAATTGTAAATAAAAGTTCATCTAATGGAATGACAGAAACTAACCTAGAATAACTAATCACAAGTTAAAAATAAATTAATTTACTAATTTATTAATTAGGAAAACAGGAACTAATCAATTAATTAGGGTTAATAGGATTCTGCCTAGAATTAATTATTTATTAATCCTAAAATACCAAAGTTAATTTCTAGGGTTTGGCAATATCAAAATAAAGTGATTGCAAAAAGAATCATGCAAAAATAATTTTTCTAACTAAAACTATAGCAGATTTGCTATTCTGACTAAAACAATATTAAAGCATTTTTAATTATTTTTAACATAGCTAAAAATATGTTTTTCAGAAACTACATAAAATTTGCAATCCAACAAAAAAAGAATCACTCAAAAATAATAAACAGAATAAAAGATATACATTTTTGAAAATTGAAACTATTCGGCTAAAACAGAAAATCAGAATAAAAAGAAAAAGCCTAATGGGCCTATACTGTGCACTAGGCGTAGTTTAGTCTAAACGGGCCTAGGGTTTAACTAACAGAATCGGCCTAACTAAATAAACCTAACTAAAAAAAAATAAACCGCTCGGCCGTCCGGTTTTCTAACTAAAACTTACCCCTTCGGGGGCTTCTAATCCTAACCCTAGGTTTAGGATCTAACGGTGGAGGGGGATTCCGGGGACTCACCGGACTCACGACGACGGCGTGGCGGCGGCGAGAGTGCTCGAGGGCTCGGCGTCGGCGAAGCTTGGCGAGACGTCGGGAGACGCGGGAGCTCGGGATGGTTCGTGGAGTTGGGAGGGTCGGGTGCACCAGAGCGTGACGGCGAGGGTTTTGGCGGCGGGGGTGAGCTCGGGCTCCGGCGTGCTTCGGGAGAGAGAGGAGGGGGCTCCGGCGTGGCTAGGGGGGAATGGGGTGCGGAGGGGTCTGGCTTTTATAGCCGGGCCTCGGGCGAGGGGCGGAAGGGCATCGGGGCGATCGGGGATCCCCGGATTCTTCGGGATCCGGCGGATCTCCGGCGAGGTTCGAAGCGTGGGCGAGGGGGAAGAAGAGAGGGTGGGGGCCACGGGTCAGTGAGAGAGAGAGGGGAGGGTTGGTCGGGTGGCCGGTCCTCGGGGTTTCAAGCGAGGGGCGGTCGGTCGGGCTGGGCTGGCTGCTGGCTTTCGGGCTGGGTACAGTGTGGGCCGGCTTGGCTTGGGCCAAAGCGGAGGGTGAGGTGAGGTGGCGCTGGCTGGGCTGGGTGGCTGGCGGGCGCCTGGTCTTTTCCTTTTCTTTTAATTAAAACAAAAACAAAATAAAACCTAAACTATAAATATTTTATATAGGGTATATATATACCAAAATGATCAGGGGAATATTCCCTTTCATTTTAACATTTTTCCAAAGGCAAAATCCAAACTTCATAAAAATCCTTTTTTTTCAAATTCAAATAAATTTCAGATTTTGAATCCAATTCTTTTGGCATTGTTTCCTCTGATATTTTTGGAGTGTCATGTTTGCTCCTCTCATACTTTTGATCAAGTATTTATCAGGCTTAGTTTTTGAAATGTTTCCCACATGCCAAGTTTGAAATTCAAATCCAAAACTCAAAATTCTCAGAAACTTCAAATGGCATTCAAATTCAAACAGGATGCATAGGATGCTTAGCTATAATTGTAAAACATTCCAAATAGGAAAATTTGGGATGTTACATTGAACTTAATTCATGACTAACTTTGCCACAACTAAGCTCAGGCAAAGTTATTAATAAGTTCTTCAAAATGAGAGCCACAAGTTGGCAAGCCTAAGGGAATCTTGCCACATTTTTTGTGTGTATGTCATGTGGGGCCAATTTGGCTTGCCTAAGGTGTGGCTTGAACCAAACACTCACCTAAGTTAATCAAACTTGCCTAACCTTACATTCCACCAAATTTTGCCACAAGTTGGCAAGCATAAGGGAATCTTGCCACATTTTTTGTGTGTATGTCATGTGGGGCCAGTGTGGCTTGCCTAAGGTGTGGCTTGAACCAAACACTCAATCAAACTTGCCTAACCTTACATTCCACCAAATTTTGCCACAAGTTGGCAAGCCTAAGGGAATCTTGCCACATTTTTGTGTGTATGTCATGTGGGGCCAATATGGCTTGCCTAAGGTGTGGCTTGAACCAAACACTCACCTAAGTTAATCAAACTTGCCTAACCTTACATTCCACCAAATTTTGCCACATGTTAGAATCCAGAAAACTCCACATGTAGAAGCATAATGCACAAACCACCAGAATCTCATGCGTGCAATGCACGTGTACCTTCCTACTAGTACTAGTAGTAGTAAGAAACAAATTCCAGTTTTGGCACGAGCTCGTACTGTGGGAGCACCACAAGGCCTGCCGCAGGAGTTACATTTTCCTCTCGGGGCCCACGGGACCGAACTTCAGTGGCTTAGTGCCCGGCCTATGAGTCAATGACATGTGGGCCTTAAATGCGGCTGGCCCACATGTCATTCTCATGGTGGTGGCGTGGTTCGCGACTCACTCGTTCGAGATGAGTCGGCCGGTGGTGGCGTGGCCGTGGAGAGGGTACCACAGCTGGGCGTCGGGGCGTTACGAGGCGTAGATGGCCACACCGGCGGGTACTACCTGTAGTACATAAGTACTCCAGCTAAGGATTGATGCCCGGGATGAAATGTGTCACAGCCGCTGGATGAAAATTCGATGGTGCGGGAGTACGGATCATAGCACAGCAGCGGAGCAGGCAAACCGCGTCCAATCGGGTTAGAGGATCCATGTCCATGTCGGGGGACGTCGTGCCGTGGGTTGGAGCGGCGTCGTGGGAATCGCGTGTGGGTGTGGCAGTGGTAGAAACAAGAAACGTGATGGTCGCCATGGTTCAACTTCCACGGACAAGTTGTCGTGTCTACTGACACATGTATATCAAAACTAGAGTGTTTATATTTCAAGCACGTGAACAAGTATTATTCTACTAGTTTGGATCCACTGCAACGCACGGGCCAGCACATTGGTAGTAGTAGTGTCCATCTCTATCTCTAGAGGCCTTCCCTCGTTCATCCTTTTCTCTCACAAGATAAACTACTCATACAAATGCATCTTGATGTTCTGTGGAACGCACAAGGATGTTTCCTTGGGGGTCTCTCCAGCGCGGCGTGGCCCTAGTTGCAAGTTGACGCCCCTTGAGATGCCGACGTCGAGGGGCACTCGGATTTCCTCCGATGAGCAGGTAAGATGAGTTTGATCACATAGTAAATGCATTCTAAAGACTACTTCCGTGTCCATTTCCTAATTCTCCCCCTGCCCATTGTTTCACAGGCTAGGCTCAGTGCGAGTGGATATTGGCTTTCATATGTACAGGAGGGTACCAACATCAATTTGCACAATATTTACAACGGTGACACCGTTCCTGTAGAACCTTTGTCCAACATTGGGATCAGCCATGCAACGGGCCACCGCATGAATTGGTACGATGGAACCACGGTGAGATTGAATAAAAGATAGCACGAACCTTGCACATGGCGGTCAAAGGCGGACCATGCTGTCTGCGGTCGATTTGTTGCCGTACGAGTAGGAAGACGTTGTGCTCCTTTCTAACTGCATCTTTGCGGTGAAAAACCTGGGGACTTATTTTGTATGGGACACATCCTACGATATACTCCCTCTCTCCCAGTTTATTTGTTTTGAATCTTTTCGTTTTATAAGTTTCAAATTCAAATTTAGAGCTCTCCATCACATGTTGAGATTACAATGTCCATTAAATGGTTGCGTGCATGTATAGTAAAGAAACAAATCTCGAGTTTGGCACGAGTTCATGCTGCGGGAGCACCACAAGCCCTAGCGCAGGAGTTACATTTCCCTCTCAGGGCCGTCGGGACTGAGCTTCAGCGCCTTACTACACCTACCTTTGAGTCAATAACATGTGGACCCGATAGGTGACTCGTCCACATGTAATGCTCCCGAAGGCAGAGGGGCAGTGGGGCCAAGAGGGGTGAGCCGCAGGTCGGGGGACGTGTGGTTTCATGGATTCGAGTGGCGTCGTGGGAATCGCGGGTGGCTGTGGTAGAAACTTGATGCTCGCCGCATTTTAGGTGGCCCACATGTCATGCACACAAAGGCAGAGGGGCGGTGCGGCCGAGAGGGGTGAGGCGACGTTGGGGCGTGATGCCGTGGGTTGAGAGGCGTCGTGGGAATCGCGAGATGAAACGTGATGGTCGCCGAGTTGAACTTCCATGGACAAGCTGTCATGTCTACGGACACATGCATCAGATACCGATCACCGGAAGGAGTAGCAGAGAAAGCTATATATGCGGATAAATAATTCCTTATAGTCAAGCGGACCCACGCTACTACTCTGTTCCAAAGACATGCACACCATCGAAATAGTCCATCTATATCAATATACACCGAGAGGGAATAATTTTTTTACAAGAGAGGAAATAGTTCATCCATCCATAATGCCCTCCTGCTGGTGCAGCGTTTTCTTCTTCTTATTCTTCTTCTTCTTCTTCTTCTTCTTCTTCTTCTTCTTGTTCTCATTCTATGTGGGAGACGGCTTCGCAACAAGCTCTTTGGACCTTGCAGCTATCTCAAAACTCACACGGGCATCGAGGGCAGCATATTTTATCCGCTCGTACATCAAGGGATAATTCTCCCATCCAGACGACCTTAATACACCGTCTCGTCACCCTTCTGAAGATTTGTACCGAGCACAAAATTTGCTACGTCGAATAGGGATGGTGTCTGTTTAGCACAATCTTCTACAGGAATTTTGATTCTGGTTTGTAGGTCAGCGATGCTTTTCAAATCAAGGTTGTGCGGCTCCAGCTTACATTTGTCCCCTTCGATGGCTGCTCCATAGAAGTATACGCCCTCCCGAGACAAGAAATCGTGAAGCTCACCTGGTATGGAGGGCGAGTGTATGATGTGGTACACCAAAACTTCATCTTCGAGGCGGTGAAGGACGGCGCGCTACTGGATCTTCCTGTGGGCACGCTCCATGTACTCTGCGTCGAGACTGATGACCCTCGTCTCTACCTTTTTGAGGGAGTTGGATAAATTGTTAATCCACTGCCGAACAACCCTTGGGTGGATGGTGACGGTGGCAACTATGCGCATCGAGCTTTCGACGAGGACATGTTGGACGCTAAAAACCTACATCTCAATCTCTTTCGCCATTTGGAACCACTGGAACGGAGGGCTATGGTTTGGAGAATTAGGATTAGATGGCTAGTCTAACTGAAGTAGTAGATGATTATTTAAAGAGGTTAAAACAATGTGAATGCAATGGGGTTTGGATGCAAATGAAGACGAAGGGGAGGTGAAGAAGCCGAGGCGAATCGGTTCCCGATGGAGAAGTAAATGGGAGAAGTGGCGTGCAGGCAGTTGATTAGATGGGTAGGTAGACTAAACGAAAAGGCTATGCGGGTAGACTGAGGAGTCGTACCTGTTCGTGTACGTGCCCATCCTTCCTGATAGGTGGGACCTATGCAAACAGATAAAAAATGTGTCGTAGCTTTTTTTTTTGAGCCCATGAGTGGGAGACACAACATTCTCTGGTTAAGGAATACTCCCTTCGTTTAGGTGAGTATAAGTCACCTTATGAAAATCAGGTTTTCCCAAAACCTTTAGGCGTGGAGCATTAACTTCCTGCTCGATCCCCTCCCAGCCTCATTAGCCAGCGTTCTCTTCCTCTGCTGCCGCGTTCTACATTTCCATTTTTCCTCTTCTCAAGTGTGGAACGATCTGCATGCCGTCCTTGATGCACCAGAACGACCACTGCATGCATCGCGGCAGGGTGTTGATTGGGCATGCACGAGAATTTGGTTCTGCTCACAATATGGAATACCTAAACGATGAAGTGAACAGGCATGCTAGCACGGGAGACCTATTTCCGCTATACAATACTGGAGTACTCATGTTCCTACTAGTAGTAGTAGTAGTACAACTGTGGTACACTTGATGGTCAAAATACTATTCATCCGGTCCTCACGGTGAAGTGACAACACCTGCTACCGACACTAGTCCAGCGAGGCGGCGTGTTCGGGTTACCAAAGCCAGCCTCACCACTGCACTATGCAGTCTCTGTCACCGCCCAGACAGCACATTGGCGCCTCGCCTCGTCTCCCTCTCCGCTCCCATAGCACCACTCCATATCCATCTCCTTCTCCGTCTCCGTCTCCATCTCCATCTCACTGTGCCCCCGTGTACCGTCGCCTCACTCGCCTCCCCCAGTACCACTATTCCCTCGCTAGCCGCTCCAGCACCGACATCCTTCTACCCCGTAAATCAAGCCCCCTTCCAAACTCCACCATGGCCGAACGCGAACCGCGCAACATCCATATAAGCCGCGATTGGAGCAATCTCCCCAGTGACATCCTCGACCTCTGTTGTTCGTGTATGGATATGTTGACCACCCTGCGGCTGGCTGCATGCTCGAGGGACATGCACACGGCCATCGTCGAAGTGAGGCCTAAGTTTTTCAAGACACCATGCTTGCTGCTATCTGGTCTTGCGAGATCGTCTCACCATGATAAGGAGGCATGCATGATGCCCCTCGACTTCATTCCGATCTCCATTAGCCGAAACTTCTTTGCAGGTATGTAGTGTGTCGCCGTACATCATTTCCCTCGACATCGATCCGATCACCATCGCCTCAAACTTCTTGGCAGGTATGTACTTTGGTCGGCATGAACTCCCATGGATGGCTGCCTTGAGAGAAGACGGTAAAAAGTTGGTGCTCGTGAACTTCCAGACCTCCCATGAGATTATCCTTCCTCCGTTGGATTATATAGAGTATTACCATCGCGGTCCAACTCATCTAGATTACCACGTCAGTTGGACGGACCTTGTTTTGCAGAAGATTGTAATCTGCCAAGTGCCCACACGACATGCGAATTACGCAGATTTCAAGCTAATTGCCTTGTTCGACCGCGGACTCGCCTATCTTTGCGCCGGTGCCTTCTTTAGCTGGAGAGAACCCAACTCGCAGTGGATCATCGTCAAAGCTGATACACACTTCTGTGATGCTATTGAACACAATGGCATCATCTATGCGATCGACAAAGCAGATGGCACCACGTATTGCTGGGACGGTGCGTGTAAGTTGTTTCCGTCTCATGTTAATGATGATGCCATGACACTGTTTGAACTTTTTGTGATGATTGGCATATCCCTGTTTGAGCAGAATTTGAGTAGAACTATGGCAATATATTAGAGACGCCGTAAATCAGCTATATCTAGAATGAGTTAATTCATGCAATTGTGACCATGTCATTACAGCCATTTTGTACCCTGAATAATCAAACGGTTAGGAATATATGGATATTATCCTTATTTTACAGTAATCTATATACTACTACTAAATATGAGTGTGTATCAATGGCCATGTTAGTTTCCTCATTTTCATGATGTAGAAACATGCACCACACTGTTGGTTCCATCTAATCATACATTAGGGAAGTAAATGTGCATATGGAGAACTCTATATTTGGAAGTAATGAAATCCTGCAATGCTTACCATGTGTACATACCTATATTCGCCCTTCAGCAATCAATGACTAGAATAATATCCTCACAAAAAATTTGCCCACAGAACACGAGTATATAACAATGCATGGTCTGTTAGTTACCTTGAAGAATTTGTTTGTGAGGACAGACCATGATTACATAACATGCATGACATGGTAGTTTCCTGTGAAGAATCGATTGCGAGATAACATGAGTATAACCATGCATGACACTTCTATATTTTTGAACCCAGATACATTTCCTGTATTTTCCTCCCGGCCCAACAGGACATATCAATGCTGTTTCTTGCATTATCCTACTCATACTCTGAACAATGCTGATCTTACATTAACAATGCCTGTCCTTTTTGATATGATGCAGTGTCCCTACAGTTACTGCCCTTTGTAATTACACCACCTTTGCCAAAAACAGGGAAGCACAATTGGTTCCTCGCTCGATCAGACGACGGCAAAAGACTGATGATCATTCGGACACATGAACCGGAAAAGTTATATTGCAAAAACCCCACTGTATACAAGCACCGTGTAATAAGTGAGTATCCGGACAGTGGCTGTTACGTCTATGAGCAGGATACCAGCTTGTTGGGGCCTTTAGGATTTTTTAGTTGGAGGCGGGTAAATAGCCTTGGTTCACACTCTCATTTCTCGGACTCAATATTCGATTAATCAGAGATCACCGCTGGCAAGGACCTTGATGGCGAGAGGCTCTGTTCGCTATGGAAAACTGTGTCTACACGGCGAGCCCTAGGAGTTCGGGAGCATACTCCCGATTGTCAATGATACAGACTGCAGCCAAAAGAAGGTGAGAATGACAAAGGCATCCAGATTAACTTTGATCCTTGGATGTCTCAATTACGACAGCAAAGTGATGTGGTTCAAGCCTTGAGGTTGATAGGTAATTGGGCTGTTGCATCGAAGGGTGGAGTCTTGGTGTCTCCGGATCTTTGGTCGTCAAGCGGGCTGCAAATTATGATGGTGTTGGATCATCTCTTCAATGACTTTGTTGTCTTTGCTGCTGGTTCGGATGGGTAGTTCTTTCTTTTGTTATGCATATTCCTTGTCATTTGGTCATCCTCGTCTATGTCACTCTTTCTATGTAATAGTTGCTTCATTTAGAATGTCATTCTCGCCCGGATCACGAGAGTCCGGCGCCGCAGATGGGTACGTTTTGGTGGTGTAGCAAGACTTCTTATGAACTATCATGTCTTGTTGTTTATGTCGAGAGTAGTCACTAGTCGGTGTTTGAATGTTGTATATATCGTTGTTTCAATTGTTTATTGTCTCGAACTCTTGGTGGGCTAAATGAGGGCATCGCCATTCTCCGATGTTGAGTATATCTCCTTTTTCAAGTTATATAATTTGATCTCCTTGTCTTTTCGATGATGTACACTTGTTTGGGCCGGTGAGGTGTCGTTGAATATGGGCCGAGTAGTAACGCAATGCCAAACAGGTCAATTATGACTCTCGGGCGGGCTCTCCAAAAAGAAAGAATAAGGACTCTTAGGCCGACATGTGGGCGCCACGGTGTTTTTCATGCGCTATGCGCCGAGAGCATATTAGCGCGTGCTCAAATTCATGCTACCTTTTCATCCCTAGTCTCCGCCCTCCCCACCTCCGAATCTCGATTCCTACCCAGTTCCCCAAATCCCCTCATGTACTCCCTGTACTCAAGCGCACTATCATGTCGCGGTCAACGCGGATCTCCGAGCCGGAGATCCCGAGGTCCGCCCTGCCTTCGTCGCTGCGTCTTTGTCGCTCAACAAATGGCATGGCGGCGCTTGACGACCAGTTTGCGGCAAAGTGCCGATGGTAACAATCAACGGCGACCGCCTCCCGTCTCGCCGGACGACCTTGTCAAAGCTCTTGGCATTGCGCACGGCATCCAAATAAGTGAGTTGCTTGTCGAAGTCTGTCCGCCACCGGCTGATTTCTTCGTCAGGTTCCGAACAACTTTCGACTGCATTCGTGTGTTCGAATCTTCCCGGCGCTTGTTCTGTGATGGCGCTACTGGTGAGCTTTGATCGATGGCACCTGGATGGGGCTCGGTGCCTCTGAGCTTGAGTTTTTAACAAAGCTTACCTTCCACGGCATGCCTCGACGTGCTTGGAACAACGAGTCCATGAACGAGCTTATCAACGACCTTGGAGGTGAGCTCGTAAGTATGTTTGTTCCTCCGGACAGCTGGGCTCTGACGGTTATGGCATGGATGAAGAAGCCGTCCTCCATACCGAAGGTGATTGGTGTTGAGATACCGGTGCAGGAACCGGGGTTGTACTATTCATCGCCACGAAGGCCGCCGCGGACCACGTTAGGGATGTACATGTATTGAGTGTCCGTGCATGTCGACGAAGTGGTCAATCCATCAATCGAAGTCCTGCCGCCCCCGCTGGGGCCAGGGTCCGTCGACGACGTCCATTACAGGAGTCAACGTCAGACTTTCCCCGTGTTGCTCGGAACGATGGATGGCACAGGGCCTACTCCATCGCGCGGCGGAGGCCACTGCTTCTTTGGGAGAAGAGGCAGGGTTGGCTGCATGGATGTGCTCTAATTTGAGGTAACAACTGAATCTTGTCAGATAGTACTATTTAAATCCGAGCTATGGTCTGAAGCACTGATATGCCAATACATTTGATTGTGACCTGTTCTAATTTTGTACCTGAACTTTTTTTAGAAAGGGTTGTATGTCAACTTAATGTGCTAGCAAAACTTATTGTGTTGTCTGTCTGTTTTCTTTGCACAACATTCAAGATATTTCCCCGTCATTTATAAAGACGATGAACCGTTATGTACGACTTCGTTGGTTTCAACATAGCCCTTCCCGTAGCGATCCACTGCTTCCATCCTGATTGTGCCGCCTGCGTGAAATTTTTGTATGCAAGTTCAGTGTGCTATTATGTTCTATATTATTGTGTCAACTATATAAGTTTTTACTGAGCATCAGCAATGCATATGGCTGAAAGATGTATTTACGAGCATCGACCGATGGGTCTCTCTCTCTCTCTCTCTCTCTCTCTCTCTCTCTCTCTCACACACACACACACACACACGCACGCACACGCACAAGTGGGACCGTTGAATTATTTATTTGCTCGTGACAGCTTTTAATTAGGTTCCACTGTAATCTAACTTTTTTCTTAAGTTATTAATTGAGCTCAATGACTTCAAAAAGTTGTACAGAAGCCTTGTTTGGGCCTTTCCGGCGTCCCTGGATGTGGGCTGAGTAACCATGTTAGGTTGTACTGTACTACACAGGCCTTTTTTTTCAACATCAGCAATGCAATTGGGCCGACAGTTGTACACAATATCCGGATCAACTTGTTATCCGCCCCGCTGGGCTTCAAAGTTTCCTAGGAGGTATGCATTAGGCTTAACAAGAAAATGGACTCTAAGAAATAATAAATGGGATATAATTATAATAACTAGACAATTACTATGCACCAAACACGTAATTAGTTTGAAAAATACATTATTTTTCTAATTTAGAAATTTTAATTTCATTACTTGTTGCGCGCGCAATATTTCGTTGGATTTTAACGTGATACAACTTTATTTTGAAATTATATTTAACCTGACTAGAAATTTCGGATAAAATTATTTCGGATCCCATCAAAATGTGGGATTTTTTTTTTTGAATTCTGTTTTGAGCGGTTGTTTGAAATTATTAATCGTTGTCCTACCTAGAAGTTGGGATGTACTTTTAACAAACCTGTAAATGGGCTGTAGTAAATTCCATTAGAATTGAAAAATGGGTTGTACATTCTTACAAATCGCAAATGGGCTATATGTTCTCTACCAAATCCGAGTTGTGGGCCTACTAAGTTGACGCGTACCAAGGGCTTTGTCAACTTAGTCAATATAAACGATTCTAGCTGCAGTGATCGTACGATGTCCATCCAACGGCCGTAGTGCTTCTTTAACCTCTGGTCTTCTTGCTCCAGCCGCCCAAAGCAGCGCCGGTCGTTTCGCGTGCTCCTGCCTCCCGTGGTTGGCTGTGATGCCGCGGAGGCCTCACCGCCCCGTACTACTCCCACCGCTGGCCAGACCATCCCTCTACTCACCCACACCCCCTGTTATTCTGCGGCGATGGCAGCCGGACGATGAACCTCAGACTCCTCTCCGCTGGCTACCATCGCTGCGTCTTCCCGGCTCGCGTCGTCCCCTTCCTAGGCCTCGCCGTCGTCCAGACCACCGCCCTGGTGCTCTCGGCGTGGCGTGGTCAACGTGGTCAACAACCAACTTCCATCGGAAGAGTACTGTACGTGGAGAGGCTGACAGCTGGGTCCAGGCGGCCGCAAGAAAGTGCCTCCTTATTACGCGCAAAATAATTATTCCTCCACCTGACAGCAGGGACCCACTGGACGGGCCACCTTATTTCGTGAAAAACGCTTCCCTCGATCGCTGGGACCCACCGGATGGGCCAGCGATTCGCGAAAAACGTTCCTCGCTGTCGGCTCGGGCCCACCGGAAGTGCCTCCTTATTACGCACAAAAATGAATACTCCCTTGCTAGCTGGGACCCACCATGGTGGGAGGCTGACTTATGGGCCTACTAAGTTGATCGACGGGGCCTTTGTCAACTTTAGTCAATATGAACGATTCTAGCTCCAAAGGACTGTGACGATGTCCATCCAACGGCCGTAGTGCTTCTTCAACCTTTGGTCTTCTTGCTCGGCCGCCCAAAGCAGCGCCGGTCGTGTCAAGATGCTCCTCGCCTCCCGTGGTCGGTTGTGCTACGCTGGAGGCCTCACCGCCCCTACTATTCCCACCGCTGGCCGAGCCTGCGGCGACGGCAGCCTCACACCGCAGCCGAACGGTGAACCTCATACTCCTCTCCGCGACGGGCTTCCGCTGCCGCGTCTTCCCGGCTCCCGTCGTCCCCTTCCTAGGCCTCGCCGCCGCCCACCGCCTGGTGCTCTCGGCGTGTGGCGTGGTCAATGTGGTCAAGGAACGACTTCCATCGGACGTGGATCTGACGTGGAGAGGTCGACATTTGGGTCCACGACCGCAGCAAGGAAGTGCCTCCTTATTACAGGGAAAATAATGATTCCTCCACCTGACAGCTGGGACCCACCGGACGGGCCACTATATTTCGTGAAAAAAAAAACATTTCCCCTGACTGCTGGGACCCACCAGCTAGATCTTTGCATGCAAGGAAGTGCGTCCGGGCAAAAAAACAAAACGATTCGCCCATCTGACCGCTGGGACCCACCAGCTACATCTTCGCACACAAGGAAGTGCGTCCGAGCAAAAAAAGATTTGCCCCCCCCCCAAGACTGATGGGACCCACCAGCTACATCTTCGCACACAAGGAAGTGCGTCCGAGAAAAAAAAACAAAACGATTCGCCCCCCTGACTGCTGGTACCCACCAGCTACATCTTCGCACGCAAGGAAGTGCCTGACAGTCGAGACCCACCTAGTCGAAGCGTACGTTGCATTGTCATTCTGGTCGCGAACGTGTACGTACATATATACTGGTGGATGTAGAGGCACGCACGTGTCATAGTAGAGGCGCGCACGTAGCATGTACACGTACGTACAGCGGCGAGGGTGCAAGAAAGAAAATACGGCCACGTACGTACATACGGGCAGGGTCTCTAACGCCTATCGCGCATACGTACATGGCTGGGTCGGAACGGAGAAACAGTGTCGTCGTCGTGTTCATGGGGAGCCAACCGGCTGGGTCGGAACGGAATGTGTGGTCGTGTTCAACGGGAGGGCTTGGACGGAACAGGCGATGGAAACGAGGCATGGCGTACCGCACAACGGAGGAAACGGCCTTGTGTTATACCGGCCACGTTCGAAACGGGGTCCTATTGATCGGGAGGGGCCTGGCGTACCGCAAAACAGAGGAAACGGGCCTCCTACGGTCGAAACAGGGGTCCTGTTGATCGGGAGGGGTGTGGCGTACCGCAAAACGGATGAAACAGACTTGTGTTGGAGCGCCACGGTCGAAAACGGGGTCATGTTGATCGGAGGGTGTGGCGACCGCAAAACGGATTTAAACGGACTTGTGTTGGAGCGCCACGGTCGAAACGGGGAGGTGTGGCGCATCGCAAAACAGGACTCCACGGATACTGTTCATCTTCACCGTCGACCTCCTCCACCTCCACGGGCTACCATCGACCTCCTCCGGCCTCCACGGGCTCCTCGCTCATCCAGCCTCCACCGCGCTACTCTACCGCTACTATTCAACCACCCTCCACGGGCACCCTCCACCGCTTCATCGCTCATTCAGCCCTCCACACCATGGGGTCTCGTTGAGACACGCCAACGGGCCGGCCCGGCACGGCACGGCCCGGCCTGTGCTAATCGTGTTCTGGCCCGCATGGCCCGCCATGGCACGCTTAATAGTCGAATGCGTGCGTGCCGCCCACGGGCGCTGCTCCTTGGCCTGTGCACGGCTGATTAGTAAACGGCCGCCCGATGGCCCGTTTAGAACGTTGGCTGCACATTTTCAGCTCTTTGGGCTGGTTTTAGGCCTATTGGGCTATATTTTAGGTATATATATATATATATATATATATATAATTCTGAAAATATATATATATAATTAAACGGGCCGTGCCGTGCTGGCCCGCGTGCCCGTGCTCTGTGCCCGAGCACGCCCAAGGCGTGCAGCGTGCGGGCACCGGCCGCTTAGCCTGCGGCCGTGCTCGCCCATGGCGGCCTTGCCCGCGCGTTTCGCTGGCTGGCTCTGTTTAGCCCGCCCGCTTGGCCGATTATAGTCCTGTTCAACCACCCTCCACGGCCACCCCTCCACCGCTCACTGCTCATCCAGCCCTCCACACCACGGGTTCCTGTTCATCCAGAGGCAACGCCACAGCTCACCGCTCATCCACCCCCGCAACACTCACTGTTCATCCCGCAGGCAGCATCGATCGGCTTTAGTTAGCAGCAGAGCGGCGAATCGCCCATCGGGTTCGATTAACGACCATCGATCGGTCGCCGGGTTCGAGAACGCGTAGCTCAAGTGCAATCGCCGGGTTGATTAGAGCTCAACGCCTCCCGGCTTGATTAGAGCCAACTCGCACACACGCCGCAGCACGTCTGAGAGAAATGTGCATCGCCCGCCCCGACCTCCCACCGTGAATCGCAACTCCCCAAATCCCCCCTCGCTTCTACCACGGTTTTTTCCGTCATGGACGGCCCAAAGAATGTCATGCAAGCTGCGTCTCCGCCCGCCCAGACGAAAAGCCCATTTTCTGTCATGATAGAAGTAGGAGCCCACCACATTTATGATGATACCGGGTTTTGTCACAATTATCGTCATAGAAGTGTCATATGTATGACAGAAAAAAAATTCGTTCGGCCCAAAATGTCACGGATGTGTCTTTTTTTGTAGTGAAGGCCTTATGATCACCGCATCACCCCTGAAGTGCCAAGGTCCATCACGCATAACTCTCTCCCAATCCCCTAAGCACGAGAATTGGATGGTATAAAGATTATCCTCCATAGGCTTGAAATTCGCCTCCTGCACCAGATCCCACGCTGATCTCATATTCTTAAAGAACCAGTATTGGATGTACGTCTTCTCGGAGTGCACCCTCGCTAGGGCGATCCATCTGGCTGCTTCCGGCGGCACCTCTTTCTCATCAAAGATCACATCGTCGAGGTCTTCTTCTCGAAGCCCCAATTCCCTCATCATCTTTTCCACATCATCCGTCCCCGATGAGCCTGTTCTAGTTGCATCTGTGAAATGAGAAGGGGAAACGACGAGGAGGGGAACGGGCCAACCCAACTATGCGGGCGATTGCGGGCGATAGCAAAGGAAGCGTATCGGGTCTCTAGGAAATTAAGCGGGCCCGATAAGAAAAACTGGCAACAGTGGGACAAAAAAAACACGAATCACGGCACATAGATCGCATGGCTAAAAAACAGATGAAAGCCAATTGAATTCAGCCGGATGAAAAATAGCAAAACCGTAAGAAAAAATGGCAACAGCGGGACAAAAAAACGCGAATCACGGCACATAGATCGCATGGCTAAACAAACTGATGAAAGCCAATTGAATTCAGCCGGATGAAAAATAGCAAAACCGTTTTATTTTTACCTTAGGGTCCTATTTGCAAATAGAAAGGACGTGTCTCTAACTGCAGTTCTCTCAGGGTCCTCTTTATGGTGTACTGTCACTTTTGTTACTAGTAAAAGTGCCCGTGCGTTGCACCGGGTAAAAAAAATCCCTACTGTCACGGGAGCAAAAACCTGCACCCTTCCACTAAAGGGCACTTGTGTAAAATGCAAGTCAGACACTACTTCTTAGTGAGACTCATTCATGGTCAATGCTGAGTGTGTTTTGAAGCGGTTGCTAAGAGGCACGATCTTTACATCATAACATGTTTGATAACGTAGAAGAGGTCAATGCTAGTATTAAATACAGAAACAACTTTTTTAAGGATATTTTTGTGTTTATAGGGATTACAAATATATTAGAAAAATGGATACACATGTAAATTATTTCCAAACATATCAATATATCATATCGAGATGACAGGACTATTGTTGCGAAAAATGTTTGGAAAATTAAAAAACAAATGATAGTCACGAGTGCTTGCATAGTTAGACACATGATTTTTTTATCACTCACTTGAGGCATTAATAAGCTGTAAACATTTTGGATGTACCAAACTAAATATATTTCAACATTGTAAATGGTATAGTTGATTCTAAACCACTATCATACCGCCAATAATTATATTAGCATATGTTTTAGAATAACATATTATCAAATATATGTATTAACAAAGCAAATAGTAATAATTAAGGGAAATAGTTTAGTCCACATATATATGTCTACATATATTCATGCAAATTTGTGGGGGAAATGTAGTTGTCAGAACGGATGCATAACAACAGGAGTCATGTACATCATTGGTCTTGATTAACATTCAAAATGCATGGAAAATAAATTGCTACAACAGTTAGGCTACAAATTTCTCTTGAAAGGAAAGCTAGTGTGGCAGAGAACATTTAGGTCAGTAGTCATGTGATGATGTAAAGCCAAAAAAAACATCCACTTAATTATCCTACTATAACAGTTGTTTGACAGCAAATTTCAGGGGTACATCGAACAAATAAAAACTTCAATGTACTGATTTTCTTGCTGATCGTGGGCACAGTTAGGTTACAAATATACCACCTCTTTTAGAAAGTGGACTGTCTCAATGCCTGAAATACAAAACTAAGTCCTTTCTCCTGTGAGCGCAACAACAACTGTAGTTGAATGCACAAATTATGTTTCCTCCAAGCAAAACTGCATCTGACATGGTCAAATTGGCTGAACATTTCGTAACCTGACTGGTCGCAGTTGTTCATTTCTGTAGAGCCATGATCATCGGTAACATTTGACGTTGCACGAGATCACTGATCTTTTGCTTGACAAGGTGAGATTCATTCAGCTGAAGAACATTTCCATCAAAAAGGGACAGTCTCGAATGCCCATCAACTCCAGTCTTGCTCATGTTGTTTTACACCACTGAAGTGACTCATCTAAGCCAGCTGTTGTTCGTCTTGCATCAGTGCGAAGCCACTTAGTACTGCCAACAGGGAAAAAGAGATAATGAGCAATACATGCAATCATACTCTGAAGCTGAATAATAATCTCGTTGATGTTGAACACCGCTGAATATTGGCCAAAGTACTCCAAATAGTAACCATCTTAAAATGACAACTCCTAATTATGTGTGTGTCAAGAGTAGTATTAGATCGATCATTTCTTTTTTTTTTGACGCGTCAACGGCGGGCTTACGCCTGCCTGAACCTTTATTAACCACCGTCAAAGTGTTTCAAGCATAGGGAACAGAAATACAGGGGGTTTTGGGGAATGGAAAAAGCAGAAGGAAAAGATTACATGATGCCATGGGACTATATTCTCCCGGCTAGATGGAACAACATGGAGCCCCAGTCACGGAGCATAATCTGCCTCTGTGGTTTCTTGCAACGATGGGACCAAAGTCGAAGATCCTCGGCTGCCGAACTAGCAATAATGTGGGGCTGGAGTTGTTGGTTTCGGAAGACCTTGGCGTTTCGTCTCTTCCAAATGTTCCAGAGAACGGCCATCATAATTGTCGATCGTGTCTTCTTGTTGAAGTCACCCTCCCAAGCATGTAGTAGTCCATGCGGTGTGTGATGGCAAAGGATGTTTAGTTTTGCCCAGAGCGGAGCTAGGTGTCGGCATTGAAAAAGAAGGTGCTCAATGGTTTCACATTGGATGCAGAAGGGGCAGTCGGCGTTGGTGGCAATGCCCCGTCTGAAACGCCTAGCATTTGTGAACAAGCGGTCTTTGTGGGCGAGCCAGACAAAAATTCGGCATTTATTTGGTGCGTAGTTTCTCCAAATGGCCGGCGCAAGGTTGTCTTGGGGTCGCGACTTCCAGACCGCTTGGTAGGCCAGCTTGGTGGTTAACGGCTTGCCTGCCTCCCTCGAAATTCTTCATCAAGAACCTGCAAATTCACGCCATCGAAGCGTAACATTGCGAAGATCAACAAACTCGCACTCAGCCGTGTGAGACAGCCTGGGGGTCAGGTCCAAGGTTAGGTTGTGCGAGCCCAGAGCACGAGCCACCGGAGTGTGGATCCGATTGGAGTGAGAGAACAAAGCCGGGAAAAGTTGTGCTAGGGTTTGGGTGGTGTTAGGGAGCCAAAGGTCGAGCCAGAATGAGGCAGTGGCGCCGTTGCCAAGTTGCACTGGAGTGTTTGAGCGAAAGAAATCAAGGCCTTTCATGATATCCCACCAGATATGGGTAGAATGACTATCGTCCGTTCCCACATCATGGGTGCTAGACCATCCGTACTTGGAGACAAGGTAGGAAGGTTGTCGCGAAGCCGCACCGTCGTGTAGCTTGGAAATGTGTTTGAGGAGGAGGCAAACATTCATTTGCGTGAGGAAGCCAAGGCCTCCATTAGTGAAAGGAGCGCACACGATGTCCCAAGCAACTTTGCAGTTACCCCCGGTAACCGTGTCTTGGCCCGTCCAGAAGAAGGCTCGACAGCGTTTCTCAATCTCTTGCACAGTGCCGGCGGGAAGAAGAAGAACGCTCATAGCATAGATTGGCAGGGCCCGGAGGACGGAGCGTACAAGAATTGCCCGCCCGGCCAAGGACAGAAGAAGTCCTTTCCAGCCGGCCAAACGTCAGTCGACCTTATCAATGATAAAGAAAAAATCCGCTAGAGTGAGTTTGTGGGTGGAGAGAGGCAATCCTAAGTAAGATTGCGGAAAGGAAGCGACCGGGCAACCAAGAATGGCCGCAAGGTTGTTAGATAGCTCCGGGTCGACGTGAATAGGCGCGAAGGTGCTTTTGTGGAAATTGATGGTAAGGCCGATGGCCTCGGAGAACTGAAGTAGGATTTGCTTGAGGGTCCGCAGTTGCGCTGCATCTGGAGGAAGGACAATAAGAGTGTCGTCAGCATATTGCAAGACGGTGCAAGGGATATCGTCCGCAATTGGGTGCGAAAGAAGGCCATTTGAGGAGGCCTGGAGAATTAGGCGCTTGAGGACATCAGCAACTATAATGAAAAGATAGGGGGAGAAAGGGTCACCCTGCCGCAAGCCTTGCCGACACAGGAACCAAGGGCCCGGCTTGCCGTTCAGTAACACGGCCGAGGTGGACGAAGAGTTTAGGTGGTCAACCCAACGGCACCAGGACGGTGGAAAGCCTTTTGCGCGTAAGATCGCGGCAAGGGTGACCTAAGACACCGAGTCGAAAGCCTTGTGGAAATCGAGCTTGATGACGATTGCGGGGAGACGCCATTTAAAACAAGTTTGGACAATGTCCGCAGCATGGACAAAGTTTTTGGCGATCCCACGGCCCCGAATAAAACCCGTTTGCTCGTCATGAATGAGGTGGTCGATAAGAGGCTGGGCCCGAAAGGCGAGGCACTTAGACGCAAGCTTGACGGAGCAGTTTTGAAGGGACACAGGGCGAAAGTTTTCTGACTTAGCAGCGTCGGACTTCTTTGGAAGGAGCACGATGTGAGTTGTCCTTCAAACGCATAAGGTCTGCTGAGCCAGCATGAAAGTCATTAAGCAAATTGAGAAGATCCAATTTAACAAGATCCCAGTTGCTTTTGTAGAAAGCGGGGCCAAAACCATCCGGCCCTGGGCTTGCATCGTCCTTCATGGCCCAAAGAGCAGCCTTAATTTCCTCCAAGGTAAAAGGAGCAGATAGGTTGGAAGCCTGAGCGGAAGTAATTGAGTTTGGGAGAAGTAGACTATCGAGATCAAAGGACAAGGAGACCGGATGGCATACGCCAATCAGGTTCTTAAAGAAGTTCAGAAGAACAGCCTCCTTGTCACAATGGGCAGTAAAGGTAGTGCCTTTGTTTTCAAGGGATTTGATTTGGTTTTTACGGTGTCTGGCCGAGGCACAAATATGAAGGTATGCTGAGTTTTCGTCACCGAAGACGCAATCCTTAACCTTTGCCCGTTGCCTCCAGTAGGCTGCAATGGCAGCATTATGTCGGTGCAGTGAAAGCTTGACCGCAAGCCGAAGATCGGATTCGAGAGATGACAACGTCCTGGCCTCTTCCAGCTTGTCAAGGAAGTTGATAGTGGTATGGCAGTTTAAGGCTAAGATCTTAGGCGATCTCCTGTTGGACAGCCACTTTTTTGCCATATCCCTGGTACGCTTTAATTTGAGGGAAAGAATTCCAGCAGATCCAAGGTGGGCATGCTGAGGACCGACCCTTCCCCAATTTGCGGCCACCCGTTCCTTGAATAAAGGGACGTTGAGGAGAGAGCGGTCAAGGCGGAAAACCGAAGATCTGGGGATGGAAGTGGCTGCCGTTAGCTGGATGGGAACGTGATCGGAGGTTGTCCTGGCAAGAGAAGAAAGAGAGGTATCTGAAAATTTTGAGGCCCAGTCCACGCTTGCCAGAGCCCGGTCAAGCCGGACAAGAATGGGCACCTCCTGCTGGTTTGACCAAGTAAAGCGTCTGTCGAGGAGAGGCAGATCCTGAAGCCGGAGAGTGTTGATAGTTGAGGCAAAAAGGTTTGCCTCCTGCATATTGAAATGTGTTGTGGATTTGTCCGACGGCCTGAGGTTGATGTTGAAATCCCCGATGATAGTCCAAGGGCAGGAGATTTGAGGTTTGAGATCCACGAGGGATTGCAAGAAGGAAGGTTTAGATGCGTGGTCGCAGGGCCCGTAGACGTTAGTAATGGTGAATGAGAGGTCGTCCGCGCGCGATTCAAACCAACAAGTAAGGGTGAAAGTGTCCACGAGCACTTTGTAGCAGGAGAGGAAATTGTCGTCCCATGCGGTAACAATCCCCCCGGCCGAACCGATAGCTGGGATGGAATGAAAGTTGCGAAGATTCGGGGGAAGAAAAGAAATAGCTTTGAAGTTGGAGATGTCATGGAGTTTTGACTCCTGAAGGCAAATTACGGAGCAAGGCGCAGAGGAAAGGGTTGCTTTCACATCGGTGCACTTCTTGTGCCTACCAAGCCCTCGAACGTTCCAAGAAATAACAGAGACTTCTCTAATCATTGGAAACTAAAGTAGCAACATAGATTGGCCGAGCAAGACAAGCCCAAAGTAAAAACAATGGAACAGTCGTTAACTGGAACAGGGCGGTAGGAAAGTAAAGGGAAAAAAGAGAGAAACACGAAAAGAAAAACACTAGTAGTTGGGATCCCGATGAAGTAGACAAGCAGACGGCGCGTCCTGTGAAGAAAGCTGCAGCTAAAAATGTGGGTGTAGCTGCAGTCGTGAAGAGCAGCAAGAAAGGGGTGGCGCCGTTGTGTAGGTGGCTCGGTAGGGTCTTCACACATCGTCATCGGCGGGCTCCATGTTGAGGTCGATCTCGGGGACGCCACAAGCCATTGCAAGTTGGAGAGCGTCCTTGCGCGGGAGCGGCAGAGGGCCCTCAGCAGCAAGCTCCATGAGCTCCACCGCTGGCAGCAGCAGCTCCTTGCGCAGGGCCGCCTTCTTCTTGCCTTCCAGCTTCATCTCCTTTCGAAGAGTGGCCTTTTCCAGCATCGTCATACGGTTCGGGGGCTCTCCCTCCCGGAGGTGAGCGCTGCGGTGCGTGAAGAAGATTGTTGGGGAAGCAGCCCGAGGAGGGAGGTTGGCGATCGGAGGGGAGGAAGGAGGGGAGAGCTACTGCGGGATGTCGTTGTGCGCGTCGTTGGCGATCAGCAGGGGCTGCAGCCCTGGGATCGGAGGGAGGCCGGCGTCGTAGCGAGCAACGGTTTGCATGACCGCCTCCTCCCCGTCGCAGCCCGGGGTGAAGGCGAGGCCCCGGAAGTCGCGGCAGACCACCTCGGCATCGGTGAAGGGGGCGTGGGGGGCCCGACCGTGGCCACCCGGTCGAGGTAGCCGATGGAGCAGGCTGCCAGGTTGGCGACAACGAGCCGGGGAGAGCCCGCCGGACTCATCGGGATGTGGTAGAAGCCGCGCTCGCCGTTCACGCCCTGGACGCGCACGTCGTAGAAGCCCTTGAAGAGCTTGACCTGCACCGACCTCGGGCGAGCCGTGAGCGGCACGGCACAAACCAGAGGCTTGTGGTTGGCCATCATGGTGAGGCCGCCCGGCAGCTGCACCACCTTGTCGTCATGCCCCTCGTCGGTTGGAGGAGGGGGAGGGGCCGACAGGTCCGGGTCCATGCCGCCGGGGAAGTCGCTGCTCCCCCCATTGCCGCCATCCCCGCCACCGCCACCGTTGTTGTCGTCGTCGGAGTCGAGGCCCGCGAAAGCAGGGTCGGGCGGTATCTCTTGGGAGTGGATGACAAGGACGGAAGCAATTGCACCGAGGCCAGAGAAGCCATGGACCGGGATGGTATGAGGGACGTCAGTGAGGGTACGAGATTTGACGGAGACAAGGACAGTAGAGTAGTCCACACCGGTAAGGCAAACAGGGTCAATCTGGATGGGACATGCGAAAGGAACAATGGAGTTGATGATGGTAGGAGTAAACCAGTACTCGAGAGGGAAATCCTCGATATGAAGGGCAGAGACCGTGCCAAGACGGAAGAGGAAGCGATTCTCAGTGTCTTCGTGGCGCACAAGGCTGACGGTGTTTATGGGGCAGGAAAGAGGACTGTTGAGGATGGAGATTTCACGCTCATAGGCCGAACCAAACACGACCAGCCCCGCCCCATAGGAAGAGGCCCGAATCATCACCGGGGGGTTGCCAGCCCCGGTCTGCAGAGCACGACGAATACAAGCTTGGGGGGAGGGATGGGGAGGGTTGACAATGGCGTATGCGAGGTTTTGGAAATGCTCGATGGGGGTGAAGGGCATGAAAACGTTGGAGAAATCCCGACGGTGCCTAGGAGGAGAAGAGAGAAAGGCAGATTGGGTTGCGTCCGAATCGGTGGATTCCTCCCCCGATTCGAACTCTACCTCGTCCGGGTCCTCCTCCTCCTCAAAGGCCTCATCTTCAACTTCCGCCGCGTTGGTCTGCTCCGGGAAGGCAAAGATGCATGGTGGGGATGCGTGGGCAGGGGACGGCGGCCGCTCGTCCTCGGAGGAGGAGAGCTCCAGGGGGATGAAGTCAGCCATGGGGGCCGGAGAGGGTTGGGGAGGCGGTGGAGAGCTCAGGCCAGGTTGTGCGAGAGGGTTGGGAGCAAAGGCGGGCGCAGGGATGAAGAGAGGCAAGGGGTTGGCTGGGGGTAAAACAGCCGTGCACCCATGCTGGGTGTGGCCCACACGCCAGCATCGGCGACACCTCATGGGGTCTCGGCAATCGCGAACTTGGTGGTCAAGAGCAAGGCATCGGAAGCAGCGGTTCATGGCGTTGAGATTTTTGGGCGGGAGGGACGAGCTGTGCCGGTGCATGCAAGGGGGGTGCATGCTATAAGAGGAAGCAAGAAGGGCATGGGCATAAGATTCCAGCGGTCTAGCATGCGGGCTGCCGGCGTGGGAGGGCGACAGTCGAGGCGGCATCAGGCAGCCGGCTTCGGTCTCTCCGTTGTCACATCCCGTGGTCTGCGGCCGGACAGGAGGCGGGTTGTCGTGAACCTCAGGCTGACGATTGAGAGAAGTTGACCATGGGAGTGGGCCCGGAGGCCGCGGCAGGATCCCAGGGGCAGAGGCATCGAGCATGGGTCGCCGCCTGCGAGGAGGGAAGCCAGGGCGCCTCGGGTTGGCCAAACCCAGAGGAGCATGCATGCGCCCTGCAGCCCGCGATGGCGTGGAGCGGCATGCCAGTTGGACCAGTTGCAACGGGCCAAAGGGGAGAGCCAGGATACCAGTGGCAGAAACGTCCAAAATGGGAGGCCGAGGTGCTGCGCAGGTGCCAGCGGAGCCAGACGAGCTACGTGGCGGCACAGGCGGAGGGGGGCAAACCTCCAAGCAATTATCACGGACAACGCTACAGGAGATGGGCAGGGTAGACGTTGGGCAGGGTCGCGACAAGGAGGGGGCGTCCCGAGTTGCCAGGCCCGCGTCAGGATAGAGCCGGAACGGAATTGCACGCGGGGCAGCAACATAGTCGACGCTCCAAGTCGCATCAGAGAGGGATGACGGCACGGGTTGACAGGCCCGGGTTTCAGGGGCATGGGGGAGAGAAGTGTGCGCAGCAAAAAGACGAGGCAGAGGCAGTCCAACAGGGGGAGGATTAGCCAGGAAACGAACAACTAAACCCTTGTAGTTAATCCCCACGAGCGACAGAATGAAACTAGCAATGTTATGATTAGCCACGGTAAAAGAGAATAAGCAGTCGCTAAACTGAACAATTAAAGGGTAAGCAAAAGGCTAGCCAATCCAACCATTGAGCAGGGCTACAACGGCGGAGGACGGCGGCGGAGGCGCCGGCAACAGGACCTCCAGCCAAACCTTGGTAGGCGAGGAGAGGGCGGCGGAAAGGGGTGAACATACCGGATAGGAGAAAACTGAAAGCGAGTATTCGAGAAGGGCCTCGCCGGGCGAGCGTAGGGGAGGGCCGACGGCGGCGGCGGCCGTTCCCCGCAGCACAGCCGGGGTGGAGGAAGCGAGGAAACCGCCGCAGAGCAAGACGCCCATATCCCGAGGGGCACCCACCATGGCGCCGATTGCGATGGAGCCCGCCGAGACCCCCGCGACTGCGGGGCTGCCCGCCCTAGAGGAAGGAGAGGGGTGGCAGGCCGAGCCCATGACGGCGGGCTGGCCGGCCGAGCTGGTGGCCGCCGTGGCTGGAGTGGCCGCCGGCGTAGTCGCGTGGATGTCGCCTATCCTATCGCCTATCCTATCGAGCTAGGCAACGTCGATGAAAGCATGTCTCTCCATAGAAGGCTCTGTAACGATCACCCCGAGCGAGGAGAATCCATGCTGTCTGAATATTCACTTGGAGTGCTCGTCCGATCCATCATTTCTTACTAATGGGACTCCTGACATTCTCGGCAATAGATTTTTTTTTGCGGAATAATTCTTGTATTACTCAATCAAAACACGGTTACAGTCACGCTTAACAGCATCCAAAACGGCATCTGGTCCTGACCCAAGCCATACAGCAATTCGGCCTTGAGTCCTCCCAAAGTTGACCAAAACATGACTAGAATTATTACAACTACGATGGATATGAGTAATACAAGAACTACGCTCGACATACTATCTTTAATCTCTAATAAGAAAGGCATATTTTGATCTATTTGTATCTCCACTTTTCACCATGTTCACTGCTTCCAAACTGTCGCTTTCAATATAAATTGGTAGACTGCTCCATTTTAGAGCGAGCATGAGTCCCTCCCGGATTGCTAAGATCTCAGCCTCCAAAATATCATCACAAGAAAAAAGGTGTCTACAAGAGCTGAAGATGATGGTGCCGGTGTGGTCACGGAGCACCATACCTGTTCCTCCAACTCCATTCAAAACAGATCCATCTGTATTTAGCTTTACATGCCCAGTGGCCGGGGGTATCCAGGAAACAAGATTAGTGGAAACCTTATTGCATTCGTGAGCTGTAAGAGGGAAACAATATTGAAGTGGGGCTTTCCCTTTCACATGAACATCACCAGAACGTGTTGCAATGGATTGTAGCGATGATAGGTAGCTTGATAAAAATCTGACAGAGACATCCAAAGGAGGGGCGGGTTTAAAATGCACGAGCTCGTTTCTAACATACCAAATTCGCCAAAAGAGCATCACCGGTCGAACTCGTGTAGACTCATCAACCTCGCAGATATCTTGAATAAACCAATCAGGCCCAGATTGACTTGATCAAAGATACATCCGCAAGAACATTCAGCAGCCATGGCTCTCCATAGAGCTCTTGCGTTCGTGCATGAACAGAATGTATGGAACGTGTCTTCTTCATTAGCACCACAAATAGGGCATAGCGAGCATGTCTCCGATTCCGTTTCATCTTGTTACTCCAAGTAGCAAGGGAATTATTTGCAAGGCGCCATGCAAAACTCAATACTTTCGGGAGCCGGACAAGACCATAGAGCCTTCCGACCCTCACGGCGTCCATCCGCCGGCTGCTCGAAGTGACCATGAGCCCATTATGAAGATCATCCGAGGCTAGACGGTAAGCACTTCGCACACTAAAAACACCCGATTTTTCAGAGCCTGTGCAATGAAATCCTCACCCAAGCGATGAGAAGGGCGAATTTTCGGATCTCACAAATGTCAACTGGGAGAAAGAATTGCTGCAATTTCGTATTGTCCCAATTTCCATTGTGGTCCATAAGCTCGAAACCCACTTAAATCTACATCGACCTTTTGGAGATATAAGCCCACCAAGAGGATCCCGAACAATCCATCTATCACGCCAAATTCTAACATTTTGACCATTTGCAATCCTCCAAACCATACCCTTCTTTAACAGTTCGAGTGCCATGGCAAACAGCTTGCCAAGTAGGTGATGGATTACCTGTGAACACAGTGTCTTCCAATCTCCCATTAGGATAGTATTTTGCCTTCAAGAGCCTATACAGAGACCATCGGGATGGGTTAGGAGACGCCAAGCCTGTCGTGCTAACAAAGCTTGATTAAACAATCTGAAATCTCTAAAGCCCAAACCACCTTGACACTTTGGCCTTGTCATTTTGTTCCATGCATACCAATGTGTTTTCCTCTTCCCCTTCTCCGCACCCCAGAAATAATTTTTGACCATGCGGTTCAAATCATCACAAACTTCAAAGGGGAGCTTAAAGACACTCATTAAATAGTTTGGAATTGCCTGTGCAACAGATTTAATTAGTACCTCCTTACCAGCTTGAGTTGGGTGGCCATCAAAAGAGAACAATCTCTTCGTAAGTTTTACTTGGAGATTCTGAAATTTACCCTTTGTCATTCTGCCATCCGGGGTTGGAAGACCAAGATACTTTTCCTCAAACCCAATAGTCAGGACTTGAAGAGCATCCTTGACCGAATCCATGTTGTTCTTAGGGCAGGAGTTACCAAATAAAATAGAGCACTTAGCAGGATTGATTAGTTGTCCCTGTAGCATGACCATAAGCATCTAGGATGTTTTTAACATGCGTGGCTTGTTGGTCGAAGCTTTGAAGAAGAGCAGAGTGTCATCACAAATAGCAAATGGGATATACTAGGGGCCCTTCTTGTTATTCTCAACGGAGAAATATTACCAAGTACAATACCTTGATTTATCGTGAGCGCATGGACCATCAACAACAAATGTAAACAAATATGGGGATAGCGGATCACCTTGCGAAGACCACGCGTCGGTGCAAACGAATCCAAGATGGCTCCATTAAATTTTACGGAGTATCTCACGAGGTCACACAAGTCATTATCCAGTTAACCCATTTGTGAGCGAAGCCAAGCTTTTGCATCATTTTCTGAAGGTAAGACCAATCTACCCGATCATATGCCTTTGAGAGGTCAAGTTTGTATGCACAATAACTCCTTGTCGGATCCTTCTCTTGCTTGATGTGATGGATACATTCAAAAGCTATCAATGCATTATCAGTAATCATACATACGGGATGAAAGCACTTTGATAGGGGAAATAATATCATCCAAAACAGGTCTAAGCCTATTAACCAAGCACTTTGAAACTACTTTGTAAATAACATTACATAAGCTTATAGGGCTAAAATCAGTAACCTTCACTGGGTTTTGAATTTTAGGAATCATGACAATCATCTGTATCATTTACCTCCGTGGCATTACTCCGTGCAAAAAATTCCTTCACAGCGCCTATAACACTTTCCTTGAGAGTAGACCAGTTCCTCTGGAAAAATCGTGCGGGAATCCATCGGGACCCGGTGCCTTTAGGGGCCAATCTGAAGAGTGCATCAGATATTTCTTTTCGTGAACTCTCCACACAATATATCATTTGTTTCCTCACCTACCAAAGGTGCAATAAGATCAATGATAGGAGAAGAGTCCAGATTACTTTCAGCCGTGAAAATATCCTCAAAATATCTAGTCGCTGCTGCACCCATCTCCTTACTGTCAGTGTGGATAACACCATTGATGTCTTGAAGTTTCTTTATTCGATTTTTCATGGCTCGCCAAACAGCCTCGGCAATAGATACACACTGTATCCAAGGTGTTTGCAAAATTGACAGCTAGAATTGTGCAAAGGCTATGTTTATTGCATAGTAGTGCTCTGACCGGAGGAGGGCCATAGAAACCATCGTGCAGGTTGTAAGTACATAATTGTTTTAGCGACTGACCTCAAAATCACAACACATTGCTATTTTGGTTAACAGGTTGTAAGTACAGATTCTTTCGTTGATCCCAGCTATGACTGAAGCTAGCAATGATATCTGCAAATAAAGGCTTTCTAGCCTTATAGAAATAAAATAATTGATTAACTAATGGACCTGGACAGTCACGCATTGTGTACAACCAGATAGACTCCATATGAGTTTAGGATCAGGACTGAAGTAGTTCTTCTACACAAGAAATTGGTCAAACTATACTTTCAGAAGATCGACAACCTCCAATTCTACAATGGATTTGGGACCTTTTGAACAGCTGGACAAGTTTCGAAGTTATGAGAACAAGAAAATCACTTGGGGAGTTGACAGGTTCAGCCTGAATAGTAACCTGCTGCACATATCTAAACCCCAAATTCAGGAGCACCATCTTCCACAATTTTCTTTTATTTTGGCTATCTATTTCAAGAAATCATAGTACACAGATGAATTTGCATAACAGTGAGAATAGTCGGCTCAAATTTCACATCTACGTCAAAAATCCAAGAGCAAAATACAACACAAAGGGGTGAGAGTACTGCTGGACATGTGTAGAAGCAAAATTCTAGAATGAGAAAGTAAATCATATCAATAAATGTGGTCTGCCACACAGCATGAAGGAACTCAGTTGATTAAGTAGCTATATATGCGCATGTTAAAAAATTCTAGGCTGCAAAACCAGAAAAAATAGGAAAGACCAAGACACACGCTATGATATATTACACGAGAAGTAATCTGATCTTTTTGACATTTTATTTATCCTACATCTTTGTGAGACCCGCGGACTCAGCGCAGAACCTAAAGAAAAATCCTACATTTACTTTTTCAAGCAGAACTGCATTTTTCTAGTTGTCAAAATACGGTGAGCAGCAATTTTCCGTAAACATAATGCCCTCTTGAAAATAATTGAGACCCGTCCATCACTTATTTGTGAACTACTTTTTTTCTGTTCACCTATGTACTAAACTACTAAACACTCCTTACGAATTTACTCTGCTTCTGTCAAGTACAAGCAGAATCCATCTATGTATCAGTGCATGATGTGTTGATTGTCAGTGAAATATAGTCTACTGTCGGCAACGGCTATATTTGCTACAGTAAAGTGACGATTTGACAAATATATGAGACCCATCAGATGCTTCAAAAGTACCTGAACCAAAGTAGGTCTAGGCGACGGTTGATGGTCTTCCGGCAAAGTCGGCGGAGGCGATGGCAGATTGTCTTGCGGCGAAGTCGGCGGAGACGATGGTGGTGAGGTCTAAGGAGACAACGGCTGCAAAGTCGACTGATATAGTATAAGACAATCATAAATTCGGCAAGGAGGAAGATCAGGGAATAGTAATGCAAATTTTGCCACTATATATTTGAATTACATGGAGATCAATCATTCCAAAACTAAGTTTCCTGAAATACAGACCGTTGTCTGTGCTTATCTTTTACCTACTAATAAAGAGGTTACTTTTGTTCTGATCAGGTGGTGTTAAGACCTGGCATTTGATTTCTTGCATCGCTGATAATTGTGATGATTGTGATTCTTGGCAATTTTAATTAGTTTACTTCTGAGCTTGAAGAAGATGCTTTCATCTTTTAATTATAACCTTAATCCTGCTCACTATGCAATGACCCCAAAATACATACGAAAATGAACATGTACTTCATGCTCTTCTAAATTTTCTTTCCCTGACGCAAGGGAAAACACCCAGCTTCTATTAGACAAGACAAAGTATTACAAGGTATATATGGAGAAAAGTGTCACGATAATAGACGCATTGTACATGTACCAGGGCTCACATATGCAAACTAATATGAAGGGGATTCATACCTCTGGTGTAGCTGCCATATACAACATTGGACGGCTCGACAGATGTTCATCACTCATCTTAAGGGCCTAAAAAAAATCAATTCCAAATCAGAATAAGCTTTTTGCAGACGGGCATCAATGTTGACTAAATCATAACTGTGACAAAAAATAGCTGATCATTCTTTTATTCTCTCAAGTGGCACCAGGCACTTAATTCTACTGAAAAATATGCAGATACACACTGGCCACATGCTCAAAGAAGTTAGCTCCACACAAAAATTTGCACATCAGGTCATGTGCAACTGTAATGCAGTTTTGACAGATTGAGACATTGATTTAACACAAAATATGTACATATACTTTATATAGGGCACTTATAAACATGCTACCAGGGCAAAACAATAAGTGTTACTATTGTAGACATATAATCACTGCTGAGCAATATTCATCTGAAATTAATGACCAATTAAACCATGTTTCCGCTTTGTTGTACATATAGGAGTACGATGATGATTCAGTTGTTGTTGTTTTGTTAATTTTGTAAAAAGTTATTGGATCACTGATTTGATTGATGAGCTAGTTATGAACACAGCCAAACTGAAGCACCCCTTTATTCCAAATAAAAAATGTAGTACAACATAATCAAATTACAGACATTTTTTTGAAGTAAAATTACAAACATTATTGTGAAATAGCCCACTGGCCACTGCTCTGAAGATCCAACACTTATAAACATGCTAGCAGGACAGCAGTGGAACAATATATTCTGCGTGATATAAAGATGTTTTGGCCATTGCTTTGAGCAAAAAAAACATGGGAACATGGGTCTGCAACCCCAGAAATTACAGGGAGGAAAGTTGTTTACACATCCTAATCCTATTTTGCTAGGTGCAGCTAGCATATCTATTCTGCAAAGCTAATTCTTAACTGAAGAAAAAGCATAACCTAGGTGCAGCTAGCATATCTATATTCTGCAAAGCTAATTGTTAACTGAAGAAAAAGCATAATCGAGACAATGCACGGCTCGATGGACGTTCTTGTTCCTCCGGCGAACTCGGCGCTTCTTCCTCCGGCGAACCCAGCGTCGACATTGGATGTTTGGTCCAAAAATGCAATTTCGACAGGATGATGGAGATTATGGTCGAAGGGCAAAACCTGATGAAGAATGGATTGAGAGGGAAAGAGATGCCATGGTGGCTAGGTACCGATGCATGAGTAGCCTGTTCCGTAGGAGATAAGGCCGGAGGAGGGCGGAGGTGGCAGCGTGCGCCACGGACTCAGGTCCGGCCACGTTCGCCAGCGGCCGTCCCGCGCGCCTCACCGCGACGCGCAGCAGCAGCGCCTCGCCGTGTCGCCGGCGAAGAGCTCCAGCGCCTCGCCACGTCGCTCGGACCGCGCCTCGCCGTGTCGCCGGCAAGAGTTCGCTTCCGCGCGCCTCGCCGCGTCGCCCGACCATGCAGCGAGAAGATGAGACGGCGGCGGCTTGGCGGTTGGGAGGCACAGGGGCGAGGCGGAGAAGAGGCAGGGGAGGTTACGGCGTCGGCGGCTGCGGGAGGCGGCTCCTGCGGCTAACGGCGGCGCGAGGAACGGCGGGGCGGCGAACGGCGCGGGAGGAGGAGGGGGCGAGAGACGTGCGCGGAGGAGGGGAGAGAGAGGGACGCAGATCAGGTGACATGCAAACGGCATGTCACTGTGTGCCTCGCGGCCTCTCATCCACCGCCCAGCCAGAATCCAGCGGACAGCAGCACTCCAAGGCAAAAACATTCAGACTTCATAGTTTTCAGCCCAGACCCTCTGAAACTTCACAGTTTTGAACTTTATATGATACAGATACAAATCGTCTAATCATTCAACAGTACAAACAAGTGTTTTGAACAAAATACAATACAACATCAACCTTTTAGTCTGGAAACAGTGCAAGCAACAGTCAAAATACTGTTTGCACTTAGATTCACAAGAGATTCAGTTTTGAACAATACAAAATATAAACATCAGCCTTTTAGTTCGGAAACGGTACAAACAACAGTCAAATATACTGTTTACATTCATATTCATAAGAAATTCAGACATGCCATTCATCACTATTTAGATTCAGATAACCCACTTCATCACAAATAATTCAGAAGTACATGATTTCAAGTTTCAGTACCACTTTCCAGTGAATTCAGTGAGCTCTTAACAGCCATTTAGTTCCATTTGATTTGTACACTTAGGCCCCAAAAGACGATTATAGTTAGCCCAAAATACTACACTTAACTATGTCCAAAATACTTCTAGCGGGCTTGCACGCAAGAACAGATCATCCTCACCACAAGGCGGAGCCGTCAAGAGCTGGGTGAAACTCATGATAGCATTGCACTCTTGGGGCTCCATATTTACTCCTTGTGTTGTCACACTTCTCCACTAGTACTTGAGGTTGTACATCATCCTTCTTCTTTTGTTGCACACCATCCTTCTTCTTTTTTTGCACACCATCCTTCTTTTTTTGCACACCATCCTTCTTCTTTTTTGGCTGCCAATGAAAAGTATAGTAATTAGTTTACAAAAGAAGAATAAAAACATATCATGTACCAATCGCAGCATACATTTTCTTCCGTTTCGGTCGGCGCGGTAGATTTCAATGGTATACGCTTCCCCTTGAGTAACTTATCAAGCCAAGTTTGCTTTCTCCTTAATTTTGTTGCCGGAACCTCTTTCTTCTTCAGTCGTGCAGCTCTAAGCAATTCATCTATTTGCTGCACATTTGGGTCAACATTCTCTTTGTCTTTATATGGTTCATCCATAGCACTAGTGGCATTGAGTATTTCCTGTATGCTAGGTGCAACGGAGGCAAGTGCATTAGCCAATAGCAAACAACGTTGTGGGGAGCTGGCTGCTCTATGTGCCACATTATGAAATTGATGAGACAAATCCCTGTACCGAAGTTGAGCTTCAAGTTTTGGATTTTCTACCACTTTCCTTCCTTCCTTATCTTCTATACTTCCATTGCGAGCTTCTCTAGTCCATCTCTTCAAGACATAATGTGTCGGCAATGTCTTTATATTCATCAAATCAAGGACTTTTAGACCATGTCCACACAATATCCCCGTCCTATTGAACATTCCACAACTACATGAAACCGTTTTGGTCAAAGGATCACCTATCACTATGCGCTCCTCCTCAAACTCTAAATCACCATGTAAACTCGCAATAGCAACGGCAAATCTGTTATTTCCATCCAATACTCTACAACATGCAGCCATTGATCTTTCATACTCACCTTGGAAAGCTTCAAATATAATCGAAGTGTACACTTTGCTTGCTTCCACCAACATAGGAGTGAACATCTTAATTCTCGGTATATATTTTCTTGCATTGAATTCAGATTCCAATTCCTTTGTTCTTTTTACTTCCACCGTCCTCTCAAAATGCATCAAGAACCGAAGAATATGAAAATCTGATTTCAAATGATTTTTCAATGCATTGTTGAAGCTCTCGCTTAATTGTGTACTTCTCACTCCCAAGCTAAAGACATCTCTCATATAACATTCAGCCCATTTTTCTTTCACCTTGTAGATGCTATCTAACCAAGTTTGCTTATGCACTTTGAGCCTCATATTGTCAAATGCTTCTTCAAATGCTGCCTTGTCCTCATATCCATACATACAAGCACCAAAATCTGTGAGAATATGAGGCTCTTTTTCTTCATCCTCCACTTCATCCTCCACTCCCACTTGAGTTAAATGTTTGACAGCATTTTGCATGATATGAAATGTACACAGTCCATGATATGATTCTGTGAAGACCTTCTCTATGGCTCCTCCCATTGCTGCATCTTGATCGGTATAGATAGTTCTAGGCTGCCTTCCATTGTGTGCAGCTAGAAATGTCTCAAAGAGCCATATAAATGAGTCGCGTGTTTCATCAAACATCAATGCAGCACCAAAAATGGTTGTTTCTCTAAACTGATTGAGCCCAAGAAAAATACCAAATGGCCTATACTCTTTGTTCGTGCCAAATGTAGTGTCAAAAGTGACAACATCACCAAAGTGTGCATAGTCAAGTAGCATTTTAGCATCAATCCAGAATATGTTGGCTATATGCTCCTCACAATCCAACTGCAAATGATATTGGAATGATGGATTCTCAGCTATCTTGTCACGAAAGAACTTCAACATACTACTGGCCTGTCCATAAGCCATCTCCCGCTGCCGCTTGGTTCGCAAATGATTATTTTGGTCAGTCAAAGTGTAACCAACGTTGAACTTCCCACCAGCTCGACGACATGCAACCTCATGTGAAGCTTTTGGCATAATTCCAGAATCATCGGCTATTTCTATCTCTAAAGCTTGCACATCTGAAATCTTCCTTTGTGATGCCAACAAGTGACAGGTTTGTGGCAATTGAAGGAGGTGATTGTGTTCCAAATCAACTTCGGTGACTTCAAAAAATTCTGCCTCTCGATCAAATGAAACAATCATCCGAACTTTACAATTGGTTCTTGTTTCAGCTCTAATGCGCTTCGGCTCGTGATCTATTTGACTTTTTCTTCGAATGCCTTCATTGGAACAAACAAATCTACATGAAGTGATTGTTCCATCAATTCTGCTTCTGATGGTATTTCTTTTCCTCACATCAAAGCCTATGTGACCTCCACATTGCACCCATAACTCCCAAGCCTCATCCGAATTTCTGAACCGCATACCAACTTCGGGTATCCTATTGCCAATCGATCCCATTGCACAACGCACAATTCTGCCAAATTCCACAATGTATACTCAAAATAGAAGTACAATACTCGCTGCAAGTCTCCATATTTATTCAGAAATGTAGTGCTGACTCAAAATAGAAGTAGTTCAGAGTGTAGTGCTGACTAATATTTTCAGAGTGTAGTGCTGACTAATATTTACAAATACCAATTTCAATTTTGTTGCCTGCATCTGAGTGCACTAATCAGAGACAGCGCGAGGAGCCTGGGCAAAGCTCGTGCATAGCGTTGTCAGCTAGCTTTGCCCCAACAAAAATCACTACTAAGCAAGTAATCAGTTTGCCGGACGAGCCCGGGAGCTGGCTCCGCCTCTGGCACTAATGGAATAAGAGAGAGAGGGGGGACCTGAGAGGAGGTCGCTGACGATGATGAACGGTCCCCAGCTCGCGGCGGCGCTCGTCCTCGGCTCCCGCGGCGGACGGCGCTCGTCCCTGACCCGCGGCGGCGTTCGGCCCTGGTTCCCGCGGCGGACGGCGCTCGTTCGGCTTCATGGCGGCGCTCGTCCTCGGCTCCCGCGGAGGGCGCTCGTCCCCGACCGGCGGCGTTTCGCCCTGGTTCCCGGGGCGGACGGCGCTCGTCCCTGCCTCTCCTCAGTGGCGACGGCTGGCGGCGGGCGGCGACGGCGGCCGCCGAAGGCCGCGAGGCGAGTAGACGCCGGTGAATCGCCGCGCCAAAGCCCGCCTTTTCCTTGCCTTCCCCGCCAGATTTTTCTGCTGACCCGTGCTCGATTTGGTCTGTGTGTGGATGTTGTTTTTGCCTTGGAGTGCTGTTGACCGTTGGATTCTGGCTGGGCGGTGGATGGAAGGCCGCGAGGCACACGGTGACATGTCGTTTGCATGTTACCTGATCTGCGTCCGAGAGAGAGTTCGTGCGGGAAGGAGGAGAGGTCGTGCGGTCGTGCGGGAAGGAGGAGAGGTCGTGCGGTCGTGCGCGGGCACCGGTTTTTCTTTTCCTAAACGACGGGGCAGATTAGGGATGGATGAATTGGTTTAATGCGTGGTTTGTTGCTTTAAACATCAGAGGATTAAGGGCCGTTAGATATGGTTGATGGATGGGTATAATTGTTTGGTTCTCTGCCCTCTCTTTCTTTTATAGGGGTAGTATAAGATAGATGTGAAGCAGCTTCGAGGACTTTTTAGTCCCCTTCCCGTGTTCAAAAAAGAAAAAAACCGAAATACGGCTATACAAAAAGACTTTTTTTTGCAGGATCTATACGAGAAGATTTGAGTGCACGAGGCGAGAAGATTTTAATGTTGCTTGAGTGGTGTTGGGAGATTCAAGGATATCTGATTTTTTTTAAGAAAACTTTCGATTTATTCATGTTTAATTATGTTTTTTTTCTTTTGAAATAAAAAGTATATCTCACTCTACTTATGCATTTCAAAACAGGCCACAGCCCGGTGATCAAAGTTCACTTATAAGAAACTTATGTTACGCACTGTGGTGCAGAGGCCATAAAGTTGTCTAAAGAAAGTAGAAAAACAGAGGGGAGGGGGCCGGAAGGAAATACATGGCATCAGTTAAGAACCTATGCTAGGAACCAAGCTGATGCACCCAAAAAGCCAAAGACGCTCCGTCCTCCGTGCGTGTAGCTTCGTTTCAAAAAATAAAATCAATCGTGAAAGTACAACGAATATAAAAAATAATAAAAATTACATACAGATTCATAAACTATCTAGCGACGACTACAAAAAAAGCGCGTCACCGTCATCACCCCTCCCTCGTCGGAATCTAGCAAAATTTATTGTACTAGACAGTCGGAAAGTCGTCGTGCTAAGGCCCCGCAGGACCAGCGCACCATAACTACCGTCGCCGATAAAGAGTAGTGTAGACCGGAAGAATCCAATCTAAAGACACACAAACGTAGACGAATGACGAACAAATTCGAGCAGATCCACCAAAGATAGATCCGTCGAAGACACATCTCCTTATGCTCGCTAACGATGCTATACGCACCACCAGAACGGGGGTTAGATGGGGAGAACCTTATTCCATCTTCAGGAGTCGCCGCTATCTTGCCTTCCTGAGCAGGGCACAAACCCTAACAAAACTTAAAATATCATATAAATCGACGAGGGGCGTGAGGCCGAGTACTAAATAAGGATATCTGAAATTATTATTATTATTATTTATTAATGGTTATGACCATTGTCTTTTTAGGGGGACGTCGCTGCCAATTTATCTACTCCCTCCATTCCCTTATACAAGGCCAAACTCATATTACATGTACCAAGATAAAATTTAATGACTCGTTTGGAAGTTAACTTTTCTTTTCGTTAATCAGCATCATTAATACATCACAAGCATGCAAAGAATGAATGGGAAGGAAGTGGCTGAGTGTCATTATGACTATATGCATTTAAGTATTAAAAAGTTGCTAGTACGAGGAAATATCATTAATTTTTGCCTTGATTACTGTTGGTGGCCTTGTATTGATGCAAAATGTATTTTTAATAGTGGTCTTATATAAGGGAATGGAGGGAGTATTTTGGGAATCCTAACACATTAACAACCTCTAGCAGTAATCACTGGCAAGTTATCTTTTTTCCCCTACGCCAAGGCTAGGGTTTGTCTCCTCTCTCGCGATCCCATCGCCTGAGAATCCTCCTACCGATCGAAGATCCGTCCCTCGTAGGGTTCGCGTGCTCCCGCCCTGCGCCTCTCATCCCGGTGGTCGGGGGTGACGCCTCTCCAAGGGACGATGGATCCGGTGGCTGATGCTCTGTCCGGAACGAGTAGTGGCGGCGGCCGTGCCGCCAAGGCGGCAGATCTTGGTGATTTCATGGAACAACTCCATCTAGAAGATGCAGACTTCGATGATCTGGTGATTGAAGAGGACGATCCGGCGGTGAACGAAGGCGTACGCTGGCTAGCCCTGGCTAGGGTTCATATGACAAAAACCTTTAGCCCGACGGCGTTCTACAAGGATATGCGTGCTGCTTGGAACACGGCGAAGCCCGTGAGGTTCAGACCCGTCGGACCAAACGTCTTCGTAGTTCAGGCAGAGTGTCTCGGCGATTGGGAACGCATGGTGGGCCATGGCTCTTCAGGAATATGGCGGTGCTCATGGCACCATATGATGGGTTCACGAAGGTGGAGGAGGTGCCGGTGCTGTTTATGCCGATTTGGCTCCAAATTTACAAGCTACCCGAGGGCTTTTGCAAGAAGAATATAGTGGAATCTTTGTTAAGGAACTCCGGTGATATCCTAGAGATGAGACTGAACGGGAACACACGTGGCGATTATGTGAGGGTTAGGGTGCGGCATGATATCCAAAAACCCCTAACAAAGTTTGTTAGCATTGTCCTAGGAAAGGAGAGGCAAGTGTTCGTAGTTCGCTATGAAAAGTTAGCTCGTTTCTGCAGCGTCTGTGGCCTTATTGGGCACGACTTTAAGGAGTGTGGATCCGGGGTTCATGATGAAAAGGAGAAGAAATTTGGTCCCTGGCTGTATGCCGATGGCCCGAACAAAATAAGGCAGGATGAGGTTGGCCATAGCTCCGATCAGAAGCAGTTTCAACGTTCGTCAGCAAAGGAAAAGGAAGTGGCTAAGGTTGTGGACCCAGATTTAACTGACACGGCGTCTAGTCCGTCGAAGCATGGTACCAGCAGCATGCAGGTGGATCCAGCGGCATGAAAGAGGTTGGCCATGGAATTAGAAGTTGGGGAGGAACAAAACAAAGCCACCTTGGGTACATTGGCGCTGACTCAGGGTCTGGGGGGAGATGGAGGAGACCAAGCTTCTCCGACTAACAGCTCAAACAGCAAGAGAGCAAAGGTTACTACATCGGAAGTGTCTGAAGAGAAATCGGCGGCCTCCTTCGAGGAGGACCGCCGGGTCCAATGAGTACCCTAGTTTGGAACTGCCGGGGGGGGGGGGGGACCACCGGACAGTTCGTGAGGTTTTGGCCCTCGCAAAAGCCAATTCCCCGGGGCTGATTTTTCTGTCAGAAACTCGTCAAGCCTCAAGTAAGATGGAGAAACTGAAGTGGAGATTGCAAATGAAAGGTTTTGCTGGTGTGTCAAGTGAAGGTCTAAGTGGGGGGCTAGCGTTGTATTGGGATGAAAATCTGCAAGTAACAGTGCTGGACTCTTGTGCACGTTATATTGATGTGAGAATTGTGGATGGAGCTAATGACAAGACTTGGAGAACTACCTTTGTGTATGGAGAACCACGGGTGGACCACCGTCATCGTATGTGGAGTGCTCTTTCAAATCTCCGTGCGGTGTCGTCAGATCCGTGGCTGGTATGTGGGGACTTCAATGAGGCAATGTGGCAACATGAACACTTTTCATGGTCGCAACGGTCTGAAAATCAAATGCTGCTTTTCCGTGATTGTTTGGAGATATGCGAGCTCATGGACTTGGGCTTCTCAGGAACCCCGTTTACTTATGACAACGGGCAAATGGGAGATCGGAATGTGCGGGTAAGACTGGACAGGGCATGCGCCGACGAGGCACTGCGGGACTTGTTCCCGTTTGCGCAGGTCACACACATTGCTACTTCATGTTCAGACCATGTCCCGCTGATGATTAGGCTTGCACATGAGGAGCCTAGGCGGACAAAGATAAGCCCGCGATATGAGATTATGTGGGAGAGGCATCCTGGACTTGGAGAGGTGATTGCTGAATCTTGGCGTAAGAGTAAACCGCAAGGTCACCTTGGTGCAGTACGGGACGCTATGAAAGAGATGATGAATAAGCTACGGGCTTGGAGCAAGGAGAAGTTTGGGCATGTGATTACGGAGATTGAAAAGCTTCGGGCTGAGTTGGAGGATATGCAACTTCATGGCGTAGCTAGAGACGCCATACGTCAAAAAATGTACAAGCTGGATGAGCTCTTGTATCGGGAGGAGATGCTCTGGCTGCAGCGGTCACGAATCACGTGGCTTAAGGAGGGGGAGAGAAATACCTCTTACCTTCACCGGCGAGCAGTATGGCGGGCACGGCGGAACCATATCCAGCGCCTACGGCGAGATGACGGGACGTGGTGCTCAGTCCCCACCGACATGGAGTTGATGGCCACGCCTTACTTTAAGGAAGTGTTTACGAAGGACCCGACCCTGGCTCCTGAATCAGTCCTTGAGCATATATTGCCCAAAGTATCCCAACAGATGAATGAAACTTTATGTGCACCTTTTTCCGAGGAGGAGGTGGCCAATGCGCTGTTCCAGATAGGTGCACTAAAGGCACTAGGCACAGACGGCTTCCCGGCTAGATTCTATCAACGCAACTAGGGGGTCATGAAGGATGAAATCACGGCGGCGGTGTTGGAGTTCTTCAAATCAGGAGTCATGCCAGAGGGTGTGAATGATACTGCCATTGTGATGATCCCAAAGGTGCCTTTCCCTAAAGATCTTAAGGACTTTCGGCCAATAAGTTTGTGCAATGTGATTTACAAAATTGTGTCCAAGTGTTTGGTGAATCGTCTTCGACCTCTCTTGGCAGACCTCATATCCGAGAACCAAAGTGCCTTTATTCCAGGGAGGTTGATTTCCGATAACTCTATCATAGATTTTGAATGCATCCATCACATCCAGTCCATTAAGCACAATAGTCCTGCAGCATGTGCTTTCAAGCTTGATCTGTCAAAGGCCTATGACCGTGTGGATTGGGATTTTCTCGAGAAGGCCCTAGTGAAGTGGGGGTTTTCTGGCATTTGGATAGGATGGATTATGGCATGCGTTAAGTCGGTAAAATATTCAGTGAAGCTCAACGTAAAATTACTTGAGGTGTTTTCCCCTTCGCGGGGCTTGCGACAAGGTGATCCATTGTCTCCTTTTCTTTTCCTTTTTGTCATTGATGCTCTGTCTGCTCTTATCTCCAAGTCTGTTGCGGATGGTCACTTGCGGGGTGTGAGTATTTGTCGGGGTGCACCAATCATATCCCACTTGCTTTTGCCGGACGACACAATGTTGCTCTTTGAGGCGTCTGGCCAGCAAGCTAGCATTGTCAAGGGTTTGTTGAACACTTATACTGCAATGGGTCAACTTATCAACCCTGAGAAGTGTTCCATCCTGTTTTCGGACAATTGTGATGCGGCGGTGGCGGATGAGGTGAAGGGCCTTTTGGATATAACTCAGCAGGTGTTTGATCCAAAATATTTGGGGTTGCCGGTTCCTGAGGGAAGAATGCATAAAGGAAGGTTTGAAACACTACAGGAGCGACTGCGGAAGCGATTAATAGACTGGAGCGAACAGTATATGTCTGTGGGTAATAAGGAAATCCTCATCAAGGCGGTCGCGCAGGCCATTCCTACGTATGTTATGAGCGTCTTCAAATTGCCAGCTTCTGTGTGTGATGAGTTAACACGGATGATGCGACAGTACTGGTGGGGAGTGGAGAAGGGAAAAAGGAAGATGGCATGGCTAAGCTGGGAAAAAATGATGCTCCCCAAGGCTATGGGAGGCATGGGTTTCCGCGATATGCGAGCTTTTAACCAGGCCCTGCTTGCAAAGCAGGCTTGGCGTTTGCTGGACTGCCCTCAAAGCTTATGCGCGAGATTACTCAGAGCTAAATATTTCCCCCACGAAAATCTCCTAGACACGGTGTTCCCTGCTACTTCTTCTGCGGTATGGAAAGGAATTGTCCATGGTCTTGAGCTTGTGAAGAAAGGGATCATTTGGCGTGTGGGGGATGGTTCGTTAATCAAAACATGGAGAGATGCCTGGATTCCACGAGGCCATAATCTACGTCCGGTCACGCCGAAAGGAAATTGCCGCCTACATTGGGTAGCAGACTTTATTGATGAGCATGGTGCTTGGAAGGAGCAGCTCCTGCGTGAACACTTTTGGGATCTGGATGTACGTGATATTTTGAAAATACGCACCTCACCGAGAAACGGGCAAGACTTTCTAGCTTGGTTCCCAGAAAGGAACGGACAGTTCACGGTCCGGAGTGCCTACCGTTTGGCCACGCTGGGCAAGGTCCAAGACATGGTGGGAGCGTCCAGTACTCACCCAACCGGAGAAAGGCCTGTTTGGAAATGTATTTGGAATGCTAGAGTGCCGCTAAAAATGAAAATCTTAGCCTGGAAGGTAGTCTCTGGGGCTCTGGCTACTAATGCATGCAAGAAATATCGGCATGTTTCAAAAAGAGATTCTTGTTCATTATGTGCCAAGGAAGAAGATACTAGTTTCCATGCGCTCGTTGCATGTGATTATGCTCAAGAGGTTTGGGCACAAATGAGGGCGGTATGAAAACTACCCCGGCAGGAAGAGCTGTTAGACACAGGGAAAGACTGGTTGCTAAATGTCCTTGCAAATTGTGATGATTTCATGAAGGACTGTGTGATCATGTTGCTGTGGCGTCTATGGTCGCTCCGAAACGATTTAACGCACGAGACGGAGGTGCCTCCGATTCCGTCGACGGTGTTATATCTACAGAGCTACATGCAATCGCTGGACCTGGCCAGGAGGTTCTCAACGGACGAAATCATCAAGGGCAAAATGCCTATGGTGCAGGAGCAACGGCTGGTCGCGAAGGTGGTTTCGCAGGCCCCTCCATGGCCGCCTCCTCTGCCAGGCCAAGCTTCTTTATCAGTAGATGGATCCTTCTCTCAGGCGGATGGGTCAGCTGCAGCAGGTATGGTACTACGAAGGCATGATGGAAGTGTTATCTTTGTTGCTTATCGATACATCTTTAACTACAATGACGTACTCGAGGCCGAACTACATGCAATAATGCAGGGCATGGCGATAGCGATCCAGCATTGTGAGCATGCCATCATCGTCCAGTCTGACTCATCGACAGCTCTTTCCGCATTATCTGGTACTAGCTTAACTAGATCGGCCTATGGGCATCTTGTTAATGAGATTCGTCATCTTATGGTAGATAGAGCTTTTATTTCTATGAAAATTAGCCGTATGCAAAATAGGGTAGCAGATCGTCTGGCTACGTACAGTCGTACTGAACGTACTACTGCTGTATGGCTGGGTCGAGGACCATCATGTGTGGAGGAACTTTTGCCTCTCAATTATAACCCCGTGATTGTGGAATAAAACTCTATTACCATCGCAAAAAAAAAGGGAATGGAGGGAGTACTATATATAAATAGGAGCTCCCCATTATAAGGAATTCTCTTACTTCTTCTTAAGCCACGTCACCCTAATTAATTCTAGCCATAGATCAAGGCATGCATTATAGGTAGCCATCGGATTCAAGGCAACCTCCTCTCTGTTCACCTCTACACAATTCACCGGCACATGCCGCACATCAGCGCATGTTCTACTTCCGACTTCCAATCAATACAGTTATGAAGCCCAAATGAGTGGGCTGGCCTTCTCGGCTTCCCCTCCTTGCCGCCGTTTATTCTTCCCCTTCCCCACCACTCTGCAATGCCCAATCTTGTTGTCCCTCCAGTACCACGATTGTTGCAATTCGACGCTGATGCTCTCTGATTGTAGGCGCATCGGAGCTCTAGCTATCCAGCAGGATGCGAACATCCCCGCGCAGCTGAATCAACATGTGCGCACGCCGTTGGTCTGCTCCCGTCCCTCCTCGCACCAGCAACCTCGGACGCATCGCTCTGCTTCGGGCCTTTCTCGCACTGGCTTCTTCGGGCGCACCAGACCCGGCCATCTCTGTGGTGGTTCTGATTCCAGTGGGATGCTCTGCTCCATGCCTCCTGACGATCGGCGGCTTCGGTCGCCCCTGACGCGGCCAGCCCCGTGATGCCCAGTAAACATGTGCGCACGCGTTGCTCTGCTCCATGCCCTTCTCGCGTCGATGGCCTCAGACGTACCACGACCATCCCCGTCATGGCCCCGGTCCCAGCGGATGAGTTCAGGAAGGAGAAGCTCGCTGGCATCCTCCTGCCTTCTCGACGTCTATATGAAAGCCCGCAAGCCCAACTGAAGAAGAGCGTGAGCGTCTCTTCTCCTCATTATTGGCCAGCCAGTCCGCCACTTCATGCACTTATTAGTTGTTGTAGTTTCGGATCACTGGTGCTGCTTTGGATGATTGATCTTGTGTCTATTTTATGGATTTCCGTGGTCTGCACAGCTCCAAGACCAGTATACAACTTCATGCACTTATTAGTTTGTTGCAGTTTTCGATTTCTGGTGGTGCTTTGGATGATGATTAATCTTCTGCTTTTCTGATTTCATGATCTGCACAACTCTGATCAAGATCGGTATCAATGGTGAGCTCGATCCTCCAGTCTGTCCTGGTTTGCTTGCTTTCTTCTGATTGGCTTTATTTTGTGTTGTCATATGGTGTTTGCATGTTTCTTGGCACTTGCTGGTAGTTCCGAGGTGCTTGCTAGCTTCAACTGGGCGAAGACGGAGGCCTACAGACTATGGCAAGAACGCTTCTGCAGTTTAAGGTCAAGTCCTCCTGTTGTTCTTGAACTGTATTTTTTTTCTGCAGATGTACATGCTGCAACCCATGTGCAGACCAATTCTATGTTGTTCTTTGGATAGGTAAGGGTCTAACAATGAATTAAAGCTTCTTGATCTGCAACCTAATCCTAATTCTAAAATTCATACATAACCATCTGGCAGGTTTGGTACATACGAGCCCCATCTTTTACCAATTTTTTAATTTTTTATTTGCACTATCATGCACTTTGCATTTGATTCTGGATGCCTTAGATAGTAAAATCGTTTGATTTCTTACATGTGTTACTAACCTACCGGATAATATTGTTGCGCCATACAAACCTTCTTACTGATTGGGTTAATTTTCTAAAAAAAACTTATTTTCTTTTTGTGAGAAAAAAATACGTTAATTGACTTCACAAAAATACGTTAACTGATTTCCGCACCAACACGCGGAGTATCTTCTAGTTTTTTTTTTTTTTGATCAGTAACTTTATTCCTCAAATGATAGACACATCGTTTACAATATTTGGAAGAATAAAGTCAAGTGGAGAAGAGTCCCAAAACTCTGAAGTTCTAGTGCTAAAGCAGTGTTTTGCCAAACAATCTGCAACTAGATTGGCTTCCCTACAGCATCGAACAAAATAAACAGAAGAAAACTCCATAGCCAATATTGTATCTTCTAGTTAATTAAGTGGCCTCGGCCACAACAATGTCATGAATACAAGAAGGAGGAATCGAAAACCAAGTCTTGCACAACTTATTAAGGCAACCATCCCTAGGTAGATTTTGTGCCGCGCGATTCGTGGAACCCTAGCCCAACACACACCAAATTCATCCCAAGAGTCAAGAAGCTCCTTAATCTCTTCTATGAAGGGGCCGTACCGGGATCTAGCTAGCTCCATCGAACATAATGTTTGTTTGACTCCCAGATTGTTTGTCTCCAAGACAATTCTCCGAGCGCCCACCTCAATGGCGAGCTGGACACCGCGCCGACAAGCCAATAGCTCTGGATGTTCTGGGTTCGTCACGGATGGAAAAAAATGGCATGAACCTCCCAATAACACACCATGATGATCGCGTACGACCGCTCCACTACCTCCTGAGCCATCCACCTTCACTGTCGCTCCATCGACATTAAGTTTCAGCCATCCTTGGTCCAGGGGCGCTACTCCTCCGTTGGCGTTCCTCCTTGTGTGGTAACCGGTGAAGCATGGACATTAGCCCATTCATCCAGCAGTGCCCAGACACGATCAACCAGGGATCTAGCATCCTCAATGAGCTTTCCGTCTCTTGTCGCATTTCTTGCTAAAGCACCATCATAAAGACGGCCTTATTCGCTTCAGACGCTTTGCCAAATCAGTCCAGCAGTGACCGGCCTAGCTGATGTTGTGTATGTATTGCCTCTGGCATTGATTGTGTGCATCTTAATTATGCAGAGATCGGGTGTAATGATTAAACCTTTTAAGTAATAAAGCGTTCCTTTTTGAAAATGTATTATCTCTGACACTAAGAACATGTCATCTCTTCTATCTGCATTAACAACTTGTTGAAATATATTGCCCACCTTTCTCCATCAGTTCGGACTTTTGGATGAGTTGGCTGGAGCATGAATTCAATATGGTATCCGAGCCAAGAGGTCTTGAGTTCAAGACCCTGCCAACGCAGTATTTAATAAAATGATTAGGGCCAGACCATTCCGGGCCAATCTCCAGGCGTGTATTTTAACTTTGCCTGGGACGTTGGTCTCCCATAGCTCAATCCATCCCTGGTACGCTGTGACTGATGATGAGGACTCCGGCGAACCTGAACGCAAGCGTTTAATTTCCATAGCAAGATGATAGGCTACCCCATTTTTAGTGTTATTCCATGGTGGGTAGTCCGCACGCCTCATTAGGGCATCTCCAATTGTTATAAAATAGTTGTTGGTAGACTTTGCCACACAGCATTTTTAATGATGTGTCATACAATAAATGAGGGAAGAGAGGAAGGTTGTATGTACATGAATCAACACCCCTTGCACAAGCTCCAATGTAGAATGAGAGAGCACCTTATTTATTATCTCACATCCTATTGGGCAAACTAGATACAACCCATTGGAGTTGTTGTATGTTAAGGTGTTGGTTGATGACATGGCATATTTTACTAACAAGCTAACATATAAATTGTTGGAGATGCCTTTAGAGCAACTCTAACAGACCCCGCAAAAAGCCCCGACCCGCAAAATAACCGCCAAAATGCGGGTCGCCGTGGAAAATCCCGCCCGAACAAACGCCGCAAAGACGGCCGGCCCGCAAATTTTTTTGAGGGGCGCGGCAAAATCTTGGCCCCAACCCGCAAAAACGCGGGTTTCCCCCTCGCTGTTGCGGTGCCCTGCATATAAGCGAAAGCGGTTGGTGGGGGGGGGGCATTTCAGCCCGCGCTTTCCCCACCAACCACCTTCTTTCTCCCCCTCGCCCCGCCGCCGGGCCGCCACCCAAGATTCTGGCGAAAGCAGCCGGCGGGAGCACGCCGAAAGGCCGCCAGACGCACGGGGCCTTCCCTCTCCCCCTCCTCCGTCGGCGGACCGGAAAGTTCCGGATATGCGGCCCTTCATCGCGAGCCGCCGGTGGCTGCGCCAAGCGATAGAATGGTTGGGGAGCATCTCCCGCAGCCCCGGCAAGGTCGCATCGCCGCATGCAGGTACGGGTCCGTCCTCCCGCCGCCGCCGACGATTTGCGGGCATGGATTCGTCCGGCCGTCCACCGGGCTCAGCGCTTGCGCAACGGCTTTGTGGCTCGCCGATGCCGCTCATACAGTGCGGCGACTGCACGCAGACAGTGCTACGGCTAACTTCGGGCACGCCGGAGCACCCCGGATGGGTGTTCTTCAAGTGCGAAAACGATGGGGTATGTGCTGTTTTCATTCGGCTCATTTTGATAGCTCATTCTTTGGTTCAATTGCGGTAGCTCATGTCGAACATCATCATGTGTGTAGGAAGATGGATGCTCATTTTGGTTTTGGGAAGGCGAATACATTGATTTGTTGACAGGAAGAAACTTAATAGACATTGACGCACTCCTTGGAAGAATCGAAGGCAATGATGTGGCTGCATGTGCAACTAGAGGGGAAGCAACGTCTACTTCTTTTCAACAAAAGAAAGAAGAATGTGAAATCAAGAATCCACAGATCAACAACGAATGCATGGAGAAGATATTAGTCCAACTAGTGGGAGAAGTTATGGAAGTTGGAAATCATCTAAAATGCATACTTGTTGTTATTGTTATCTTTGGTCTTACTATTCTAGCAAAGATTTGGTGATGTCTTATGTATCCAATGTTGTTGAAAAAGCAAAGAAATGGATTATGTTGGATCAAATTAAGGTGCAAATTTAGGTTTTCCGGGTCGGGAGGAGTTGCGCCAGATCAGACCACGCAAAGCCGACCCGTAAAAGAGCATATTCTGTGAATATCCTTTTTTACGGATTCATTATGCGGAGTCTGTTGGAAATATGCCCTAGAGGCAATAATAAAATGGTTATTATTATATTTCCTTGTTCATGATAATTGTCTACTGTTCATGCTATAATTGTGTTATCCGGAATTCGTAATACATGTGTGAATACATAGACCACAACATGTCCCTAGTGAGCCTCTAGTTGACTAGCTCGTTGATCAACAGATGGTCATGGTTTCCTGACTATGGACATTGGACGTCATTGATAACGGGATCACATCATTAGGAATGATGTGATGGACAAGACCCAATCCTAAGCATACCACAAGATCGTGTAGTTCGTTTGCTAGAGCTTTTCCAATGTCAAGTATCATTTCCTTAGACCATGAGATCGTGTAACTCCCGGATACCGTAGGAGTGCTTTGGGTGTACCAAACATCACAACGTAACTGGGTGACCATAAAGGTATACTACAGGTATCCCCAAAAGTATCTGTTGGGTTGACACGGATCGAGACTGGGATTTGTCACTCCGTATGACGGAGAGGTATCTCTGGGCCCACTCGGTAATGCATCATCATAATGAGCTCAATGTGACCAAGTGGTTGGTCACGGGATCATGCATTACGGTACGAGTAAAGTGACTTGATGGTAACGAGATTGAACGAGGTATTGGGATACCGACGATCGTATCTCGGGCAAGTAACGTACCGATTGACAAAGGGAATTGTATACGGGATTACTTGAATCCTCGACATCGTGGTTCATTCGTTGAGATTATCGTGGAACATGCGGGAGCCAACATTGGTATCCAGATCCCGCTGTTGGTTATTAGCCGGAGAGCTGTCTCGGTCATGTCTACGTGATTCCCGAACCCGTAGGGTCTACACACTTAAGGTTCGGTGACACTAGGGTTGTAGAGATATTAGTATGCGGTAACCCAAAAGTTGTTCGGAGTCCCAGATGAGATCCGGACGTCACAAGGAGTTCCGAAATGGTCCGGAGGTGAAGAATTGTATATAGGAAGTCCAGTTTCGGTCACCGGGAAAGTTTCGGGGGTCACCGGTGTTGTACCGGGACCACCGGAAGGGTCCCGGGGGTCCACCGGGTGGGGCCACCTATCCCGGAGGGCCCCGTGGGCTGAAGAGGGAAGGGAACCAGCCCCTGGTGGGCTGGTGCGCCCCCCTTGGGCTTCCCCCTGCGCCTAGGGTTGGAAACCCTATGTGTAACACCCCGGAAGTAACTTTCCATTTGTAACTCCAACTCTTGCCATTTTCGGCATTGTTATATGATATTCCCTCCGTGGTTGGGTTTTTCTTCATTTTGCATTTTGTCCATGTCATGCATTTTATATCATGTCATCATGTGCATCGCATTTGCATACGTGTTCGTCTCATGATTCCGAGCATTTTTCCGTTGTCCGTTTTGCAATCCGCACTCCTATCTCCGGCTGCCCTTTTACGTTTTTCCGTGTGCGGGTACTAAACCTTCTCGAAATGGACCGAGGTTTGTCTAGTGGCCTTGGTATACCACCCGTAGACCACCGGTCAAGTTTCGGGTCATTTGGAGCTCGTTTGGTACTCCAACGGTTAACCGCACTCTCGCTAAAGCCTCTTTTAAGTTGCAGCCCAATACCCCTTCAAAACATCCCAATAACTCATCTAAGTCACTTCCATGCTCTCCGTCGTTCGATCACGATCGTGTGGGCGAAAACTACACCTCATTTGGACCCTCCTAGCTCCCTCTATGCCTATTTAAGCAAACCCCCCTTTCCAATCCGGGTCTTCTACCCCCGAAACCCTAATTTTCCCTCGCGCCGCGGCCGGACGTGTCCGCCGGCGCCGGACAGCTTCGCCGCCGCCGCTCCAGCCAACGGAGGCGCCACGTGGCGGCCCCGCCCGCCGCCGCCCATGAGGTCTGGCTGCCCGAGCCCGCCCCCCCCATCCATCCGGGCGCGGCCAAGACCCTCGTCGCGCCGCCGCCTCCTCGGGCAGCGCCGCCCCGCCACCGCCCGTCGCCGCTGCGCGGCGCGGCGCCGCCACCTCCTCCTCCGCCAGCATCTCGGTTCCCAGCGCTCGGCCGCCGCTCGGGTCGCCGGCCGCGCCACACTCCGTCGGCCGGTCGGCCCGGGCCCGCGCCGACCTTCCCCCTCCTCCGGCCGCCGTCCCGCCGCGGTTCCGGCGAGATCCGCCGTCGACCGGCCGGATCCGGCCTCGGGCCGCGCGCTGGGTTGACTTCTCCCCCTCCTTTTTTTTCCTCTAAGTTTTCATCTCGGGGTTATTTTTGTGTCATTTTCTTCATGCTGTATCTTTGTATCTGTAGGTCCATTTTGCGCGTATAATATATCAAAATGTTCGTCTCGAAGAGTAGATCATTTCATCTCATTGCATCATTTTCATTTGAGCCCATCTTGATGCCCGAAATGCTGTTAGAAGAGGGCTATCTGATGTTAGTTTCTGTTTCTTAACAGAACTTGCACTTTTGTTATTTTTGCCATGATTAATGTGTGCACCCTATGAATTTGAGTCCTACATGTGTTTTGTAATATGCCATGCCATATTTCCAGGGGTGTATGCCATGTATTTTTGTGATCTATGTGGTGACTAGCACAAGCATGCAAAGTAGGTGTCCTGATGTTGCTGTTTTCAGCCCTGTTTAGCTGATATTTTGATGCCATGTTAACTTGATTCTACCGAGAGATCTATGCATATTTTGAGATACTTCAGTAAGGATGTTTTGTTAAACATGTCTTGCTCTAACCATCCATGCCCTTGTTTGCAATTATGGAGTGACATAGCTTGAGTCAATCGAGCTCTACTTTTGCTATCAAATGTTTCCTGGCAGATTGTTTACATGTTATTCAATTTTGCCGAGGTTGTTGTGGTTGATCCATGTATGCTATGTTATTGTTTTTGCCATGTATGTCTTCTATGCCATGTCTTCTTGATGTATGTATGCTTAGTTTATCATATAAGGCTCTGTAGTGAGTGCATTGAGCTTGTAAACATGCCTACTTGTTATCAGTTTTTGACATGTCATGTTGCTGAATCTGTTAACGAAACTTTCGATATTGACATGGGTGTTACTATATTTTCTGATCCTTTTTGGCTTATGGTCAGTAAGGGACTTTTGTTCTATGCTTTGAGTAGATTCATGCCATGCCTTGTTTTGCTATTTTAAGTTCCTGTAGCATGTAGTTTTGTTGCTCTGAACATTGCAACCTGATGCTGTTTTTGCCATTTCCAGCCTGATATTTTGTGCACTTTTGCCATGCTTGTTTGAACCTGTTATGATGTGAACTAGCCGTAGTTCAGTGCTCATCTTTTGTCAAGCATCTTGTGTAGATCACTGACATGTGCTTTGTTGATACGTTTGGGTGCAGTAGCTTAATTAATTGTTGCTTGCTAAGTGGCATCATGCTGTTAATGGCAGATTTGTGCCATTCTTGTTTTGCTTGTCATTTCCAAACCGTGCATCCGATTCCGGTGATCTTTATATCGATTTCAACCGAAATCATCTCATCTTTCCAGTGGCATACTTGGTTTGCCAAGTTGATGCCTGGTTCATCATTTACCTTCCGGAGCGCGCATAAGCATTGCATATCACATCTCGCATATCATGTCATGTTTTGCATCATGTTGCTTGTGCATTGCACCGTGATTTATTGTGGTTCCTTTGTTTGTGTTGTTGCTTTGGGTAGAGCCGGAGGCGAGTGCGTGAACGAGGAACCTGTTGAGAACGCTTACGAGGATCAAGCTTTCGACAACTCTGAGAACATTGCAGGCAAGATGACCATACCCTCGAAATCACTTCTATCTTTGCTATGCTAGTTGCTCGCTCTTTTGCTATGCCTATGTTGTGATGCCTACCACTTGCAATATCATGCCACCTGTATTGCCATGTCAGCCCCCAACCATCCTTTTCCTAGCAAACCGTTGATTGGCTATGTTACCGCTTTGCTCAGCCCCTCTTATAGCGTTGCTAGTTGCAGGTGAAGTTGAAGTTTGTTCCTTGTTGGAACATGGAGATGTTGTTCCTTTTTGGAACATGTTTACTTGTTGGGGATATCATAATATATATCTGCTATATTTAATGCATCTATATACTTTGTAAAGGGTGGAAGGCTCGGCCTTATGCCTGGTGTTTTGTTCCACTCTTGCCACCCTAGTTTCCGTCATACCGGTGTTATGTTCCTTGATTTCGCGTTCCTTACGGTTGGGTGATTTATGGGACCCCTTGACAGTTCGCTTTGAATAAGACTCGTCCAGCAAGGCCCAACATTGGTTTTACCATTTGCCACCTAAGCCTTTTCCCCCGGGTTTTCGCGAGCCCGAGGGTCATCTTTATTTAACCCCCCGGGCCAATGCTCCTCTGTGTGTTGGTCCAAACTAGAGCCACTTGCGGTGCCACCCAGAGGCAACTTGGGGCATCTTCGGTTGCCGTATGTAGTGTTCATCCGGATGTGCCCTGAGAACGAGATATGTGCAGCTCCTATCGGGATTTATCGGCACAATCGGGCGGCTTTGCTGGTCTTGTTTTATTCTGTCGAAATGTCTTGTAGTCCGGATTCGAGATTGATCGGGTCTTCCGGTAGAAGGAATATCCTTCGTTGACCGTGAGAGCTTATAATGGGCTAAGTTGGGACACCCTGCAGGTAATATCTTTCAAAGCCGTGCCGCGGTTATGAGGCAGATGGGAATTTGTTAGTGTCGGTTGTAGAAAACCCAAAGTTGACCTCAAATAAAATACACATCAACCACGTGTGTAACCGTGATGGTCTCTTCTCGGAGTCCGGAAGTGAACACGTGTTGGAGTTATGTCGGCGTAAGTAGTTCAGGATCACTTCTTGATCGCTACTAGCTTCACGACCGTGCTTTGCTCCTCTTATCGCTCTCTTTTGCGATGTAGCCACCATATATGCTAGTCGCTTGCTGCAGCTCCATTTTACTACCCTGTCCTTCCTATAAGCTTAAATAGTCTTGATCTCGCGGGTGTGAGATTGCTGAGTCCCGTGACTCACAGATACTTCAAAACAGTTGCAGGTTCCGACGAGGCGGTCAGGTGACGAACCGAGCTCAAGTGGGAGTTCGACGAGGAACGTGGTCGTTACTATGTGTCTTTTCCTGATGATCGTAGTGGTGCCAGTTGGGACGATCGGGGATCTGTGTAGCATTTGGGGTATCTTCTTTTATTTTGGTTCCGTAGTCGGACCTTGAGTGTACTCTGAATGATGGATGTTTATTTATGTATTGTGTGAAGTGGCATTGTAAGCCAACTATGTATCTCTTTCCTTATTTATTACATGGGTTGTGTGAAGATTACCTCACTTGCGACATTGCTTTCAATGCGGTTATGCCTCTAAGTCGTACCTCGACACGTGGGAGATATAGCCGCATTGGGGCGTATAAGTTGGTAATCAGGGCCTTCCCGACTTAGGAGCCCCTACTTGATTGTTTGTTTGGCGTTGTTGAGTCTAGAATGGAAAATGTTTTGAGTCTTAGGTTTATATATATCGAGAGTAGGATTCTTTTACTCCCGGTCCTTCGTCGCTCTGTGAGGTCTCTGACGAGAGTTTTGACTCTCCTCTTCTCAAATTTCACTAAAAAATTTTAGGATCACGTGGGTATCTTGGAATCGTTCGATGGTTTTGTGACGAGAACATTGTTCTTGGTGCCTCGACATTTAGGGGTTGTGGCGGTGTCCCGGGAGTTGAGCTCCGAGGTGTTGTCGTCACAATTTTATCGTTGCAGTTCTGGAATACCGAGTTTTACCGACATCGAAATCTCTTTTGTGCAGCTGTTGGTGAGATAACCCGATAGCCCAAAGATCGAGGCGAAAAGGGAGTATTGCCATGACTTGTATAACGGATGTTTTTCAAGGTCGAGGTACACGATTTCGAGGATTTCTTGGTTATGTGTTGACGGATGGATACAATTGGATCTAGGTATTGTTAGTTTGGGTGATATATTTTGTGTCCCTGTATCCCCAACACCAGATTGGATAACCGAAAGTTTGGGAGTTTATAGGTGGGAATTCTAGTAGCTTACAGGATATTCTTTCCGACAGATGTATGATTTGAGATTGGGGTTCAACGTCTAGTGGTCCGCCCATTCACGGTCGATTCTGAGTGGTCGCGAGACGTCTTAAAGAATCCTTGGCTATGCTGATTCGGGACGTCTTGTTTGTCATTCGTGACGTCCGCTATCGTCGTGTCCGTGTGGGCCCCACCACTAACACTTTGGGCGTAAATCTCTAACATGTGTTTGTTCGGCTCATTCTAGAAGCCAATCTTTTGTTTTCAGTTGTGATATTCGATTTGTTTCTAAGATGATGTTGTTTCCATATCTTTATCTAAGTGGCTTCTCACCTTAATGGGCGTGTGATGATTAACTTTGGAATTCATTCGTTCCTTCTTGTTCAATGTTTATTGTGAAGACTATATGTTGCAATTTCTATCCGTTGATTCTACTTATCTATTTATCTATCAAAGGACTAACGGATGTCACCCTCTTCAGATGGCTCCGCCAACGCGCGTCTGAATCCGGATCGCAATGATGGGGATCGGTCGAACCTCCACCTCCACCTCCGCCTCCGGAGGCTGGCAAGCTATCATGGCAGCCACCAATGCCAATGCTCGATGATTTTGCAGCTCTTGCAAGAACGTACTCGAGGGCAAGGCAATCAAGGAAATCAAGGTCAAGGCAACAATCAGCCGCACTTTGCTACTCTCGATCGGTTCCTCGCTAATCAGCGAAGTCTTTCGGTTTACGTGTCGAGGCCCAGACGCCGACGATTGGTTAGTGGACATCTGCAAGCATTTTGATTGTAGCAATGTCGGACACGAGGACTTTGTCAAGTTTGCATCGTTTCAACTCAAGGATCAAGCTGCTGAGTGGTACCAGACAATACAAAGATTCCAGAGGAGGTCGTGTCATTACAGGATGAGTTCCGCCGAGATTTGAGCTCACCACATTCAAAAGTGTTGTTGAGAGCAAGCGTGAGGAGTTCCGCAATCTCAAGCAGGGCAACATGTCTGTCTATCAATACAATATCCAGTTCGAAGCTCGCTCGTTTTTCTAAGCAAGGCGTGCACGATGAAAAGAGTATGATCTATCAATTCAGAGGTGGTGCGAGAGAAGATCTGCAATTAGCTCTTGTGCTTTTGAGCCGAAAAGTATGATGAATTCTACAACATGGCACTGAAGCAAGAAGCTGCCCAGCTCAAATGTGAGGCTTCTAAGAAGAGAATCGGAGATGCAGATTCAGTCTTCTTCTTCCTCTCAAGTGGCAGCTAAGCAGCGAAGTTCTACCTTCCTCCTCCTCCGTTCCGTCGGCCTTATCGCCAGAAGAACTCAGGTGGCCATGGATCTTCCCACCCACCCAACCCAAGCTATCGTAACAAGTCTAATTCTCAAGCTCCAAGGTCAAGTGCTCCTTACCACCGTCCGCTCTCAAGTGACTTGCAACAAATGTCGCAGAAAGGTCACTATGCGAACAAGTGCTTCAACCAAAGGCGCCTTCCGCCTCCTCCTCCTGTGAAATCATCCAGCAATGCAGTGGTCAAGCATAATCCAAAGCATGCCAAGGTCAATATGATGAATGCAGCTCAAGCGGAGGAATCTTCTGATGTGATCATGGGTAATCTCTCAGTTAATGATATTCCTGCAAAAGTCTTATTTGATACTGGTGCATCGCTTTCTTTCATTTCGAGACCTTTTGTTGCCAAACACGAGTTTGTGACGGAAAAGATTCCTATTCCGTTGAAGATTGTGTCCCGGGTAAGCAAATGACATCTAATGTTTGCGTCCGGATGTTTCTATCAAGATGGGCGATTATAGATTTCGGCCAAACCAATTGTTCTCGGTGACTCGGATATTGATCTTATTCTCGGAATGGGTGGCTTTATCAGCACAAAGCTCAGCTTGATTGTGCTGCTGTGGAAATTCAATTGACTCACTCTTCTAATGATGTGATCATCTATGCCGCTCGTGATGAAACCATTCGGTTGTTTTCTCTCAATGAGAAGGGCGAATTGGATGCTATCTCTCGATTCGATCGTTTGTGAGTACCAAGATGTCTTTCCGTAAGAGCTTCGGGAATGCCTCCTCATCGGCCGCTTGAGTTCGTTATCGATCTTGAGCCCGCATCGAACCCGTTTGCAAGCGTCCATACAAGCTTGGACCTGATGAGCTGAAGGAATTGAAGATGCAGCTCGATGAACAAGAGCGTCTGGGTTTGATCGGACCGAGTTCATCTCCTTGGGGTTGTGGTGTTCTTTTGTCCGGAAGAAGGATGGCACGGACCGACTTTGCATCGATTACCGTCCATTGAATAAGAAGACAATCAAGAACAAGTATCCACTTCCCAACATCAATGAGCTTTTCGAGCAACTCAAAGGTGCTAAAGTGTTCTCCAAGCTTGACCTTCGTATGGGGTATCATCAGATTCGCATTCGTGAACAAGATATTCCCAAGACAGCATTCAGAACAAGCTTTGGTTCTTATGAATATACTGTCATGTCTTTCGGCCTTGTCAATGCTCCTCCAACATTCTCTCGGATGATGAACTTCATTTTCAATCCCTACACCAATGAATTCGTCTTGGTCTATCTTGATGATATTTTGGTCTTCTCCAAGAATAAGAAGGATCATGCCAAACATTTGCGATTGGTGCTAGACAAGCTCAGAGAGCATCAATTCTATGCTAAATTCTCCAAATGTGAATTTTGGCTTGATGAAGTGCTCTACCTTGGTCATATCATCTCCGCCAAGGGCATCGCTGTTAATCCCGAGAAGGTGTCCGCAATTGTGAATTGGGAACCTCTTCGAATGTCAAGCAGCTCCATGATTTTCTTGGTCTTGCAAGCTATTGCGAAGATTCGTTGAGAACTTCTCCAAGATTGCAAAGCCTCTTTCCAACCTCCTCCGAAGCATGTGAAGTATGTCGGTCTCCCGAGTGTGACGTTGCTTTCAATACCCTCAAAGAGAAACTCGTCACAGCTCTGTCTTGACTCCTCTGATGAATCCAAGCCATTGAAGTTTTTCGTGATGCTTCTCTTCAAGGTCTCGGTGCTGTGTTAATGCAAGAGAAGAGAGTTGTGGCTTATACCTCTCGCCAATTGAAGCCCAACGAAAAGAACTACCCCACTCACGATCTTGAGTTGGCGGCAGTTATCCATGCATTGATAACATGGAGACATCTCTTGTTGGGAAGGAAAGTGGACATTTTCACCGATCACAAGAGTCTCAAGTACATTTTCACTCAACCCAACCTCAACCTCGAGCAGACTCGATGGGTGAAATGATTCAAGAGTACAACCCAAGTATTGAATATACTCCGGCAAGGCCAATGTCATTGCAGATGCTTTGAGCAGAAGGCTTTCGCAGCAGTCTAATCCTCAAGCCCTTTCACCGGATCTCGTGAAGCTTTCCGCAAGCTGAATCTTCAAGTTGTTCCTCAAGGCTTTCTTGCCAACCTCATAGTCTCTCCTACTTTGGAAGATCAGATTCTTGAGGCTCAACTTCGGATACCATGGTGAAAAAGGTGAAGCGTGGTATCGACAAGGGCATTTCAAGTACAAGTGCTTCCACGTTGATGACAAAGACACTCTTTTCTTTGAGGACGGATTGTGGTTCCTAAGGGTGATCTGAGAAAAGTCATTATGAACGAGGCTCACAATTCGCTTCTATCCATTCATCCTGGAAGTACGAAGATGTACCATGATCTCAAGCAGTCATATTGGTGGACTCGAATGAAGCGAGAAATTGCTCAATTCGTGAATGAATGTGATGTCTGCAGAAGAGTGAAAGCAGAACACCAACGACCAGCTGGTCTCCTTCAACCTCTTGCTATTCCAGAATGGAAGTTTGATCATATTGAAATGGACTTCGTGACTGGATTTCCAAAGTCCAAGCGTGGAAATGATGCTATCTTCGTTGTCATTGACAAGCTTACTAAAGTGGCTCATTTTCTTCCTATCAAAGAATCTATCACAGCAGCTCGGTTGGCGAGCTATACAACTCGAGGATTGTCTCCTTGCACGGCATCCCACAAGTGATCTCTTGAGACCGTGGCAGCATCTTTACCTCCAAGTTTTGGGATTCTTTTCGAAGGCCATGGGCACCAACATTCGTTTCAAAGACAGCTTTCCATCCTCAAACAAGTGGTCAAGTTGAGCGAGTAAATCAAATCCTTGAAGATATGCTCAGGGCTTGTGTCATTTCCTTCGGTATGAAGTGGGAAGATTGTCTTCCATATGCCGAGTTCTCCTACAACAACAGCTAACAAGCGAGTTCGGGCAAGGCCCCATTCGAAACTCTCTATGGCAGAAAGTGCCGTACTCCTCTCAATTGGTGCAGAGCATGTGAACGCCAACTTCTTGGCAATGACTTGATCACGAAGCGAAGAAATGTGCAAAGTCATTCATGAGAATCTCAAAGCCGCATAATCGCGCGTAAGAGCTATTATGATGATAAGCACCGTGATGTGGCTTTTGAAATCGGAGACCATGTCTACCTCCGCGTCTCCAATGAAAGGCACTCTCGCCCGGTATCAAAGGAAGCTTGCCCCTAGATACGTGGGTCCTTTCAAGATCATTGGCAAAGAGGCGATCTCGCCTATCAACTTGAGCTTCCATCCAACTTTGCAAACGTGCACGATGTGTTTCACGTGTCACAGCTTCGCAAGTGCTTCAAGACTCCTGAACGCACTATCAACTTCGAAGAAATTGACCTTCAAGAAGATCTCTCTTATCATGAGCACCCTGTTGCTATTCTTGAAGAAGCCGAGCGCAAGACTCGCAACAAGTCAATCAAATTCCTGAAAGTGAAGTGGTCACACCATTCCGACCGAGAAGCCACCTGGGAGCGTGAGGATCACCTCCGTTCCGAATATCCGGAGTTCTTTCAGTCCAAGATCTCGGGACGAGATCCTCTTGTAGTGGTGGAGTGTTGTAACACCCCGGAAGTAACTTTCCATTTGTAACTCCAACTCTTGCCATTTTCGGCATTGTTATATGATATTCCCTCCGTGGTTGGGTTTTTCTTCATTTTGCATTTTGTCCATGTCATGCATTTTATATCATGTCATCATGTGCATCGCATTTGCATACGTGTTCGTCTCATGATTCCGAGCATTTTTCCCGTTGTCCGTTTTGCAATCCGCACTCCTATCTCCCCGGCGGCCCTTTTACGCTTTTTCCGTGTGCGGGTACTAAACCTTCTCGAAATGGACCGAGGTTTGTCTAGTGGCCTTGGTATACCACCCGTAGACCACCGGTCAAGTTTCGGGTCATTTGGAGCTCGTTTGGTACTCCAACGGTTAACCGCACTCTCGCTAAAGCCTCTTTTAAGTTGCAGCCCAACACCCCTTCAAAACAGCCCAATAACCCATCTAAGTCACTTCCATGCTCTCCGTCGTTCGATCACGATCGTGTGGGCGAAAACTACACCTCATTTGGACCCTCCTAGCTCCCTCTATGCCTATTTAAGCAAACCCCCCTTTCCAATCCGGGTCTTCTACCCCCGAAACCCTAATTTTCCCCTCCGCGCCGCGCCGGACGTGTCCGCCCGGCGCCGGACACCTCGCCGCCGCCGCTCCAGCCAACGGGAGCGCGCCACGTGTGCCCCCCCGCGCCGCCGAGGCCGGCTGCCCAGAGCCGCCCCGCAGACCGCTTCCATCCCGCGCAGGCAACCTCGTCATCGCCGCCGCCTCCTCGGGCGGGCCGCCCCACCGCCTCCTCGGGCGGCGCCGCCCCGCCACCGCCCGTCACCGCCGCAGCACGGTGCCGCCACCTCCTCCCGCCGCCGCGCTCTCGGTTCCCGCGCTCGGCCGCGCTCCGGTCGCCGGCGCCGCCCCCTCCGTCGACCGGCCGGCCCGGGCCGCGCCGACCTTCCCCCTCCTCCGCCCGCCGTCCTCCCGCGGTTCCGCGAGATCCGCCGTCGACCGGCGGATCCGGCCTCGGGCCGCGCGCTGGGTTGACTTCTCCCCCTCCTTTTTTTTCCTCTAAGTTTTCATCTCGGGGTTATTTTTGTGTCATTTTCTTCATGCTATATCTCTGTATCTGTAGGTCCATTTTGCGCGTATAATATATCAAAATGTTCGCCTCGAAGAGTAGATCATTTCACCTCATTGCATCATTTTCATTTGAGCTCATCTTGATGCCCGAAATGCTGTTAGAAGAGGGCTATGTGATGTTAGTTTCTGTTTCTTAACAGAAGTTGCACTTTTGTTATTTTTGCCATGATTAATGTGTGCACCCTATGAATTTGAGTCCTACATGTGTTTTGTAATATGCCATGCCATCTTTCTAGGGGTGTATGCCATGTATTTTTGTGATCTATGTGGTGACTAGCACAAGCAAGCAAAGTAGATGTCCTGATGTTGCTGTTTTCAGCCCTGTTTAGCTGATATTTTGATGCCATGTTAACTTGATTCTACCGAGAGATCTATGCATATTTTGAGATACTTCAGTACGGATGTTTTGTTAAACATGTCTTGCATTAACCATCTATGCCCTTGTTTGCAATTATGGAGTGCCATAGCTTGAGTCAATCGAGCTCTACTTTTGCTATCAAATGTTTCCTGGCAGATTGTTTACATGTTATTCAATTTTGCCGAGGTTGTTGTGGTTGATCCATGTATGCTATGTTATTGTTCTTGCCATGTATGTCTTCTATGCCATGTCTTCTTGATGTATGTATGCTTAGTTTATCATATAAGGCTCTGTAGTGAGTGCATTGAGCTTGTAACCATGCCTACTTGTTATCAGTTTTTGACATGTCATGTTGCTGAATCTGTTAACGAAACTTTCGATATTGACATGGGTGTTACTATATTTTCTGATCCTTTTTGGCTTATGGTCAGTAAGGGACTTTTGTTCTATGCTTTGAGTAGATTCATGCCATGCCTTGTTTTGCTATTTTAAGTTCCTGTAGCATGTAGTTTTGTTGCTCTGAACATTGCAACCTGATGCTGTTTTTGCCATTTCCAGCCTGATATTTTGTGCACTTTTGCCATGCTTGTTTGAACCTGTTATGATGTGAACTAGCTGTAGCTCAGTGCTCATCTTTTGTCAAGCATCTTGTGTAGATCACTGACATGTGCTTTGTTGATACGTTTGGGTGCAGTAGCTTAATTAATTGTTGCTTGCTAAGTGGCATCATGCTGTTAATGGCAGATTTGTGCCATTCTTGTTTTGCTTGTCATTTCCAAACCGTGCATCCGATTCCGGTGATCTTTATATCGATTTCAACCGAAATCATCTCATCTTTCCAGTGGCATACTTGGTTTGCCAAGTTGATGCCTGGTTCATCATTTACCTTCCGGAGCGCGCATAAGCATTGCATATCACATCTCGCATATCATGTCATGTTTTGCATCATGTTGCTTGTGCATTGCACCGTGATTTATTGTGGTTCCTTTGTTTGTGTTGTTGCTTTGGGTAGAGCCGGGAGACGAGTACGTGAACGAGGAACCTGTTGAGAACGCTTACGAGGATCAAGCTTTCGACAACTCTGAGAACATTGCAGGCAAGATGACCATACCCTCGAAATCACTTCTATCTTTGCTATGCTAGTTGCTCGCTCTTTTGCTATGCCTATGTTGCGATGCCTACCACTTGCAATATCATGCCACCTGTATTGCCATGTCAGCCCCCAACCATCCTTTTCCTAGCAAACCGTTGATTGGCTATGTTACCGCTTTGCTCAGCCCCTCTTATAGCGTTGCTAGTTGCAGGTGAAGCTGAAGTTTGTTCCTTGTTGGAACATGGAGATGTTGTTCCTTTTTGGAACATGTTTACTTGTTGGGGATATCACAATATATATCTGCTATATTTAATGCATCTATATACTTGGTAAAGGGTGGAAGGCTCGGCCTTATGCCTGGTGTTTTGTTCCACTCTTGCCACCCTAGTTTCCGTCATACCGGTGTTATGTTCCTTGATTTCGCGTTCCTTACGGTTGGGTGATTTATGGGACCCCTTGACAGTTCGCTTTGAATAAGACTCGTCCAGCAAGGCCCAACATTGGTTGTACCATTTGCCACCTAAGCCTTTTCCCCGGTTTTCGCGAGCCCGAGGGTCATCTTTATTTAACCCCGGGCCAATGCTCCTCTCGAGTGTTGGTCCAAACTAGAGCCACTTGCGGTGCCACCCGAGGCAACTTGGGGCATCTTCGGTTGCCGACGTAGTGTTCATCCGGATGTGCCACGAGAACGAGATATGTGCAGCTCCTATCGGGATTTGTCGGCACAATCGGGCGGCTTTGCTGGTCTTGTTTTATTGCTGTCGAAATGTCTTGTAGTCCGGGATTTCGAGATTGATCGGGTCTTCCCGGTAGAAGGAATATCCTTCGTTGACCGTGAGAGCTTATAATGGGCTAAGTTGGGACACCCCTGCAGGGTAATATCTTTCGAAAGCCGTGCCCGCGGTTATGAGGCAGATGGGAATTTGTTAATGTCCGGTTGTAGAAAACCCAAAGTTGACCTCAAATAAAATACACATCAACTGCGTGTGTAACCGTGATGGTCTCTTCTCGTGAGTCCGGAAGTGAACACGGTGTTGGAGTTATGTCGGCGTAAGTAGTTCAGGATCACTTCTTGATCGCTACTAGCTTCACGACCGTGCTTTGCTCCTCTTCTCGCTCTCTTTTGCGATGTAGCCACCATATATGCTAGTCGCTTGCTGCAGCTCCATTTTACTACCCTGTCCTTCCTATAAGCTTAAATAGTCTTGATCTCGCTGGTGTGAGATTGCTGAGTCCCGTGACTCACAGATACTTCCAAAACAGTTGCAGGTTCCGGACGAGGCGGTCAGGTGGACGAACCGAGCTCAAGTGGGAGTTCGACGAACGTGGTCGTTACTATGTGTCTTTTCCGATGATCAGTAGTGGTGCCCAGTTGGGACGATCGGGATCTGTGTAGCATTTGGGGTATCTTCTTTTATTTTGGTTCCGTAGTCGGACCTTGAGTGTACTCTGAATGATGGATGTTTATTTATGTATTGTGTGAAGTGGCGACTGTAAGCCAACTATGTATCTCTTTCCCTTATTTATTACATGGGTTGTGTGAAGATTACCTCACTTGCGACATTGTTTTCAATGCGGTTATGCCTCTAAGTCGTGCCTCGACACGTGGGAGATATAGCCGCATCGGGGGCGTTACACTATGGGTGGGGGCGCCCCACTTGGCTTGGGGGGCAAGTTCCCCCCTTGCCCCCCCCCCCCTTGAGATGGGATCTCTAGGGGGCCGGCGCACCCCCTAGGGCCCCTATATAAAGAGGGGGAAAGTAGGGCAGCCGACCCCTAGTCCCTGGCGCCTTCCTCTCCCCCCGCAACACCTCTCCCTCTCGCTGAGCTTGGCGAAGCCCTGCCGAGATCGCCGCTACTTCCACCACCACGCCGTTGTGCTGCTGGATCTCCATCAACCTCTCCTTCCCCTTGCCGGATCAAGAAGGAGGAGACGTCTTCCCCAACCGTACGCGTGTTGAACGCGGAGGTGCTGTCCGTTCAGCACTAGGATCTTCGGTGATTTGGATCACGACGAGTACGACTCCCTCAACCCCGTTCTCTTGAACGCTTCCGCTCGCGATCTACAAGGGTATGTAGATGCACTCCTCTCTCTCGTTTCTAGATGACTCCATAGATTGATCTTGGTGAAGCGTAGAAACTTTTTATTTTCTGCAACGTTCCCCAACAGTGGCATCATGAGCTAGGTCTAAGCGTAGTTTCTATGCACGAGTAGAACACAATCTTGTTGTGGGCGTAGATGTTGTCAATTTTCTTGCCACTACTAGTCTTATCTTGTTTCGGCGGCATCGTGGGATGAAGCAGCCCGGACCGACCTTACAAGTACGCTTACATGAGACAGGTTCCACCGACTGACATGCACTAGTTGCATAAGGTGGCTAGCGGGTGTCTGTCTCTCCCACTTTAGTCGGATCGGATTCGATGAAAAGGGTCCTTATGAAGGGTAAATAGAAATTGGCATATCACGTTGTGGTTTTACGTAGGTAAGAAACGTTCTTGCTAGAACCCTATTGCAGCCACGTAAAAACATGCAACAACAATTAGAGGACGTTTAACTTGTTTTTGCAGCATATGCGTTGTGATGTGATATGGCCAAAAAGGTTGTGATGAATGATATATATGTGATGTATGAGATTGATCATGTTCTTGTAATAGGAATCACGACTTGCATGTCGATGAGTATGACAACCGGCAGGAGCCATAGGAGTTGTCTTAATTATTGTATGACCTACGTGTCAATGAATAAACGTCATGTAATTACTTTACTTTATTGCTAAACTGTTAGCCATAGTAGTAGAAGTAATAGTTGGCGAACAACTTCATGGAGACACGATGATGGAGATCATGATGATGGAGATCATGGTGTCATGCCGGTGACGAAGATGATCATGACGCCCCGAAGATGGAGATCAAAGGAGCAATATGATATTGGCCATATCATGTCACTATTTGATTGCATGTGATGTTTATCATGTTTTTGCATCTTATTTGCATAGAACGACGGTAGTAAATAAGATGATCCCTCATAATAATTTCAAGAAAGTGTTCCCCTAACTATGCGCCGTTGCGAAAGTTCGTTGTTTCGAAGCACCACGTGATGATCGGGTTTGATAGATTCCAACGTCCACATACAACCAGGGGCGGGCCCAGATCAATTCATGGGTATTCACTTGAATACCTATTATTTTTTACAAAATACTATGCATATAGAGTCTAATCTAATCAAAGAAAAGTTGCTCCCGCACTTACCCCATGGATTAGCCAGCCCACCTGGTCCTTTTTCTCTCCCGTCCCGCTCCAAAAATGGCCTAATGGCCCGATTCTCCTTCACGTACTCGGCCTTGTTCCCAGCCCAATTCGATATTCTTGTAGTGAACGTGGGGGTAATCGCATGCAGCCCTGATCGATCTATCAGATCACACAAACCGGCGCCTCCTCCTAGATCTCATCGCTAGAAAGCACGCTGAGCAGCCGGTGGCGGGGCGGGGCATGGGTCGCGGTGCCATGCCGGCACGCGATGGTGCCGCGCATGCATCGATGGTGGAGATTTTGAGTCGAGTCGCCGAGCTCCTTCGTCAGTCGACAGATAGATCTTTTCAAATACGTTTTCTATTCCACGTGATGTGCTTTCCTTGGATTCTTTTTATGGATGTGCTTCCGATTCAGACTTGTTGTTTGTCAAATCTTCTTTTGTTTTGGACAAATTGACATTACTAGTAACTACTACCTCCGTTCCCAAATATAAGTCTTTTTAAATATTTCAACAAGGGACTACATACGGAGCAAAATGAATGAATCTACACTCTAAATATGTCTCTATACATCCGTATGTTGTGGTCCATTAGAAACCTCTAAAAAGACTTATATTTAGGAACGGGGGGAGTAGTAAGTACTGTGTGAATTTATTTTGAATGTATTGGCATTAGTATTACTAATTGTACCCTCCATTTCTATGTTGCCACTTATATGTTGAATAATCAATACTTTCATATTTTGAACACAGTTTTGAAGTTATGATCTCAGATTAAAAAAATCAAGTTATGATCAGAATCTGTGGTACTCTTCCCCTAATTTTTATCTTTTATATACTATACAATTCATATAAAAAATATAGCTGTAATCATTTATACATGCCAAAAACAAGAGGTTGTAATAAAAAAAGTAAGCCTTGAATTGAATACACACTTCTAAAATTTTGGGCCCGCCCCCGCATACAACGGGTGTAAGACAGATTTACACATGCAAAACACTTAGGTTGACTTGACGAGCCTAGCATGTACAGACATGGCCTCGGAACACAAGAGACCGAAAGGTCGAACATGAGTCATATGGAAGATACGATCAACATGGAGATGTTCACCGATGATGACTAGTCCGTCTCACGTGATGATCGGACACGGTCTAGTTGAGTCGGATCATGTATCACTTAGATGACTAGAGGGATGTCTAATCTGAGTGGGAGTTCATTAAATAATTTGATTAGATGAACTTAATTATCATGAACTTAGTCTAAAAACCTTTCCAAAAATGTCTTGTAGATCAAATGGCCCACGCTCATGTCAACCTCAACTTCAACGCGTTCCTAGAGAAAACAAAGCTGAAAGATGATGGCAGCAATTATATGGACTGGGTCCGGAACCTGAGGATCATCCTCATAGCTGCCAAGAAAGCATATGTCCTAGAAGCACCGCCAGGTGAAGCACCCATCCTAGAGAACCAAGACGTTATGAACGCTTGGCAGTCGCGTGCTGATGATTACTCCCTCGTTTAGTGCGGCATGCTTTACAGACTTAGAACCGGGGCTCCAAAAGCGTTTTGAGCAACACGGAGCATATGAGATGTTCGAAGAGCTGAAAATGATTTTCCAAGCTCATGCCCGGGTTGAGAGATATGAAGTCTCCGACAAGTTCTACAGTTGTAAGATGGAGGAAAATAGTTCGTCGTGAGCACATCTTGAAAATGTCAGGTTGCACAACCGCTTGTCCCAGCTGGACATTAACCTCCGGACGAGGCGGTCATTGACAGAATCCTTCATCGCTCCCACCTAGCTACAAGAGCTTTGTGATGAACTACAATATGCAGGGGATGGTGAAAACTATTCCTGAAGTATTTTCAATGCTGAAATCAGCGGAGGTGGAAATCAAAAAGGAACATCAAGTGTTGATGGTCAATAAAACCACTAGTTTCAAGAAAGTCAAGGGTAAGAAGAACTTCAAGAAGGACGGCAAGGGAGTTGCCGCGTCCGGTAAGCCAGTTGCCGGGAAGAAGCCAAAGAATGGACCCAAACCTGAGACTGAGTGCTTTTATTGCAAGGGAAGCGGACACTGGAAGCGGAACTGCCCAAATACTTAGCGGACAAGAAGGCCGGCAACACTAAAGGTATATGTGATATACATGTAACTGATGTGCACCTTACCATTACTCGTAGTAGCTCCTGGGTATTTGATACCGGTGCGGTTGCTCATATTTGTAATTCAAAACAGGAGCTGCGGAATAAGCGGAGACTGGCGAAGGACGAGGTGACGATGCGCGTCGGGAATGGTTCCAAGGTCGATGCGATCGCCGTCGGCACGCTACCTCTACATTTACCTACGGGATTAGTTTTAAACCTCAATAATTGTTATTTAGTGCCATCTTTGAGCATGAACATTGTATCTGGATCTCGTTTAATACGAGATGACTACTCATTTAAATCCGAGAATAATGGTTGTTCTATTTATATGAGAGATATGTTTTATGGTCATGCCCCACAGGTCAATGGTTTATTCTTAATGAATCTCGAACGTGATGTTACACAGATTCATAGTGTGAATACCAAAAGATGTAAGATTGATAATGATAGTCCCACATATCTGTGGCACTGCCTCCTTGGTCACATTGGTGTCAAACGCATGAAGAAGCTCCATACAGATGGACTTTTGGAGTCTCTTGATTTTGAATCATTTGACACGTGTGAACCATGCCTCATGGGTAAAATGACCAAGACTCCGCTCTCCGGAACAACGGAGCGAGCAACCAACTTATTGGAAATTATACATACTGATGTGTGCGGCCCAATGAGCGTTGAGGCTCACGGTGGCTATCGTTATGTTCTCACTCTCACTGATGACTTAAGTAGATATGGGTATGTCTACTTGATGAAACACAAGTCTGAGACCTTTGAAAAGTTCAAGGAATTTCAGAATGAGGTAGAGAATCAACGTGGCCGAAAAATAAAGTTCTTACGATCAGATCGTGGAGGAGAATATTTAAGTCACGAATTTGGTGCGCGCTTAAGGAAATGTGGAATCGTTTCACAACTCACGCCGCTGGAACACCTCGCAGAATAAAGGTGTCCGAACGTCGTGTCGCACTCTATTGGATATGGTGTGATCTATGATGTCACTCACCGATTTACCGCTATCATTTTGGGGATACGCTCTAGAGACAGCTACATTCACTTTAAATAGGGCACCGTCTAAATCCGTTGAGACGACACCGTATGAATTATGGTTTGGGAAGAAACCTAAGCTGTCGTTTCTAAAAGTTTGGGGATGCGATGCTTATGTCAAGAAACTTTAACCTGAAAAGCTCGAACCCAAGTCGGAAAAATGCGTCTTCATAGGATACCCTAAGGAAACCATTGGGTATACCTTCTACCTCAGATCCGAAGGCAAGATCTTTGTTGCCAAGAACGGGTCCTTTCTGGAGAAAGAGTTTCTCTTGAAAGAAGTAAGTGGGAGGAAAGTGGAACTTGATGAAGTACCGCCTCTTGAACCGGTAAGTAGCGCAGCTCGGGAAGATGTTCATGTGGTGCCTGCACCGACTAGAGAGGAAATTAATGATGATGATCAAGGTACCTCAGATCAAGTTACTACTGAACTTCGTAGGTCCACAAGGACACGTTCCACACCAGAGTGGTATGGCAACCCTGTCCTGGAAATCATGTTGTTAGATAACGGTGAACCTTCGAACTATGAAGAAGCAATGGCGGGCCCAGATTCCAACAAATGGCTTGAAGCCATGCAATCCGAGATAGGATCCATGTATGAAAACAAAGTGTGGACTTTGACAGACTTGCCCGATGATCGGCGAGCGATAGAAAACAAATGGATCTTCAAGAAGAAGACGGACGCGGATGGTAATGTTACCATCTATAAAGCTCGACTTGTCACTAAGGGTTATCGACAAGTTCAAGGGGTTGACTATGATGAGACTTTCTCTCCCGTAGCGAAGCTGAAGTCCGTCTGAATCATGTTAGCAATTGTCGCATACTATGATTATGAGATATGGAAAATGGACGTCAAAACGGCATTCCTTAACGGCTATCTTAAGGAAGAACTGTATATGATGCAGCCGGAAGGTTTTGTCGATCCTGAGAATGCTAACAAGGTATGCAAACTCCAGAGATCCATTTATGGGCTGGTGCAAGCATCTCGGAGTTGGAACATTCGCTTTGATGAGATGATCAAAGCGTTTGGGTTTATGCAGACTTATGGAGAAGCCTGCGTTTACAAGAAAGTGAGTGGCAGCTCTGTAGCATTTCTCATATTATATGTAGATGACATACTTTTGATGGGAAATGATATAGAACTTTTGGACAACATTAAGGCCTACTTGAATAAGTGTTTTTCAATGAAGGACCTGAAGGAAATATGCCCTAGAGGCAATAATAAAGCTATTATTTATTTCCTCATATCATGATAAATGTTTATTATTCATGCAAGAATTGTATTAACCGGAAACATAATACATGTGTGAATACATAGACAAACATATAGTCACTAGTATGCCTCTACTTGACTAGCTCATTAATCAAAGATGGTTATGTTTCCTAACCATAGACATGTGTTGTTATTTGATTAATGGGATCACATCATTAGGAGAATGATGTGATTGACATGACCCATTCCGTTAGCCTAGCACTTGATCGTTTAGTATATTGCTATTGCTTTCTTCATGACTTATACATGTTCCGGTAACTATGAGATTATGCAACTCCGTTTACGGAGGAACACTTTGGTGCTACCAAGCGTCACAACGAATCTGGGTGATTATAAAGGAGTACTACAGGTGTCTCCAAAGGTACATGTTGGGTTGGCGTATTTCGAGATTAGGTTTTGTCACTCCGATTGTCGGAGAGGTATCTCTAGGCCTTCTCGGTAATACACATCACATAAGCCTTGCAAGCATTGCAACTAATAAGTTAGTTGCGAGATGATGTATTACGGAACGAGTAAAGAGACTTGCCGTAACGAGATTGAACTAGGTATTGGATACCGACGATCGAATCTCGGGCAAGTAACATACCGATGACAAAGGGAACAACGATGTCGTTATGCGGTTTGACCGATAAAGATCTTCATAGAATATGTAGGAACCAATATGGGCATCCAGGTGCCGCTATTGGTTATTGACCGAGAATAGTTCTAGGTCATGTCTACATAGTTCTCGAACCCGTAGGGTCCGAACGCTAACGTTACGATGACAGTTTTATTATGAGTTTACAAGTTTTGATGTACCGAAGTTTGTTGAGTCCGGATGTGATCACGGACATGACGAGGAGTCTCGAAATGGTCGAGACATAAAGATTGATATATTGGAAGCCTATATTTGGATATCGGAATGGTTCGGGTGAAATCAGATTTTTAGGAATACGGGGTTACTGGAACCTCCCGGGGATGTTGGGCCTTAGTGGGCCATAAGGGATAAGAGGAGGGCGGCCGGGGCAGGGCGTGCCCCTCCCCTATTCCGAATAGGACAAGGAGAGGGGCGCGCCTTCCTCTCTTCCCTCCCCTTTTCCTTCTCCAACAAGGCAGAGGGGGAGTCCTACTCGGTGGGAGTAGGACTCCTCAGCGCACCCTATGAGGGCCGGCCGCACCTCCCCTCCCTCCTTTATATCTGGGGCGGGGGCACCCCATAACACACAAAGTTGATCTACGGATCGTTCCTTAGCGTGTGCGGTGCCCCCTCCACCATATTCCACCTCGGTCATATCGTCGCGGAGCTTAGGCGAAGCCCTGCGCGGTGGAGCATCATCATCGCCACCACGCCATCGTCTTGTGGAACTCATCCCCGACGCTTTGCTGGATCGGAGCCCGGGATCGTCATCGAGCTGAACGTGTGCTGAACTCGGAGGTGCCGTACGTTCGGTACTTGGATCGGTCGGATCGTGAAGACGTACGACTACATCAACCGCATTGTCATAACGCTTCCGCTTACGGTCTCACGAGGGTATGTGGACAATACTCTCCCCTCTCGTTGCTATGCCATCACCATGATCTTGCGTGTGCGAGGGAAATTTTTGAAATTACTCGTTCCCCAACAATGGTATCCGAGCCTGGTTTTATGCGTTGATGTCATATGCATGAGTAGAACACAAGTGAGTTGTGGGCGATATAAGTCATCTTGCTTAGCAGCATGCCATACTTTGGTTCAGCGGTATTGTGAGATGAAGCGGCTCGGACCGACATTACGCAGACGCTTACGCGAGACTGGTTTCACCGCTTGAGCACTCGTTGCTTAAAGGTATTGGCGGGTGTCTCTCTCTCTCACTTTAGTTGAACGAGTGTGGCTCGCCCGGTCCTTGCGAAGGTTAAAACAGCACCAACTTGACAAACTATCGTTGTGGTTTTGATGCGTAGGTAAGAACGGTTCTTGCTCAGCCCGTAGCAGCCACGTAAAATTTGCAACAACAAAGTAGAGGACGTCTAAATTGTTTTTGCAGGGCATGTTGTGATGTGATTGGTCAAGACGTGATGCTATATTTTATTGTATGAGATGATCATGTTTTGTAACGAAGTTATCGGCAAGCTGGCAGGAGCCATATGGTTGTCGCTTATTGTATGAAATGCAAAAGCCATGTAATTGCTTTACTTTATCATTAAGCGGTAGCGATAGTCGTAGAAGCAATAGTTGGTGAGGCGACAACGATGCTACGATGGAGATCAAGGTGTCGCTACCGGTGGCGATGGTGATCATGACGGTGCTTCAAGATGGAGATCACAAGCACAAGATGATGATGGCCATATCATATCACTTATATTGATTGCATGTGATGTTTATCCTTTATGCATCTTATCTTGCTTTGATTGACGGTAGCATTTTAAGATGATCTCTCACTAATTATCAAGAAGTGTTCTCCTGAGTATGCACCGTTGCCAAAGTTCGTCGTGCCCGGACACCACGTGATGATCGGGTGTGATAAGCTCTCGTCCATCTACAACGGGTGCAAGCCAGTTTTGCACACGCAGAATACTCAGTTAAACTTGACGAGCCTAGCATATGCAGATATGGCCTCGGAACATGGAGACCGAAAGGTCGAGCGTGAATAATATAGTAGATATGATCAACATAGTGATGTTCACCATTGAAAACTACTCCATCTCACGTGATGATCGGTTATGGTTTAGTTGATTTGGATCACGTGATCACTTAGATGACTAGAGAGATGTCTATCTAAGTGGGAGTTCTTAAGTAATATGATTAATTGAACTTAAATTTATCATGAACTTAGTACCGATAGTATTTTGCTTGTCTATGTTTCTTTGTAGATAGATGGCTCGTGTTGTTGTTCCGTTTAATTTTAATGCGTTCCTTGAGAAAGCAAAGTTGAAAGATGATGGTAGCAATTACACGGACTGGGTCCGTAATTTGAGGATTATCCTCATTGCTGCACGAAGAATTACGCCTGGAAGCACCGCTGGGTGCCGTGCTTCTTTGCAGAGAGCAACGCCGAAGTTGTGAACATCTGGCGAGCAAAGTGATGACTACTCTATAGTTCGATGTGCCATGCTTTACGGCTTAGAACCGGGTCTTCAACGACGTTTTGAACGTCATGGAGCATATGAGATGTTCCAAGAGCTGAAGTTAATATTTCAAGCAAATGCCGGATTGAGAGATATGAAGTCTCCAATAAGTTCTATAGCTGCAAGATGGAGGAGAATAGTTACATCGGTGAGCATATACTCAAAATGTCGGGTATAATAATCACTTGATTCAACTGGAGTTAATCTTCCGGATGATAGTTTCATTGATGAATTCTCCAATCACGCCACCAAGCTACAAGAGCTTCGTGATGAACTATAATATGCAAGGGATGACCAAGACAATTCCCGAGCTCTTCGCAATGCTAAAAGCTGCGGAGGTAGAAATCAAGAAAGAGCATCAAGTGTTGATGGTCAACAAGACCACTAGTTTCAAGAAAAATGGCAAAGGGAAGAAGAAGGGGAACTTCAAAAAGAACAGCAAGAAAGTTGCTGCTCAAGAGAAGAAACCCAAGTCTGGACCTAAGCCTGAAACTGAGTGTTTCTACTGCAAGCAAACTGGTCACTTGAAGCGGAACTGCCCCAAGTATTTGGCGGATAAGAAGGATGGCAAGGTGAACAAAGGTATATGTGATATACATGTTATTGATGTGTACCTTACTAGAGCTCGTAGTAGCACCTGGGTATTTGATCTTGGTTCATTGCTAATATTTGCAACTCAAAACAGGACTACGGAATAAGCGAGCATCGCAAAGGACGAGGTGACGATCTGGCGTGGGAAGCGGTTCCAAAGTCGATGTGATCGCGGTCGGCACGCTACCTCTACATCTACCTTCGGGATTAGTTTTAGACCTAAATAATTGTTATTTGGTGCCAGCGTTGAGCATGAACATTATATCTGGATCTTGTTTGATGCAAGACGGTTATTCATTTAAATCAGAGAATAATGGTTGTTCTATTTATATGAGTAATATCTTTTATGGTCATGCACCCTTGAAGAGTGGTCTATTTTATTAAATCTCGATAGTAGTAATACACATATTCATAATGGCGAAGCCAAAAGATGTAAAGTTAATAATGATAGTGCAACTTATTTGTGGTAATTGCCGTTTAGGTCATATCGGTGTAAAGCGCATGAAGAAACTCCATCTTGATGGACTTTTGGAATCACTTGATTATGAATCACTTGGTACTTGCGAACCGTGCCTCATAGGCAAGATGACTAAAACACCGTTCTCCGGTTCTATGGAGAGAGCAACAGATTTGTTGGAAATCATACATACTGATGTATGTGATCCGATGAATGTTGAAGCTCGTGGCGGATATCGTTATTTTCTCACCTTCATAGATGATTTAAGCAGATATGGGTATATCTTCTTAATGAAGCATAAATCTGAAACATTTGAAAAGTTCAAAGAATTTCAGAGTGAAGTTGAAAATCATCGTAACAAGAAAATAAAATTTCTACGATCTGATCGTGGAGGAGAATATATGAGTTACGAGTTTGGTCTACATTTGAAAAATTGCGGAATAGTTTCGCAACTAACGCCACCTGGAACACCACAGCGTAATGGTGTGTCCGAACGTCATAATCGTACTTTACTAGATATGGTGCGATCTATGATGTCTCTTACCGATTTACCGCTATCGTTTTGGGGTTATGCTTTAGAGACGGCCGCATTCACGTTAAATAGGGCACCATCAAAATCCGTTAAGACGACTCCTTATGAATTATGGTTTGGCAAGAAACCCAAGTTGTCGTTTCTGAAAGTTTGGGGCTGCGATGCTTATGTGAAAAAACTTCAACCTGATAAGCTTGAACCCAAATCGGAAAAATGTGTCTTCATAGGATACCCAAAGGAAATAGTTGGGTACACCTTCTATCACAGATCCGAAGGCAAGACATTCGTTGCTAAGAATGGATCCTTTCTAGAGAAGGAGTTTCTCTCGAAAGAAGTGAGTGGGAGAAAAGTAGAACTTGATGAGGTAACAGTACCAGCTCCCTTATTGGAAAATGGTTCATCACAGAAATCGGTTCCTGTGACACCTACACCAATTAGTGAGGAAGTTAATGATGATGATTATGAAACTTCAGATCAAGTTTTCGCTGAACTACGAGGTCAACTAGAGTAAGATCCGCACTGAGTGGTACGGTAATCCTATTCGGAAGTCATGTTACTTGACCATGGTGAACCTACAAACTATGAAGAAGCGATGGTGAGCCCAGATTCGCAAAATGGCTGGAAGCCATGAAATCTGAGATGGGATCCATGTATGAGAACAAAGTATGGACTTTGGTTGACTTGCCCGATGATCGGCAAGCCATTGAGAATAAATGGATCTTTAAGAAGAAGACTGATGCCGATGGTAATGTAATCGTCTATAAAGCTCGACTTGTTGCAAAAGGTTTTCGACAAGTTCAAGGGGTTGACTACGATGAGACTTTCTCACCGAAGCGATGCTTAAGTCTGTCCGAATCATGTTAGCAATTGCTGCATTTTATGATTATGAAATTTGGCAAATGGATGTAAAAACTGCATTCTTGAATGGATTTCTAGAAGAAGAGTTGTATATGATGCAACCAGAAGGTTTTGTTGATCCAAAAGGTGCTAACAAAGTGTGCAAGCTCCAGCGATCAATTTATGGTCTGGTGCAAGCCTCTCGGAGTTGGAATAAACGCTTTGATAGTGTGATCAAAGCATATGGTTTTATACAGACTTTTGGAGAAAGTGAGTGGGAGCTCTGTAGCATTTCTGATATTATATGTGGACGACATATTATTAATTGGAAATAATATAGAATTTCTGGATAGCATAAAAGGATACTTGAATAAAAGTTTTTCAATGAAAGACCTCGGTGAAGCTGCTTACATATTGGGCATCAAGATCTATAGAGATAGATCAAGACGCTTAATTGGACTTTCACAAAGCACATACCTTGATAAAGTTTTGAAAATTTTCAAAATGGATCAGGCAAAGAAAGGTTTATTACCTGTATTACAAGGTGTGAAATTGAGTCAGACTCAATGCCCGACCACAGCAGAAGATAGAGAGAAAATGAAAGATGTTCCCTATGCTTCAGCCATAGGATCTATCATGTATGCAATGCTGTGTACCAGACCTGACGTATGCTTAGCAATAAGCTTGGCAGGAAGGTACCAAAGTAATCCAGGAGTGGATCACTGGACAACGGTCAAGAACATCCTGAAATACCTGAAAAGGACTAAGGATATGTTTCTCGTATATGGAGGTGACAAAGAGCTAGTCGTAAATGGTTACGTTGATGCAAGCTTTGACACTGATCCGGACGATTCTAAATCGCAAACCGGATACGTGTTTTTATTAAACGGTGGAGCTGTCAGTTGGTGCAGTTCTAAACAAAGCGCCGTGGCGGGATCTACATGTGAAGCGGAGTACATAGCTGCTTCGGAAGCAGCAAATGAAGGAGTCTGGATGAAAGAGTTCATTTCCGATCTAGGTGTCATACCTAGTGCATCGGGACCAATGAAGATCTTCTGTGACAATACTGGTGCAATTGCCTTGGCAAAGGAATCCAGATTTCACAAGAGGACCAAGCATATGAAGAGACGCTTCAATTCCATTCAGGACCAAGTCCAAGTGGGAGACACAGAGATTTGCAAGATACATACGGATCTGAATATTGCAGACCCGTTGACTAAGCCTCTTCCTCGAGCAAAACATGATCAGCACCAAGACTCCATGGGTGTTAGAATCATTACTATGTAATCTAGATTATTGACTCTAGTGCAAGTGGGAGACTGAAGGAAATATGCCCTAGAGTCAATAATAAAGTTATTATTTATTTCCTCATATCATGATAAATGTTTATTATTCATGCTAGAATTGTATTAACCGGAAACATAATACATGTGTGAATACATAGACAAACATATAGTCACTAGTATGCCTCTACTTGACTAGCTCATTAATCAAAGATGGTTATGTTTCCTAACCATAGACATGTGTTGTTATTTGATTAATGGGATCACATCATTAGGAGAATGATGTGATTGACATGACCCATTCCGTTAGCCTAGCACTTGATCGTTTAGTATATTGTTATTGCTTTCTTCATGACTTATACATGTTCGGTAACTATGAGATTATGCAACTCCCTTTTACGGAGGAACACTTTGGTGCTACCAAACGTCACAACGAATCGGGTGATTATAAAGGAGTACTACAGGTGTCTCCAAAGGTACATGTTGGGTTGGCGATTTGAGATTAGGTTTTGTCACTCCGATTGTCGGAGAGGTATCTCTAGGCCTTCTCGGTAATACACATCACGTAAGTCTTGCAAGCATTGCAACTAATAAGTTAGTTGCGAGATGATGTATTACGGAACGAGTAAAGAGACTTGCCGGTAACGAGATTGAACTAGGTATTGGATACCGACGATCGAATCTCGGGCAAGTAACATACCGATGACAAAGGGAACAACGTATGTCATTATGCGGTTTGACCGATAAAGATCTTCGTAGAATATGTAGGAACCAATATGGGCATCCAGGTTCCGCTATTGGTTATTGACCGAGAATAGTTCTAGGTCATGTCTACATAGTTCTCGAACCCGTAGGGTCCGCACGCTTAACGTTACGATGACAGTTTTATTATGAGTTTACAAGTTTTGATGTACCAAAGTTTGTTCGGAGTCCCGGATGTGATCACGGACATGACGAGGAGTCTCGAAATGGTCGAGACATAAAGATTGATATATTGGAAGCCTATATTTGGATATCGGAATGGTTCGGGTGAAATCGGGATTTTACGGAACACCGGGGTTACGAAACCCTCCGGGGATGTTGGGCCTTAGTGGGCCATAAGGGAGAAGAGGAGGGCGGCCAAGGCAGGCGCGCGCCCTCCCCTAGTCCGAATAGGACAAGAGAGAGGCGGCGCCCCTTCCTCTCTTCCCTCCCCTTTTCCTTCTCCAACAAGGCAGAGGGGGAGTCCTACTCCGGTGGGAGTAGGACTCTCCAGCGCACCCTATGAGGGCCGGCCGCACCTCCCCTCCCTCCTTTATATCTGGGCAGGGGCACCCCATAACACACAAAGTTGATCTACGGATCGTTCCTTAGCCGTGTGCGGTGCCCCCCTCCACCATATTCCACCTCGGTCATATCGTCGCGGAGCTTAGGCGAAGCCCTGCGCCGGTGGAGCATCATCATCGCCACCACGCCGTCGTCTTGTGGAACTCATCCCCGACGCTTTCTGGATCGGAGCCCGGGGATCGTCATCGAGCTGAACGTGTGCTGAACTCGGAGGTGCTGTACGTTCGGTACTTGGATCGGTCGGATCGTGAAGACGTACGACTACATCAACCGCGTTGTCATAACGCTTCCGCTTACGGTCTACGAGGGTACGTGGACAATACTCTCCCCTCTCGTTGCTATGCCATCACCATGATCTTGCGTGTGCGTAGGAATTTTTTTGAAATTACTACGTTCCCCAACAGGACCTTGGAGAAGCTGCTTACATATTAGGCATCAAGATCTATAGGGATAGATCGAGACGCCTCATAGGTCTTTCACAAAGCACATACCTTGATAAGATATTGAAGAAGTTCAATATGGATCAGTCCAAGAAGGGGTTCTTGCCTATGTTGCAAGGTGTGAAATTGAGCTCGGCTCAATGCCCACCACTGGCGAAGATAGAGAAAAGATGAGTGTCATCCCTATGCCTCGGCTATAGGGTCTATTATGTATGCCATCTTGTGTACTGACCTGATGTGAACCTTGCCGTAAGTATGGTAGGAAGGTACCAAAGTAATCCCGGCATGGAACACTTTGGACAGCGATTAAGAATATCCTGAAGTACCTGAAAAGGACTAAGGATATGTTTCTCGTTTATGGAGGTGACGAAGAGCTCGTCGTAAAGGGCTACGTCGATGCTAGCTTCGACACAGATCTGGATGACTCTAAGTCACAAACCGGATACGTGTATATTTTGAATGGAGGGGCAGTAAGCTGGTGCAATTGCAAGCAAAGCGTCGTGGCAGGATCTACATGTGAAGCGGAGTACATGGCAGCCTCGGAGGCAGTGCTTGAAGCAATCTGGATGAAGGAGTTCATCACCGACCCAGGAGTCATACCCAATGCATCGGGGCCGATCACTCTCTTCTGTGACAACACTGGAGCTATTGCCCTTGCCAAGGAGCCCAGGTTTCACAAGAAGACCAGGCACATCAAGCGTCGCTTCAACTCCATTCGTGAAAATGTTCAAGATGGAGACATAGATATTTGCAAAGTGCATACGGATCTGAATGTCACAGATCCGTTGACTAAACCTCTTCCGTGAGCAAAATATGATCAACACCAGAACTCTATGGGTGTTCGATTCATCACAATGTAACTAGATTATTGACTCTAGTGCAAGTGGGAGACTGTTGGAAATATGCCCTAGAGGCAATAATAAAATGGTTATTATTATATTTCCTTGTTCATGATAATTGTCTATTGTTCATGCTATAATTGTGTTATCCGGAAATCGTAATACATGTGTGAATACATAGACCACAACATGTCCCTAGTGAGCCTCTAGTTGACTAGCTCGTTGATCAACAGATAGTCATGGTTTCCTGACTATGGACATTGGATATCATTGATAACGAGATCACATCATTAGGAGAATGATATGATGGACAAGACCCAATCCTAAGCATAGCACAAGATCGTGTAGTTCGTTTGCTAAAGCTTTTCCAATGTCAAGTATCATTTCCTTAGACCATGAGATCGTGTAACTCCCGGATACCGTAGGAGTGCTTTGGGTGTACCAAACGTCACAATGTAACTGGGTGACCATAAAGGTATACTACAGGTATCCCCGAAAGTATTTGTTGGGTTGACACGGATCGAGACTAGGATTTGTCACTCCGTATGATGGAGAGATATCTCTGGGCCCACTCGATAATGCATCATCATAGTGAGCTCAATGTGACCAAGTGGTTGGTCACGGGATCATGCATTACGGTACGAGTAAAGTGACTTGCCGGTAACGAGATTGAACAAGGTATTGGGATAACGATGATCGAATCTCGGGCAAGTAACGTACCGATTGACAAAGGGAATTGTATACGGGATTACTTGAATCCTCGACATCGTGGTTCATTCGATGAGATCATCGTGGAACATGTGGGAGCCAACATGGGTATCCAGATCCTGCTGTTGGTTATTGGCCGGAGAGCTGTCTCGGTCAAGTCTGCGTGATTCCCGAACCCGTAGGGTCTAGACACTTAAGGTTCGGTGACGCTAGGGTTGTAGAGATATTAGTATGCGGTAACCCTAAAGTTGTTCGGAGTCCCGGATGAGATCCCGGACGTCACGAGGAGTTCCTGAATGGTCCGGAGGTGAAGAATTGTATATAGGAAGTCCAGGCCGCCACCGGAAAGTTTGAGGTCATCGGTATTGTACCGGGACCACCGAAAGGGTCCCGGGGGTACACCGGGTGGGGCCACCTATCCCGGAGGGCCCCGTGGGCTGAAGAGGGAAGGGAACCAGCCCCTGGTGGGCTGGTGCGCCCCCCTTGGGCTTCCCCCTGCGCCTAGGGTTGGAAACCTTAGGGGTGGGGCGCCCACTGGCTTGGGGGCAAGTTCCCCCCCCCCCCCTTGAGATGGGATCTCTAGGGGCCAGCGCACCCCTAGGGCCCCTATATAAAGAGGGGAGGGAGGGCAGCCACCCCTAGTCCTGGCCTCCCTCTCCCCGCAACACCTCTCCCTCTCGCTGAGCTTGGCGAAGCCTCGCCGAGATCGCCGCTACTTCCACCACCACGCCGTTGTCTTCTTTGGATCTCCATCAACCTCTCCTTCCCCTTGCTGGATCAAGAAGGAGGAGACGTCTTCCCCAATCGTACGTGTGTTGAACGCGGAGGTGCTGTCCGTTCAGCACTAGGATCTTCGGTGATTTGGATCACGACGTGTACGACTCCCTCAACCCCGTTCTCTTGAACGCTTCTGCTCACGATCTACAAGGGTATGTAGATGCACTCCTCTCTCTCGTTGCTAGATGACTCCATAGATTGATCTTGGTGAAGCGTATAAATTTTTTATTTTCTGCAACGTTCCCCAATAGAGTCTGCATCTGCGACCGTTCGCGCCGGCCCACAAAGCCGTTTTTCTGCAAACTGCAAATGCGTTTTGCGGGCCGGCCGGATGCGAGGTCTGCTAGAGTTGTCCTTACCACCTACTGGGACCTTTAGGACGTCGCTTATATTAGCTGGCAACAGCGCCCGTTCAAGTGTCTGCATATCCCATGCCCTTCCAGAGTAATCAAGCAGATCCGCCATTGTAGCTATGTTCGTTTTGTCAAGAACGCCCAGCGGCCAACGAGACCCGGCCCTGGGGATCCATGCATCCACGCGTCGACTGATCTGCCGTCCCCAATGCGTCACACCAGCCCGCACTGCAGCAGTTCTCGGGCAAACAGAATGCTTTTCTAAGTGAAAGAGCTATTTTTGGGGCAGCTCGCGTGAAGAAACTCAGTATTCTGAAAATAGCATGCCTTCAGTACTTGAGCACAAAGTGATTCCGTATTGATGAGTAACCTCCATGCTTGCTTGGTGAGTAGGGCCTGGTTAAAAGCCTCAAAATCTCGAAACCCATACCCCCCCCCCCCCCGTCCTCTTGCTACGACACATTTTATCCCATCCGATCCAATGAACCTTACGTTTTCCATGCTTCGCTCCCCACCAAAATTTTGAAGAAATAGATGTCAGGTTCCGGCACGTTTATTTGGAAAACTGGAAGCAGCTCATGGAAAACGTGGGAGTCGCTTGTAGAACTGATTTCACAAGCACTTTTCCGCCAGCTTTGGAGAGGCCTTGTCCTTTCCAATCATGAGTTTTGGCAGGTGACCGATCTGTCATGTATTTAAAGCAACCATCTTTCGAGCAGCCAACCAGTGTTGATAGCCCTAGGTATCTCTCATTGAGAGCCTCATTTGCAATACCAATCACAGTTCTTAACGTAGCTTTCCTCGTATCATCGTGCCCCTTCCCAAAGAAGATGGACGATTTAACAAAAATAACTTTCTGCCCTGAGGCTGACTCATAAACATTTAGTATACTGTGGAGCTCAAGCAAACTATCCTCAGTCGCCTCAAGAAAAACAATGTGGAGCTCAAGCAAACTATCCTCAGTCGCCTCAAGAAAAACAATACTGTCATCTGCAAAGGTGAGTAATGTGAGGACCGTCCCTCCCAAACTCGACCCCCTTAATCCATTGTTCCTCTTGGGCTTTCTTCAACAGTGTGGATAAGCCTTCCACACAAAAGAGAAAGAGGTAGGGGGATAGAGGATCCCCTGCCGCAAACCTTGTGATGGCGAGAACAACTCAGAAGTGTCACCATTAAGACGGACTGAGAATTTAACTGATTTAACACAACGCAAAATAGTCTGAATCCAATTTAGAGAAAAGTCCATCCACTCCATCATCTTCTCAAGGAAGACCCATTCAACCATGTCGTATGCCTTCATCATGTCTAGCTTGACTCCACAAAATGCCTTTTTTCCGTTTCTGATTCCGAATGGCATGTGTGCACTCGTAAGCTATAAGGACATTATCTGTGATTAACCGACCGGGGACAAAGGTACTCTGTTCCTCAGAAATCAGCACCTGTAGAATGGTCTTCAGCATGTTCACCAAAACTTTTGCAGCTATCTTATAGAGTACATTGCATAGGCTGATGGGCCTAAATTGTGAGAGCAGCTCCGGTGCTGTGACCTTGGGGATCAGGACCAATACAGTGTTGTTGAAGTCGTCTGGAAAATCCTTTCCATCCAAGAATCCTATAACTGCAGCGCACACTTCATATTTCACCAAAGAACAGTGTCTTTGGTAGAATAACGCCGGCAGGCTGTCCGGACCCGGCGCCTTCGTCAGGCCCATCTGAAGAGGGCATGATCGATCTCTTCGTTTGTCCATCTAGCCATAAGTCTTGCGTTCATCTCCGGTGTCACCGCGGCCTGAACATGTTGCAGAATTGCTTCCATATTTTTGCTCCCTCCGTCGAGTATAGCTCACTGTAGAACGTGCGCGCCATGCCCCGTAGCTCGTCATTGGTAGACACAAAGGTACCATTAGCCCTCCGAAGCTTGACGATCGTGTTTTCTATAATGAATAACATTGCAATGGGCAATGATATTTTATTGGATAGACAATTTCTTTCTTTAAAAATTATGATGCCAATAATCCAACAAATTAATGTTGCGAACAAGACCTTCTTGAGTGTGAACAAGACATTACGAGCATGATGATCTCATTGGTGGTGAAGATGAAACAAATTTTATGATGAAGTTTGTGGTTGCATCTCCTTAATTTCTCTCTCAAGGACATGTGTGCAACCACGCTAGGTGCTCGGACGACGTGCAAGATAGTCAGAGATCCATGTGCGGTTTCAGTGGTGTGGCACATAGTCATATGGATCTACTGCCTTCGCAGATTATCAATGACTATTGTTAAAGCCTATATTTTGACATTTTGACGTTATAATTGCTTTACAAAGTGCTACCCCACACATTTTACTAAGTCATGACATAAGGCATTACGAGTGAGTATGTACCGATTTCATCATATTATACTCTCTAGTGCTTCTACTCATTTTTGGAGATTATCTTCAAGGTGTCATATTTAGCTATTTGAAATTCACACTAATGGTTTCAAGATAACTTCTTGAAATACCCATTGATTTTGCTAAGTTCATTACAACATCAACCATGCTGGACTTTAATTTACTGGTTGTAAATTAATTATCTCTGGTTTATCCATCGAGGTAACATATGGCTATAGAGTTTGAGGCATTCGGCCTCAATGGCCACCACTGCCCTATCTGGGCCAGGGACATCATGATCGCTCTTGTGTCCCGTGGGATATTGTGTGGAATCCTGGATTCACCTCTGGTCAGGATCACTCCAGTAACAGAAAAATGGTGTCTTATATATCATAAGGCATTAGATTGAGATCAAAGATCTGGTTATTCATGTCGGCAATTCACGGGATACAATGAACCTCAAGGGCAAAGGTTTTAATCTTACTCAGCCTTCAATCCGACATCACCAGCTGTGACGGGACCCTATGGGCACGGAGAATGTGATGGTTGAATATGCCTCAACCGACATGTTTGGAGACTATGAATAGTCTTTCAATCTCCTGAGTAGTCAATATAATTAATGTCCATTTAGGATGTTGTAATAACAACATAAGTATTATTGTCATTATATATTGTATATGACAGTATATTGTATGAGCACTTTGATACAAATACATTTGTATGTATTCCATATATCTGACAATGATTTTCATATTGAGAATCTTCATGTCTATATATAGATTTCTACGGGAGTCAATCCGATGAAAAATGATGTGTGCCTTGTGGACATATGCACCACAAACTCTATACTCAGGGAAGTACAATGTTTCCACTCTCATTGAGAGAAAGGAGATATTTAAAAATTGCTAGACACGATGAGGTATTTGTTGGCTCAACTCGAGTCATATTTACTATCCCTGTGGGTTCTCGAGTAACATCGAGATGCTTTATTGCTTCCCAGGTTTAAATCGTACCCTACTAAACTATGCAGGTATCCATCAAAATAGTTTCCATAGCAAAACTTATGATGACAACAAAGAGAAATAACTTCTCTTTACCATATGCAATGGATATGGCAAGCACATTCTCTGTGTATCATCTGGATTGTACTGCACATACGACACAACCCGTAGCACATGTTACGTACAAGATAGTTTTCAAGAGTGTCTTGTACATGACAAACTTGGCATACTCTCCTTGGTCATTGAGACATTGGGTTGAAACCGAAACTATCAGCAATTCCAATAGTTTATGATTATTATGATGCTAAATTCTAACAACATTTGGATTTTATGTGCACTACAGTGACACAGGGAAGCTAATTTTAAGGCCCACGCACCTTAAAGTCTACGCTGGACCACTCAGACTCCTTGAATGCATCAAGTCGAGGTAAGTGGCTCTTCCCATCCATTGACTAGACTATTTAGGTATTCCATGGTTTTAAAAGACATATCTACATGATGGTCTTAAGTCTGTGCTTTATTCGCACGAAACCATTGGCTCATTATCTTGACATCGATTTCAAGCAAATCGAATGGATAACATTGCTGAATTCTCCTTGAGTGCCTTCTCTGTGGCCTTTGGATTGAAGTCTAGCAATTTTTCCTAATGTCTAGACTCAAAATGGTTTGGTAGAATCCTATCCAAAGACTTAAGCTCATTGCATTATCTTTACTTTGGAATTGCAACTTACCAACTTTAGGTTGGAGTCATGCAGTTTTACACGCTCATGACAGAACTGCATAATATTATTCCCCTCTATCTTTGATATGTGGATATCTACCAAGTATTTCCTACCTGCGGTAATTCAATTAATCATATTACTTAAGAACTCCAACTTAGATAGACATCCCTCTAGTCATCTAAATGATCACGTGATCCAAATCAACTAAACCATGTCTGATCATCACGTGAGATGGAATAGTTTTCAATGGTGAACATCACTATGTTGATCATATCTACTATATGATTCACGCTTGATCTTTCGGTCTCCATTGTTCTGAGGCCATATCTGCATATGCTAGGCTCGGCAAGTTTAACCCGAGTATTCTGCGTGTGCAAAACTTGCTTGCACCCGTCGTATGTGAACGTAGAGCTTATCACACCCGATCATCACGTGGTGTCTCGGCACGACGAACAGTAGCAACGGTGCATACTCAGAGAGAACACTTATACCTTGAAATTTAGTAAGGGATCATCTTATAATGCTACCAACGTTCTAAGCAAAATAAGATGCATAAAGGATAAACATCACATGCAATCAAAATATGTGACATGATATGGCCATCATCATCTTGTACTCATGATCTCCATCACCGAAGCATCGTCATGATCTCCAACGTCACCGGCGCGACACCTTAATCTCCATCGTAGAATCGTTGTCGTTTCGCCACCTATTGTTACTACGACGGTCGCTAGCGCTTAGTGATAAAGTAAAACAATTACATGGTGATTGTGTTGCATACAATAAAGAGACAACCATATGGCTCCTGCCAGTTGCCGATAACTTTGTTACAAAACATGATCACCTCATACAATAATTTATATCACATCATACTTGACCATATCACATCACACCAAGCCCTGCAGAAACAAGTTAGACGTCCTCTACTTTGTTGTTGCAAGTTTTACGTGGCTGCTACGGGCTTCTAGCAAGAACCGTTCTTACCTACGCATCAAAACCACAACGATTTTTCGTCAAGTGTGTTGTTTTAACCTTCAACAAGGACCGGGCGTAGCCACACTCGATTCAACTAAAATTGGAGAAACCGACACTCACCAGCCACCTATGTGCAAAGCACGTCGGTAGAACCAGTCTCGCATAAGCGTACGCGTAATGTCGGTCTGAGCCGCTTCATCCAACAATACTGCCGAATCAAAGTATGACATGCTAGTAAGCAATATGACTATTATCGCCCACAACTCTTTGTGTTCTATTCGTGCATATAACATCTACGCGTAGACCTGGCTCTGATGCCACTGTTGGGGAACACGGTATATTCAAAAAAATTCCTACGATCACGCAAGATCTATCTAGGTGATGCATAGCAATGAGGGGGAGAGTGTGTCCATGTATCCTCGTAGACCGAAGGCGGAAGCGTTATGACAACGCGGTTGGTGTAGTCGTATGTCTTCACTATCCTACCGATCCAAGTACCGAACGTACGACACCTCCGCGTTCAGCACATGTTCAGCTCGATGACGTCCCTCGTACTCTTGATCCAGTTGAGGCCGAGGGAGAGTTTCGTCAGCACGACGGCGTGGCAATGGTGATGATGAAGTTACCGGCGCAGGGCGTCGCCTAAGCACTACGACGATATGACCGAGGTGTGTAACTGTGGGGGGACACCGCACACGGCTAAACAATGTCAACTTGTGATGTCTGTTGTGTCTTTGGGTGCCCCTCTCCCCACGTATATAAAGGAGGGAGGGAGGAGGAAGCCGGCCAGGAGGAGGCGCGCCCAAGGGGGGGGGGAGTCCTACTCCAAGTAGGTTTGGCTCTCCCCCCCCCCCCCTCCTATTCCTATTAGGAGAAGGAGGAAGGAGGAGGAGAGAAGAAGGAAAAGGGCCCCCCCCCCAAACCCTAAACCAATTCGGTTTGGGCCTAGGGGGGCGCGTCCCACCACTTGCCCGCTGCCTCCTATCTCCACTAGGGCCCATTAAGGCCCATAGACTCCCCGGGGGGTTCCGGTAACCTCCTGGTACTGCGAAAAATACCCGATACACTTCGGAACCCTTCCGGTGTCCGAATATAACCTTTCAATATATCAATCTTTATGTCTCGACCATTTCGAGACTCCTCGTCACATTCATGATCTCATCCGGGACTCCGAACAAACTCAAAAACACATAACTCATAATACATATCGTCATCGAACGTTAAGCGTGCGGACCCTACGGGTTCGAGAACTATGTAGACATGACCGAGACACATCTCCGGTCAATAACCAATAGCGGGACCTGGATGCTCATATTGCCTCCTACGTATTGTACGAAGATCTTTATCGGTCAAACTGCATAACAACATATGTTGTTCCCTTTGTCATCGGTATGTTACTTGCCCGAGATTCGATCGTCTGTATCTCAATACCTAGTTCAATCTCGTTACCGGCAAGTCTCTTTACTCGTTCCGTAATCCTTCATCCCGCAACTAACTCATTAGTCACAATGCTTGCAAGGCTTACAGTGATGAGTATTACCGAGAGGGCCCAAAGATACCTCTCCAAAACACAGAGTGACAAATCCTAATCTTGATCTATGCCAACCCAACAAACACCTTCGGAGACACCTGTAGAGCACCTTTATAATCACCCTTTTATGTTGTGACTTTTGGTAGCACACAAAGTGTTCCTCCGGTATTCGGGAGTTGCATAATCTCATTGTCTGAGGAACTTGTATAAGTCATGAAGAAAGTAGTAGCAATGAAACTGACAAGATCACACTGCTAAGCTAACGGATGGGTCATGTCCATCACATCATGCTCCTAATGATGTGATCCCATTCATCAAATGACAACACATGTCTATGATTAGAAAACATAAGCATCTTTGATTAACGAGCTAGTCAAGTAGAGGCATACTAGGGACTTATAAATTTTTTCTATGTATTCACACATGTACTAAGTTTCCGGTTAATACAATTCTAGCATGAATAATAAACATTTATCATGAATTAAGGAAATAAATAATAACTTTATTATTGCCTCTAAGGTATATTTCCTTCAAAACGAACTACCTAGGAGCAATTCCATGCCGCCCGCATGTCCTTGTAGAAGGCCGATTGGCTAAAGTTTTTCGTGGTCTGAACCCTAACTAGGGCAACCCAACAAGTCTCCTCTAGCAGCTCCGGGGCTTCCTCCTCAACCACTACATCATCAAACTCCTCATGGAGGTCCAGCTTGTCAAAGAAATCCCCAAGGTCGTCATCTCTTCCTTGGGAACCAAGGTTCGTCGAAGAAAACGCATCTGACGCTGCCGCCATGGGAAGCGACTCCAAGGGTTCCTCCAACGTCCGACGGGAACAACAGAAACGGGGAGGGGGTGGGGGCGTGTAAAGGAATCCAAATTAGGTTTATGGTGGCGATCGATCGGCAGACTCGGCGAGGGCACCGGAAGTGGTGGACTTACAGCGGGGAATCGCCGCAAGGAGATGAAACCCTAGCCACCGCTAGGGGAAAACTTCTTCACTCGCGAACGTACAAGTTCAACCGATCTGAAACAAGAAAAAGACAAAGGAGGAAAAGACGGGCAGAGCCGCGGCTCCGTGCATCGCCGCGCGCGGAAGTAGCTCGGCGGGTACGCGGTCGTCCTCGTCCCCCGCACATAACATAATGGCCTCTGTCCGGGTCACTCGGTTCCATTCAGGTTCAGGGGCCACGGCCGCGCGACAGGGTTGGGTTCGGTTTTGGTTCGTGCCGAGCGCGACGTCGCCGTCGCCGGTGAGCCCCGCGCGCGGCGACGCGCGACCTTAAATATGGTACTCCTCCATGCATGCGCGCGTCGCCGTCGCCGCGATTGATTGCCTCCTGACCGACCGACGATGGCTTGTCTCGTCCGTCTGTTCGTTCCTTCCGTTCCTTGGGACGCACCCCAGCGTCGTACGAGTCTGGCTGAACCCGAAGCCATGCCATTCTCCTCTTATTTTTCAGTGCTTTTCTGGTGACGATCAATCAAGGTGGTGCATGCTCGTCGGTCCTTGTTGGAGTTTGAATTGTGCATGTGCAAGACAGGCACAAGTCAGTTCAGTGACCAGCGAGCGCACTCGTTCATGATCATCGTCGGCAGAATCAGACCCATCCATCATTTGGAGAAAGCTTTGCAAAGAAGAACCCAACATTTTTTAAAGGAAAACGGAACAGCAACACACACGCACTGCAGCTCACCAACCGAGGAGGAGTGAAAACAATTTGATAGACGGCCACCACCACAGTCCACAGGACCACAGCCACCACATGGCAGTCCCCCGCGGATAGTAGGATACGAGTAGAAAGCATGCATCACCGGCGCCCCCGACCATTTTTCTAACTCATAACAGTAACCCAAGCAAGCCGACAAGACAGAATCTGATTAGCGATTTGTTAACGCTGATAATTAAGCGCCGGGTCGTCGTCGTGCAGTGAAGCGACTGAAGCCAACGAGCGACGGGGCAGCTCCATGCTGCTGACTTCTCTCGCCAGGCCACGCGGAACCGAAAGAGAACGAGGCGCGGAGAGCAGCATGTTTTGTCTCGGCCCGCCCACTACCATGGGCCCATCGCCAAGCCCACGACAAGGAGAAGTCATAGTAATAACGCTAAAAAACGATCGAAGTCACGGTAATTGCAAATTTGCCACAGGGGCAAAATACAGTCTTTTCACGTGGCAATAAAATACAAAAATTAGTTTAGTGATTAAAAAGATCAGAAGGAAACAGGGCAAACAATCCAATCCCGAGTAAAGATGTGCAAATGACCAATCTCCCGGAGGTGCAGTGGAGAAAGAACAAAAAGGGAGAGAATGAAAAAGAGGAGTGGGGGAATTGGTAGATATTGAAACATTTTTTTCATTTATTGGTGTCGTGATGAGTAAATGTATCTAAATATGTGAATAGAAAATCCATAAACCTCTACTTTCCCAACTTTAAGGGTGTGTTTGGTAGCATTCCCAATCTAGCATGGTTGTTCTCCTCTCATGCATGCTTAGTGTAGACATGCTGAGTACATGCATTTGTTGTTATTTGGTAGCGGTGTATGTGCTGAGACATGCTAAGCTGAGACTCTGTTTGGCAGCTTGCATCCATTTAGACATGTCGGTTGGCACTATAGCAACCCGTATTTTCAAATAAGTGAATAAAACATTTCAAAAATATGATCAATTTTCTGAAACATGGAAAAAATATTATTTTTAAAAATTTAAACATTTACAAAAATTCTAAAGGTTTTTTAAAAACTTAAACAAATTTGAAATTTTGATCTATTAAATTTTTTTAACAAAATTTAAAATTATTTTGAAAATTTGTTTTTTTCAACAATCTGATTTAAAAAACTGTAACAAAATTTAAAATTCTGCACATTTTTGAAAATCTTAACAAATTTAGAAATTTTGGACATTTTTCAAATTTAACAACATTTCAAAATCTGCACATTTTTCAAAAATTTGAACAATTTTTGGAATTCTCAAAATTTTCTGAAAATTAAATTATTTTTTACAAATCCTGAACTAAACACATTGTTGCTCGTTTTCGCTCATGCATGTTGACCAGTGAATGACTGTGGGGTGTTCTCTCTTCGTGCATGCTAAGAGGCTATTTGAGCTGAGCTCGCGCATGCTGAGAAGGCCCCGTGCAGACTATCAAACACCCAAAAGTGGGTCGGGGAGGGAACTCTTGAGCTCATGCACCCTCCATGCACTCTACCAAGCACACCCTAAAATTTTCGACTTGCATCGCCTAATTTGGTATTTGGCCTCTGAGGAACTTCTTATTGCCGTTCTTGAGGTCATTGATGAGTTGTTGCCACTTTGGTTTCTCATTCAGTTTCAAGCAACAATGACATATAGCAAATATCTTCCCCTCGATTTGTTCGTACAAAGTGGCCGACAACCCCATCTATCAAAGAAGAATCACAATTCATAATATGACAAACAAAGTTAACAATGCAAATGATGACAAATGAAGTAAGTCAATTTACATGACTCGATTCCAACACCACTTTGGTTCCGGTCAACCATGGAAGAATAGTGGCCACAAAACGTGTTCACGCTGACAATTTATGTTGGAGAGAGGTCTAGTTGCGGGTGCTATGGATATGCTCAGCTACACATATTCCTTGTGTACAGGATAATGTGTGTGGATCTTTTGCCAATATTTTCTTCCCTTTTGCTCAGTTCCACATATAGAGTCGATGCTTGTGGTCAACCAAGCTTCACACAACAAAACATCCTTCTTTCTTAAGAATGTCGGACCTCTTGCCTTGGGTATCCTTTTTTTTATTACAAGTGGCCAATGTTTTTCCAACATCATATGTAGGAGAGTTGATATCCCCAGGTCATTATACATAGGCTCTTGACCGTCATTGACCATGTCCGTCATGATAGCCTTCTAAAATGACCATGATAACTAATGATGTATGCAACAAAAGGATCAATGGCATATGCATCCCTAAATGAATCAGTGGCATATGATCCCCCAAATTGAGCAAATGGACGAATTAACAGAAAGAGGGCAAACTTTGAAACATGTCCTGCTCAACCATTTTGTCGAACAAGACCTGGGCAGACCCAGAGCCTCCTGTTGCATACAGCCATCTGGAATCCCTGGCCAATCGTGCAGGCGAAAGTACTTGTTTGCGCCCGGAGCAGGTGACACATTCCTTCTCGGTGGCAGGGTTGATGCGGAGTCAGCCGTGACCGGGGTGGACATGTCCATGTCGACGCCAACCACCTCCTTGTCTGCAGCTTCCAACTCACGATGTTTCCTTCGTCGCTCCCTCCAGGTGACGTTCTCCACCTTGCAACTGATCCCACGGATGGGAGCCCCACAGATGATGTTGAGGCATCATTCGCCGGCGGTGGGGGACGGGTACTTGACTACGACATCTACAATGGCTCGGACGTGGGCGGCGGCATGGATGGGCTGCAAGGGTGGACGACGATGATGGTCTGAATGCGGGGACTGAAGGACGGATGCAGGATAAGGGCGTTCCATTTAGTGGAGTAGGTCACTTCGGAGGTTTTGGCGTGGTCTGAGAGACAAGGGGGGCGAGCAGGGGCCTGGCCCCCCTATCGATCGAGTAGTTTTACTAACTGGCTAACATGGGCTTGCTAAATAGCAGTGTCATCACGTGTTGGCCCCCCCTAATCCTCAAGCTTAAAAGCACTATAATCATATACTAAGGCCCATACAAAAGCCCAATCAAGCCTTCCTCCTCTCCCGTGAGTAGCTTCTCTCGAACAAATCTCCCATGATTAGCGAGGCCGTCCTGCCGCCTCAGCTCTCCGTGCAGTTTATCTCTACCAGATTCAGATTAGATACGCTGGCTCCTCCTCCACTACTCGTTTGTACTCCCTCCGTTCGAAATTACTTGTCACGAAAATGGATATATCTACAATTAAAATACATCTAGATACATTCATTTGTTGAACGAGTAATTCCGAACGGAGGGAGTACAAATTAGGCACAATCCTCCGAAGGCCACTGCTGATTGACGTTGGTGGCGTAATCAGGCATGTATCACGTCCAGTGAATTTGGCGCTGAGCAAATTCTCAAGTTATATTCCCAGGAAAAAAAATCTCAATGCATATACATTCATGTAATCTTCTTTGTCTGAAGTGGTGATGCCTTGAAATAGTTGCATGTGATCAGATGACAAATATAGATCTAATATATGTTCTGTCTTTATATTAGCTATAATTTCTGTTGGCAAAATGAAGCGAAAGAGTAAAAAATATATAGTTCTAACCCACTTGCTTCAGTTCATAACCCCTAGAAATCTTACAGGGGTAGTAGTGCTAAACATAAATCAGTAACTGTCGAACATATGTCCACTATGGTGCTTATATACGCTAGACAAAATATCAACATGTATTTTGAGTGTCGTCTCTTTCCTCCCGTTCTTAAATCCTGGCTCCGCCCCTGGTCTGACTTGTTGGATCCAACATGGCAGGCACGCCCAGGCCTCTCCACATTGATCAAAGATATGGACTGGTTTGTGGGATGCCAGACAGCCTGGACGTATAATGTTGGTTCGATGGGACTAGTTGTAGTTGGGTCATATTTTGGTGACCTGACCGGGTCCGGATGTATAGAGGCATTTGAGAGGTCCGGCTCGAGATGCTATTGGTACTGCATGCATGCGCGCGTCGTGGTTGCCTCGATTGATTGCCTCCCGAACGAGACCGACCGACGATGGCTTGTCTCGTTCGTTCTGTTCCGTTCCTTGGGACACACCACACCACAGGGTCTGAGTCCACACCCCTTTCTGACTGGAACCGATCGCCATTCTTTTCTTCATCTTTTTCTTGGTTTTTGGTGGCGAGGTGGTGCATACTCGTCGGTCCTTTTGGAGTTTGAATCGTGTATGCGCGGATTAACCCCGCAAGAATGCCGTTCCACACTTTTACTTCACACTGTGCTGCAATTAATGTGCCGAACTACCGACCACTTGATCAGAACATTTGCGCAGCCCTATGTGGATCTTCTGGGTGCGGCGTCTTCACTGTACTAAGTGACACAGCAACAGCTTCGAGGGACAGACAGCTCAAAGGAATCAGGGGAAAAGGAAAACATCGTTGCAAAGTCGACCACAAAAATAATCAATCGACCCGGCAATCATCGTAATCGTGAAACGGAGTAGTCCTAGACCATATACCATCATGCATCCCTACGTAAAGCGGAAGAAAGACAATATATACTCCGTGTGTAGGACAGGCACAACTCAGTTCAGTGACCAACGCATTAATCCAGCCACTCTAAATAAACAGGACGGATGGACGACCATCGTCGGCAGACACATCCATCACTGGGAGAAAGCTTTGGCGGGAAGAACCAAGAAAAGGAAAAAGAAAGAGCCATGCACCAACCAAAGTGGGAAGAAGAATAGATGCCCACCACCGCCACCGCCACCGCGTCGCCGTCCCGCAGATGGCATAGAAAGCATTCGCATCACAGGCCCATTTTTCTACAGTACTCCTTTGCTAACTAAACTAGCAAAGCTACAAGATAGAAGCGGATTAGCGATTGCTAATAATGGTAATTAATTAAGCGTCACGTCGTCGTCGCCTTGCAGTGAAGCGACTGAAGGTCTGACTGAAGCCAACCAGATATGGCACCTTCGGACTATGCTTCGGTGCCTTAAAGTACTTGCCTTTGGGTAGCCCATATCTAACATATAAAAGCTGCTAGAGTACCCGCCATTCTGGGACATTCGCGTCGCGCGGTGAACGTCGTTCACTCGATCCACCACTACTGTAACGTTTTACGGCGCTGTCAATAATCTAACCGTCTGTTTTCTCGCACGTTATTGTTTCATGCTCCAGTGAATGACGGGTAGGCCTTCTTTACCCACGGGCCCAGCGTGGTGGTGCGTCTCGCGCGTGGCCTGCGTGAAAAAAGAAAGGCTCTGCAGCGAGCGTGGGGTTCGTACGGTGAAACCCTAGCCACCAATCGCTCGTGTCTTTGACCCACCAATCGCTCCCTTCTCGAGCTCGCTTCCTGCTCCCAATTCTCTCCGCCGCCCGCTGCCGCCTCGTCCTCTCCCGACCTCGGAGCCCCAGCGATGGTCGCCGTCGCCGCTATGTAGTTCTTCCCGCAGCCTCCTGCAGACGATGCCTCCCATCCTCCATCACCACCGCGTGGGCTGTGGTTCTGGACCGGTCACAGGTCGCTGCTGAGGAGCAGAGGAGGACGGCGGGGAGGGAGAAGGAGCACAGGAGGACGACACTGGGGGAAGGAGCAGCGAGGCCGGAGGCCGAGACGGCGCTCGCGTCATGTGTCGGACGCTGCTCGTCGGCCCTCGTTGTCGTCCTCAATCTAGGTTGCCCATCTGCGTCTCACCTTCTTCTTCCTTTGAAATTAACCTTAGTTTTTTGATGATTTGATTTCAATTGTTGGTTTATCGTTTTTCTAAGCATGATGTGTGAAGATCTGAGACAAAAAAGAAAAGGAAGAATTTTGATGAAGAGTTGGGTCATGGGGAACAAGGTGAATTCTCTCTCTCCTCCCCCACGTTTGTTCCTACAGTTTGATTTTGATGTTATGGTTGATTCTATCCCAGGTCATCGAACATACATAACTGTTGCGAAGCCCTCTTGCTAAAGGTATGTAATACTTTATCTTGACTTTCGATATGAACAAAACAAGATGTTGCTTCAGCTATCTCTTTGACAAAATTGTGTTGCCTTTCGGAAAAAGCATAAGAAGATATGATCGAATTGAATGGGTAGTGCATTTATCTTGTTGGTTAGTTCCTCACCGCCTATTTATGTTACTCTGCGAGTTTGGTATAATACTCCCCCTTAGCAAAGGGTGAATTCTCTGGTTTTGATTGGCCGGGAGAAACTCCATGAGTCTTGAGGATTATCGGTGGAATCAGTGGTGTTTTGTTTTTGATGATATTATCCGATGGAGGTGACAGGGAGAGAAGATGCTAGCTCAATGGTGCTGCCGTGAAGGATTTTGGCGCATCCAAGGTCAGTCTAATCCAATTACACCCCACCCCCACCCCCGCTCGTACTATCTATTGATTGTTGTGAGCATATGCCCAAGATGGAATCAACTTCTTTATGCCTTGATTTTATTTGCCGGTGGATCAACTCAATTTGACACCATCTGTTTCATGTCAAATGCAGGATATAACCAACATAAACACAATGCTTACAAGGAGATATCGGCTCATTTGATTGCTATATTGGCTTTGGTCACCCTTGTGGGGCTCCTTATCTTTGAAGCAAGGTTCAGATGCTCTTTGGACGCAGGAAGACGAACATGATAGAAAAAGAAAGGGATCAACCTTGCCATGACCCCATATTTCTGTAGGCTAATATCCCTTATTTGCACTATCCTACACCGAATACTTATAGGTACGGAGATTGGCTTGCGCATCTATTTACAATTTAGGCTGGTGTGGTGGCCAAGGTCAATAAGACATTGCGTGGCACCACGTCAATTGCCTCTGTTTTGATGGTGTTAGTTTGTGTTTAGTTTCAGTTGCAAAATTCATTCAATTGTTCAAGCATTGGAAAGTCAAGTTGATATGAACTGATCAACAGGAATACATAAAGCAGTATATTTGTGCTACACTACTATTGCAGTTCAGAATCATTTTTTTAGTTTATAACAACAGTTCCCTTCAAATTATAGACTATCCATCCCCTGTTGTTCGCTGAGGCTATCTTAGATGCCGCCTCTTACCTAATTTTAAGGGAACTGTTGTTTTGTTATTATGCTACGTGTGTGCATGAGCTTTCCTGAATTAGTTATTAAATTAAATATATTTCTGTCAAAGACAATGAGATTTTTGCTACTGATGGGAGATGATGTAGTTCTTTTTGTAATATGTTCAGTTCTTGTTGTGATTACAGAGAAAAGAAATTTGTAGCCATATTTCGTGTTGCACCTTTCCTGGCTATTCAGAATACCGTTGTTGTTGATGACAGGGTTATGTTCCTTTGCCATGCAGCACATGTCAATGGCAGTTCAGGAAGAGATGACATCACAAGTGAGCTCAATTGATAAGCCGACTAGCAGAAAAATGTGGTTTGAGGTGATTTTCTTGTTTTATCTAAATAGTGAATATTCTTCTTATTATGTTCTGGCTCTAGAAAGAACTAAGCGTAACATACTGAATCTGGAGCTTTATTTCAGCTACATTTATATCATTGAAAATCTTGAATATACTTTTGCTTTGATGGCCTGTCACTAATCAGGACATAGGTTGCTCCCTCCTTCCCGTGCATTCGGCATCTGTGTGTGCCTAGGTCGCGATGCAGCTCCTTAGTTGCCAAATGCACCGACGGAGGGAGTACAAACCTTCAAATAGACTGATTTAGTTTGGCTGATTGTTTATTCTTATTCATTGTGGAATAGGATAGCCATATGTATTTATTTTGCCCTCCATCTTTTTAATTCTACATAAAAGTACATCATTTTGTTATTTATTTACTAATAATACAATCTCCATTACTTATCTTCTTTTAATATGAAATAAATCATCAGCATCATACCTTTATTAATTTTCCATATTGTTCAGTCATCTATTTGGAGTAATTTTATAATCAAAGCATTGGACTATTGAGCAAATTGTAATGTCATTTTAATCTTATTATTTTTTCTCAAATGCTTTTATTAAATTTTATGCATAGCTGTTGGTTATAGTGTATTGTACAACCACCTTTAGGATTATTGGTGTTGGAGTAGTGACTATATTGCGTCACGGTTTCATTCCCTTTTCGCTTTTGAACTTGTACCTATGCCACAGCCTGCTCCAACCCCTCCTCTGATGTGGTGTGGTGGGAGGAGGAAGAAGAGCATGCATGCTCTCTGTCTACATCCAGCGTCCACACGGCTAGATCGACGGGTCTAAACTATGGGTGAGCTCCTCCACTACCTGATAAATTCCTTTTCCGCTCTATCTTTTTTCCTTCCAATTCATGTAAATTGAAACTTCGAAATCAACCAGTATCTAATGCCTATAATCCATGGAAAGAAGTGGTCTTCAAATGTGAAACTCAAGCCGGCAATTGGATACCAATTTGCCTACTTATTTATACCTTCAAATATTGGTCAAAGACTAATTAAGTCAGTGTTTCTTAATTTTTCTATTCCTTATTTATACCTTCAAACAGTACAGAATGTGAGGAGTTGAACTATAAATGTTTGCTTATGATTAATGGATCACCAAAAATATGGAGAATTTATTCATTTGCATTTTCATGTTTCTCCAACTGTATGTACCATTGCGGAGAAGAGGCAAAGTAATAGACATTTTAATTCTGATTTATGTAGATGATTGTTTAATTTGTGGGTACCATTCTATCTCAGATGTAGTACATTGTGTGTATGAATCATGGTGAATGTCAAGCCTACTTAGGTCATACCCAAGTAAGGTCAGTATAGATGTATAGTGCTTATAAAATGTGGTGCTCTAATATAACTTTGTTCCTCAGTTAGGAATTATGTTTTTCTATAGTTAAAATGCATGTGTGTTGCTGTGATGTATATAAGTGACAGGGAACAAAAAAGAATGGAAGAAGGCCCTTTTGTTTCTGTTTGATAATTACTCATCCATCCTGATGCTTGAGCATTTTCTAACCTCCCCTGTTTTATTCTTTTGGTGCTACTTGGATGTTTCTAAGGTCTGTTTTTTTGTTTTATTTTAGAATACAGAAAGAATAAGCTACTAGCATTGTGCAAGTAAACCTACTGTGATTGGGACTGCAAAAAAATCATCACATGCTGTGAGCTTAAATAAAAGGAGCTAAACTGTTGTGTCATGTTCAGAATTGATACTAGAAAAAATAATCTAAACTGCACATTCTGAAACTATCTAGACTCCTGCCTTTGGGGAATTAGGTTGCTAAGCATTACTTTGTAAATAAATGACATGCTAACTTGTTGGTTCAGTTTAGAGCTATAGGCAGGGGCTTGCAGTAGTGGGGATATCATTGTGGCAGTTGAAAACCAAAGTCTTTATTCATGAGTGTATGATCTGGACTTCACTTTTCTGAAAGTATGTTACGATCCCGCTCTTGGAATAAATGGCATGCTAAGACGTTGGTTGTTGTGGTGCATTGCAAGGTACAACCTTAGTTTTAAACATTTTGCATACTAACAGATATGTATTGGAATTTTAATTTGCATCTCTGCAGCGACTTGACAATTCTTCTTCTTTTACGACACGGATCCGCGGCACAGTAGGAGAGGTGACGCCGGCCGGCTGCGCCTCACCGCCAGCTATTGTTTGGCGCCGGCAAGGAGAAGGGCGCTTAGGATCTGTTGCGTTGTGCGTGGCTGTTGAAGTTCAGCATCGCCATGATGTGTATGGTTTCTCTATTTTCCTCATATTGCCCTGTTCCCAATTTTACAAACTGCTATGTGACGCACAATGGCCACGCCACGCACTGGTGAGATTCAAGGTGCAGTCGAGCAAGAGTCAGTTCGAGGTGAGGTGTCTCACGTCGATCTCCTGCTGCTCACCAGCGAGGCTCGCTGACGAGCGGCCAGATCCACACGAGGTGGATGTCACACACACGGCCCTCTCCCCTCCATCCTTTCTCTTTCCTACAACTATTATGTCTTTGTACCTTGTTATATTGCTCTTTCATCCATGGTGATAAAGATGTTAACTCAGTTTGATAATGGAGTCACAGATTTGTATCTGATAATTCTTGGAATTCAAATTGTAACATCCATACTAATTTGTTGGTTTGTCTCAACCAATAATTCAATGTAAACCTATTAACATGAATTTTATGGCTATGCATTGTCTCCTCCTATGCCAATTGATTTTCTCCAGATTAGTTGTACCATAATTTTCAAGAAGGTTACAAACCTCGAAATGAATGAGACTATCATTATGATTGAAGATAGCTGACTGTGACAATTGTTTCTTTTGAAGTTTCATTGTTTATGGAGGTGACAATGCTAGATATATACATCTGTATCATGGCACTTCTCCAGCAAACAAAAGCTTGGTAGCCATCTACTTTCAGAGAGTTCGAAAACGTACTATCACGCTAACTCACTTATCCAGGTTAATGGTAAGTGTGTGTTTTCTTGTATACCGATCTACAGAACTACAATTGAGATCTCTACCTCCTATATTTCCCTTTTGTCATCTTTTCTGGCTTTTATGCTACTACTCAAAATGTTTGACTATTCAGTTACAAACATCATGCAGTAGTGCTTACTTTCTTGCTCCCTTTAGACATGATTTCCCTGCCCAAACATTCAGCTGAACCGACACTAGCAATATTGATCAGCTGAACTTGCAGAAGGGGAGAGGTACTAAAGGAACATCTTACGTATTTTTGGTCTCATATTCTTTGAGTACATAACTATCCATTTATTAAAAACTATATTTGATGGACAAATTGAACAGCACAATTTAAGGATGATAAAAATAATAATTTTAACAAGTGGAAGTAATGTATGGTACCGTGTAAAAATGAAAGGTATAGTTTTCCCACTCCTCCAAGATGAGTTCAGTGCCTGTGTTTAAACCATGGATGTAGAGATGGTCAGGTCAAATGAAATGTATGAATACTACTACAATTGTTGAACATTTGATGAAATCAGAAGTTAAGTAGAATATATGTAAGTTAGTCTTGTGGCTGATGCTTTCACCATGATAAATATAACCCCGAACGCATATGCCAACCAATGTTTAAGCGACTCAAAGACAATAACTAATGCTAAATATCGATGCCTGCTGCTTAGGGGCACTATCTGGCATGGTTCAAAAGAGAGGTAATTGTACCTGAAGCAGTGGACACAACCATTCCTTGCATTTGTAAGAGTTGTGCAGTAGTATAATAACCGTCTTTCTTTGAGGAGCAGTGTCGTTAAGTTTCAGTAGAAGTACAGGTACACGTTCATGTTCAGCTGACTAATGGAAAAAAAGTGATAACAGATTTTGTTATTCAGGGAGCAAGAGCCAAAATTTCTTCAACTAGCTTCTCCTAAGTTGCCCACCTCTTTCCTCGGGCATGACTCCATGGCTTGGAAAAAGCAGTAGAATCAACACAATCACCTTGATCTGGAAGGTGGAATGTGTTTGCTCAGATCGAAGGAGGATCCTGGCCTCTCCGAGCCCGGAGGCCCGTTGTCTTGGTAAAATAGCTCCTTTACTGGACTCCCTTGCTCCATGGCCAGAGGCACGGGACTGCGTGACGACGAGCAGATTCAAGCAAGCTATTAATCAACTCGGGATGCAAACTTCATGGCGCGAGTCGAGAGAAAGTGAGGGGATGTGGCTGGCTGACCTCGGTGTTTCGGCAGACCTCTGGTACTTCGACCAGATGTATCCGCGGCAGCAGATTGGGGCTCCGGTGGAGTCGGGCGTGTAGGTGACTGGACCGCGTGGTGGAGAACGGAGGAGGGAACCGAGCCCCACACTCACGAGCCGTTTCTTGGAGCGACTGCTCACATGCCGCACGCGGCCGGCAGCTGGCAGCAGAGGTACACGCGTGGATGATGCGCTATGGGGGCCACAAGGCAGGTGGTTCCTTTTTTATTGATTTGTCATGCGTGCATGCCTTCCTGATTGCTTGTTGTTGCCGACACATTAAGTGATCACGTGTGTGTAATCCATGGTCGTTCTTTCTGAGAGACAGTGGGAATACGAATACTGAGATTTGCTTCCCATTTTCCTTTAATCGTGGCCGTGAAAATGCAGAGTAGTCCAAGAAGGCGTCAACCGCGTGGGCCCCTCCCTACATGCCCCCCTGACCCGGCCGTCGTGTATCCTCCTTCGTTACACCCGATTTGTTGAATGCTTGATGCGATGGAGGTTGCGGCACGGCGGCCGACGGGAGCATGCAAGTGGGTGATGGTCATAGCACGGCGATGTCGCACGGTCGCTCGGCGTGCAGTAGGACCCGGTGGTGCCGGACTGCCGGTGCGGCACACTTCTGTAGCGGAGCGTGGAAGTTTGGTTGGTGTGCGCAGCAAGCATGACACTGGCACAACTGCGGCACACCGCTTGACCTTTTGTCGCCGTGTGTATCTTTTTGTGTGCGTATTCGACGTACATTTTTTGGCAGATTATACGACCTTGCTCACCTACAAAATTAGCTAGCTTTCATTGTTGATCCACAAGCCTGCTTATACGTGAGTTCAGTAATGACCAGAGAATCGATCAAGCCTCCTCTATCTATTAAAATCTCTCTCTCTATATATTGAACACATAGAGTTGGTGGTTAGCACCCTATCCAGCCTGGGTCGATGTTCGAGAATCAGAATCAACTCTAAGATGAGCTCCTCGAATAGTCTCTCTCTCTGGGCAATGATGATGCCGAGGCCAGTATGACTATTTTCCAGTAGAGCAGCCTTCAACATTGGCGGCAACCATTTTTTATGGTAGCTTGTGAGATTTCGACTGTTTAGACACAAATTTGCTCTGTGTAATGCACCCAGGGCTGTGGATAAGGATTTTCTGATTTTCTGGGTGTTTCTCATTTAAACATGAATTCAAAATGTTCCATTTTGCATCCAAGTAAAACTATTGGTTCACATTGATTCCATCTATCATTTACCAAACCGCTCACTATTCTTAATGCTGATGGGGAGGCGCACATGGAGGAAGGTCAAGCATATGGTTTCACCTTTAAATGCACTTCCAAGGGACTGCGCCTAATCGTCTACTCAATATAATCAAGTTGCAAGAGCTCCTTATTATATAACTTAGCATTAGTATACATGCCTACCAAGACTTCTATGTTTATCATGTTTTCGAATCTTATGTAATCACCTAAGACCATCCTGTGCGTTTAATTGTCGGTCATTTGCTGCTTAGACTATTGTGTGGTGCGCTTCTGAACCAATATATGTTTTTGCCTTCAAGTGCACGTCCAAGGGCCTCTGCATAATTGTTTATCAGTATCACTTGCTTGCTGCATGCAGTATCATGAGCTATGCTTTGGCAGCAGCAATACTTATTAAAAGTCCTCCTTTGTCTACTGCATGTTCTCTGCTCATTGCAACTATGCAAGCTCTACTTTTTAAAATTCTTAGTATAAAGATGCCTTATCAAGAATATTTGGTTAAATAAGTTCAGATGTATGCCAACTGAAAAGAGGCTCTTATATATGTTTCAATTTGTATCCACATATTTTAATGCACACTCTTAAAGTACATGGCTTGCGTTCGGCCTTTGCACCATGGGCTCAACGGGTCATCTAGTGTCATATAAATACAAAAGCAGATGCCTTAAGGCACTGAAGCTGCGTCGCACCTCCATGCTGTTGACTTCTCTCACCATGCGGAACCAAGGAGAACGACGAGCCATGGAGAGCAACGTGGCAACGCGCAGCACGTTTGTCTCGGCCCACCCGCAAATGTAGCAGGCCCATCCTGAAGCCCACAACACGGAAGTTGACCGTTCATCAAAATCACAGTATTTTTGCTAAAAAAATATCAAAACCACAGTAATAATCCCTTAAAAGAATAATAATAATAATTAAAGTCACAGTATTCCCTAAAAACAAACAAAGTCACATTAACGCCAAAAACAAATAATAATCAGAGTCACGGTAGTTGCAGCTTTTTCATAGGGGCAATACAGTCTTTTCACACGGCAGCAAATAGGATAAAATACATAAATGATTTTATAGTGATTAAAAAGGGCATTATCATAAAAACAGGGCAACTAATCTAATCCCGAGTAAAGAGGTGCAAATGACCAAGTCTCCTGGATATGCACTAAAGAAAGAGCAATCGAGAGAGAGGCGAAGAGGAGTCGAGAATTGGTAGAGATGGAACATTTTCTGCACTTATCAACCGCATCGTAAGTAAATAGGGAGCGAGCCCAGTTGACTGGAAAATAATTTTAGGTCAGTCGACTGACCCCAAAATCGTCATATCTGTATATTTGTACATAGTAATTTTTACGCAGTCCTGCCTCTGTGTACATAGTACTTCTACACAGTCCTGCCTCTACAATAGTACTTCTATATAGTCCTCACCACAATGGATTAATTCGATTTACGGTTAATCTGACCACCCTGGCCCAAACCGTTAGGTTTGACCTGTCCTAGTCAGCAGTTGGCTGACCCCACATGTCCATGACTGTGGCTAGATAACCTCTAAGTAACATAAGTATTTGCTGGATTTTGAATAAATTAGAAAATAATTTATGAATTTTGGAAAATACTCCAAACTTTGAAAATTCTACTATCTCGATCTTGCTATCATATCAATGCATTAGGATGATAACGATTCTATTGTCACATGCTTTTGCCATGAATTCATTCATTTGCATGACCTATCCCTGTAACACAACAATACTTACCACGCAAAAGAAAAAAAAACACAACAAAACTTACCATGATCCTAGCATGATTAGGAATTGCTTGACATCACCATGTGGCCCTACATCCTTTGTCGTGCTTTGCTATGCCTAGAGTTGTGCAAGTATCAATCCATCATGGACGATGAATCAAAAGTTGTAGTGTTCATAACAGTGATTGATGAGATGGGTTTAAATATGAATTTGTTTAAGGTGACGATGAGAGGCCGTGTTAAAGAACCTGGTGGGTTGTCTCATTAATGCCGCAATTAGGACCTGAGTTCTTGAGTATGCGATCCAAGAAAGAGGGTACAGCCAAATATTGGGCAAACGGATCCCCACTCTGCTTATTAGCTTGCCCTTTCTCAGTCTCGGAGTCGCAGTAGTTCGAAACGTTAGTAGAATGTGGTTAGGCCCGCGAAGTGTGTGGAGGCCAGATCAAAACCGGCTCCGGGCCCTGCGCACAACTGATGCCGAATTGGAAACCCCTAGCTGGGGTTCCAATCGCGGATTCCAACTCAGATAGGCGACACAGTAGGAGCCTCTCCTGCTGTTTTAATGTTCAAAAAAAAAACTCAGATAGGCGACCTCCCTGGGCATTAAAACCGTAGTTTAAAAAACCGAACCGGAAATCGAACCGAAAAGGTTGTCGGTTCAGGTTTTTACCGGTCGGACCGCCTGTTCACCGGTTCGATTGCCGGTTTTTTAAGCAATAAAATAACATATGTTGAGTAATATATGTGCTAATATAGTGTGAAACATGGTCAAATAATTTTTTTTCCATCTAGTGGACAACAAAGTATCACAGCTGAGTTGTTTATTGGGCCATGGGCAGGCCCCGCGTACTACTCACACGACCTGGGATCGAATCCCACTTTTCCTAATTCCTACTAAAACATTTTCCTGGTTTTCCCGGTATAATGGCCTGGTTTTTTTGCCGGTTTTCCATAAAACCGGCCGGTTCAACCGGTTTTCTCCGGTCTGATTGTAGAACGGTCTTATTAGCTTAAAAACCGTTGAGCCTCCCGGTTCCAATTTTTTCCGGTTCGACCGCCGGTCCGGTCCGGTTTTATAAACTATGATTAAAACACCGTCCTCCATTTCCTACTTTCCTTTAAACACAACAATAATCATCACCTCTCTTCAGCAAAGATTTTAAAGAAAATGGAAAACCGGGCGTGAACATGTCTGGAAACCCCAATCAATCCGGCCTAGGAAATGTCTGTGTTTCTTGGCTGTGTCGTGCCGCACGTATGACACTAATCATTTGGGGAAAAATTTAGTGGTCCAAAAAAAAGAAAATTTTAAATCTTTCTCAAAGCTGTATTCTAGAAAATCTTTATGAAATCTTTGATTATTTTTGTTCAGCTCGTTCGATATCATACTGTCATGAAATTTTGCGCACACATGAAAAACTAGTTCATCTTTCCTGTAAAAAAAATTTCAACTTTTTTTCCATTTTTGTTAGTTTTTTTTTAATTTCACTGTTCATCCATCGGAGCAGACGAGCTCGAGCATTAAAACACCGTCCTCCATTTCCCTCTTCCTTTAAACACGGCAATAATCATCACCTCTCTTCAGCAAAGATTAAAAAAAAGGGAAACCGGGCATGAACACGTCTGAAAACCCCAATCAATCCGGCCTAGAAAACGCCTGTGTGTTCTCGTGCTGTTGACACGCACTGTGCATCGCCTTCGGCCATGACGGCGTGTGGCACACCCTGCCCCTGCGCGGGCACGGAAACGGCAGGCAGGCGGGCAGCGGGTACGCGGTCGTGCTCGCTCGCACATGCCTCCGGACTCCGGCGGGCGTTCGATTCCCACAGACCACGGCGATTTCTTTCGGCGTGGCGACAGGTTTGGTGGCAAGTGATACGCTGATAGCCCGCGTCGCTGTCGGCAAGGGCAAGCAGCGACAGCGGCCCGCCGATCCCCCGCGGCGACCGCCTGCCCTCAGCTGCCACGGACCGACCCGCGGGCCGGACATGACATGCGTGCGTCGCCGTTGCCTTGATTGATTGCCTCCTGACCGACGATGGGTGTCTTGCGACGCACCCCAGCGTGCGAGTCCGACGATGGTTTCCACGGCCCTTTCTGGCTGAAACCGAAGCCATGCCATATATTCTCTCTTCTCCCTTTATATCTTTTTCGTGGTTTCTGGTGACGAGGTGGTGCATGCTCGTCCGTCCTTTTTCTCGGGGGGCTTGAATTATGCGCACATTGACGAGGCAGTGCACGTATATAATGATGCAGCAGCAGCTTCCAGCAGGGACAGCTCACAGACAACACAGAAGAAAAAAAAAACCCGGGTAAACTTTGTGGCGAAAAAACCCTGGGTAATTAACGCCCCCTTATCGGGCCCCTATACGTAAAGTACAAGAAAGATAATACTACTAGTAGAAGCTTGATATTGAGGGCAGCTTCAAAAGCGCCCGAGACCAGCCGGAAGAATATTATCGTCGGCAGAGGCCCCATCATCTTCTGTATGTAGAATATATACAGGAACCACCACCGAACCAAAAGAAGAAAAAGAAACACCAACTAAAGCAGAAGAAGATACGATCAGCAAATCGAAATAGTACCATTTTCCTAACACATCTGGACCAAGAAAAGGAGTCACGAGGAGCTAATCCGGCAAAGCGACAAGACGCGAGCGGATTAATTAATTAGCGAGCCGGATTAGGCACGGCTAACTAAATTAAGCATACATCGCATCCCTCAATCAATCAAAATCAATTCAAAAAAGAAAAGAAAAATCAAATAAGCGCGCGTCGTCGTCGTCGTCGTCCTGCAGTGAAGCGACTGAAGCGAGCCAGCGACGCCGCACCTCCGTGCTGCTGACTTCTCTCCCCTCCCTTGCGACTCGGACCAAAGCCAACACACAGAGAGAGGGAGAGAGCAACGTCGCACCGCGCGGCGCGTTCGTCTCGGCCCACCCGCAAGGCCAGTAGGCCCATCCCGAAGCCCACGAACACGGAGGCTGACCGTTCACCCGCAGCAACCCCATCCCCAAACTACCCCTAAAAAAAAAACCCAGGCCGCCTTTCAAAAAAAATAATAAACCCAGGCCGAGCGAACCGCGCGGCGCCACTTGCCCGAGTCCCACGCGCGCTGACGCGAGGCCGCCGCGCGCCGGCCAGTGGCAGGCCCGTAAATAGCGTGGGCCCGGCGGGCCTGCAACGGCACCCCCGAGGCCCCCGCGTGCCCCGTGCCCATCCAAAACGTTCGAAACATTTTGAAATAGCTCCGCTCCCTTCCGCCGCCGCCCCTCCCCTCTTCCTCCTTCCCCTCCCCCTTCCCCTCCGGCCTTCTAGGGCTTCTCGCTCAGATCCGAAATACCTCCGGGGAGCTCGCTCGCTCGGCAGGCGATTCCTTCCCCGATCCGGCGGCGCGGCGTGGACTGTCGGTCGGTCGGCGCTTCTAAGCCACGGGAGGTCGGGAGGGAAAGGGATTCCGCTGCCTTCGAGTCCACTCCACCCTGCCCCCCCTCCATCCATCCCGAGAAAGCTCCCTTTCCCCCACCCACCTCCACCTCCACCAGTCCATCACTGGGGAAGAGAGGAGAAGAGAGACCGCTCACTCTCCGCTAGTAGTATTAACCCCTAATCCAGCTAGTAATAATCCCATGGCGTCCTCCCTCACGCCGCGCAGCCCATACCAGGTGATCCCTCTTTCTTTCTTCCCCCTTTTCTATCCCTCACGAATTTCTTCGATTTGTTGTTCCTGATTTCTTGGTGGTAATGGTGGCCTCGCAGAAGAAGGAGAACCTGGGGACCCTGCGGCGCGGGATGGGGTACAACGCGCCGCCGCGCCGCAACGTGCTCTCGGCAATCAACAACGGCGGCGGCGCCAACGCCGAGCCGGCGCCCTCGGAGGCCGGCTCCGAGGCGCCCGCCTTCGAGTTCACCGGGAGGGAGGATGTGGACCGCCTGCTCAACGAGAAGATGAAGGGCAAATCCAAGAACGACTACAAGGTGTTCCCTCTTTCCGGGCTTCCTGGCGTTGATTTGTTACAGATTTGTGGTCGGGTTTCCTGAACCGGCTGGATTTGTTCAGGGGAGGACGGAGCAGATGAGCGAGTACATCAAGAGGCTCAGGGCCTGCATCCGGTGGCTGGTGGAGCTGGAAGACGGCTACTTGGCCGAGCAGGAGAAGCTTCGGGGGCAGATTGATTCAGACAATGCTCGTCATGCAGAGTTTGGTGAGGAATTCTATTCTCTGATGCCCATAACTCCTTCCGTGACTATTTTGATCCTGTCGAGGGTACAAGTGGCTCATTTATTATACCACTTGCGTACTCTTTCCTCATCAATTTATCATCCTCTGGTGGTGTGGAACCCGTGACCGTGTTCAGTACTGCATTATAATGCCCCTGCTTCATCTTTTGTGTCTGTTTGGTCTTTCAGACTGAGCTATTTTTAGTAATTTGCTGGTGTTCAAACATCAGTAATGTCATTCATAAAAATGCAATAACTATAAATAATGCTGTTTTCTCAGAATCTGAATTTTGTTGGATTTGCTTCTGCAGAGGCTCAGCTCAATGGCGCGCTTGAAGAGTTGAAAGCGGCAAACTTGGAGATGACAACACGGTGTGACTCACTGGAGGAGAGCTTGAACAAGGAGAAGGCCGCCAGGCTGGTGAGAACTCCCACGACACTATTATGTATCTGATGTGATACAGACTTGAAGCACAACTTTAATTTCTCAATTTCCAAACTGGTAGCTTGCTGTGGAGTCCTATGAGAAGGAAAGAGAAGAACGGGAATCGGCCGAGGCTTCACGGGATGTACTGACGGTCGATCTTGAAAGGGTCACTCATGAGGCCAAACGGTTCAGTGAGCAGGTAGAGGTTCAAATCATCATGTCTTTACATGAGTTCGTATAGTAAATCCTTTTGCTGACTGCAAATTTTGTGAAATAGCTAAAAATGGTCCAAGACACCAACAAAAGACTTCAGGAATACAACTCCAGCTTGCAGCAATACAACAGTAATCTTCAAGCTGATACATCAAAGAATGGAGAAATCATCTCGAAGCTGCAAAGGGAGAAGAGTGCAATGATGGAAGCCATGACTAATCTGAAAGATCTTAACAACTCAATGAAGAACCAGTTGGATTCTTCCATGGTGAGTTTTGTTTGTGGCATGTAAACTTGTAGCTTTCAGTTTCCAGGCTTAGCATTTTCACTCAATTCTTTCTTTCACTTATAGTTTGCACAATCTATTTTATACTCTTTCAGTCCTCCCAGAAAGAAGCAATTAGAGTGAAAGAAGAACTTAGAAAAGAAGTAGAATGCCTCAGAGCTGATTTACAACAAGTTAGAGATGACCGTGATCAGTCTGTTGCTCAACTGAATACCTTGACCGCTGAACTGGCCACTTACAGCGAACAGGCTAGAAAGTCTTCAAAAGACTCTGAACTTTTGAGAATAAAGGCGGCAGCCTTTGAGGTTTGTGCTTTCAGTTCATTTGGTTAAATGTGACTAGTTGGCTAGATATTATGCTTCTTTTTTGCGAAAGACTTAACATTGTGCTTGTCCTCAGGAAACATGCAGTTCACAGCAAGAACAAATTGAAACATTGCAGAAGCAGCTTGCAGTTGCAACTGAGAAGCTGAAGGTTAGAAAAGCATATTTGTAGCTCATGATTTTTCGCAAATACTCCCTCCGTCCAAAAATACTCGTCAGAGAAATGAAAAAAAAATGGATGCATCTAGAATTAAAATACGTCTAGATACATCCATTTCTCCGACAAGTATTTCCGGACGGAGGGAGTATATAACATCATTTGAAGATTAATATAATTATTTGCTTATGCAGCATGCTGATGTGACTGCAATTGAGGCGATGACAGGATATGAAACACAGAAAGAGACAATCAAAGATCTGGAAGAGCGTTTGGCATATGCAGAGTTTCAAATCATTGAAGCTGACAAGCTACGAAAGAAGCTGCACAATACCATCTTGGTAATACTTACAAAACAGTGGCAGGGGATGGACTTAATCTGTTGTAAAACAAATTATAAACAAAAGTATTGTAATATTATGCAGGTTTCTCTCTTGGTATTAATTATGTACTTTTTTTGCAGGAACTAAAAGGCAATATCAGAGTATTTTGTAGGGTCCGACCCTTTCTGTCGGACGCTGATTCTAATGGTCAGGAAGAAGCCATTATTTCTTATCCATCATCCGTGGAAAATGCTGGGCGTGGTATTGATTTAATGAATCAAGGTGAATTGTGCTACTCACACATATGCTGATTATACTTTGATAGTTTCTTGTGTCAAATCTAACGAGGCATTATGCCTTTGGTTTTGCATTTGTAGGTCAGAAATGTTCTTTCTCATATGACAAGGTTTTCGATCACAGCGCTTCGCAAGATGATGTGTTTGTGGAAATGTCACAGCTAGTCCAAAGTGCGCTTGATGGATACAAGGTAATAATCTTTCAATACAAAATTAAGTGCTGTTGCTATTGCCTGGTTGCGACTTGGAATTGACATTCATTTTCTTCTAGTAACTAGGCCGTAGCAGCGTCTGTTAGAAGAGTTTTATTTTAGTATCTGTCATATTCCAATGGTATCTGTGTTTTTTCCACCACCGCCACACATAGAAACTGCAATTTGATATGCACATTCTTTTACAAATGTTTATTCTTGTGCTCTTGTGGTATGTGAAAAAATAGTTAACTAATCACACACATTCTAATCACTTCTATGTCACTGTCATCCTGGAGGCTCAAGCTTATTTATAGATTTCAAGACCTATTTTATTTGCATGCCTCTGCAATATTTATTTCATTTCAGTTAGGGCCTGTTTGGGACCGCTCCGCTTCACCAAAATCAGTTTCGCTTCACTAAATTCATTTTGGAGCAGTTTCATCCAGAAGTTGTAGCACTATTCAAGAAAATGTTTGGCTTCCTTCTAGCTCCAGCTTCAAGAATGGAAAATTTGGTGGAAAGGATCTATTTGATTGGTTGAGGGGGGAGAAACGAAGGGGTATCCACTTACTGGTGGCAGTGGTGGGTAATTTCCACCCAACTTCAACTTCTAGAGTTTTTTGGAGCACCCCCTAAAGAGCTTCATAAAAAATTAGAAGTTCTACCCCAGATTCTAGTTTTTTTGTGGAGCGGCATATCGTGGAGCTACCCTGTTTGGCTCGTGTTTTCTGAAGCGAAGCTGAATTTTAAGGAGCAGAGCAGTCCCAAACAGGCTCTTAATATGATAGCTGTTATGCTTAATTTACCTTTGCATGGTACAGGTATGCATATTTGCATATGGTCAAACAGGGTCAGGTAAAACTTATACAATGATGGGTAAGCCAGGCCGTGATCAGAAAGGTATCATACCTCGATCTTTGGAGCAAATTTTCAAGACCAGTCAGTCTCTAGAATCTCAAGGATGGAAGTATTGTATGCAGGTTAGTCCGTGCATTACATTGCAATCTAGCTCCTGCAATATTATATTATCCATGTTGTTACTAAGACATTTACACACAGGCGTCAATGTTGGAAATATACAATGAGACAATTCGTGACTTGTTAGCACCAGGCCGCTCCAGTAGTGAGATGCCTGGCGGTAAACAATACACAATAAAGCATGATTCCCAGGGAAACACAACAGTCTCCGATCTTACAACTACTAATGTGTTCAGCACTGGTGATGTGACGTCTCTTCTAGAGAAAGCATCTCATAGCAGGTATACAGTTGGTTGCCGAACAAAAAACTTGTGCTCAATAATTATCTTCTGAATCTAATTTGATGCACCACACTTAAACAGGTCTGTAGGTAAGACCCAAATGAACGAGCAATCTTCCCGGAGTCATTTCGTCTTCACACTAAAGATATTTGGATCAAATGAGGTAGGTCACTTCTCTCAGCTTTGAGTTTAACAAACACTGTCTGAAGCTTTACAAAATCATTATGCCAACAGCTACTGACATTCTTCTAGCAGTATGCTATTTTTTTTGCAAAGGTTTTGCTTAGTAAGTGAACACGGATATTGAAAACTGAGAGTAATATGGTGCTTATCTGATTGCAGAGCACAGGCCAACAAGTGCAAGGTGTGCTGAACTTGATTGATTTGGCCGGGAGTGAACGGCTTACTAAAAGTGGCGCAACAGGTGAACGCTTGAAGGAAACTCAGGTGAGCAGTTCAGCATGAAACCTTAACTATGTTGGTGGGATTTGGTGATAATGATGCCACGGATTTAACTGACGTGTTTGTTGATGTTTCAGGCCATCAACAAGAGCCTGTCAGCTCTCAGCGACGTTATCTTTGCGATTGCGAAGAACGATGACCATGTGCCCTTCCGGAACTCAAAGCTCACATACCTCTTGCAGGTGAGTGCCCTCTGCTGCATAAGTAACAACCCATATGTATAAACGACCTGCGAACAACTTCTTACATTGACTTGGCGTTGTTGCAGCCTTGCCTTGGCGGGGACTCGAAGACGCTCATGTTCGTCAACGTCTCGCCCGAGGCGTCCTCGGCCGGGGAGACTCTCTGTTCCCTGAGGTTCGCGTCGAGGGTGAACGCGTGTGAGATCGGGGTGGCGAGACGGCAGACGCAGTCCAAGTCCTCCTCGGATAACAGTAACAGGCTGAGCTACGGGTGAACTCTGTCATGTCTGTCAACGGCCATCGTGGCCTGATGTTGATGTGATACTGCCTGCATAACGAGCTAAGCTAGCAGCTCTGTGGGCCAACTTGGCCACGAGCGTGCTGGCGACGCGGCGCGGCTGGCCTCTGGTATTAGTAACATGTACAGTCAGTAGGGAGAGTGGCAGAGCATGCGCTGTGGCATTGAGAGCAGGAGAGAACCTCTGCTTCCTGCCATGATAATTCGTCTTCTGTTTGTAGTAGCTGATTGATTTGAGATTTATTGAGTAATGTTAACTGGCGCTATATTCTTTCTGTGTGACTTGAAGAATGAATCCATGTGCTGATAATATGATTGCGCGTCCATCAGTGTGTCTGCGATTCCGTTTTATAAGGGGTGGAGCCAGGATTTGACCGTAGGAGAGGGGGGCACTCTGTTTTAGGTTTCTTTGAGAGACAACATATATATGGGAATACTCCATAAAAGGGGGATATGGAGTTCCTGGATGCATTGTTCAAGCGTGACTATCGAGTCCATGTTTGTGTTAATGAATCAATGTTTAGTACAAGAAAAATAATAGCAAAGAAATCAAATATAGAAGAGAGAAGTGTATATCAACCGTCAACTCTTTGGTCGGTCTAATATACAACCCTCATCTATTATACCGTCTAAGTTGCACCCTCCAACTATCAAAACCAGACGAATTACCCCCCTGTCTCGCCTTGACCCTGGTTTTGGTCCAGTCAGCACATGTTGACCAGGTCAACTCGTCCAGTCAGCATGCCATGTCAACAATGAAATGAATATATAATGCATAAATCGATAATTTGAAAAATATCCTAATCTGCTGGTCAAAATTTGGCAGCATTTTGGTGCCATTTGGTACCATTTGAGCATCATATGAACAAATAAAAAGGCTTGAACAGAACTGGTCACACATACATATATATAGGTCTGAAACACACATACATAGGTCTCACATACATATAGATAGGTCTGATACACACAAAGGTCTCACAAATAGGTCTGACACATATGTCTCACATAGATAGGTCTGATCGACACCCAACCTCACAAGCACACAAATAACTCTCAATTTTCAAATCCCAGCAAGCTTCGAAACCGCTCTTGTCTTTGATAAATAAACTACAAAGGTGTTTCTTATTACATCTCATCCGAGTGAGTACTTAGCATATTTGGCCTTGCCAGTCCCCTTGCCTTTGTTACTGCATTGCTACTGCTCCTCTCTTTGGTAACTTTGCTGCTAGTTGTCGCGCGAGAAGTACCAGCGCAAACATTGACATTCACATTCGAGCTTCCATGTACATTGAAGGTATTTCCAGAGAAATTATTTGACCTACTGTTGTTATTAGTTGGCGCCTTTCTCTTCGCTTGTCTTGGTGGTGCCATCTCCTCGTTGGCCCTTCTTTTGTGTGAAGTGCTTTGTTGTGAACTCTGTAATAGAACAATTAGATGTACTACATTATATCAGAAGTGGTACAAAAAAGAAAGTACGGCAGAAAAATACGGTGAACGAGCTTACCAGAACAGGTGCTTCACTTGGTGGACGAGCACTTTCCCTAGGAGCACTAGGAGTAGCAGAAAGTGGAGCAGTACACTAGGAGCAGAAGCAGATGGAGCACTAGCACTAGGCACTCCATTTCTTTGTTTGCAAGTTGTTTTGTTGTGTCCACTTTGCTTGCACAAGCTACACTTGATCACTGTGCCAACCTTGCTAACTTTGCTAGTCTTGGGTTTTTCTTCCTCTTCTCTTGTTCTACACTTCTTTTTCCTACCAGGCATATTGATGTGCCCAGGTGCTTTTGGTTTTGGTCTCTGAGACATAGGCCATGCAGCTCTTCCCTCAAGAGGTTGCAGACAATAAGCATAAGTTTTTTTGAAATTATCCACGCTGTAGCAATCAGCAATGTAATCATCCAATTTGTTTGTAGTGCAGTGTATGCAGCTGATGGCATGAGAGCAAGGAAGGCCTGACAACTGCCAATACCTACAACTACATGTCATGTCATGGAATCTGACAGTGTCCTATGTACTCTTGTCTTCACTTCATATGCATCATTGCCATTAAAAATTGCATGACAATAAGCAAAATAATCTATGCTTTTCTGTAGCTTCTTCAGTACTTTTGGACAGATGATGCCAGTCCAACTTTCCATCTCACTTCTCATTTCTTGTATCCTGATCATAATTTGCTGCCTAATTGTTTCGAACATTGTTATCACAGGATATAATCTAGCCTCAACTATCCATTTGTTAAAAGTTTCAGAAATGTTGTTGTCCACAGAATCACTACAACTTCCTAACCTGAACCAAGCCCTGCTCCAGTGTTGTGGGTCTGTGTTCATAACATCCCTTGCTCCATCAGGTGTGCATTGTGCTAACTTGGCCCTTGCAAGATTGAACAACATTGTGCAAGGTGCATTTGCACAAGCCCAGAGTAGCTTTTGCCTGTCCTTGGACAGAATTCTCTGTAAGCTCAAGGTTGCTCGATCTAAAAAGGACATTGCTTCTTTGCCCCCCACATACTGTATTGTCTTCCCGTCATTGATAAATTCCCAATTGAAATGAAAATGGACAGCAATACGATCTGTTGGATCCATAACCTATAAAATAAATGAGATCAAATCACTTTGTTGCAGAGGACCCAAATCATCCCTAAGTGAGCCTTATGAACTATTCTATGAAAGACGGAGAAGATGGTAGAAGTGGGCGGGGGAATATTGCTCACCTAATTCTTCGCGTCCTCAACCTCGCGTCCGAGCGCTGGAAGAACTTGGCAAGCTATGGCGGCGACGATACTTCACCGTCGAGATCAACCTAGGGGCTGCGGGCTCTGCTTGGAATTGGTGTAGGAGCTCTGCCCGTGGAGGGGATAACTGGAGGAGGCGGCGGCAGCGTTAGATCGGCCGGTGGCGGGAGCAACTCAGGCGGCGGTGAGGAGAGACCGGGGCGGCGGCGTTGGTCTCCTCGGGAGAGATCGGGGCGGCGGCGTTGGTCTCCTCGGGAGAGACCGGGGCGGCGGTGGGGAGAGATCAGGGCGGCGGCGCTGGTTTCCTCAGCGCCAGGCGGCGGTGGGGAAATCTGAGAGAGAGATCGAACGAGAGAAAGGGGGTGCTCGGGATGTGTAGGTTAAGTCAGACGTGGCATGCTGACTGGACGAGTTGACCTGGTCAACATGTGCTGACTGGACCAAAACCAGGGTCAAGGCGAAACAGGGGGGTAATTCGTCTCTGTTTTGATGGTTGGAGGGTGCAACTTAGACAGTATAATAGATGAGGGGTGTACATTAGACCGACCAAAGAGTTGAAGGTTGATATATGCACTTCTCTCAATATAGAACGGAAGAAAAGAGCAAAAAGAAGACAAACATGTAAAAGGAGCTTGCTGGGTGTAACACTCGGTAAAGTCATGTTTTTTTTTCTTATTGATGGGGATAAGAATAATGCTTATTTTCATGCTCTAGCTAACCATAGACGTAGAAAAAACCATTTATCCGAATTAATTGGAGAAAATGGTCCTGTTTATACTACTCAGGAAATTTTAGGTGTGGCTAATACCTATTACAAAAATATGTTTTCTTTTGAAACTAAGCATAACATCTGTCTTGGACCTTCCTTTTGGGAGGAAGATGAACTGGTTACTCAGGAAGAGAATGATCATTTGCAAAAAAACTTTTCTGAAGAGGAGATCAAAGAGGCAATTTTTGGGTCTTATGCCCATGGTGCCCCCGGCCCGGATGGTTTATTTTTTTGTTTTACTAAACCTTTTGGGAGGTGGTTAAAACTGACTTTATGGCCCTAGTCAGAGACTTTGAAGAGGGTAAGTTGGATTTACAACGTTTGAACTTTGCCCTAATTATTCTCATTCCCAAAGAACCTGATGCTAGGGAAATGAAGAAGCTCAGACCTATTAGTCCGAGTAACTGTGGTATTAAATTTTTTCTAAAGCCATGACCAATAGGGTTTCCCCATTGGTCGTAGATTGATTTCCTCTAACCAAACTGCGTTCATTAAGGGGAGATACATTTTGGAGAGCGTGGTTATGGCTCATGAAGTGATCCAGGAGATTAAACAATCAGGCTCGAAGGGTTTAGTTCTTAAGCTAGACTATGAAAAAGCATATGATAGAGTTAGTTGGGATTTCCTGTTTGATATGCTTCATTTGAGAGGTTTTGGTTCAAAGTGGATTGCTTGGATCAAAAGTACTCTCATCAACATCACCTTTAGTGTGAGAATCAATGATACTACTGGCGGAAAATCAATTCAGCTCCCGGGTGCATTTGCACCCGGGGCCATTTTTGATTTTTTTCAAATGTCGAAAAAATTGAAACAAAATTTTTTTGTCATCTTTGTCACATATAAATGCGACCCGCAAAACTTGAGACAAAAATTCTAATCATTTTGGCTTGCGCAAAAAAAAAACAAATCAAAGACCAAATGTCACCTCAAAATGTCACCCAAAATTTGTTTTTTTCACCGACGAAACACCGCTGCTCCGTTCCGCGTGAATTTCGTCAAGCATGTTTGCGACACCAACATGATCATCTACAATTTTTTTCAGATTTTTTTGAAAACATTTAATTTGTTTTTTCGCGGTACTGTTCATTCGGGTGCAAATGCACCCGGGAGCCAAAACGCCTCCCTACTTTGTAGGGGGGAAAGGTCTCAAGCAAGGGGATCCAGACTCCCCTCTGTTGTTTAACTTGGTTGCTGATGTTTTTACTAAAATGCTTACAAAAGCTACTTCTCAAAACTTAATCTCTGGGCTTCTGCCCCATGTGATCCCTGGAGGTGTGGTTAGTCTGCAATATGCAGACGACACTATACTCTTCTTGGAAAACTCTGTTCACAAAGCAAGAAACTTTAAATGGCTTTTGTCATGTTTTGAAAACCTATCTGGTATGAAAATTAACTTCCACAAAAGTGATCTCATGACTATTTAATGTGGATGATGCAGTTGCCAATGAGTTTGCACAAATTTTCTGTTGTAAAAAAGGCTCATTCCCTATTAAGTATTTGGGAGTGCCTCTGCACTATGATAAACTAAAAAGAGAAGACCTCCAACCTATCATCAACAGAATCATTAAAAGCATTTCTGGCTGGCTGGGGAGATACCTCACCTATAAAGGAAAAATTATTTTGCTGTGTGCTTGTGTGATTAGCATCCCTGCTTACTTGACGTATGTTATCAAATTTCCTAAGTGGGCAATCAATGCCATTAATTTTCAAATGGCTCATTTCTTTTGTGGGAACTTGGGAGATCAACACCAAATACCACCTGGCCAATTGGGGCTTACTAGGAAAAAGGAATTTGGAGGTTTGGGGATTCCCAATATTAAAGAATATAATATGGCCTTGCTAGCTTCCTGGGGTAAAAGATTCTTTGATAATCCTGACTCGGACTGGACTAAACTCCAATGGGAAGCCGAAGAGTGCTCTTCGGCCAACGGAAAGGCGAAGATACTATCTTCGGCCCAGCTGGGTACTCTTCGGCCAACGGGAGGCTGAAGAGCTCACTTCGGCCAACGGTAGACCAAAAAGTCCCTCTTCGGCCAACAGAAGGCCGGCGGGGTCATAGTTTTGATTTTTATGCATTAATGCGTATATTCCAAATTTGCTATAAAAATCATAATAGTTTCAACAAAAAAAATCTAAATTTGAACCCAGACGCGCACACCGGATAAAGAAAATCAAGCGATACAGCTATGCGAATAATACACACAGTGTGTGGTGCTAAAATCCCAATCAAATTTGACATAAAGAAAATCAAGTGATCGAGATAGCATGAGAATAATACACACAGCGGGTGCTAAAATCCCAATCAAAACTGACTTAAATAAAAAACAGTTGTTATCAGCAGCCCAACTTGACATAAATAAGAAGCTAGCAGTTGCCAAAAACAACACGCTTTTAAAGGACCAAACGAAAGAGAATGCACATTCACTCGTGTTAATCATATCACTATCAAGGTGATGCCGGGGCGGAATATAATTGTCACATGGATGGCAAATGTGGCAAACTGAACTGTTCATATTCTACATCTAAAACGTACTCCGTCCATTTCAAATTAAGTGTCTTAATTTTGTATTAATTTTAGTACAAAGTTATACTAAACTACCGGTTGCCAGAGCCACCTCCGGGCGAGATAGACGAATGGCCTGGATGGGTTTTGGGGCGCTGGCGTGGGCTCTATGGACCACAAGAAACAAGGCTTTGATAGAGGGAATGTACATCAAACACCCGGCTGATCTATTATATAAACTGGTGTCTTTCTTGCAGCTCTGAAAACCTCTGTCAAGGGCGCAAGACAGAAGACACGTGGAGTGACTCGCAGCAAAGGTGCGAGCAAAGTGTACCGAGCTTCGTCGAGCAACACAAGGGGCACCTCCGGCATGACACCTGACTATGCTACCTCGAGAGCCCGATATTTCCCCTTTTGGCTGGGCGCTGCGTCGCTTATCTTCGCCTTCGGGCTTGTATCGCTTGTATTTTCTTTTCCGTACTTCATGCTACTTATTCGGTTTGGAACTCGTGTTGGATCTGTAAGGGCCTCAGTCTAAGGCCGGGCAAGCGCCTCTTTTCTAAAAAAAAGTTATACTAAATTTGAGACACTTATTTTGGGACGGAGAAAGTACATAACAACAACAACGATGACGACGACAACAACGACGACGATGACTTTCCCTATTTCAATGAACTGAGCCTTGCTTTTTTCTCGCTGTCTGACTTCTCAACTAGTCCACTCCCTGGTTGTAATTTTGAGTGACACCCCGTTTTCTAGTTTTAGTTTTCAAGAAATGTCAACTGCTATTACTTATGTAACAATGCAAATATACTACTCTTTTTTGAAGCATTACAAAAAAAGATACACCCTCTGATCCATATTAACTGTCACTGACATAGTATATCACCGACTTAGTACATATTTTTATTACTAAAGTTGTAATACTAAGTCAGCGACACTTAATACGAAATTATTGACCTTTCCCCCAAAAAAGAGCAAAACTACAATGGAATTATTGGCTGTAAATTTTGTTCCCGACAAGAGGGATAATTGGCCTGCATAGCAGTGGCCGTTAATAACCAGCCCAACTAGACATAAATAAGAAGCAGATGTTAACCACCACTGTCAAGTTGGTGTGGGCCGGAATATAAGTTTTTTCCACGTAATATCAAATTCCTACAAGATTCCCGCGCAACTTACACTTTGTTTATTGGAAAACCATACTGTATGTGTCCTTTAACAAACCTTTGCTTTGTTTAGCATGGTATATACGCTTTGCTTATACTCCCTCCGTTCCTAAATAATTGTCTTTCTAGAGATTTCAACAAGTGACTACATACGGAGCAAAATGAGTGAATGTATGCTCTAAAACATGTCTACATACATCCGTATGTTGTAGTCCATTTGAGATGGCTAGAAAGACAATTATTTAGGAACGGAGGGAGTATGTAGCATTTGGAGAGCAAGAATGGAAGCCCGGAAAATATTCTGTAGCAACCAACATACAAGCAGCAAGCAACCAAAGTATGAGAACATCCCACGCAGCGTTCCTCTTGCTCTTCGTCCTATCGTGCTCCCGCGGCGCCTACTCCGGTGGCGGCCGGAGCCGCTTCACCTCCATGATCAGCTTCGGCGACTCCTATGCCGACACGGGTAACTTGGTCAGGTGGGCTGATCCCGTCCTTCCCGGCCCGAACCCATTCAACAACCTCCCCTACGGCGAGACCTTCTTCGGCTACCCCACCGGGCGCGCCACCGACGGCCGCCTTGTGCTGGACTTCATCGGTAACCTAACCACAAATGCACTGCCAAACTTAGTCAATCTCTGTTGATCCTGACTAGCTAGAAGACATATGGACAGGGAGCTTGCATATAACGGTGCTTCATTTTGCAGCTCAGGCTTTGGGTCTGCCTTTGGTGCCGCCGTATCTCGCCAAGGGGAGCAACTTCTCCGCCGGAGTAAACTTCGCCGTGGCAGGAGCGCCGGCTCTGAACCTGACATACCTGCAGGGACAGAATTTGACCGTGGAACCTCCGATCAAGCGCTCCCTCCACGATCAGCTCGACTGGTTCCAGAAACTAAAGCCTTCGCTCTGCAAGGGTAGGCAGCTGCTAATTATACATCAGTCCTTAATCACCACATGATTTTCATGTCCAAGTGAAGTGATTTAGCTCGTCGTACGTCCATGGCATGTGCAGGAAAAGGTGCTGATTGCTTCGGGAGCTCCCTGTTTGTCATGGGAGAGTTTGGGGGAAATGACTACAACTTCCTTATGTCGTCCAACAGGACCGTGGAACAAGCCAGAGTTTATGCTCCTCAAATTGTTGACAGCATCTCCCGAGGCGTAGAGGTACTACGGATGGAAGTCAACTCTTCCTTTAATTCCCACGACTAACCACATCCTGCACATGTTTTTCTCTTTTGACTTTTTGTATTCTGTAACGCAACGTAAGGCTTTTGCGTGAACATTTAATTTCTAAACTAATTAAACTTTTTTTAATGAGTCAACAAGACTATTGAAATATATATTTTGGCACTATGATAATGTAAAGTATGTTAATTGTAAAGTTATTTTTGTGAACTGAATTAAAGAAATAAGTACTCCTTCTGATCCAAAATAAGTGTCGTCGTTTTGAACTGGAGCTAGTTCAAAACTACAACACTTATTATAGATCGGAAAAGTATATTTTTCGTCCCTTAACTTTTGACGAAGTCTAGATTTAGTCCCTCACCTACAAAACCGGACAACTTGCATCCTTAACTTTTGAAACCGGACAAGTTTAGTCCCTAGTCTCAGCTGACCCGGTATCGTTGCTGACTCGGTGTGGTTTTGACCGGTCATTGTCCACGTGGCAGCATATCTCTCTCCTTCCTTCTTCTCACATTGGCTTACTGAGACATTTCATCAGACACCTAGCACGCATTGCCTATGCCGACCACGACCAAACAGCGGTGGCTAGCTACTCCCGCCGGTGCTCACGTGGCTCGTGCACGTGCACCACGCCGTGGACGGCCTGGCCGGCGCCCTGTGCGCCGGCGTGCTGCTTCGCTTAGGCCAAAAAAAAAGCCACGGTTGGAGCCAGTGCAGCGTTCGAGGAAAACGCCCATCGTCCACCAGCCGTTGTCGCCTGATTTGATCGGGACTCCTTCATTAACCACGCCTCCATCCAGCTCCGTTGCACCACACAGCTTCATGCATGGCACTGTGGCACCACGCTATGTGCACAGGTATACACCAATGCACAGATGTGGATGGCTGCTTGCTGGCTCACCAATCCGCGTATACCAACGCCGTCCACAAGCAAGCTACGCGTACGCGACGCACCAGCCAAGCATCATGTCTACAGTGGATTCTCCTGGCTTCCTCATGCTGGCACGTCGCGCGCCATGTGCACTGGTCGGCAGGAGTACGCTCTGGCCAATGCGCGTTCGTGAGGCCGTGTGCAACAGAATGATCGCTGGTGTGTTCCCTCGCGGATGCAGAGCTGCTCGTGCTGCTTCGCTAGCCTGAAGTTGTAGCCTTCTGCTGTCGTCCACATGCCCTGACTTCACGAGCGAGCGAATTGATCATCCGAGAGCACGGGAGTTCACACGCACGCCGGTGCGCCAGCTTGTCCGCCACCAGCCGCACCACGCCCACCACCGTCACCTTGGAGAGGTCGTACGGGAGCTCCGCGCGCCCGCCCAACATGCCCGTGGTGCTACCTCGTCCCGCTGCTACTGTGCGCCAGATGGAGATGGCGGACGCGCTCTTGAGCTTCTGCTCGTCGCCCCTGCACTGGGTTCCCCTGCCCGTGCACCCCGGACCACGTGCTCCCAGGCAGTGGAGAAGAGAAGTCGAGGACGAGCACGAGGTAGCGCCACCGCGCGCGTGGCTTGCCTGCATGCTCCGTGGCCTGGCCGTGGGACGTAGTGCATGTAAGGTGTTCGATGAAATACCTCAATAAGCTAATATGAGAAGAAAGAAGATTAGGAGAGAGAAATACTGTCACATGGACGAAGACCGGTCAAAACCATGCTGAGTCAGCAGCGATACCGGGTTTGCGCAGACAAGGGACTGAACATGTCCGGTTTTAAGAGTTTTGATTGCAAGTTGTCTGGTTTTGAAGTTGAAAGACTAAATCTAGACTTCGTGAGAAATTAAGGGACAAAAAGTATATCTTTCTCTAGATCGGAGGTAGTACTCTTTTTTTTTTGCTTTGCTATAGTACCAGTTCAAATATGTATTTTGAGATGCACTAACCCAAACCGTGGACATGCATTATTAACAACCATATATGTCCTTATCTCTCTTCAGAATTAAATTAGTATGGTGGCTCGCGCAAATGAGTGAGCAGCATCTCTTACTTTCCGAATTTTAATTTGTAATCTTATAACCAATCAGAGTTCTTTTTACATCTAACCAATACGAGTATTGCTTCCATTCTTAAATAAACGACTTGGTAGAAAGTGTGGCGTCAAAAGTTTTTACTACTGATTAATATATAAAATTTTCAAATTTGTAAGTAAATCCCGACGTTATACATTTGTTTTTAAGAAAGGAGGGAGTGTTTAGCATAATTTAAATAGACGACATGCCAACCCGAGCGACTGCACACCAGCTCAAAAATACTTTGGATCCGAACACATCGTACATGTTATAGTATGACTCAAGATAAACTAAGGAACTGATAACCCTCTACAGATACTGATCCAGCATGGCGCCAAGTACATAGTTGTGGCAGACATCTTCCCGATTGGCTGCCTACCGGCAATTCTCACGATGCTCGCTAGCCCAAACAGCATGGAGTATGATGGGCACGGATGCCTGAAGAGTATGAACAAGCTGGGACGCTACCAGAACTCTCTCCTCCGACGACGGATCAAGGTGCTACGGTACAAGTACCCACATACGAAGATCATTGCCACCGAGTACTACCGACCGGTCCTTGCATTCATACAAAAGCCGAGACATTTTGGTGAGTTGTCTTTTTAAAGTGGATTTAGGGCTTACCAAGTTCAGAATTAAATAGTGCTAGGAGAGTAAAAATGCGATCCACTATGGTTTTTGGCCTGAAACCAATGATTGAATGAAAAAAAAGATAAAGTGATTATTTCATTTGTGCGAGACCTCTGATCTTCCATTCTCGCAAGCCATATGCTTTTAATCACCCATGGCATCTCGCAGGACTGAACAGCAGCACAACCCTTCTCACCTGTTGTGGCGCAGGAGGCCCTCCTTATAACACCGACTTCAACGCAGGGTGCGGACAACCGGGTGCGACGGCGTGCGCAGATCCTTCGGAGGCACTTCAATGGGATAGTTTCCACCTCACAGAATCCGCGTATAGGTTCATCGCCGATGGGTGGCTCCACGGCCCCTACGCGGATCCACTGATAATGGACGTTGCATGCTACTAGTAAGCACACCGTTTGTTTCCTACTTGCGAAAATTAAGATGCACGGGCATGTGTAAATCTCTTTTCCTATATGTGTTATGTATTATTTTTCAGGCAGCAAGATCATTGCTTATATATTACTCCCTCCGTCCATATTTACGTAACATCATCGTTTTTTCGTGCTTGAACTTCGATCAATAGTTTCACCAACAGTACATTGCTTATATGTCATAAATTTTATAACATTGAAAACTAAATCCCCAATATGGTATGTGGTCAGCCATGTGTCAAATATCATGCTATTTTGATCAAAGTTAAAGAGTAGACGCACCTTTCTTTTTCTTCTCTTGCTAGTTCATCCATGATCTCTTGCTATTAAGTGTCTTCAGTTGAGAAAGAATAAATTGAATTATATAATGATTTCTTATGTCGTTTTATGGCCTACCTTATTTGTCAATTTGTTTTAGATTATTAAAAAAACATCTTATTTAGCTGGAAACTAGCTCAAGATCGTTACAAGCTGATCACGAGTCACTTTGTACAGCTCAACCTTGACCTTCGCTCAATTTGAGCTCGCTCAAATTTTAGTGTAAGTTGAGTTGAGCCTAAGATAACTTGCTCGAACTTGACTCATTTGTAGCCCTAGCTGTAGCCAGCGGAAGCTTGCATGCGTGTTGGTTGCTTAGCCAGAATAATACTCGTGCATGTGGTTGAGGATTGGATCGAAGAAAATACTGAAGGAAATATGCCCTAGAGGCAATAATAAAGTTGTTATTTTATATTTTCTTATATCATGATAAATATTTATTATTCATGCTAGAATTGTATTACCCGTAAACTTGATACATGTGTGGATACATAGACAAAACACCGTGTCCCTAGTAAGCCTCTACTAGACTAGCTCGTTAATCAAAGATGGTTAAGTTTCCTAACCATAGACATGTGTTGTCATTTGGTGAACGAGATCACATCATTAGGAGAATGATGTGATGGACAAGACCCATCCGTTAGCTTAGCATATTGATCGTTCAGTTTTATTGCTATTGTTTTCTTCATGTCAACTACATATTCCTTCGACTATGAGATTATGCAACTCCCGGATACGTGAGGAATACCTTGTGTGCTATCAAACGTCACAACGTAACTGGGTGATTATAAAGATGCTCTACTGGTATCTCCGAAGGTGTTTGTTGGGTTGGCATAGATCGAGATTAGGATTTGTCACTCCGAGTATTGGAGAGGTATCTCTGGGCCCTCTCGGTAATGCACATCATAAGAAGCCTTGCAAGAAAAGTGACTAATGAGTTAGTTACAAAGATGATGTATTATGGAACGAGTAAAGAGACTTGCCAGTAACGAGATTGAACTAGGTATGTGGATACCGACGATCGAATCTCGGGCAAGTAACATACCGATGGACAAAGGGAATAACGTATGTTGTCATAACGGTTCGACCGATAAAAATCTTCGTAGAATATGTAGGAACCAATATGTGCATCCAGGTTCCGCTATTGGTTATTGACCGGAGAGGTGTCTCGGTCATGTCTACGTAGTTCTCAAACCCGTAGGGTCCGCACGCTTAACGTTCGATGACGATATAGTATTATATGAGTTATGTGATTTGGTGACCGAATGTTTTTCGGATTTCCGGATGAGATCACGGACATGATGAGGAGTATCGAAATCGTCGAGAGGTAAAGATTGATATATAGGACGACAGTATTCGGACACCGGAAGTGTTTTGGAGGGTACCGGGTACTTATCGGGTCACCTGAAAGGAGTTTCGGGCACCCCAGCAAAGATATATGTCTTATGGGCCAAGTGAGGGAACACACCAGCCCTGGTGTGCCCCTATAGAAGCCAGCCCTATGAGGAGAAGGAAAGAGGGGAGGGCAAGGAAAGTGTGGATTAGGATTCCTACTTCCTTCCCTCTCCCCCCTCTTTCCTTCCACCTAGATTATATATGGCAGGGGGGCGGCTTGGGAGGGACTCCAAGTAGGATTCATCCTACTTGGGCGCCTCCTATGGCTGCTCCTCCCTCCCTCCCACCTATATATATGAGGAGGGGGCGCCTAGCACAAGACAGACAATTGCCTAGCCGTGTGCGTCGCCCCCCTCCACAGTTTACACCCTCGGTCATATCTTCGTAGTGCTTAGGCAAAGCCCTGCGAGGATCACTTCACCATCATCGTCACCACGCCGTCGTGCTGATGGAACTCATCTACTACCTCGGCGTCTTGCTGGATCAAGAAGGTGATGGACGTCACCGAGTTGAACGTGTGCATAACTCGGAGGTGCTGTGCATTTGGTACTTGACCGGTCGGAGCTAGAAGAAGTTCGACTACATCAACCGCATTGTCAAACGCTTCCACTTACGGTCTAAAGGGTACGTAGACACACTCTCCCCCTCCTTGCTATGCATGTCCATGGATAGATCATTGCGTGTGCATAGAATTTTTTTTTTGTTTTCCATACAACGTTTCCCAACAAATACTCGTGCCCGTTGGTTGTTCATCCTTGCGTACATTGGTAACCTCATCTGGGCTTATTGTTTATGTTTCTCTATCAAGGTAAATATACACCTCCCGCAAAAACAGGAACATATACACCGAATTATATTGTTGCTCTTTTGCTATTGAGCACTCGCCTGATTATTTTTAGTTCAGTTAATTTTTTTCGTGTTTTTATAGGTGTTTGGTTTTTTTTCTTATCTTTTTTAGTCAGTTTTCCTTTTTTTTTCTTTATGTATATGTGTGGATGTTGGGGGTGGGTGTAAATTGTTATAAACATAATAACTATACAATACATTTGCAAAACAAATTAGATTATAAAAATGCACTATTATATGCATATTCTTATATTACAAAAAAACAATTTACATGCCAATTGTGTGTAAATATTTTCCTTCATTTGTTTTAATTTTTTCTTCATTAAGGGTGATATCAAGCCACTAATTCATTATTTATTAAAAAATATTTTTTAGCTAATGTTTAGATTTTGCTTTTAGTATAGGGTAAGACCAATACTCCTAACTATTATTATTTTCATATTCTTTCTTCATTAAGGGCGATATCATTGCCCCTAATTTATTCTTTCTTAGGAAATTTCATTTCTTGTCTTTGTTTTAGTTTAGTTTAGTTTTAGTGTATGGGGGAGAAGAAGGCAGCTGAGACTTTGGATCTCGATAAAGCAAAATACGAGAATATATATATAGTAAGATTATTCATCACCCATGGCTTCACCCGAGGTAATCTTACGGTCATTTCATAAATAAACTATATTTGGAACACAAATAGTTACAATTATATTGATACAGTACGTAAAATTTGGCATCAGAAAAAAAAGGTCATAAGAGTAGAAAAAACATGCATTTTATGTATATTTTACACAATGTTTTTACATAACATAAAATATTTTTTACGGTGATTATATATTTTCTTACATTCTCTTTTTACGCATGAAAGAAGAAAAAAATTATGGAACGTAAAATTACAGTGCATTGATGTTAAAATAGAGGGAGTGGGGGGGGGTGGTGGTGAAGGATAACAGTTCAACACCTAGGGTGACGAATATTTGAAAATGTTAAAATAGCATTCGGAAAAATGTTGAATGTGTATAGAAAATTGTTGATCATGTTTTAAAAATGATGAAATTTTTTGATCGTGAGTATATAAATGTTAATCAAGCATGTTGAAAAAAATATTGAACAAGTATTTAAAAAATGTTAATCAAGCATTCGGGAAATATTAAATGTGTATAGAAAAATGTTGACCATGTATTAAAAATGATGAATTTCTTTGATCATGTATATAAAATATTAATAAAGCATTTGAAAAATGCTGAACAAGTATTTTAAAAATGTTAATCAAGCATTTGGAAAAAGTTAAATGTGTATAGAAAAAATTGATCATGTATTAGAAAAATTTGGAAATCCCCAAAAAATTGTAGAAATATTTGATCATTTATATAAAAATGTTAATCAAGCATTTTAAAAATATTGAACAAGTGTATAAAAATGTTAATCAAGCATTTGAAAAATGTTGAATGTGTAAAGAAAAATTGTTGGCCAGTATTAAAAATTGTTAACCTTTTATTTGAAAACTGTTAATCATGCATTTCGAATATATTCAAAATGTATAGGAAAAATGTTGAATGTTAATTTTGTATTGGAAAAATGTTTAAAGTATGTATAGGAAAATGTTGACCACGTATTACAAAAATGTTTAATTTATATTGGAAAATATTAGACGTGTATTAGAAAAATGTTGTTGGCATGTACAAAAAATGTAAAATAATAACCAAAGAACAAACAAAACCGAAAAAGGTAGTAAAATAAACAAAAGAAACATGAAATTGAAAATATGCCAAAATAATGAAAAAATGGAGAATAAAAAAATAATTAAAAAATGGCTCGAATAGCCTCAAGTAGGAGGAGCCTCTACAACTTACCACGATAAGTACCCTGGCGGAGTGACTAGCAGCACCCGTGATCTCCTTGGGCACTAGGGATCGATCCCCGCTTCTCCCATTTGCAAGAGTTCCCTCTCGTCTTGCTTAATGCGAGATATAGACGCTGCGAAATCTAATCGGGTGTAGGGCAGGCAACAGATCAATTCTTACGAGTCACACGACCCCCGACCCAGTGTAATTCTGGACCCCTGATGGGCTGGGCCAAATCTGTGATGCAAATAAAGGTGCAACAAAACAAATGCACTACATGAGATGAAAGTACCACTAAAAACATGAGATGTACACATCTATCTATCTATCAAGCGAGGGTTTGCAGCGCCGCCAGGAATTGTTTGGTCCCCTCGCCTCCAGCTGCCATCTTGGCGCCTAGAGGTGGGGGGGCTCGCATCTTCAGAGTACTACGGTCTTCATCATCGTCTAGTGATCATCGTATTTTGTGAGAATAAATTTACTCTCGTTCTTTTGGCGATGCCATGAGGTTAGAGAGTTTTCTGTCCTCGCAGATCCGATTATTCGGATCTGATGAGTTTATCTTGGTGTGTCAAACTTTTTCTGTTGGTTTGATTTTTTGTGAAGTTGAAGTGTTTCATCGATATCATGGTGAAGGTTTTGTGATCCGACGTCATGCACTTCTAGGGGATCATCCCCGGCCCAAGTACGTTCATCGATTAAGGTTTCCATCTTTTTGGATGGGCGACTCAAGGTGCTTTCAAAAACCATTATTGATAATGTTCGTGCGGGTGAAAGAGTGACCATATCGTTACTCCAGTCTAATTGCAGCCTTTTTACCGAAGTCTTTGGAGTGTTTCTTTTCACAGAGATTGATGCAGCGAAGAAGGTGTTTCCAAGAAATATCATTATAATTCTTAGTCATAGGAGTTACTTTGTATTTTCCTGGATTTTAGATTCGGATCAATGTATCTGTAATTGTTATGAGTATGAATAAAATTGCAGGTGTTTCTAGAAAAAACACTTTAGCTATACGTAAGTTGTCTGAAAAATAATTTTGGGTTAGTCAATGTTTTGGCCATTGATTTTTTGCTTTTAGATTTGTATTGTACTATAAGCTGGCTAAGATTTTGTTTTTAACTGACCACATGCTTGGGTCAGTCAACTTGCCACTGGGCGGAAGCCCACGTATGTTCCCAGTCCTCCCTTCTGCCCCTTTGTGTTTCTTTGAAAGAAATATGTTTTTATGTGTTTCTCCTTTTATTTTTTGTTATTCTTTATTTGTTGGATTTTATTCTTTTCTTTTGTCGGTATTTTTGGGTGTTGGGTGAATGTCAATGTATACATACAAATACTATCAATATGTGCGAAAATTACACTATCGTATGATTGTTATTTGTATACTAAAAAAAGTGCGATTTTAGTGCAAAGTTGTGTGTAAGTTTTTTAAAACTTTTCATCATCTTTTTCTTAAAGAGGAATACCAATAACACTAATTCATTGTTCTTATAAAACTTATTATTTTGATTTTGATTTAGTTGTTATTTCTTTCTCTTTCTTCATTAAGGGTAATAATGATGCCATTGGTTCATTCCTTCTTAGGATTTTCTTTTGCGAAATTTTAGTATTATATGCTTATTCTTGCGTATTTTAAAAAAGCGTAATTTTGTGTATATTGTGTGCAAATCTTGTCATTGTTTGTTTTAGATATTTTTTATTATCTTTGTATTAAAGGGTAATACCAATGTCACACAATTCATTCTTTCTTAGAAAAACTTATTGTTTTGATTTTGTTTTAGTTTGACTTCATTTTCTTTCTTCTTAAAGGATAATACCAAAGCCAGTAATTTATTTTTTCTAGAAAACTTCATTATTTTGATTTTGTTTAAGTTTTTTCTTTTCTTTTTCTTAAAGGGTAATACCATTCCTTAGAAAACTTCATTATTTTCAATTTTGTTTTAGTTTTTGTTTCGAGTTCTGTGTGCCTTAATGGTAATACGAATGCAACTAATTCATTCGTTCTTACTTAGGAAACTTCTTTTTATGCAAATTGCACTATTATATGCTAATTTTGCATACATAGAGAAGTGCAATTCATGTATAAATTGTGTGCAATGTCATTATTTGTTTTTTATTTCATTTTCTTAAAGGTTTATACGAATGCCACTAATTTATTCTTTATAAAACTTCATTTTGAATTTTTTAATTTTATTCTATTTCTTTCTTCTTTATGGGTAACAACAACATCATTGATTGATTCGTTCTTAGGAAACTTCTTTTTTGGAAACCCCACCATCATATGCTTATCTTTAATATTATGGAAACGCACATTTTTTTGTTTAAATTTTCTGTAAATTTTATCATTATTTGTCTTAAAAATTCTTAAATGGTAATACCAATGCCACTAATTTATTTTTTCTTCTGAAACTTCATTATTATTATTTTTGTTTCAATTTCTTACTTTAGTATACTAGTATAGGGATGAGAATGCTAGAGAAAGTAGAAGTTTTTATGTTGTATGATGTTATACATAGGTGTATAGTATTTTTTTTCTTTTTTCTTTGTTTAGTTTAGGAATAAGAGTGTGATTACGTACAAATACGTGATTGAGCATTAGCACTAAGACTAGCCACGATGGAGAGTAACATGCACTATTAACATACAAATACACTAGTAGAAAAGAGGGCTTTGGTCCAGGCCGGGTTAGCCCATTAGTCCCGGTTCAGTCCAGAACCGGGACCCATGGGGGCATTGGTCCCGGTTCGTGAGCCCAGGGGCCGGCCAGGCCACGTGGGCCATTTGTCCCGGTTCGTCTGGACCTTTTGGTCCCGGTTGGTGGGATGAACCGGGACCAATGAGCCTGGCTCCTGGCCCACCACCATTAGTCCCGGCTGGTGGCTTGAACCGGGACAACAGCCTGCCCTTTAGTCCCGGTTCATGCCACGAACCGGGACCATTGAGGTGCCTATATATACCCCTCTCCCGCGAGCAGAGCACTTCACTGCTCTGTTTTTCTCTGGCCGGGGGGGGGGGGGGGGGCTTTGTGGTGCTCTAGCTCACCTCCTATGCAGATGAGGTGTTCGATGAAATGACCGAGCCACACTAGTTAAGCTTTCTCCTCTTGAAGCACGACCTCCGAACTCTATTTTTCCCAAGATTTGTCTAGGTTTATATTAGCGGCCCGTCACGCCGCGTCCCCGTCTTCACTGCGGTCGATCGCCCGCGCCGATCTCGTCGCCGTAACCACCGTGGTGAGCCTCTTGTTCTTATCTTCTTTCTGAAAGAAAAAATTCTTGCTTTAGAGATATATACTTGTCTAATTTTCTTACTATTTTATTGCTTGTTATTATATAGTGCGATGGTTTTGGTATCCGCCCGTCGGCCCTCGTCACATCTATGATTCGGATGTGGTATATATTATCTTTATAACTATTGCTTCATTTATTGTTTATGAAAATTATGCCGACCAACGTGACATAGATTTTATTTATCTAGGAGGTATGTGAATCGGAAATTCCAACCGACCCTATTGTCGAGAGGTTAAATTTAGTTGAAGAAGAAAACAATTTCTTGAAGGAAAAAATAAAAAAAATTGAGGAGGAGAAGATGATATTGGAGTTGCATGTTGCGGATGTCGTCGATGATCACAAGATCAAGATGGATGCAATGCACTTGAAGATTAGAAAGATTAGAAAATATGCCATTCATACCGAGGCTTGGTATCATTATGCCATTGGATCAATTGTTACCTTGGTTGCGATTATGATCGCATTTGTTTTATCATTGAAATGTTTTACATAGTTTCAATGTATGGTTTAATTAATTTAGATGCTCTGCAGAGCTTTATGTTGTTAGATGAGAACTATGTATGTACTTTAGTTTTAATGTGATGATGAACTTCTATTAATTTGGTCACTTAATTATCTATTCATGATGTTCTATAATGGTTTTGACACACTTAATTATATATAATGCACGCAGATGAACCGGCAATGGATGTACGGTGTGAGACACACCTCAAGTACATTAAGGCGTGCATGATTTTCTCAAGTGGCTGAGCCAAACAAGTAGAATGGTTTTATGTGTTGTCCATGCCCTATATGTGGAATCTGAGTCTTACTCGACCAGAAAATCCTTCACACCCACCTGCTTTACAAGGGTTTCATGCCACACTATAATGTTTGGACGAGGCACGGAGAAATAGGGGTTATGATGGAATCTGGCGAATAAGAAGAGTACGATGACAACTATGTGCCCCTGAATACGGTGGCGCTCTTGAACATCAAGAGGAACCAGATGATGTGCATGATGATGCTGCAACGGGAAGCTGCTGAAGATCAAGAGGAACCAGACGATGTGCCCGATGATGATGATCTCCGCGGGTCATTGTCGATGCAAGGACGCAATCGAAAGTCAAAAGGAGAAGCTGAAGTTCGATCGCATGTTAGAGGATCACAAAAAGGGTTGTACCCCAATTGCGAAGATGGCAACACAAAGCTCGGTACCGCATCTTTGGAATTGCTGCGGTGGAAGGCGAGAATGTTGTGCGTGACAAAGGATTTGAGAAGCTACTGAAAATATTGAAGAAGAAGCTTCCAAAGGATAACGAATCGCCCGACAGTACATACGCAGCAAAGAAGGTCGTATGCCCTCTAGGATTGGAGGTGCAGAAGATACATGCATGCACTAATGACTGCATCCTCTATCGCGGTGCGTACAAGGATCTGAACGCATGCCCGGTATGCGGTGCATTACGGTATAAGATCAGACGAGATGACCCTGGTGATGTTGACAGCGAGCCCCCCAGGAAGAGGGTTCCTGCGAAGGTGATGTGGTATGCTCCTATGTTTCAACGGTTGAAACGTCTGTTCAGAAACGGAGAGCATGCCAAGTTGATGCGATGGCACAGTGAGGATCGTAAGAAAGACGGGAAGTTGAGAGCACCCGCTGACGGGTCGCAGTGGAGAAAAATCGAGAGAAAGTACTGGGATGAGTTTGCAAGTGACCCAAGGAACGTATGGTTTGCTTTAAGTGCGGATGGCATTAATCCTTTCTGGAAGCGGAGCAGCAATCATAGCACCTGACCCGTGACTCTATGTATGTATAACCTTCCTCCTTGGATGTGCATGAAGCGGAAGTTCATTATGATGCCAGTTCTCATCCAAGGCCCTAAGCAACCCGGCAACGACATTGATGTGTACCTAAGGCCATTAGTTGAAGAACTTTTACAGCTGTGGAATGGAAACGGTGTACGTACATGGGATGAGCACAAACAGGAGGAATTTGACCTAAAGGCATTGCTGTTCGTGACCATCAACGATTGGCCCGCTCTCGATAACCTTCGGGACATACAAACAAGGGATACCACGCATGCACGCACTGTTTAGATGACACGAAAGTATATACCGGAAGCTGCGGGAAGAATGCGTGCACAGGCCATCGTCGATTTCTTCCGACCAACCATCAATGTCGAAAGAAAGGCAAGCATTTCAAAGCGAGGCAGATCACCGGAAGAAGCCGCCATGCGCACCGGTGATCACGTACTTTCTATGGTCAATGATTTACACGTAATCTTTGGAAAGGGTCCCGGCGGACTAGCTGTTCCGAATGACGCTGAGAAACACGCACCCATGTGGAAGAAGAAATCTATATTTTGGGACCTACCCTACTGGAAAGACCTAGAGGTCCGCTCTTCGATCGACGTGATGCACGCGACGAAGAACCTTTGCTTGAACCTGCTAGTCTTCCTGGGCGTGTATGGGAAGACAAAAGATACACCTGAGGCACGGGAGGACCTGCAACGCTTGCACGAAAAAGACGACATGCCTCCGAAGCACTATGAAGGTCCTGCCAGCTACGCTCTTACGAAGAAGAGAAAGAAATCTTCTTTGAATGCCTGCTCAGTATGAAGGTCCCGAGTGGCTTCTCGTCAAATATAAAGGGAATAATAAACATGCCGAGAAAAAGTTCCGAACCTAAAGTCTCATGACGCCACGTGATTATGACACAAGCGCTTCCGGTTGCATTGAGGGGCTTCTACCGAAAACGTCCGATTAGCCATTGTGAAGCTATGTGCATTCCTCAATGCAATATCTCGAAGGTGATCAATCCAGAAAATCGTACCAACGCTAAGGAGTGATGTGGCGCAATGTCTTGTCGGTTTGAGCTGGTGTTCCCACCATCCTTCTTCAATATCATGGCGCATGTCCTAGTTCATCTAGTCGACGAGATTGTCATTCGGGGCCCATATTTCTACACAATATGTTCCCCTTTGAGAGGTTCATGGGAGTCCTAAAGAAATATGTCCAGTAATCGCTAGGCCGAAGGAAGCATCTCCATGGGCCATCAAGCAGAGGATGTCATTGGGTTTTGTGTTGACTTCATTCCTGGCCTTAAGAAGATAGGTCTCCCTAAATCGCGGTATGAGGGGAGACCATTTGGAAAAGGCACGCTTGGAGGGGACTCAATAATATGCAGGGATGGATATTCTTGGTCTCAAGCACACTACACAGTTCTACAGAACTCTACCTTGGTGACTGATGACCCACAAGTATAGGGGATCTGTCGTAGTCCTTTTGGTAAGTAAGAGTGTCGAACCCAACGAGGAGCAGAAGGAAATGATAAGCGGTTTTCAGCAAGGTATTCTCTGCAAGTACTGAAATAAGTGGTAACAGATAGTTTTGTGACAAGATAAATTGTAACGAGCAACAAGTAACAAGAGTAAATAAAGTGCAGAAGGTGGCCCAATCCTTTTTGTAGCAAAGGACAATCCTGGACAAACTCTTATAATAGGAAAAGCGCTCCCGAGGACACATGGGAATATCGTCAAGCTAGTTTTCATCACGTTCATATGATTCGCGTTCGGTAGTTTGATAATTTGATATGTGGGTGGACCGGTGCTTGGGTGCTGTTCTTACTTGAACAAGCATCCCGCTTATGATTAACCTCTATTGCAAGCATCCACAACTACAACAAAAGTATTAAGGTAAACCTAACCATAGCATGAAACATATGGATCCAAATCAGCCCCTTACGAAGCAACGCATACACTAGGGTTTAAGCTTCTGTCACTCTAGCAACCCATCATCTACTTATTACTTCCCAATGCCTTCCTCTAGGCCCAAATAATGGTGAAGTGTTATGTACTCGACGTTCACATAACACCACTAGAGGCTAGACAACATACATCTCATCAAAATATCGAACGAATACCAAATTTACATGACTACTAATAGCAAGACTTCTCCCTTGTCCTCAGGAACAAACGTAACTACTCACAAAGCATATTCATGTCCATAATCAGAGGGGTAATAATATGCATAAATGATCTGAACATATGATCTTCCACCAAATAAACCAACTAGCATCAACTACAAGGAGTAATCAACACTACTAGCAACCTACTAGCACCAATCCCGGACTTGGAGACAAGAGATGAACTAGGGTTTGGAGATGAGATGGTGCTGGTGAAGATGTTGATGGAGATTTCCCTCTCCCGATGAGAGGAGCGTTGGTGATGATGATGACGATGATTTCCCCCTCCCGGAGGGAAGTGTCCCCGGCAGAACAGCTCTGCTGGAGCCCTAGATTGGTTCCGCCTCGTGGCGGCGGAGTCTCGTCCCGAAAGGTTGCTTAATGTTTTTTTTCTCATTGAAAGACTTCATATAGGAAAAGATGGGCATCGGAGAGCCACCAGGGGGCCCACGAGGTAGGGGGCGCCGGGGGCCCCCCCTCGTGAGCAGGTGTGGCCCCTGGCCTTCATCTTTGGCGACGATTTTTCTTTATTTATTTTAAGATGTTCCGTGGAGTTTCAGGACTTTTGGAGTTGCACAGAATAGGTCTCCAATATTTCCTCCTTTTCCAGCCCAGAATTCCAGCTGCCGGCATTCTCCCTCTTCATGTAAACCTTGTAAAATAAGAGAGAATAGTCATAAGTATTGTAGCATAATGTGAAATAACAGCCCATAATGCGATAAATATCGATATAAAAGCATGATGCAAAATGGACGTATCAACTCCCCCAAGCTTAGACCTCGCTTGTCCTCAAGCGAAAAGCTGATACCAATAAATATGTCTTCATGTTTAGAGGTAGAGGCGTCAAATAAAATACGAACATGAAGGCATCATGATTATTCTCATAACAACAACATATATAGATTTTGTCATATGATTACTTATGTTCAAGTGATGATCTTTTCACAATGCGAAAGTATGAATCAGAAACCTTATTGGGCACCAACAAATTATAACCTCAGTCATTGAAGCAATTGCAATTTATCATAACATCGGAAAGAGTCTATGTCAGAGCTTAAAAGCAAGTCCACATACTCAACTATCACTTAGTCCTTCATAGTTGCTAACACTCACGCAATACTTGTGGTTACGGAGTTTTAATGGGACAGAGAAAGATAGGGCTTATAGTTTTGCCCCACAACCTTTTACCTCAAGGGTAATGTCAACAATAATAATTCATGCTCCCCTACATCCAATTAGATATATATATCATGTTCTTTCCAACATGCTGGGCTTGCCAAAGGATAAAATGAAAAAGGAAAGGTGAAGATCACCGTGACTCTTGCATAAGGTAGAGGATAATAATAAAAGATAGGCCCTTCGCAGAAGGAAGCAGAGGTTGCCATGCGCTTTTATGGTTGGATGCACAAAATCTCAATGCGAAAGAACGTCACTTTATATTGCCCCTTGTGATATGAACCTTTATTATGCAGTTCGTCGCTTTTATTTCTTCCATATCACAAGATCGTATAAAGCTTATTTTTCCCACACCAATCAATCATACATATTTAGAGCAATTTTTATTGCTTTGCACCGATGACAACTTACTTGAAGGATCTTACTCAATCCATAGGTAGATATGGTGGACTCTCATGGCAAAACTGGGTTAAGGGTATTTGGAAGCACAAGTTGTATCTCTACTTGGTGCTGAGAATTTGGCTAGCATGAGGGGGAAAGGCAAGCTCAACATGTTAGAGGATCCATGACAACATACTTTATCTCAGATATAAGAAAACATAACTCATCACGTTGTCTTCCTTGTCCAAAATCAACTCTTTAGCATGTTATATTTTAATGAGTGCTCCCAATCATAAAAGATGTCAATGATAATATATCTATATGTGAAACCTCTATTTCCTTATTACTTTCTATTAATTGCAACGATGACCAAAGCTATATTTGCCAACTCCCAACAACTTTTAATCATCATACTCTTTCTATGTGAAGTCATTACTCTCAATAAGATCAATATGAACTCTTTGTTTCTTTTTATTCTTTTTCTTCTTTCTATTATTTTATTCACCCAAGATCATGGCAAAACAATCAAGCCCTTGACTCAACACTAAACTTTACTATATATATAGCTCACGGACTCGATTAGATAGAGGGATCATAAAGCAAAACTCAAAACTAGATCTTGCCATAACTTTATTCTACTAAATCAAGATACCACTAATAGGATCGAACTAAGAAAAATGGTAAAGATAGGAGTTGTGATGGTGATACGATACCGAGTCACCTCCCCCAAGCTTGGCAGTTGCCAAGGGGAGTGCCCATACCCATGTGATTATGTCTCCTTCTTTGTTGTTGGTGTAATATTCTTGGCGATGATTCCCCTCAAGATACGGTTCTCCTCCTCGAGCTTATTGACTTGCTGCTTGAGGTCCATTATTTCCTTGCGAAGCTTTCCTGTAATAGCTAAAGCTCCTTGCACCCAAGGGTGTTGCATAGCTGCGGGAGAACAAGAGACACTCCTCCTCATATTTTCATAACAAAGAAATCTAACATTGGAAGGAATAACCGAGTTTGGAATAGCTGAGCTCTGTAGTTCCCCCATCGTAAACCCCCTGGCCTTCATCTTGACGATTTTTCTTTATTTATTTTAAAATATTCCGTGGAGTTTCAGGACTTTTGGAGTTGCACAGAATAGGTCTCCAATATTTGCTCCTTTTCCAGCCCAGAATTCCAGCTGCCGGCATTCTCCCTCTTCATGTAAACCTTGTAAAATAAGAGAGAATAGTCATAAGTATTGTAGCATAATGTGAAATAACAGCCCATAATGCGATAAATATCGATATAAAAGCATGATGCAAAATGGACGTATCAGTGACCCCGTATGTCGATGAACACAAGAACAGTCTACGCTCCAAACACCCGTAGCAGTGCCACGACTGGATTACATGTGAACACATCAGGACTTTCAGCAGTTGGTTGGAAACACGTCTCAGAGGTGACAAGACTGTTTGTGATGAGATGTACTTGTTGTCCAGGGGACCATCTTTGACTGTATTGACTTACAAAGGATACGAGATAAATGGGAATACATTTTACACGATTGAACAAGATCAAAAGAGCACCAACCAAAACAGTGATGTCCGCTTTGATGCTGCAACCGAGAGGGGAAAGGACACATATTATGGTTACATAGTGGACATATGGGAACTTGACTACGGACATGATTTTAAGGTCCCTTTGTTTAAGTGTAAATGGGTCAATCTGTCAGGAGGCGGGGTACAAGTAGACCCACAGTACGGAATGACAACAGTGGATCTGAAAAATCTTGGGTACACTGACGAACCGTTCATCCTAGCCAATGATGTGGCACAGGTTATCTATGTGAAGGACGTGTCTACCAAACCGAGAAAAAGAAAAGATAACAAAGCGAATACATCATACGATGAGCCAAAGTGCCACATAGTTCTTTCAGGAAAAAGGGATATCGTGGGAGTGGAGGGCAAGACAGACATGTCTGAAGATTATGAAAAGTTTCATTAAATTCCTCCTTCAAAGTCAAAGGCTGACCCAAGCATCCCGATAAGCGATGAAGATTATCCATGGTTACGGAGCAATAAGCAAATGACACAAGCGAAGAAAAGCGAAGACTTTCTCCGCAACTATTATGATGATACCATGCCAACTTTGTAACAGATTTAGTATGATACCATTGTCCGTTTTGTAGATGCACATGCTATGTGGGTGAAATTATGATACCATGCCAACTTTCAACTTTTTCAGAGTTCATTTGAAATGCTTTAATTTAATGTCTTATGGTTCGAACCTCGTAATACCATTAATCCCGGTTCGCTCCTTGTCAACTATGTTCTCACCAAGAACACTCAAGAGGGAAGCCACGTGGGCCATTGGTCCCGGTTCGTCTGGACCTTTTGGTTCCGGTTCCACGCACGAACCGGGACCTATGCACCTCACCCCTGGCCCATGACCATTAGTCCCGGTTTGTGCCACAAACCGGGACTGAAGGGTTGGTCCTTGTTGCAGTCAGAGTTCAGTCGAACCTCGCCAACCGAAGGGCGCTCACACCGGTTTATAAGCCCCTCCCTCTCTGCCTTGTTGAGCTCCTCTCAAAGTGAAAATAAATGCCCTTATACAGGGAATTTGACCTAAATTCATACTGAATTTCTCTGAAATTCATAGAAATTTATTATGAATTTAGGTTGAATTCTCACTATAGGCGCATCTGTGCTCATTTTTTAGTAAAGTTAATCACAAACTTGTGATTCACACAAATTTCAAAGAATTCAAATTCTAACTATTCAAATTTGAAAACTAATGGCACTAACAGAAAGTTTATAATTTTCTAAAATTAATGGCATTAACAGAAAGTTTATAATTTTGCTGACCTAAAAGCAAAAAGAATTAAAAATTAAAGCAAAAACAAAAGAAAATAAATAATGCAAAAACAAAACAAAAAACTGGAAAAACCTATTTTTTAGTAAAGTTTATCACAAACTTGTGATTCACATAAATTTCAAAGAATTCAAATTTTAACTATTTAAATTTGAAAAGTAATAGCACTAATAGAAAGTTTATAATTTTCTAAAACTAATGGCACTAACAGAAAGTTTATAATTTTGTTGACCTAAAAGCAAAAAGAATTAAAAATAAAGCAAAAAACAAAAGAAAATAAATAATGCAAAAACAAAACAAAAACTGGAAAAACTATTTTATAGTAAAATTAATCACAAACTTGTGATTCACAAATTTTTTAAAGAATTCAAATTTTAACTATTCAAATTTGAAAAGTAATGGCACTAACAGAAAGTTTATAATTTTTCTGACCTAAAAGCAAAAAAGAATTAAAAAATAAAGCAAAAAACAAAAGAAAATAAATAATGCAAAAAACAAAACAAAAAAACTGGGAAAAATTTAAAAACTGCCACCTATTGGGCCACCACGGCTGAATACGACTAGAAACCCAACACGGGCGGGATTCAGGCCCATGAAGGCCCGATAGGCCCACAGACAAAGCACAGTGTGAGATTAGGCCCGTAAGCCTGCATTTGAGATGAGCTCGAGAGGGTAGCCGCAGTGGGGCTTATAAACCACTCCGAGCCCCTCTCAACTAGCGAGGTGGGACTAAACTTTTGGCCGTGGGCAGCGCAAGGCCTTTGGTCCCGGTTGGTGGCACCAACTGGGACTAAAGGTAGGCATCGGTCCCGTTTCGTGGCACCAACCTGTACCAATGCCCACCTTTAGTCCCGGCCGGTGCCTCCAACCGGGACCAAAGGCCGCCGCTTCCCGCCCTTCGGGCTGCCGAAAACTGACCTTTGGTCCCGGTTGGTGGCATCAACTGGGACTAAAGGTGGCATTGGTCCCGGTTGGTGCCACGAACCGGGACCAATGCTCTTTGTATATAACTAGGACTTGTGAAAATTTCAGTTTCTCATCGACCATTTGCCCATGACGACGCCGAGCTCATCGACGCTGCCAGGCTGCCCCGACGCCGTCTGCCGCTTCGTCGTGCGCCCTCGACCCGCGCGTCCTTTGCCGCCGACGTCGTCCATGAGCCAGCTGCGCCCTGCCCTCGCCCGAGGCGGCTTCACCGTCCGTCGTCCTCGAGCCTTCCTCGTTGCCGACGCCACCTCATTGTGGCGCCGCCCGTTCCCCTGCTCCTCCCCTGTCTTGGCCGCTGCCGCCGCCACGCCACGCCGCCGCCGCCCCTGCCGCCGCATTGCCGCCACGCCCGCCCCTGCCTGCGCTGCCGCATGCGCCGATGTGCTGCCATGCCGCCTGCCCCTGCATTTTTATTTCATAACATTTTTTTCATAAATGTATTTTTTAGTATATGTGTGTGTATGTGTATATATGTGTGTACATGTTCATATCATTTTTTTCATAAATGTATTTTTTTTTGTCAATTTATGTATATGTTCATATTTAGAAGAAAAAAAGGAGTGGAAAAAGAAGGTTAGTGCATTTTAGGTTAGTGTAGAGGAAAACGTAAAACAAGGAAAAGGAAGAAAATTTTTATATATCGGAAAGGAAGAAGAAGAAAAAGAAGGAGAGCAAAAACGAAAATAAGAAGAGGAAGAAAGGAGAAGAAGAGGAAAAAAGAAGAAAAAGAAGAGGAGAAGAAGAAAGGAATAGAGGAGAAGAAGAAAGGAATAGAAGAGAAGAAGAAAATATAGAAAATATACCCCTCCTTTTTTTTCTTCTTTTTTTTTTCTTCGATCTTCTCTTGTATTCCTTTCTTCTTCTCCTCTTTTTATTTCTTCTTCGTTTTCTTATGTTTTATCGGGTCTGTTGTCATCGATATACCCCTCCCGATAACTTCAACACGAGGGGGGTCGATATACCCCCTCCCCATGTACGTATGTCATCGTTGTCGATATAACCCCCTCCCGATAACTTCAACATGTGGGGGGGGGGTCGATATACCCCCTCCCCGATAACATTATTTTCCCGTGTATGTATGTCGTCGTTGCCGATATTACCCCCTCTCGACTGTGATAACTTATACCGCGGGAGCACCCCCCGACCCTCTCACTCGACCAAAACTCTAGAGGACACCCAAACCCTAGAAAAAAACGATGTCAGTCTCCTACACCCTCCCGCCACGCCCCTACCCGACAAACTCTTTCGAGGCCACCCCAAACCCTAGAAGCGTTGTCGAGGCTACCCCAAACCCTAGAGCCGCTGCGCCCCTACGTTTGCCACTAATATATCCATCTGTCATGTTTGAATAATAATTGCCATGTTGTAAATATTTGTAGAAACTATGGACACCCCCCGAGACGAAGCAACAAAAGCGGTGTTGGGGGACATAATCGCACAAGAAAGTGATGTCGTCTTCTCGTTTCTCAACAACACCGATGGTCTGGAAGGACAGGGTGAAGAAGCAGGCTATGATTATGATGGCTTCTTTGACCCAATGCCAGTGCAAGAAGGAGACCGTGAGGACGGCTCCGGTGACCCAATGACGGTGCAAGAAGGAGACAGTGATGACAGCTCTGGTGACCGAACCGAGTCTGGCCAGGTATATATATATTAGTTAAGCCTGTGCTGACTAGCTAATTGATGCATTCATTGTTTTGGTATATGTACACATATTAATTAACTCTCGTCTTTCTTCTTTTTTCTAGCCCTCCGGATCGAGCACAACTTCGGTAAGGAGACGAGGCCCGAGGAAAAAGTTGAGCTCGGATGAAAGGTTTGAGATCACAGCAATCGCGCGCGACGGCGAACTGATTGAACCCATCCGGACAAAGAACACATTTGCTGCTCAGTGCGGGGTTCTTGTTAGGGACAAGATCCCGATCAGCATCCACCAATGGTATAAGCCTAAGAACGAAGACCCAGAGGTGTCTTATGTCAATGATATGCAGAAAGATGATCTTTGGACTGAGCTGAAGGCAAATTTCACCCTACCGCCAGAGGAGGATCCGGAGAAGCCAGTTATAGAGCAATTAATCAAGTCTTTTGCTCTTAACAAGATGGCAGGCCTATTCAGGAGGTGGAGGAAAGAGCTGAAAAAGTTTGTCGACAAAGAAGAGACACCAGAATTCATTGGCTAATATGAGAAGATCAGAGATCACTGGCCCGCATTTGTGGCCCACAAGACATCGGAAAAGAGTAAGAAGATGTCGGCGACAAACAAGCAAGCTACCGCGAAGAAGAAGTTTCACCATCGCACGGGGTCAGGTGGCTACCTCAAAGCCCGGCCTAAGTGGGCCAAGACTGAGAATGATCTGCTTGATAAAGGGATCGAACCGAGACAATGAACTGGCAGACCGTTGCGGACTTGGTTCTTGAGGCTGGCGGAACCTTGGACCTGTATCGTGGAAGTACTGTTGGACGGACGAGCAACTGAAAATACCAGTCAAGAGGCTTCGGCACTATATCGATGCAGTGCAGCAAGGGACGTTCGTTCCAGACAGAGAGAACAACGAGCTCACAATGGCCCTCGAGAATCCTGAGCACCCTGGACGAACACGAGGCACGCCAGGCTCCGTTCCGTGGATGGTTGGTTTTCCGGACGCAGGCGGTTACAAATGCCAGGAGAGGAGGAAGAAAGTGCAGTAGATCGAACTGCAGGCGCTGCACGCAAGGGTACAAGCGATAGAGGAACGAGAATCAAATCGCAGCAAACGAACTGCCGAAGCTACCCCGCCATCTCAGCGGAGAAGCAGCATGGCTTCCACCGAGCTGCTTCACCCGGAGCATGTCTTGACGGCTCCTGCTAGCTACCCCATGGATTTTATCACGGAGTCTCAAAATTGCCACCTTATGACGCAATGGCAGAACTTAAAAGTCAAGGCGGCTGTCGGCCAAGTTCGACCTTCTGAACCCGGCGCAACTTTTCACTGTCGTCCGATTCCAGAAGGATATGCTAGGGTGACGGTGGATGAAATAACGGAGGGATTTGAGGACCTCCGGCTTGACCATCCTATCGGTGAAGGGGAGACTCGGCTGGGTTCTGCTCTGAAGACTCCATGCCTATGGCGGAAGGAGTTCATCAACCTTCCGAACTGGACGCCTCCTCCTCCTCCTCTGGCGAGTCAGGGCACTCCGCCTCCTCCTCCGGCGAGTGACGATCAGGGCACTCAGCCTCCTTCTCCGGCGTGTGGCGGCACTCCGCCTCCTTCTCCGCCTGCACCGGCGCGCCCGAGCAGCCAGCAGCCTCCTCCTTCTCCGCCTCGCCAGCAAGGGCGGAAGAGACCCGCCGCCGCCCCGACTGCTCTGGCGCGTCGTAGTCCTTCTCCTCCGCCTCGTAAGCAAGCACGAAAGAAGACAGCCGCAGCCGCTCCGTCTGCTCCGGCGTGTAGCAGTACAGCCAGAGGCGGGAGGCAATACAGATACGGTCCACCTCTCAAGCCTCTAGAGAAGTTACCGTACGAGATGACCGTGGAGGAAAACAAGAAGATCGTGCATACCGAAGTGAAGGACTTCTTTGAAGGGTTGAAAGCGCAGAGACATCCACCTCCAGAGGAGAAGGTAGATCCGGTGAAAGCAAAGCGCACTATCGATGCCCTGAGGAAACCACCAAAGTCTCCGCGAAAACCAACTATGAGCGACATCGAAAAGGCATATCTCAAGCGCAGCGGTCGGAAATCTTGTCGATGATCAAAGGTTAAAAGAACGAGCAGCTAGGAAAAAAATTGCCCAGCTCGACGAACAAGCAAAGCAATCATGCCCCCCGCTCAATGTGTCTAGCGACATCATCGTTAATGCTCCGGGGACGGTGCCAAGTTTTAGCAATCTTGGAGATTACCCGCCTGACGATGTAAATTTTGATTTCATGGAGGTGGTCGAACACAAATACGAGTATGGGAAGCCTCTCGTCAAAGACGAAAAATCTCTAACAACGATGATGCGAAGATTCCATAATTAGTACATGAAAACCTGCAGAGAGTCTGGTGGGACGAATACTTTGTATCTGAGAATTAAAGAGGAGCACGACCTCGTTGGAACTGATCTGTTGCCTGTTCCATTTGAGGAGTTCTTCGAGTTCTTCAATCAAATGGCCCTCGATAAATTAACAGTCTTTTGCTACTGTCTGTAAGTACTATTTCTGTCATTAAGTCTCTATATATAGCTCAGCTCTTTCATTGCATGTATTTATAATTAATTATCCTCACTATATTATGCAGATTGAAGATCGTCGAGTGAAGAAAACAAGAAATGTATGATATTGGGTTCATTAACACAAATATCATAGATGAAATTCAGGTTAAAAAGCACGCCGAAGAGGCCGTGGCCAACTTGCTACAATCGTTGATCAAAAATCAAAACAAAGATACCATACTCTTTTCTTACAACTTCAAGTGAGTGTTACTGTCGTGTGCATATTCGGTTTCCCTTATTACTCGAGCGAGGTTATAGTAATGTAATTGATGAGTTATGCATGCGTGCGTAGCTTTCACTATGTTCTTCTGGAGATTAAGCTTGAGCGGAGACTAGTAACTGTCTTAGACTCGAGACGAAAAGATCCCGAAACCTATGCGGACATGACTAAATTGCTCAACAAGTAAGTTCAATCGATCATTATCGCACCATATCGGCAACTTTTTGTTCATTTCCTGATATCTCAAGTAATAATAATTATTTTCTTTGTCTTGCAGGGTTTGGAAACAGTTCACCGCAGAAGCTCCGGGACTGCCGAAGGAGCTGCGATATACATACCCGAAAGTAAGTACTACTAGCTAGCTAGTTGCGCGCATCTCCCGTTGATTCTATAGCTATACTTTCATCAATGCCATTTATAATGCTTCATTATCAGTTTGATTGACCTATATTTCTCGTAAAGTGCTTGTGGCAGGAATAAGGGAATAATTACTGTGGATACTACGTGTGCGAGTTCATCTACAACGCGACTTTGAAAAATAAGCGGGGCTACTCTAAAAGACAATATGAAGTGCGTAAGCAATAATATTCACAATTTCATTTTATTACATCATCATTTCTGTTGAGTTTCATTCATATATATATGTATTAACCCCCTTCTTCAAATTAGACATGGCAGATGCGGAATGAATTCCTACCACAAGATCGCATGAAAGCAATTCAAGAGGAATTGGCGGGATTCTTTCTTGACCACGTCATCAATAAAGCCGGAGAATACCATGTGAAAGTTGATTTCAAATGCTAGGGGATTGTAAGAGATCTTACATATTGTATATGTATGTAGCCAGTAGCGTCGGATAGATAATACGAAAACTTGTTGTTCGACCAATCTCTCGGAGAAGGAGAGGTCGACCGATCACTTCTCTCGGTATGCATGACGAACTTCTGTACTTAATGGTTTCCTTCATTTTCTTACTAGCTAGCGTGTCGAGGGCCTCTCTATATATAGTATGTAGCGTCGACCAAGCACGGACATAAGAGAGGACACTTCTCTCTATTAATTAGCTAGCTAACACAATATATGAAACACCTAGATTAACCCCCCAAACCCTCAACCCCCCCCCCCTTTCAAAAAAAAAAACAAAAACCCCAGCCCCTAAAATGCTGACGCGTGGATGCCTTTTGGTCCCGATTGGTGCCACCAAAGGCCCTCCTGCCTGGGCTCGGCGCACCGGCCACGTGGAGGCCCATCTGTCCCGGTTCGTGTTTGAATCGGGACTAAAGGTCTAGGGCATTAGTAACGACCCTTTAGTCCCGGTTCAAGAACCGGGACAAAAGGCCCTTACCAACCGGGACGATAGGGGGGTTTTCTACTAGTGACATCTCTAGACTATGTTACTACCTTCATAGTGGGTAGTAACATAAGTATGGTAACACGCAAAGCCTCATTTATTAGGTTATAGACTCATATTGCATTGAGACATGTGATGTTACAGTAACTAGCTAAGTTATTCAAACTACCTCTCTCCTCATTAACTCATTGCCATATAAGCAACTTTGTTGAGTTGGACTCGATGTTACTGCTGAAATTACTTCCACTGTGACTAATCTAAGATAGAAGTATTGATGTCATCCTGTGGGAGCATTAAGTACAGAGCTTTCGCCAAGCCCGATGCAGTACAAAAGCCCTGGCCACCTATGAACTAGCCTATAACTGCTGCGTTTGTTGGAGGAAAAGGACTCAGAGAGGAACAACACAACATGCACATCCTGCTCCGTGAGCTGCGCGGCCTCAGTTGCAAAAGGAAAAAATGACTGACCCAAGTTTTAAAATCAGTCTCCTGACCACTGGCCACTCTCAAAAAAAAAAAAACATGAGATGAAAGTAACGTGTGACGGTGTGAGCATCTTGCACCCTGCGTGTGCTCTAAAAGTGACTCGTGTCGACGAAAAGGAAAGCACCGGCACATATGCATGGAGACAAGGAAGAGGTGAAGAATAAACGCACTACTACGTTGCTTGTCTTTTGCGTGACAGAGGAACAGATCCTTGTCTTGTCTGCGGCGCCACTCAAAACTACTCCAGCAGCTCGCCCTATATATATAGCGAAACACACATGATCATCTTAATATACCGTTCACAGACGGTGAAACCGTGAAACGAAAGCACGCAGGGACACCAAACTAAGCTTTCGCCATGGCGGACGCGCTGATCGGGCCGCTGGTGGGGAGGCTCCAGGAGCTGGCGCTGAGCCAGGCGCGGGCGCTGGTGGCGGTGAACAAGGACATCCGGAGGCTCCGGGACAAGCTCATGTTTCTGCAGGCCTTCCTCCGGGAGGCCGACGCCAAGCGCCACCTCTTCTCCGACGAGATCACCAGGGTGTGGCTGCAGCAGACGCGCGACGCCGTCTTCGATGCCGAGGACGCCGTCGATCACTACTACCTCCAGGTTGACATGTCAAGGTAAATACTTCCTCTGTCTGAAAAAACTTGCCTCAAGCTTGTTCCTTAAATAAATATATCTAGCACTAATTTAGTGCTAGATACATTCATTTAATAGACAAGCTTTTTCAAAAAGAGGAAGTAAATATAAAAAGTGTCAGTTATACTGCATGTACATATAATGATTTTCACTGTCCGTACATACTCCGCTCTAAAAAATGCTACACCTATGTAACCTGCTACGTAATGTTACATTTCTTCCTTCCTACACTAATTATCCCTCTAAATTTCACGAGGTGGGTCTGAGCCTTTTTTTCTTCCAACTAAATCAAGCCAGTTTAGCACGTACTTAAGTTTCGTAAGGATTTTTACGTGGATGTAGTGAAGCTCCTCCGCTCTTCATGTGGTCTGAATTTTCCTTTCTTAAAAGAAAGAAATACACCAGGCTCTGCATCATTTAATGCACACATCCATTTTTTAGTAAATACCGAGCGGAATTGCTTTACACACGACAATACACGCACGATCTGTGAACGATGCATCCTCCCAACAGCGATTCCTGCATGCACACGCTAGCTTTTGATGCTGCCAAGTAGGATCGTGCAGGCGTCGGCTATAAAACTGTCGTCCGTGTGGTAGCACTCAAGACCGAGTAGTAGCAAGCTTTAACAAAAAGAAAAAGGAAACTACAAGTCCAAAAGACACAACCGGACAAAATAACCATCTAAACCAGTTATACGTATCCCGTGCTACCGTCTCCTCTCCTAATGGTTTGCACCCACAAGCCCTCATGTCTACATAGCGAATTAATGACCATGTACAGATCCATCCAGACGCTTTGTAAATAACCTGCAATTTCTTTGAATTCTTTGTTAAGTTAAATATTGGACTCTACCCCACCTAGCCAGTTACCAAAACAAATTTGATATGCTAGCCAGCGGAGAAACATTAAAAGACATATGAATAGTACACCACGCAAGTTTGGCGACCGGGCATGCTAGAAATAGATGATGAATTATTTCTTCTTGGTTACAAAAACAACATTGTTTACTACCTTGCCATCTACGTTTTACCAAACTATCCTTGGTGAGAATCACATCCTTATGCACAAACCACATGAAATTTTTTATCTTTAAAGGGACTTTGATTTTCCATATATACATATATATATATATATATATATATATATATATATATATATATATATATATATATATATATATATATATATATATATATATATATATATATATATATGCAGGGATTGGATAACAGATTCAGTGTTAATCAATTCCGTGTACATTGATTTAACAGAGAACACACCCCGAGGAAGTTAATCTCCATCGGAAATAACCAGGCTCGTTAGATAAGGTGACCTCCATCAACCTTCGAACTAAACTAAGCCACGCAACTTATCTGTCCCCAACCAAAGAGCTCGTCTGAACTAGGTGTTCAAGGGAACCGAGCCCAATATTGTGCTCACATAAGAGTTCTTAGGTTGTACAATATTACAAAGCATTGGACATTGTATAGCTAGAGGTGTGTCCTAAACCAAGTATCCTCACAAAATCTAGTGGTGCGCCCATCTCTAATAATAAACTTACTATATTAAAGGAAGTAGCCTTAGTCCTCATTAAGCCCTTCCAAAAGGGCAAAAGATTCATCTGAGCTGAAACTTGAGGCAAAGTCTTGGAGTGTAGATATTAAATACGCAATAACTGTGTCCACACCTCATCTTCCTTAAAGGATAAACGATATACTCATTTACTAAGTAGATATTTGTTTTTCATTTCCAGATTCCCTATGCGCAAACCTCCTTGGTCTTTCGTCCTAAACAAAATATCCCACCCCGCTAACCTATACTTTGTCTCATGCTCATCACTCTGCCAAAAAAACCATGATCTATAAAAATCTAATCTTTTCCGGACTTCTACGGGTACTTCAAAGAAAGAAAGCATGAACATAGGTAGACTCATAGGCAACCGAGTTCACAAGGACCAGCCTACCTCCATAGGACATACGTTTGCCTTTCCAACAACACAGCTTCATTTGAAACCTATCGTCAATGCATTTCCACTCTTTGTTTGTTAATTTATGGTGATGGATCAATATCCCCAGATAACTAAATGGGAGAGACCCAATCTCACACCCGTACAACTATCTATAGTTATTCTTTTCCTCTTTGGCGTGTCCAAAGCAGAAAAACTCACTTTTGTGGAAATTAGTTTTGAGTCCTGATAGTTGCTCAAATAGACACAAGACCAGCTTCATATTTATCACCTTGTCCATATGATGTTCCATAAAAATAATAGTATCCCTAGCATAGTGTAGGATTGAGACTCCCCAATCCACAAGATGTGGGATTGACCCTCCTACATGTTCATTCTATTTGGCTCTACCAATTAGAACCGCTAGCATATCAACCACAATATTAAGCGGAACCAGGGATAACGAATCTCCCTGAGGCAATCCCTTTTGGAAGAAGTGAGCCATGTAATCACTAACCTTAACCCCAATGCTACCTCCTTGTACGAAGGAGTGAGCACTTGACCTTATCATAGGCCTTCTCAAAATCCACTTTGAAAATAACTTTGTCAAGTTTTTTGAGTGAATTTCATGTAAAGTTTCATGTAAAACCACAACACCCTCTAGTATGTGGCGTCCATGCATGAAAGCAATTTGATTCGGCTGAACCACAATATGCGCAACCGTCGTTAGACGATTCATACTGACTTTGGTAAAAATCTAAAGTAGGAATACAAATGGGTCTGAATTGGACATGGAGTATCTAATCTCAAGCACAAATGCACCCCTGTGAACAGTAAACTCTCAAGAAAAAAGTAGTAAAAATCAAAACAAAATCTGAAGTTTTAGTGTATTAACATCAACATAAGTTTTAACATCCTGCAGAAATTTCACTTCGAAAAGACATATGTGGGTCCTATACAAAAATTTAAAATTTTGGACTAAAAAAGGACTCATTTTCGAGCACCCATTTTTTTGTTTTTTTGGCATACACCTCAACGGATGTTTTTATTCAAGGCAGAATTTTGTAGGATGTTAGAAAATTTGTTGATGTCCGTCCAAAAAATACACATTTATTTTTCACTATTTTTTCAAATCTACTATTCATGCGGGTGCATTTGTGCTTGATATTAGAGTAACACTTTTGGTCTGAATTGCGCAATTCTAACGGCCTCTTCTTACTTAGGCAACATAGTAGTTATCCCATTAAGCTTGAACAACTGGAGCTCACCATTAAATAAGTCATGAAACATAGGCATCAAGTTCCTTGATAGTGGCCCAACACCGCCGATGAACTCTGCAGGGAATCCACCGGCCCAGGTGCCTTATTATTCTTCATCTGCAAAATGGCCTCGTGTACCTCCTTTTCGATAAAAGGGACACTGAGCACCTAATTCTCTTCCAAACTTAACTACAATATATCCCCCACTGATTTCTCATACAAAGAAGCAAAATTATCCACCGGAGCACCAAAAAGTTTCATATAATCATTGGAGATGTACAATTTAAGGTTCTCTTGACCTACAGTTGTACCTTTATCCTGTTCAATTTGGAAAATCCTCCTTTTCCTATATTTTTGTTCCCAATAAGATGGAAAAAATGTGTGTTCTTGTCACCTTCTGTAACTCATTCAAGCTTTCCTTGTAGTGCCCATTTAATCTCTTCCTCTCTAACAAGCTTAACTACACTCTCTTCAGCTTCTCACTTGGCCACGTTGCTGGCCATATGGAGAGGATTCGTCTTAGCTTTAATATCAAGTTTATCGATCAGGAGGAGAATTCTTTTCTTTTTCATCTTATAAATACCACTTGCATTCTTAGCCCAACCCCGCAAAAATTGTCTAAGATGCCTAATTTTAAATTGCCATCTTTCCACATTAGTCTCCCCTCTAGTTTCTTTGCCCCATTGCCTGGCCACCATTTCCAGGAAATCCTCTCTTTCAACCATGATAACTCGAAAGAGAAGGCAGTCTTGTTACCCACATGAACCGCCTCACCGAATTCAACAAGAAATTGTGTATGATCCGACAATCCTCTTTGCAACGCTCGCACTATCACAAGTGGAATTTTTTGTTCCCAATCCACACTGGTTAGACCTCGGTCTAACTTCTCATAAGTTGGAACCTCAAGGCTATTAGCCCAAGTATATTGACGACCCGTGAGATATATATATCCCTTAAGTCAAGCCCTTCGATTATAACATTAAACATATAGGATCGATTACCATCGAAATAATCAATATTTTTCTCTTCCTTCCTGGGAATGATTTTGAAGTCCCCTACTGCCAATATGGGAAACTTCTCATTCCCAAGATACGTAACAAATTTGCAAGGAAGTTGGGTTTGTGCTCAGGATGTGCTACCCCATAAACCACAACCAACACACCTTTTACTTGCTTGCAAACTCGCCCACCACCATCTTTTCAACATCAAGAGAACCCTTATTGACCCCAAGTAAGATCCCGACAGATCTTCCTCGACAGTGGTGGAGGACGAAACTTTTTTGAGGTGGCGCTAACTATAAAGCAAAATATTTTTTATGCAAAACCAAGGTAGACACCAACATTGCACACCGATATTTTTTATATGATCTCAATAAGGAGGCTTTAATGGCCTATGCTGGCCGCCTCTAGGGTTCGTGTCGAGCAAGAGTCAAGAGACTGGCATGGCGTTGTCGTTTCCTTGATTAACGATTGGATCGACCGGGGGCATAAGGTTGTGCATGACCCAGTCCATGACGTGACCTGCTAGTTTTTTGGGGGAAATAACGTGACCTGCTGGTTTCTATGGCCCAATAAGATTTATATAGGATTCATGCCTTCACGGCCCAATAAAGTGTTTCACCGTGATTTTTAGCGATCGACAGATTGTATACGTACACCTAGGTAAAAATTAAGAGAAATCAAGGTAGGGCGAGCGCCTCAGCCAAACGCCTACCTGTTTTTTTTTAGTTCAATCTGAAGCGATAAAAGGTAGTGCTAGCTGGGGGTCACATACTCTTGACTGTTAGACCCAAGAGAAACCCCAATAGACACTCCATTATGAAAAAACTCCTCCTCTGAAAACTTTAAAACAGAAAGCTTCATATGGACCGACATAACTATGGTGGTTTCAATGTCATGAAGTTTGGCCGCCTGCATGGTACATGCCATCTGTAGCGCGTCAGCATCAGGTTGCGCTTGAATCCATTGACTCACACGCCTGTCTACTGAACGTGGATCTGGGATCCTGCCAAAAGCCACCACATCTGCCTCCTACACGGTGACTGGAGAAGCACCAATCTGTGACAAGACTAGTGACACCACTAGCTCTGGCGCACACACAACACCCTATGTAACTGCTGGTGCACCAATAAGTCGACGCGCCCTAAATTCATCACTGATTTGGTTGTCATCTTCACAGGAGTAGCAGCCGAACCAGCTATCGGCCTAGCAGCATTAGCCATAAGTATAGGGGCTGGCCAAGTAGCACGTGTCGGTGAAGAAACCACAGCAATTGGCATATCACAGGCCGGTACAGCAGGAGACTAGGAGTCTAACCCGGGGAGGATGGGAGAGAGGCCTCAGGCCTCGGCTCCTGCTACTCCCGCAGGAGTTGTTATTTCCCCAAAGAGGAGGGTGATGTAGCATAACAGCAGAAAGTATTTACCTTAGTTAAGAGCCAAGGTTTATCGAACTAGTAGGAGTCACTAATCTAACAAGTTTAGCAGTACCTATGCACAAACAAATAAATTACTTGCACCAAACAATGGCAAGGGGGTTATCAATCCCCTAGTTCTTGCTAGCCACAAAATTAAAAGCAAATAGTGACAGGGCAAAGCAGCAAGAAAGTAAAAAAGCAATTGTAGGAGTTTTTCTATTGATGGAAAATAGACCCTGATGTCTACTACGAAACCCTCTTCTTGTAGACTCGTGTTGGGTCTCTAAGCGCAGAGTTTTGTAGGCGTCGCAAATTTCCCTCAAGTTGATGACTTAAGGTTTATCAATCTGTGGGAGGCGTAGGATGAAGATGGTCTCTTTCAAACAACCGTGCAACCAAATAACAAAGAGTCTCTTGTGTCCCCAACACACCCAATATAATGGTAAATTGTATAGGTGCACTAGTTCGGCGAAGAGATGGTGATACAAGTGCAATATGGATGGTAGATATAAGTTTTTGTAATCTGAAAATATAAAAAAAAAGCAAGGTAACTAGTAACAAAAGTGAGCGAAAACGGTATTGCAATGCTTGAAAACAAGGCCTAGGGTTCATACTTTCACTAATCCAAGTTCTCTCAACAATGATAACATAATTAAATCACATGGCAATCCCTCAACGTGCAACAAAGAGTCACTCCAAAGTTCCTATCGTGGAGAACATAAGATGAAATTGCTTGTAGGGTTCACAAACAGCCATAGAGTTCGTAGTAAAATAACACCTCAAAGTTATTCTTTTCGATCAATCCATTGAGCTATTCCTATAAGTGTCACAAACAGCCCTAGAGTTTGTAGTAAAATAACACCATATGATACACATCAATCAACCCTAATGTCACCTAGATACTCCAATGTCACCACAAGTATCCGTGGGTCAATTATATGATATGCATCAAACAACTTAAGATTCATAATATTCAATCCAACATAAAGAACCTCAAAGTGTGCCCAAGATTCCTACCGGAGAAATAAGAACGAAAACGTGTGTCAACCCCTATGCATAGATTACCCCAATGCCATCTCGAGAATCCGTGAGTTGAGTGCCAAGACATACATCAAGTGTTCTCAAATCCATAATAGTATTCAATCCGATAATAGTGAAACCTCAAAGGTAAAACTCAATTCATCACAAGAATATAGAGGGGGAGAAACACCATATGATCCAACTATAATAACAAAGCTCGTGGTACATCAAGATCGTGCCAAATCAAGAACACGAGAGAGAGAGAGAGAGAGAGAGAGAGAGAGAGAGAGAGAGAGAGATCAAACACATAGCTACTGGTGCATACCCTCAGCCCCGAAGGTGAACTACTCCCTCCTTGTCATGGAGACCGCCAGGATGATGAAGATGGCTACCGGTGATGGTTTCCCCCTTCGGCAGGGTGCCGGAACGGGCTCCTGATTGGTTTTTCGTGACTACAGAGGCTTGCGGCGGCGGAACTCCCGATCTAGGTTTCTTTCTGGGGGTTTCTGGATTTATAGGAATTTTTAGCGTCGGTTTCACGTCAGGCGGTCCACGAGTCAGCGACAAGGCAGGGGGTGCGCCCTCCACCCTTGTCGTTGACTCGGGACTCTTCTGGCCCAACTCTTGTGCTTCAGGGGCTTCTTCTGGTCTATGAAAAATCACCGTAAATTTCCAGCTCGTTTGGACTTCATTTGATACTCCTTTTCTGCAAAACTCAAAAGGAAGGAAAAAAAAAACAGAAACTGGCACTATGATCTAGGTTAATAGGTTAGTCCCAAAAATAATATAAAATAGCATATAAAACATCCAAGATGGATAATATAATAGCATGGAACAATAAAAAAATTATAGATACGTTGGAGACGTATCAGACCCCAGAGGGCATAGGTTCACTAGACGCATCTCTCTCGAAAGCATGTTGGGTAATTGACAGAATAGCGCAAATTACTGATGGGCAATTGACAGAATAGCGCAAATCATTCATGGCATAATCTCACATAGGCATTACATCCATGATACGTAGGACATTAGTCCAACTGCATCTACTATTATTCCACCCCAAGACCTATCTAGCATGCATCTCAAAGTATTAAGTTCACAAAAAACAGAGTAATGCAATAAGCAAGATGACATTATGTAGACAGAAGAAAACCTAGCAATAAGATTGACCTCATCGTTTTATCCTTAGTGGCAACAATACAAAGACGTGTCTTGTCCCTTTCTGTCACTCGGATATACAAATCGCCGCCAGATTGAACCCACTACAAATCACCTCTCCCGTTAAAGATAAATCAATCAAACTTGGCCAAAGTAGATAGATAGACCGGAGAGAAAGCTATAAAATTAAGCAACAAAGAAATTTCAAAAGATTCATATAAATTCAATGAACTCTCTGATCATAAATCCACAATTCCACAATTCATCGGATCCCAACAAACACACCGGAAGAATTATATCGGATGGATCTCTGACGAGATCATTGTGTTGAAGATCGAGAGAGAGAGAGAGAGAGAGAGAGAGAGAGAGAGAGAGAGAGAGAGAGAGATAGAGAGATAGAGAGAGAGAGAGAGAGAGAGAGAGAGAGAGCCGTCTAGCTACTACTATGGACTCGTAGGTCCTTAAACAACTACTCACACATCATCATGGAGGTAGTAAGGTCGATAAAGATGGCCTCCCGAATGATTCCCCCCTCTGGCCGAGTGCCACAGTAGGACTCTAGATGGGATCACGATGGAACAGAGGCTTGCGGTGACAATAAAAAAATTTCAGGCCTCGCGCCGAGGGTTTTGGAATATATGTGAATTTATAGGCCAAAGGTTAGGGCAAATGGAGCATCAAGGGGCCCACAAGCCACCCCAACGCACCCTACCCACCAGGGCGCGCACCCTGGCTTGTGGCCCCCTCGTGGGTCTTCTGTTTTCTCCTCGAAGCTTCTAGGTCTCTTATGTTCCAGAAAAAATCGTCAAAGACTTTCGTCGTGTTTGGACCTTCATAGGTATCAATTTTATATAAAACCAAAAATAAGCAGAAAACAACAACTGGCTCTAGGCACTGGATTAATGTTAATCCAGAAAAATAATGTAAAATGTGGCCAAAGCATGTAAAATGATAATATAATAGCATTTAACAATAAAAATACATTGGAGACGTATCAGCTCCAACCCCACCAGGCCAGATCGACCAACTATGTTCAATGCCTGGACCTTAGGAACGCATCCCAGACGTGCCACCGGAGAGGCTGCCTGTCTCGATCTGGAGTCCCCCAATCGAGCCACCAAAGTAACTGGTGAATCGGGAGGGGAAAGTGGTGGAGCCTCTTGCTCAGCCAGATCCCTCATGTCCACGGAGGATCCATACATGGATCTATGAATTTTCCTCCTAGGAGAACGAAAATCCATATGTGGATTTATGTCAATTTCTGCGAGATAGATAGAGGAGAAAGAAAAAACTTGAGACCATACACATTGGATTTGCATCGCAGCAAAAACTCCGTAGTCCAACCACAAACCCGAAGACCATGGACAATAATCTTTTTGTGGAGATACATGTGAGATAACAACAGTCACAAAACTACAAAATAAAACCTTCAAGAAAGCATCATTACTCACGCGTCAACATTGGATGCTCCAACCAAAGGCAAAACTTAGGCAATCATGTCAAATTAGAACTTAGAGACAAAAAAATCTACACCTATGCATAGTATTACAGAAGTAACGACACTCTCCCTCCACTAATCTCTTCCTCCCTGAATTCAGGGTGGGCCGGCTTCCCTCGTAATTCCGATCAAAACAACTCATGCCAGCCCATCTATAATCATCCGTAAAATCCATCCGTAAAATCCATCCTTCAAGATTACACCTTGAACAAGGAAACAATTACATACATTGAGCTTCCCCATCTTTCCAAAAAGGCTAAATCATCGGTTTCCAATGGAAGACAGTACAATCTAGATGTCAATGACCAAGTACCATCCCATCTATGCCAATCTGCTCACATTGAAGTTGCCGACCTAAGAAAACTTTGTTAGAAGTGAATACACCATCCCATCTTTTCTGGTTGTTGCCACACAACCGTCTGGTCGAGGATAGTCATGTGTGAAACAGAAGGACCTAGTAGCCTATACCACCAAATATGCTCAGATGCCATGAATTTCTTGGCTCCAGATCTGGCCAACAGCCATAGGTGATTCCCACCAAACTGCACATTTGTAGCTCCACACGTAGTCTGACACCATGGCCGTACCATCACGCCACTGGTCGCCTAGAGATTAGCTCACGCGCGTGATGGTCAGCACCGCGCGGCGCATGCCCATGCCTGCCAACATCGCGCCTAACTTGACGCCCCCATGCCTGTTAGATGCCACGCCTGAATTCTTGCCTCCGCACAGCCAAAGCAACCATGTGCTACTCTTCCCCTTGAAAGGAAAGTTATCACTCTACTACCATACAGGTGCACCTTCTATTCTCAGCATCCGTTTTTGCATCAAAGTTCTTGTGTACAAGTTTCTATTTTTTGTTTCTCCCAAATGAAAAACCATCTGGATTCAAAACTTTGCAGATCAACATCACACAAGCACTACCATGTGCCATTTTTTCAGGTTTTTTGGCTCTGCAAAGTATTTTAAATGATGCAATTTGTTCGAAATTTGTAATTTGACAAATTTATGTTTCATCAAGAACATCATATGCACAGAGTGGCACTTGTGTATCTTCAACCTACAAAGTTTCAAGCTCAAATGTTCTTTTGCTTGGAAGAAACAAAAAAGAGAAATTTCTTTATAAAGATAACACAGATCTTGATGAAACTAGATGGCCTAGATAGATGGTGTAGATGCATAGTACGATAGAAAATCTACACTCGAAGGGTCACCTATAATATAGTACTATTGTTCAATGCATACTATGAAAAGGCATGCACGAGAGGGGTCGATGCCATTGGAGACTTAGGGTGTACTTGTGGGTAAGAAGGAGTACACTATACACGACTATGAAATTAGATATCATATTGGCAAACCTTGATCACACGGAACAAGGAACATGCGATGGTTATCTAGTGCATGTTGCACAAGGTGCCCTTTTCCTTGGCAGACTTTCCTCAATGTGTATTGTACTATTGTACTGCACATTAGTAGGGAGGGTACACATCGGTGTGTATGCTACATGCCGCCCATCTACGCCACCTCCAGAAACCATAGAGCATCAAGAAAATGGGAGAGATAGCTAAGGGAGGGAGAGTGGCCGAGAGAGAAATGGAAGCGTGGTGGTGGTGCGGGCCCAATATACTATGGATTGTCACATGCATCTTATTTTCTAGGGTTCAATAGCACACCACTCATTTCCATTATAGCATAACGAACAGGAGAACACTTGCCCGAATCATGACCAGTGGCTATGGAGTGCTGATGTAGACGTGTGACGCTTTAGATTTCCGCTTTTAGTTTACTTTCACCATGTAGACTTTTACCATGTTACAATTAATATTTGTGTAGTGCTTATATGCTCTCCAAGTTGTAAACGTGAAGTAATGGTCTAATTTGCACATATAATCTAATCTAATATTTTTGGTTACAAATTTTTGTGTAAAGGTATCCATGGTGGGCTCGTCCAAGTATGAGATATGTTGCAACCTTTACAACACAAGTAAGCATGCGACACAAGCTATCTGCAAAAGTAAAGGATATCAACTCAAGGCTCGAGGACATCATTGAAAACAAAGACAGATACAAAATGGAGCTCAATAACACGAAGTCGGAATTAACATGGAAAGCTTCTACATCAATATCCTATGCCCATAGAAATATGTAAGTGTAATTGAATCTTCATTTAGTTATACTTGCTATGATTAGTTTGCTGGTGGTTAGTGTGGTGATTATAACCTCTTCCTGTTAGGTTTGAAAATTCAGGCTTGATTATCATTTATCATATACTACCTCCGTACCAAAATAGAAGACGTTTCTGTAGGCTAGTTTAGCTTGCAAAAAAGTCTTATATTTTATACAAAGGTCATATATCTCATCATTATGGTATTGTCTCAATGGTTGTGTGTGTGTGTGTGTGTGTGTGTGTGTGTGTGTGTGTGTGTTAAATTAGATGCTTAAAAGCTTCCATTTTGTAATGTAATGTTTATTGGGTTTTTTTCAAAATTTTAAGCTTCTTGACAATGTCTATAGAGAAAGTTATGTACATATGCCATACTGAATGTATACCATATGAAAATATATGTCATAATGAATCTAATTGTATTGGTTTGGTAATATAGATGATGATAAATTTTCTATAAACTTGGTAATAGTTTACAAATTTTGACTTTAGAATTGTAGGGAGTATATGTTTGAGTATGTATGCATATTTATCTACCTATATGTCTATCTTTCTATATTATATAAGTATATGTTTGACTACTTATGCATATTTGTCTATCTATATATCTATCTTTCTATATTATATAAGTATGAAATATTAAGACAAAATTATGACACTAATAAGTGAAGACAAAAAGGCAAAACATTAATTTAGTAGGACCGAGTTATGATATCTTATATTGATCTACAATATCAATTAAGAAGAGTTTAGTCATGTTAGCCATGATAAATAGATTTGGTTCCATGCTTGTAGCTTGTTCAAAGAAAGAGCACAAGTACTTAAATCTACACTTATCAAAGAACATATGGAGGAATCAAGTAAATGACATTGGATTATGATGGCTTTAAACGATAAAAGGAGAACTAAACGATTACGAATAAATAAAATTTGATCCCATGTATAATTTTTTATGTAGAAAAGTCCAGTTATGCTTTGATGCAAGTGTAACAAGATCATGAAAAAAAATTATATATATATAACAACCATAAATTTAAATTCAAACAAGCATAAAAATAAGTGGCTTGCAATATAACTTATTCTACACCCATGTGCGACTATTTCCTTTATATGGAGTATGGACTCTCACCACAAATTTTACTAAAGTATCATTGTCATACCCTACTATCACCCTAGATATACGACATTTATGACTATAAGATGGCCCAAAATGGTTCTCTCAAAATAATCATTGCAGAACACCCCTTTTTCTAGATACCCTATTCGCATGTTGTCGTTATGTGATGTGTATCTACCATGTAACTACCACTATATGATGACCATATTGATATAGAATGCCTAAGGATATTTCTTGATGCCCAATAATGTAGTTGGGTTTACTCAGGAAATTCTCTATAAGGTTGATCCAAATAGATATCTAGACTCTACAAGGATAAGGGAGGGTGTCCCTACGACTATGGAAAAAGGAGACAGGCTCTAGAGGAGTTTGTGCCCACCACTATTGATGACACACTTTGACCTTATATAAGGAGGCCAATAAACCATGCAAAGGACAACGAGTTTTGCGTCCTCTGGATAAGATCTCACACCAAGCAACATCATCATGGCTTTAGCATCTAATTTATCTTCTGCCCTGGCTACCTTCATAAGCCTAGATCTATATAGGTTGGATGGGAAATCACCTCTCTACTCCTAGGTAATAGATTCATGCCTCGTACAGAACACCCATTTTGATATGTCTATATATAGATGCTCCTCAAGAAGGCTCAAACATGTATACATTGTGTCCTGAGTCTTCATCGACCTATTCCAAACACGACACCTCACACACTCGGTCACGTACACAAGGGTATATGTAAGATCATGATCAACCGGTCATCAATAGCGATCATTGACCATGTATCGATGATTAATGTACCATTTACTAGAGGTCGTGGAAGAGAGTAGAGGGAAGGGATCGTGATGTTGATGGTGGTGACACGATGGTTTTACCAAGTCATTTCCCCAGATGGGTAACAAGCCTAAGTATTGCCTACTGAGATTTCGTGATCAGTGAGAGGACTATAATGTCGTGGGTCTATTCTAGGCGCTCCCATGAGTGGTTGGGGGGAGGAACCCCTAGCCAGCCGATCATATCCCCCAGCTCTCCCCTCATAGCTGCCTTGGCGCTAGGAGGCAAAGCCCGGCCAACGCCGTCATTGACAGGGTATCCCCTCTTCCTCCACTTGGTGTGGATTTGCGCGGGTTGAGGCCATCGGATGGCAGCATGCCGCTGAGCACGGGGTAGGGCGGCGCGGCCTCAAGAGCTGGCGGCAGAGTCGCGGTTTTCTCTTGGCAACATGAAGGGTTGTGGGCAACAACGATGCACGTCGTGGCAGGCTTGGTAGATCGGGCGGCCACGATACCCTCCTCCCTCCTTCTCCAGTGCCTCTTCTACTCGACCTACGTGTGGATCCAACTGGTTGAACACGAGATCCAACCATCCCAGTGGCCGGTGGCGTGAGTTGTTTTCGCGACAGGCTACTTCTCCATGGGAGGTTGTGGCATCTAGATCACGTGGCATGTTGTGGTTTAGATTCCTAGCATTTTGGATCTCATATCCCTAGGAGGTAGTGGACATGATGCGGTTGTCTCCTCTTCCTCGCCGGCGTTGCAGTGCCACTGGAGTGGCCACCCGTGCTTGGGTTACGGGGTGGAGGTAGATGGGGAAGGGTGCTACCGGCCAGATCTGGTCTCCTTGACCGATATTGGTTCGTTGGTTGCCGCTGCATATAGTGTTGGTGCCTGCGTGGTGTGTGCTTTCGTCCATGGTGTGTCGTGTCGAGTGAAATGTCACCTTCGAGGTGACCCTAATGAGGACTGACATTCCGCCAACACTTGTACAACCCCCTCCCCTCATCCATATATACATCCAGTCGGTTCGAAAACCATATTACACACAATTTTCTGAGATGTAGCGATTAGTGAAGTGGTTGACTTATCATCATCAGTTATTCAAATGCTATCACATGATATATTTATTATAGTGGTTTTCTAGTGAAACCATCTTTATACATCATTTTTTTGTTTTCCTATGTAACCACCCAAAGCTTATGTGGGCTAGTGTGAAACAGAGCTTTGTCCTCAGCATAGCAGAGTGCCATTATGCATTGACAAAAGATAGATAACAACCCATAAGGAAACACATTATAATACAAGCATACAACACACATACAATTGTGTAATTATATTTAATTGAAGGCATTACCTTCTCACGTCTATTTTTCTACTTGAAAATTCTCAGGCCATATCTTTCAACGGAAATGTGTCCTCAATACCCCAGTACGATCTTAGCCTCTTAGGCAAATCCAAACATCCACAAACCATGTGGAGAACTGATACATATAAGGTCATTTGCCTTAAGATGGAACCAATTACATCATATCTTCAACACTTATCCCACGTAGTATACTGAATGAAGATTAATATGGTTTATCATATGTGTAGCAACACGCCATTCAAATGTGTAATAGTAATTCGCTCTGACGATTATGCTGCAATCCTGCACTAAATTTTGGTGCAATACTATTTTGATTTCGTTGTGATCAAAGGTTGGAAATGTTGCAAACATATGATGATTTTGTTATATTGTTGACAACGTTGAAGAAAATATTAGCACTTTTAACTCAATCCAAAATATTGGTAAATTCATATTGATAATTTGTTCGACCTTTCCTTTGGATTATTACCATAGCTAATGTCTGAGATCTAAGTGGTAGTATGAGGCCTTGAAAAAATGTTGCAATCATTATTAAGAAGTAGTTATTATTATGCACATGATTGAGAGAGAAAATCTGAATTCCACAAATGCTCATTATAAGTAAATAAATTAAATACTTAATAATTATTCGAATCATGGTTTTTCCATACACAATATGAATTACAAGTAGGTTATCGGAAAGGAAAGTTACCTAGGTTCAACATTGAATATTACAAGTCTGTAGATATGATTTATATCGCACTACAATAATATTGAGATGTAAAATGATCCATTAAATTTAACTTACTAACTACAACACATTACTAACAAGTAACAATGGTTGAATTGAAGGGATGATTTACTGCCACCACATGTGCCAATACACGAAGATTACCAAAAGCAACTGGAGAATGTTCTTCTTACTCCCACTGATCATGAGAAACTACAGAGTCAACATCACCATCCGGTCGTGATCTCAGTGTTTGGAAAAAGCGGTGTTGGCAAGACAACTCTCGTGAGAGAAGTGTATGATAAAATAGCTAAGAAGAAAATTTTCCCTGTTCATGCTATGGAGAGTTTTGCACCCTATATGACGGCTAGCAATATCATGTGGCAAATCGTTCAAAAGTTGGCAAAAGATGATGAGAATTGCTCTAGAAGTGATGTCGACAATTTTTTTAAAGATCAACTAAGAGGAAAAAAATACTTGCTGGTGATAGATGGTGAAGTTAGCAGCACTGACTGGAAGAACATTCTGCATAACCTCAAAGTTGGTGCTGAAGGCAGTAGAATACTGCATATCACACAACATAAACCAGAAGAGCCACCTGTCAGCTATCATCATGAAATAATCAAGTTAGAATCTCTTGGACAGAAGACTGCTATAGAACTGTTCCATAAGAGGTTACTCCATATTGAAGTACAAGATGAAAAATTGCATGAGCACCACCAAGAAATCCACAATATCACTGAAGGGTTGCCACTTGGTATTGTTCTTTTATCGGGTCTTGTACAAACAAAGGAATTCCCTAGTGAGTGGACCAATGTATTTGACTATCTTAAGTCCAGCCAATCAAAGCGGCTACACAGGATACTATCTGTGTGCTTTGATGATCTTCCACATGAGCTGAAATGTTGCTTCCTCTACTTTGCTGCATTGCCGGCCAACATCAAGATTGAGTCCCACAGATTGGTGTGCATGTGGATGGCAGAGGGATTCCTAAGACCAAGAGCGGGGAAGACAATGGAGAAGGTGGGATACATCTACTTGAATGAGTTGATTGCAAGAAATCTAGTTAAGCCTGTGCATATGGATGAGGAAGATACATCTAGTGCTGGGAGTATCTTCGTCACCATCCAGAACAAAGTCCATGAATTTTTGCAGTTTGAAGCACAAGAGGCAAGTTTTGTGGAAGTCCACAGCGGTGATGACATTCCCACATTGACAAGTGCTCGTCGCCTCTCTCTGCAGAATTCCACAGATAAATATGCTGTCCTAGCCAGTTCTTTGCCGAAGCTACGATCCATCTTCTCACATTTTGAACAAGATACCAAAGATCCCAAAGAGAATCAAACTTATTTATGTTGCTCGCCTCAAATTAGGGAAATCTCTAAGTGGAAGAGGAACAAAGACATCAAATCTCATATACAAGGATTATTGCATAGATCTGAGTTCCTTCGTGTCATCAATCTACAAGGCATTGAGATTGGTAAGAGGTTGCCAGATGAAATAGGAAATGTTGTGCATGTGCATTACCTTGGAATTACATCTTGTTCATTAGAGGAAATCCCACGATCCATTGGAAGGCTCACTAGTCTTCAAACACTAGATGTGAGGGAAACTAAAGTTCGGGAGCTCCCACCGGCCTTCTGGATTATTAAGACACTAAGGCATGTTTTTGGTAGTTTCCTGAAATTTCCTAAGAAAATAGGCAAGTTGAAGCACCTACAGACACTTGACTCCATACAAATTGATACATTGGAGGAAGAATTGGTTGGGACATTAGGTGAAATGATCCATCTTGAGTACTTAAGAGTTGGGTATTCTCCAGAAGTCAATGTGGTGTCTCTCTCAAATGCTCTAAATAGGCTTGAGAACCTTAGGACTTTGATCATAAAAGGTGACAATATTCCATCAAGTGTGTTCACTAGCTACACCCATCGCCGCCTCAAGTTCATAGTGCTAGAAGGAAAGCTGGATTTGCCATCTAAGTTGGATGGTGTCTTTTTCCTTCCTAATCTCATTACTCTTTCACTGGTGAAAACAAGTATATCTCAAGAATTCATTGACAAGTTGGCTGAGCTGCCCTTTCTTGCCACCCTTTCCTTGTATTCCAACTCCTGCAAGGATGACCATCTTGTCTTCTCTGCTGGTGGATTTCGTTGCCTGAAGAAACTCATGATTGATGTGGAAGAACTGAAGAGAGTTGAGGCAAACAATGCGCTTCCAAAACTGAAAGAGTTGGATATTCGCTCCCACTATGGTGAATATTATTGTCTCTTTATTAAGGAAACCGCAGATAATAAGAAGAATTTTATGGTTGATCTCAAAAAGGAAATTGTTGAAAGGAAAACATCGATCATAAGAAGACTATTTGGTTGATCTTCTGAAAAAGGGAAGTGTTGACATCTGATGGACAGCTCAAAATGACAATCATGAGCTAAAATGGTATGCTTTACCATGCTATATTATTCCTCTACTGGACTCGTTTTATGATTGTGTGTGTGTTGATATTGTGAACTATGTATTGTGGTAAAGGTTCCATGTATTCACCTCACTAAAGCAGTCAAGCGTGTATAGTGTGCTAAGTCTGAACTGATTGTAATATATTTGTATGTCAGAACTATTGTCAGTGTTGTCATTTATATAAAGTAATGTAATATAATGTGGCACAAAAATACGATGAGCATGTTCCTCAAACTCACAAAGATACCCTTTTATTTATTTATTGTTATGGATGGATTAAAGGAGAAACGTGGATAATATAGGTGATTGATAATTGCATGGGTTGTTCTTGGTTTGAGCATCAAGAAATACTATGTTACGAGCGAGGGACGGGTGGCAGCGCGTGGGTATTAATGGCAGAGACGTGGCACATAGACAAATGGCATGAAAACTGTTGCACTATGCATGATATATTCCCTAGTTTCGCACCATGCTTCAATGCCGAAATGATTTATTTCTTTATTTTGTATATAAAGGAAAAGGTTCATATTTCTCCTGCAAGATTGTTCTCCATATCTTGCCTTTCAAGAGATAATAGGAGTAGTACTAACCATCAGATGACACCAAATGGATGGTTCATATTAATTGGGTAAATTCCAGGTTAGTATTGGTGCATAGGAAAATAGAGAATACAACATGCATTGCCTGATGGTGACGACAAGGGAAGAAGAAGGAGGAGATAATTGCATCTATAGTCCTCGTACTCGCAGGCGACGTCCAACTCAGCCCTGGAACTTGCGTATTGCTTCAATACGGTCCCGGTACATGAAAATACATAGTCAATACGGTCCCTGAGGTTCAAACATCAGTCCTGGCTCTACACGTCACATACGTATCTCATATTTCTGTAGTGGAGGCCACGTTCATATGCGGCCCATATGTCAGTGGGCCGTAAAAAAATGAAAAGAAAAACATGCAGGGGGGATTCGAACCCACAAGCTCTGTCGAACCACTACTCGAGCGGGCCACCAGGCCAAGTGCGTGATCTTGCTTAACATGGGGATGCACTACAAATTATAAGCACATCAGTGTCTCTTTAAAAATATACATGAATTTTAAAATATTCATGAGTTTATTAGAAAGCAAAAACGTTCATCGATTCACAAAATGTTCAAGGTTAAAAAGCAAAACATTGTGTCTACAACAAATGTCCGTGAACTTTTAAAAATATTCAAAATAATATTTAAAAAATGTTCACCGATTCAAAAATGTCCGTCACAAAAAAAATGTTTCTGAATTTCAAAAGTTTTTCACGTATTTCAAGAAATATTTGCCAATGCAAAAAACTTGTTGACGAGTTCCAAAAAACATGTACGCAGTTTCAAAAAATATTCACTAAATTGGAAAAGTTCATGAATTTATAAAATGTCTGCAACTTCAAAAATATGGTGAACATTTTGGTAGTGCATCTCCTCACATACATATAGTGAGTGCAACTTTAGAAAATTCCAAAAAATAATGTTTGCAACTTAGAAAATTTGCGCAACTTGTACAAAAGACCAATTCGCGTGCGTGCGCGCGCGCGCGCACACACACACACACACACACACACACACACACACGCACGCACACGCACACGCACACACACACTTACACACTTGGTATTCATGAATTGATTTTTTTATGTTCCTCGATTCAAAAAATGCTCATGATTCAAAAGTAAAACTTTGTGTATAAAAAAATGTCCTTCAATTTATGAAAATATTCAAGAAATGCTTCAGGTTTAGAAAAATATATTTCCTAAATTTTGAAAAAATGTTCACTGATTCAAAAAAATATTGACGAATTCAGGAAATGTTCATCACAAACAAAATGTTTAAGAATTTCAAAAGTTATTGACAAATTGAACAAAATTGTTCGCTTATGCAAAAAAAAAACTTGTTGATGAGCTCCAAAAAACATGTACGCCATTTCAAGAAGTATTGATGAATTTGTAAAAATTTCATGAACGAAAAATTTCGCAACTTAAAAAATATGGTGAACATTTTCCATTCTAAAAACAAGGTTTAAATTCGCAAAATGTTCAGCCCAATTTTTAAAATGTTGACCGATTTGAAAGAAATCATTAATTAAAAAATATTCGCAATTTCAAAATTTCTGTATGCAGTGGGCTCAGTGGGGTACGCACCAGGTTGCTCGTGCCATTTTTTTTTTGTGTGTGTTTGCTCCGCCAAATAGGAGACTGCCAAAAAAATAAACACGAACAGAAAAACAGAACATGCAGAAGACAGCTGGGCCGTAGCTATAAAATAAATGAAACAGGCCCGTGCAGCCCAAAAAAAGACTGAATACCTAATTATATTTCTTTTCACTCAAAAAAACTAAATAGATTTCTTATAAGGAGGACTGGATATATAGCGTGCGCATATCATCAGATATCACGCGGATGCGCTTGGTCTGGTGGCTAGAGCTCTTTTTCCCGGCCCACATGTTGCGGGTTCGAACAACAGCGCCCGCGCAAAATTTTTCTTTTATTTCTCAATATATCCCACTGACAAATGGGTCCAACCTGACAAGCGGGGCCAGTCTGACGTGGCATACGGCGGAATACACAATACGTATGCAACGCGTCGGGGCCAGTCTGACGTGGCATACGGCGGAATACACAATACGTATGCAACGCGTAGAGCCAGGACTGGCGTTTCAACCTCAAGGACCGTATTGATTACGTATTTTCATGTACCGGGAACGTATTGAAGCAATATGCAAGTTTCAGGACTGAGTTGGACGTCGACAGCGAGTACAAGGACTATAGATACAATTATCTCGAAGAAGAAGCGCACAAAACCATGTGCTAGCAGTATCCCATTAGAAGAGTCTAGAAATAACAGCGGAGGGAGGCTAATTAAGAGTGTTGCGGATGGAAGTATGGCATTATCAATCCTTGCTCTGTTTATTTATGTATATATGACATAATACACGCATTAGGTTTTTCCCCTAGCGCCGCCTAGGGTTTTCTCTTCCTTACGGCGACTCCCTCGCCGTAAGTCCACCACCACCGGCGCTAGCCGCCGTCCATTGCACGTCCGTCTCTCAAACGACTGGACGTGTCCCTCCTGTCTACTTCGACCCTAAGAAGGAGACCGGTGGTATGGCGACGACACCAGATGCGTTTTCGTCGTCCAGCAAAGGCCCCCAAGGCAAGGTGGATGACGATCTTGGGGATTTCTTTGAGAAACTAGATCTTCATGAAGAGGAATTTGATGATGTGGTAGTTGAGGAGGAAGCGCCTGAACTGCTGGAGGAAATTCGCTGGCTAGCCCTAGCTAGGGTTCATACAACAAAGAATTTTAGTCAATCTGCTTTCAAAAAGGACATGCGGGCAGCATGGAATACAACACAGCCGGTTCGCTTCCGTCCGATAGGATCGCACTTATTTGTGGTCCAAGCATCATGCCTGGGCGATTGGGACCGTATCATGTCCCAGGGTCCATGGCTATTCCGCAACATGGCTGTTCTTCTGGTGCCCTATGATGGCTTTACGGATGCGGAAGAAGTGTCAATGATACATATGCCTATTTGGTTGCAGATACATAAGTTACCAGATGGGTACTGTAGGGAAGATTTGATTGGAAAACTACTCAGATCGGCCGGGGAGATCCTTGAGACTAGAATCGCTGGAAACTCTAGGGGGGACTATGTCCGTGTGAGAGTGAAGCACGATATTACAAAGCCTCTAACAAAATTCGTGAGTATTGTCAAGGGGAAGAACCGGAAAATCTATGCAGTTCGTTATGAGAAGCTGGCCAAATTCTGCAATGCTTGTGGCATCATTGGCCATGATCACAAGGAGTGTGGCACGGGAATCTTTGCTGAAAAAGACCTCAAGTTTGGGAACTATCTGTAAGCTGACCCCCCGTCGCGTATCCGGTCTGATTGGGAACCAAATCGAGGTGACAGGAGGTTTGCTTCTGATTCTCAAGTGCAGCCGAACACACAGTCAAAAAAGGTGGATGGTAAGTTAAAAGATAATGCTTCTAGCCCGATCAAGACGTCACCGATCCTGGATATGGAGGTGGATAAATCTTCCCGTAAAAGACTGAATATGGATGAGGATTTGTCAGGGACTAAGGCGGCAGGTGTTCATACCCTGGAGGGGGAGTTGCTGTTGTTAACTGATGGAAAAGAGGGCGATGCAGAAGTGTCACCGAGCAGTAGCAATGGCAGTAACCGGTCAAAGATGGAGGGTGAGAACTTATACTCTGAAAATCTCTCGGCGGGCTCCCGGTCGGAGCGCCGCCCGTCCCAATGAGTCACCTTTTTTGGAACTGCCGGGGGCGGGGAACCGCCGGACAGTTCGTGAAGTTGGGGCTCTTGTAAAAGCCAGTTCCCCCAGATTTGTCTTCCTGGCTGAAACAAGGCAAACATGTGCAAAGATAGAGCCTCTAAAGTGGAAGATAGGTCTGAAAGGTTTCTGCGGTGTAGATGCTGAGGGTCTTGGAGGGGGTTTAGCATTATTCTGGGACGACACCCTCCAAGTGACAGTTCTGGATTCATGCAAGAGGTATATTGATGTGAGTATCGTTGACCAAGGATTTGGTAAGTCTTGGAGATCCACCTTTGTCTACGGAGAACCACGTGTGGAGCTTCGGCACCGTATGTGGGAGCATCTAGTCAGGCTTAGGGCTATCTCAAACTTACCCTGGCTGGTCTGTGGAGATTTCAACGAAGCCCTGTGGCAGCATGAGCATTTTCCAAGAACAAGTAGAAGTGAAAACCAAATGGAGGCGTTTAGAGATACACTGTTGGTATGCGAACTGGTTGACTTGGGGTTCTCGGGTGTGCCATATACATTTGATAATGGGCGTCGAGGGAACAGTAATGTCCGAGTTCGGCTGGATCGGGCATGTGGTAATAACGATTGGAGGGACGTGTTTCCGTATGCGTGGGTGCAGCATTTGGTCTCACCTCGGTCGGACCACTGTCCGTTAATGTTACACCTTGATGAGGTACAGGACCACCGTCGTAGAGGTCAACAGAGATATGAAATTATGTGGGAGAGGGATAGTAGACTCCCGGAGGTGATTGCAAAATCATGGGCTAAGGTTAGGCCGAGTGGTGATCTTGGGGATGTTGCTTCAGCTCTAAAATCGGTGCTGAATGACCTACGTAAATGGAGCAAGGAAAATTTCGGCCATGTGGAGAAACAGATCGCAGCACTAAGGCAAGAACTAGAATCTCTACAAGCTTTACCCGTTGATCGCTTGTTGATAAGGCAGAAGATGGAAGAACTGGATGAACTTCTCTACAGAGAGGAAATGATGTGGCTCCAGCGCAGCCGTATTGTATGGTTAAAAGAAGGAGACCGCAATACGCAATACTTCCATCGTCAGGCAGTGTGGCGGGCAAGAAGGAGTAATATTAGAAGATTACAGAAAGAGGATGGATCCTGGTGCAATGCGCCAACTGAGATGGAACGCATGGCTGCATCCTACTTTCAGGAGTTGTATACGAAGGATCCCACCCTTTCCCCTGAGATTGTGTTGGATCAGATCGTACCAAAGGTCACAAATGATATGAATGAGAGCCTTTTGGCGCCATTCTCTGATAAGGAAATCTCGGATGCTTTGTTACAGATCGGTCCTTTGAAGGCACCCGGCCCGGACGGCTTGCCTGCGCGATTCTTTCAGAGAAACTGGGCGGTTTAAAGGAGGAAATTACAGCAGCAGTGCGGAAATTCTTTGACACAGGGCACATGCCGCTCGGAGTGAATGAAACATCAATTGTTTTAATTCCAAAGATCCAACATCCTGGGTGTCTTAAAGACTTTCGGCCGATTTCATTATGCAACGTGGTATATAAGATTGTCTCAAAGTGTTTGGTAAACCGTCTTCGTCCACTCCTTACGGAGCTTATTTCTGAAAATCAAAGTGCTTTCATCCCGGGCCGCTTAATTTCAGATAATTCCATCATCGCCTTCGAATGTATCCACCATATTCAGTCCTCTCCTCGAGAGGTTGATTTCTGTGCATACAAGTTGGATATATCGAAGGCGTACGACCGTGTTGATTGTGACTTCCTGGAGCGTGCGCTATTGAGATGGGGTTTTGCTACCCAATGGGTGTCTCTGGTCATGCAATGCGTGCGCTCAGTGAAATTTTCAGTTAAGTTCAATGGGCGTCTCTTGGAGCAATTTTCACCTTCCCGAGGTTTGCGACAAGGTGACCCTCTGTCACCCTTTTTATTCCTCTTTGTCGCTGACGCTTTATCTGCTCTATTACATAATGCTGTCCAAACAAGAGGTCTGGAGGCCATCAAGATATGTAGGAGGGCTCCGGCTATTTCACACTTATTATTTGCGGATGACTCCCTACTTTTCTTCCGTGCAACCACTGATCAGGCGCTGATTGTTAAGGATGTTTTGAACACTTATGCTTCATCTACGGGTCAACTTATTAACCCCTTGAAGTGTTCCATCCTGTTTTCCGACAGTTGTCCGGATCAAGTTGCGGTTGGTGTTAGACAAGTCTTGGGGGTAGTACAACAAGAGTTTGAACCAAAGTACTTGGGCCTCCCGGTCCCGGAAGGAAGAATGCATAAAGGACGTTTTGAATCCTTACAATCCAGGTTGTGTAAGAGATTAGTTGAATGGAGTGAAAGGTATTCCTCTTATGCAAGCAAGGAGGTTTTAATCAAGGCTATCGCCCAAGCGCTTCCAGTTTATGTCATGAGTATATTCAAGCTCCCCTTCTCTGTCTGTGACGATCTCACAAAAATGATGCGTCAATATTGGTGGGGTGTGGAAAACGGGAAAAGAAAGATGGCATGGGTGGCCTGGGACAAGATGTTGTTGCCAAAGGAAAAAGGAGGCTTGGGCTTTCGGGACATGAGAGCCTATAATCAGGCTTTGCTAGCTAAGCAAGCATGGAGGCTAATAACAACCCCGGAGTCGCTGTGTGCACGACTCTTTTGTGCGAAATATTACCCGAACGGGAGTCTAGTGGATACTGTTTTCCCTAGCAATAGCTCGGCGGTGTGGAAAGGAATTGAACATGGTTTGGAGTTAGTGAAAAAAGGCATGATTTGGCGTGTGGGAAATGGTGAACATATAAGAGTTTGGAGGGACCCGTGGATCCCTCGAGGGCCACCATACAAGCCAATTCTGCTGAAAAGGAACTGCCGCCTTACTAGAGTTTCAGAGTTCCTCGATGACCATGGTTTCTGGCGTCAAGACCTTTTGCAACAATACTTTTGTCAGCCGGATATAGAGTCAATTTTGAGGATTAGGACATCCTCTCGGCAGCAGGAAGATTTTGTATCCTGGCCATGGGATAAGTCAGGTCAACTTACAGTAAAGAGTGCATATAACTTTGCTATGTTAGACCACTGTGACAAATTTTGCCCGGGTGCTTCAAGTATGGCATCCTCTGGGGCTCGTTCCTCATGGAAATTAGTGTGGGGTGCAGAGCTTCCTCCCAAAATGAAACACTTTGCATGGCAGTTAGCCTCGGGATCGTTGCCAACAAATGAGGAGAAGAACAGGAAACACTTGGGGACAAGTGCATATTGCAGGCTCTGTGATCGTGAAAAAGAATCATCATTCCATGCGCTTTTGGTATGTACTAATGCAGCCAAGTTGTGGGACACTATGAGTACTCACTGGCCGCTCCCAAAGCGGGAGGATATTATATGTACATGTAAAGAAGAGTATTTAACAAAAAACTACCACAATTCATGGAAACGTGCCCAAAAACTACCACTTTACAAATCTGTGCCGAAAACTACCACTTTTTCTCTAATCTTTAACTAAAAACTACCATGTCTCTAAATGAACCCATTCGTTCATTTTAAACGCACTTATGACAGGCCTGGCCCGCATGTAAGTGTTGTCATCGTTAGTCCACTGCCCAGCCGGCATATCCACTCCCCCGCTGCCGCCGTCGTTACCTGATGTCCGAGCCGGTGAAGCACGAGCGCGCCGGCGTGCGGGCCGAGGCCGTCGGGTCAGCTCGGAGTGGTGGAGGCCGACGTGCGCATTGGCAGCAGCGGCGCCCGCCACGTCGGGCACGAGCAGCAGCAGCGGCGGCGCGCGCAGGCGCGCGCTGCGGCGGCCCCGCCATGCGGGCATGCTACTGGTCAGCTCGGAGCTCCGAGTGGTGGAGGCCGAGGTGCGCACGGGCAGCAGCGGCGCCGGCCGCGACGGGCACAACGGGCACAAGCAGCAGTCGATGCGGCGCCAGAGCGCGGGCATGTTGGCGCGGCGCGTCGCGGCACACCTGCCCCGCGCCGGTCAGGATCTCGACGTAGTCGAGCTTGTGGAGGATGGCGCAGAGCACGTCTAGCAGCAGGAGCCTCACCCAGTCCCTCGCCTCCTCCGCCGCAGGCGCTGGTGCTGGCCCCTTGCGGCCGCGTCGTCCACGAGAGTCGAGAGCCACGAGACTAGGCTGTGGAAATGAAAATGGACCATGCGTGAGCCATGCTCCAGGTGAGCTGCGCGTAGCCGCCGCCGCCGCGAGCGTGTGCGCCGTCGTGTGTGAGTGAGCGCCGGCAGTGGTCGGCGGCAGAGGTGGCTTGCAGGTGCACACGAGGTGTTTGTAGAAATGCCAAAGAGAGGGAGAGAGAGGAGGAAGAAGAGGGTCAACCTGACTTGTGGGCCCATCCTGCCAGAAAGACGTTTAGAAGAGGTGAATCGGGCATTTTCACGACTTGGTAGTTTTTAGTCAAAGATTAGAGAAAAAGCGGTAGTTTTCGGCACAAATTTGTAAAGTGGCAGTTTCTGGACACGTTTCCATGAATTGTGGTAGTTTTTGGTTAAATACTCTGTAAAGAATGGATCTTTCATCTCCTGGTGGGTTCACATGAGCATGTTCGAAGTAGAATCATAATGGTGTTGTGGCGTAGCTGGTTCCTCCGGAATGAAATAGAGCATGGGAAGTCCATCCCACCTCTGGAAGTTTCCTGCTCCTTTTTGTCTAGCTACTACAACACTTACAATCAGATTTCATTGAGTGTGGAAGAGATCATGAAGGGTAAAGCACCTCTGCAGGCAGATTTGCCAGTGATACAAGTGCATCTGAAGCCTAATCCAGAAGCGAAACCATGGCCAAAACCTCCGGCTGGCTTGCTGGCGCTGTCGGTAGATGGATCATATAGTGCTTCGGATGGTTCGGCGGGATCAGGTATGATCCTCCGAGATGATAAAGGCGGAGTGATATTCGCTGCGTATCGAAAATTATTTCACTGTAATGAGGCTCTCGAGGCAGAACTTCAAGCGATGGCGGAGGGGCTCAAGCTGGCGGCAGAGCATTCTTCAGCTACAATATTCATTCAGTCGGATTGTGCAGTGGCGCTCAAGGCGCTTTCAGATGATTCCTTAGAAAGGTCAGCGTACGGCCAGTTGATTAGTGATATTAAGTACTACATGAATGATAGGATCGTTATTCCTGTTAAAGTTCTTCGTGAACAGAACAGAGTTGCAGATTTTTTAGCGAACTATGGGAGGGGCGGGGATAGCACAGCTTGTTGGCTGGGACTTCCTCCCCCATGTGTCAGTGATTTAGTTGCTGAAGATTGTAAGTCTGTCACTTTGGAATAAAAATTCTATGATTCCTCGCAAAAAAAAATTAAGAGTGTTGCAAACAAACAAACAATCTAGCATACCCTCTCGGCCAGCAGTTTGGCCAGCTCCAAATCAAGCGGCGAGCCGAGCCAGATTCCAGAAGGTACCGCCAGCGTCACCGTGACGCGGGTCTCCCAGGCGGCCCGTTCTCTCCTGCAATTTGGCCGGCAAAAGCCGTGGGATGTTGCTGGTGCTATTTTAAAGCTCCTTCATTCTCACCTGATAGCAATTCCTTTTTCCTTCCCGGCGAAGGGGACAGGCATCCATCCCCGTCGACATGCCACCCTGCCTAGCTCACACGACTTTGTTTTTTTACCTCTATAACATAGTATCTTTTGTGTGGTCGACAAACATAATAGAGAAGCTCACGCCCTTTCACGAGCTGCATAGCTGCTATACTACTAGGGTCATTGGTCCAGCGGTAGTAGTAAAACAAATAAATATCCAGCAAAAATAAAATATCACGCAAAAAACAAAAAATAAATATCGGAACCGGACAAAGCGAGGCGGGACCGGGCCGGACCCGGCGCGGAGCTGCAGAATATAATCCTGTGCGCGGTGCGGCTTATCTGATGCGAGCGCAGCGCGTAGTGGATTGCCACTTCCTTGCCTTGCCTTTTCTCTCTCGGGGCAGACAGGCTGTGATTTTCTTCTTCTTCTTGTTGCCGGAGGAGGAGGAGAGAGACTAGGGAGGCGGCGGCGGCATGGACGTGGAGATCCAGCGGCCGCGGGAGGTGGGCAGCTGCAGGGTGGTCAAGGTGGACAAGGAGGCCGCCTGGGAGCTCTTCACCACCCAGGCCGCCAACGAAGGCCGCACTGTGCGTCCCCTTCTCCTCCTCTTCTTCTTCTTCCCCCAGCTCCCCTCTTCTCCTGCCACAATTTCGTGTTGATTCTCTGTTCGATTCTCTGAGGCCTGATTCTCCGCGTTTTCATGCCGTGGATCCTCAAAATCCCACATTTATAGCCGGAGATTATGCGGCATAATTTACCGCCTTTGCGTGTTTGAGCGCTTATTGAGCAACTAACTTTTTCTTCTCGACTCAGAGTGCTGGTTTTCCATGTCGACTTCAAGGGCGACTTTGGTTACATTAATTATCCCTACATGTTGCGCAGGTCGCTGCTCACTTTGGGGCGTCTTGGTGCGTCACGTCCCTGTCCATGAACTACAAGTTCGAGGAGCTCGCCCAGACCCACCCCGACATGCTCTTCCTCTTCGTCGACGTCGATGATGTCCCGGTAACCAATCATTCATTCATTCCCCTAATTATTCTCGCCTCATGGCTTGTTATTGTTTATTTATACACTTCGAAACATGGCATCATTCTTCCACAACAAGATTTAGACTCAACTTTCTTTAGACTAAACAGAGAGGGGCTACCTACTCAATCAAATGATAAATTGACTCGACGTTTTGTCAAATATCTCGAACGATTATGGCATACTCGTTTCTCTATAAACAATAATTGCTCAAGTTTGTAATCTGTTCTGAACATGCGGCCTAGTTAAGCTAAGATGCAACGACGTGTATATATATGCAGGGCGTGTCGTCCAAGCTGGGGGTGAAGGCCATGCCCACCTTCTTCCTCATCAAGGGCAAGGAGGTGGTGAAGAAGATCGTCGGCGCCAACTCGGACGAGCTCCACAAGATGGTGGACGCCTCCGACGACGATTCGCTCGGCTCTGCTGTCACCACTCTCCCTGACATAGTCATCGAAAAATAGCTGTTTGCCGTCTCTGAAACATCTCCGAGTGCTGTTCGCTCGGTTCCGGTGTGTGTGCGTGTGTGTGTGTGTGTGTGTGTGTGTGTGTGTGTGACGCTGAATCTTATCTGATCTGATCTGATGTGAGTGCCCCTTCCCGGTAGAGGAGAGTAGGGCGTGTGAGGTTATTAATTGTTGTTGATTAGTACGTACATGCGAGTGTTATTGTTTTTTGGGTTGAAAAATGATGGTTCAGTGTACTTCGCGCACACTTGCCCGTTAATACAGTTGTGTGTGTGTGTGTGTGTGTGTGTGTGTGTGTGTGACTGTCTGACAGGTGCTTGCTCTTCTTTGCTCCCCTTGTTGCATCTTACTACTACTACATGTGAGATGAGAATTTTCTCTGGGGTGAACTAATAAAGGAGGGGAAAACGATGTGATCTCTGCTGCATCACCACAAAAGTGCAGATACAAAGCCAGATCATTTGATTATTATACTGAACTTTCCCTGATTATGTAAGTAGCTGTTACTGCTAAGCCAGATGATTTATTTGGCTATTATACTGAACTTTCCCGGATTATGTAAGTACTAGTAGCTGCTACTGTTATCCTTTTTTTTTTCTTGCGAATGTTGCTACTGCTATCTTGTTAGCTATGTGGGTGGGTAGGTAGTAGTACTCCGTATCATATTATGGATCTCGGTGTTGGTACAGGTGCATCTGAATCAGTATAATTTTTTTTAAGGGTGCATCTGAATCAGTAGGCAGATTCCCACTGAACCTAACCACCTTGGAATGAACAAAACTGCAAGCCTGTTGCTGGCCCAGTGCATCATGTGACCAGATCTCCAGACCAGCCACGTGTTGGATTCAGCTCCGTGATGCGGCCTGCGGCTACTCAATCATCCAAAGTAAAAGGGCTTATTAGAAAGCCAAAAGGGGATGCATTATTGGAGAGACCTTTTATCAACTGTGCTACACACCACACAGTGAAAGCCAAGTAAAGACTTTTTATCAGCATGATCTCTGCTGCATCACCACTCTAGTTAGTTGCCTTTGGCAAAAGGCACAAATTTAACCTAGGCCAAAATTATTTCACAAAGTAAACTGTTTTTATAAGTATTTCACCCAGCTAACCTACCTCTAATGGTGCTGCGCCTAACACTAAGGCGCCACATGTGTGCAACGCCTGACAGCTAGGAGCGCCTGACAGCTAGGCATTGCACTACACTCTGCAACGCCTAGCTGCAAGGAATTGCCAGTAGAGTGCAGCGCCTTTGCTGTCGGCCGCTGCTTTAGAAGGGTCTATGGTGTGAAATATTTTCAAAAATAATTTAGTTTGTGAAATACTTTCGCTCTGAAGTTAAATTTGTCAATTTTGCCGTTGCCTCCCTACGGATTACTGATTACTGATTACTGTCAGATCTCTAGTTTCTCTACTCTTAACTTGGAACTCTAGTAGTTTAGCGACGAGGTAAAGCGCACATCGTTTCTCTCTTTTTTCAACGTACGCCACATACTACTCTCTGTATAGCTTAATCTCACTTGGCTGTTACTCCTACTAAATACCGTTGTGAGGCACATGGTTGATGCCTGGTCTTCTCAAATGACGCCCATGTCCTTCAGCTCCTATTCCCCCTTTGGAATACAAGTATGGTTTCATGACACATAATACCCATGTTTTTCTTAAGAGACTAGATGAAAAGAATGATGAGATAATCCACAGGAGTGACGTGCATGCTTCTGAATTTTATTTGACCCTAGGAGACAGCAAAGATCGACCAATTTTTCACGGCAACGCCATCGAGACAGAGAGGCTACTAAAATTTTTATGCACAAGCTCGACGTCTCAAACCAGAACAGGCACTCCACAATCCACACCACTAGGTACTCTACTCACAGATGAGGTCCATGGAAAGCTCTAGCCAGATCACTTCTCCCTGGTGCTGTCCTTGAGCCACTCCAGGTACTTGAGGTTACCTCCGCTGATGGGCAGCGCGATGACTTCAGGAACACTGCATGAAAAAGACCAGACAGTACAAACCTCCGTTCAGGACAGCCAACGTGTTTGATTATAATTTGTTGGTCCATGCTCCGTACTAACAGAAGATCCAGCTTGATAAACGGGGCAGAACTTACTCATACTCATGGTTAGCTTTGACATGTTCAGTCAAGGCGTTTAGAAGAGATTCTCTGGTCTTGATGATGAGCAGCTCTTCAGCGTCGGTTTGCACCTGAGGAATCAATAGGTTGCGGTGAACTACTAAATATACTATGTACTTTTGTAATGGATTGGTAAGACATCCCATGTAAAGCAGTTTCATGGTTAGATATGTGGCTCTAGACCATGGTCCACCTGCACCCACTCTTGGTGCCATTCATCGCCTCGCACCATTTCTTGAGATATGTGACATTCTGCCCTCCTAGCATATGGCAGGAATCATCAACCACTGATTATCAGGTTTGTGGTTTTTAATCAGCCTACTACATGGTGAGAGATAAAAGGGAATAAAATAGAAGAGATGCGTCGTTGCGCGCAATCCTGTCCCCCATGCGGTATGACCATTTAAGATTTTTGTTGCACGCCTTATGCACAACAACCAGGGGGCTATGGCTTGCATGCCATCGTTTTTAGTATATTGGGACCTAAGCAGTTTGTTTAAGGTGTCTGTTTTTTGTTGTTATCTTGTTGAAAAGCATGCATGTAAGTACCTAAATGCACTTTCAATGTTTCGCCATGTGATGCGGTGTCTAAAGCCTAAATTGACCTGTGGTGACCCTCACAGACAAACTTTAAAAATGTCGACATTAGCGCAGGACAAGGAGCTGGTGATAAGATTGTTTTTAAACAATCTCGGGGTTGGGCTCATATGCTACAGTAGTTTGGCACATTGTGCCAGCCACGTAGTTCAAAAAAGGGCGGGTGTGCACAGGCCTACACATGGAGCTGGTGGTGGACCGGATGTCCGAATTAGCATAATCTACAAAATTTGAATCCTAACCTGACCCGTATCTAGTATCCACATGGTAGTAGTGTTACATACTTACATCTAACGACGCAAAGCATAGGTGTGGGTGGACCATGGTGCAGAAATTCTCTCGTTTCATGGTGAAAAGCGTTGATTGAATAACAGGCACTGCAAATTAGCCAGGCCAGGAAAGCATCAGTAGAAATGTACCTTTCCCTCCCACCAGTAAACAGATTCAATTCCTGGAAACAGAAACGATTATCAAATAAGATGAATTGATGATGACTGAAAATAAGATTTCTCAGTAAACTATATACAACAGAAATCATGAGAAGATGAGGTAGCTTACCTGTTCATGGCCAAATGCATATCCATCAATTTAATGCATATTTTTATTGTTAGTAAAGAGTACAATTTGATAAAAGATTTCGTAATCATTGCACCAATATGTTCTACACAAACAATCAAGTCACCCATGTGTCAACTTGCCCACACATCACTATGCCCACAACTAGTCCAGTTGACTATGGTCTACTGTTAAAGGGATCTTGAAGATCTCGATGATAGTCAGACGTTTGGTTAATTCAAGTAGAAAATCTCAAACAGTAATTATGTTGAACCTCTACAGCAAGTTGCTCTATCATATAAATATTTTTTATCATTGACCAAGTAGAGTTGGTTATCAAGCATAACATGTTTATAGTTTATACTCCATCTCTAATACCATCGCTAATCCCTACTTCTATAATTATTAAGATAGTTCCCTTCAGCCCTTCATTTTCACCATGATTTTCACTTGAGACCCCATAAGTGCCGTCAATTGAATCCCTTTCATCAAGTTTAGTTCCAACAGTGGTGATTTCACGATGCTGCACCTGACAGGTCAAATGATGATGTACACAGCCACATGACTAGCCATGTCACATTTTGGAAAACTCAAATGTTTAATGGTCATCCTGGTCCACTGATGACATTTGATTCAAGGCAAGGGGTAGAGAAGCCAATTTGCTAAAGTGCACAACATGGGGTATGTATGGAAACTGGAAGAGATGACGAGGTTCAAATGATAACCAAAACTACTGTAGACAGGAATCAACTATTCCACGAAAAAAAAATCTACTACATTTGAGTGTCTAGCGGCACAGAATAAACAGTGAGAGAGAACACAGTTCCTACCAGGCACTATGTTCACACAAGCAGCAAGCTTCTCACTGATAATGCTTGCTGATAGCTTTTTGCCTGCAGCAAAGGAAAAATAATAATGAGATTATTGAAAATAAAAAAAACAGCCATTTTAAATTTCTTAGTGCTGCTTAAGAAAGAGAGATCAAACTCGCCAAAACAATACCATGCAGCCATCTAATTGGACCATTGAACAACATAGCTCAAATGTAACTGAAATGCACTATCAGATGTGAAAGTAAGTTCAGTTGGTCAACTGATAGTATGGCATGTATCTGTGATTAATTAATGGCAATGGTAGCATGCAATGGTAATAAAAAAAGACCAACGGCATAGGTAAAGTACCTGCTTCCCGACTCGGAACTGTCACATACACAACAATGGAAGGCACGGTCGTGGAAGTAGACTCCATTCGAGCAGAACTTATTGCCCTGTAAAGTTTCAGAACTGATGATTGATTATACCAACTATTCTACATTAGGAGAAACAAAATAACCTCAGGCTCACATAGAATTCACAGTGTTGTAAATATTAATGTAGTACCACTTCAGATTATCAAATTATTAGCATTAGTTAAGCACAGAAACACATCAGTTATTATCTGAAAACCTATGCGATGATTTTGCAGAAATACGGACCGGAACTAATGGTTGGAAACAGATGGGCTTGACTAGGAAAAAAAGATCATAGATACCAGTTCACTGAAGTAACGCTGCAGTTCACTGGTTCCCCTTGTTATCTTTTTCCCTTGTACACAGACAAACATTGTTTTATCCGGCCAAGCACACCGGGACACAGGTTTCAGACACTTAGGCGACATCAATCCATGGATGACTGTAAATTTGCAGCGCAAGTGATTGTCTGATTGGTTATTTCCAAGCTAACATCGACGGAGTTGCAGCGGCACGACAAGTCTACGAGCTAGCAAACAGAGGAGCTAAATACGCTACACGCTCACAACCAACCGGCGCAGCCTTTTTTGCGAAATCCCATGAATCTAGGCACGAATTGTTAGTTGAGGGCAGAGGGAGGGGAAAGGGAGAGGGGTATGGATTACCGGAGGAAGGGGAGACGGCGGGTGGAGAGGGCGCAACCCGCTACGGCTCCTAGGCTGAGGAATAGGAGGGCCCCCGCGAGCGGCGGTCGACGGGGCGGCGGCAGGGCGGAGGTGGAGGAGACGGCGGTGGCGGGGGAGAATAGGGCTCGGAGTGGACTGGGGAAGAGTGGCATCTTCTATTCGTGGCCCCACTTGGCTGGGGGTGGGCTGGTTGTAGTGCCGTCATGCATCCGGTTCAGTTGCCTAAAAAAAGTTTAATTCGGCTAAGTTGCCTAACACAAGCGCTTATATACACGCGCATATACTCACCCCTATGAATGTACACATGCACACTCTATCCCTATAAGCACCTCCGAAAGACTGAGCCGGCATATCATTTTGAGATTTACAAAGTCACCGTATGCGTCTTGTCGTCGACGGGAACGTCCCCTCCCACTGAATGCGCATCGCCGGAAATCCTGAAATAAATCCAGGAATAAATGAGAGCACCAGGATTTAAACCCTGGTAGGCTGGGGATACCACAGTCCCTCTAACCATCCAACCACAGGTTGGTTCGCATTCGGCTTGGTAAAGTATGGCTCTCGGTAAATACGGTTGTACTAATACTGACGGTATTGATTTACAATTGATTCGACTTCATATATACAATATATTATTTTTGTATTTTCGGCTAACATCATATTATTAACCAAAGTTGACGTAAATTCAAATAAATCAACGGTATTTTATTTTATTAACCATCCCTCCCTCGACCCCATGGTGCGACAAATTTTCTGTGCTTTCAGCACGTGGACCCTTGAGGACAGCCGCACCTGCCACTTCTGGACAGACCATTGGCTTGATAGCTAATCCATCACTGAGCTTGCACCTAACCTGGTTAACTTGGTGCTGAAGCGGCAGCGCAAGCACCGCCTAGTGTGGATTCAAGACATCAATGGTGGCATGTGTCCGGCCGGCTGCTAGGGTCCAGTACATCGACATTTGGCGACGCCTACGAGGCTACTCTCTATCCCTAACTTCTGACCGCATCTAATGAAAATGGACGGACAACACTTCCTACACTGCCAAGTCTTGCTACATTGCATTGTTTCATGGCTCCGCTATGGCACCTCACTAACAATTCATATGGAACCCTTGGGCTCCCCTGAGCGTCAAGTTCTTCCTCTATCTAGTGAGCCTGGACAGGTGTTGGACGGCTGAGAGGCTTGTTCACCGTGGACTACCTCACATCTAGGCTTGCATCCTATCTGACCAAGAGGACGAAACCATCAACCATCTAGTCTCTGGATGTGTCACTTCTCGTATTGTTTGGCACGAGATATTATACTGGTGGCGCCTCGTCATTGCTCCACCCGGCAGCACTATTGGGTGTTGGGGAACGCAGTAATTTCAAAAATTTCCTATGCACACGCAAAATCATGGTGATGCATAGCAACGAGAGGGAAGAGTGTAGGTCTACGTACCCTCATAGACCGAAAGCGGAAGCGTTATGACAACGCGGTTGATGTAGTCGTACGTCTTCACGATCCGACCGATCCTAGTACCGAAAGTACGACACCTTCACGATCTGCACACGTTCAGCTCGGTGACGTCCCACGAACACTTGATCCAGCTGAGTGTCGAGGGAGAGCTTCGTCATCACGACGGCATGATGACGGTGATGATGAAGCTACCGGCGCAGGGCTTCACCTAAGCGTTGCACCGATATGACCGAGGTGGATTATGGTGGAGGGGGCATCGCACACGGCTAAGACAATGTCTGTTGTTGTTGTGTTCTAAGGTGCCCCTGCCCCCGTATATAAAGGAGCAAGGGGGGAGGCCGGTCGGCCCTTGGGGCGCGCCAAGGAGGGGAGGAGTCCTCCTCCTAGTAGGAGTAGGACTCTGAAAGGATCGAGAAGAGGTGTCTAGAGGGGGTGAATAGACTCTTAGCAAGAAAAGTAGCAGTTTTTAATTTCTTCAAGTTGAAGTGGAGTTTTAGCACATGTTTAAACATTCATAATACATATCAAGCAAGCATGACAAGAGTATATGAGCAGCGGAGAGTAAAGCATGCAAATTGCAAGAATGTAAAGGGATGGGATTGGAGTGTGCAAACGCAATTGGACTCGAAGATTTTTTATCCGTAGGTGGTGCTATTGTACATCCACGTTGATGGAGACTTCAACCCACGAAAGGTAACGGTTGCGCGAGTTCACGGAGGGCTCCACCCACGAAGCTCCACGAAGAAGCAACCTTGTCTATCCCACCATGGCCATCGCCATGAAGGACTTGCCTCACTAGGGTAGATCTTCACGAAGTAGGCGATCTCCTTGTCCGTACAAACTCCTTGGTTCAACTCCATAATCTTGACGGAGGCTCCCAAGTGACACCTAACCAATCTAGGAGACACCACTCTCCAAAAGGTAATAGATGGTGTGTTGATGATGAACTCCTTGCTCTTGTGCTTCAAATGATAGTCTCCCCAACACTCAACTCTCTCTCATAGGATTGGATTTGGTGGAAAGATGATTTGAGTGGAAAGAAACTTGGGGAAGGCTAGAGATCAAGATTTATGTGGTTGGAATGGAATATCTTGACCTCAACACAAGTGTAGGTAGTTCTCTCTCAGAAAATGTATGTTGGAAGTGTAGGCATGTTCTGATGGCTCTCTCCACGAATGAAGAGTGGGTGGAGGGGTATATATAGCCTCCACACAAAATCTAATCGTTATACACAAATCACCAAACTCGATGGGACCGAATCAGAAAACTCGGTCAGACCGATTCAGTTCATAATGTGACCATTAGGAACTTCGGTGGGACCGATATGATCGACTTGGTGGGACCGATGTGCTAGGGTTAGGGTAAAACCTCATCTTAGTTTCACCGATTACACAAACTTGGTGGGACCGATTTGGGTAATAAGCGTAACAGAGAGTTGGTCAAGCAAACTCAGTGGGACCAATCACAAAACTCGGTAAGACCGAATTTAATGCAACAGGATCCAGAGAGTTTGCAAGCCCATCTCGGTGAGACCGGGATCCCATCGGTGAGACCGAATTGATTAGGGTTTTGGCAGTGGCTATGTCAAGTGAACTCGGTGGCGTCGGGTAGAAAGTTTCGGTGGGGCCGAGTTTGAATTTTTGGTTTGGGACATATGTGGATGTGAGAAAGTGGTTGAGGGCTTTGGAGCATATCACTAAGCACTTTGAGCAAGCAAGCCATTAAGCAACACCTCATCCCCTTTTAATAGTATTGGCTTTCCTATGGACTCAATGTGATCTTAGATCACTAAAATAGAAAATGTAGAGTCTTGAGCTTTTGAGCTTGAGCCAATCCCTTGTCCTTAGCAACTTGAAGGGGTTCCATATCCTCTTGTCCACGCCACTCCATCTGTTGAACTTGTCTGAAATATACTAGATGAAAACATTAGTCCAACAAGAGATATGTTAACATTAATTACCAAAACCACCCAGGGAGCATTTGGGCTTTCAATCTCCCCCTTTTTGGTAATTGACGACAACATACATCAAAGCTTTAGGTAAAGATAAAGAGAATAGCAAGTAAACCTTTGGAAGGACATGTAACATGCATAGGCTCCCCCTACATGTATGCAATCATGTCAATATGGAATGTAAGAGCATGTGGATGCATAATCATGACAGAGCAGGCAATGAGTTACATGTATCTTGGCTATATGCATCAGAGTAAACAGTGTGAATTAAGGAAATGTACCTTCATGCTCATGAGTCCTTCTTGCAAACAATATATACATCAGCAAGAGATCCTCATGCACATAAGTGTGATGCATATACTTACCTTGTGGTCTTGAGCTGGCTTTGGAAGAGATGAACCTGAGTAAACAAGGTTAGATAACACAGAAACATCTACTAGACTGAGCAAACAAAAGAGCCACAAGAGTACCAAGATTGGGATAAAATGTAGAGAGTGAGTATTGGGTACTCTATTGGTTATAGACATGTCCATAAAAGGTAAAGATATGCAATGAATTCGAAGATTTCCTTCCCTTAGATGTCTTGCTCCCCCTGAATCTTATATGGGATACTAGGAGAAGACAGGGAAACAAAATCAGGGCTAAAACTGATCAGATCACAGAAACATAACATAGACATGTCTTTCCCCTCTTAAAGACATGTGACTTCTCTCCTCTTGAACACCAAACATCTGGGGCATGTGATTCCTCTCTCCCCCTGTTTGAAGCATTCTCTCCCCCTTTTGAAGGATTAAGCTTTGATGTGAACTTTCTCTTCCCCTTTGACATCAATTTCCAAGAAGGGATCCTCTGGAGTGTGAGTCAAAATAGGTTTGGTCCTTGAGTCACAGAGCAAAGCAGCATATAAAATGTGATGCTGGTAGAGGACAAGAATCGTTGAGTGGAGCTGGAGCAAAAATGCAGGAACAAGTGGCAAATTGTCTTCTCTGCAGTGAAATCGGTGGCACCGAGTTGTGTTCTTCGGTTGCACCGAAAGTAGCAACCCGGAGTGACTGAGTTCAACACAGAGAAAGAGCAATAGTCACCTCAGCTCACTAGGCAAATACGATCTCACAAATATTTGCAAGGAATTAACTAAAGGATTTGCAATGAATTGGATGCAGGGAATGCGGAACAAAAATAAAAGGAAAGAGATCTAGATGAAGTTTTTTTTGAAAGGGGAAACAAATATGCATGAGACAAATGCAAGAGCATAGAGAAACACTAGAGAACTTCATCTAGAGTTGGTCGGCGACAAAGTCACCTATGTTAAGAGTATATTGGCACTACAAAAAAAATACACTTCCGTGATGATACGTGTTTGTCACAGTAGGTCACGTTTTCTGTCGTGCATGTACATCCATGACAAATTTATGACCGAATCAAGATAGTCATACATGTGCTGTCGTAGAAGTGTTCCATGACATTACCAAAATTATCATCACGGAAGTGTCCACTTCCATGACGATAAATCGCGCATCACAGAAGTGCTTTCGTCAAGGGTGACCGACACGTGGCATCCACCGTAACGGAACGCCGTTAACCTATCGGGTCGGGTTTTGGATCTGATAACCCGTTAACAACCCCGACCAATGGGGATTTTCCACGTGTAAAATCATCATTGGTGGAGGAAACACATGTCGGCTCATCATTGGGGACGGATGTCATCCACTCACCGGACGAAGAGGCGCCTATGATACGTCGACACGTGGCACGCCCAACAATGGCCCATTCACGTGAAAAGGCCGCCCATTTGACTTGGTCAAAAGTGGCGGGCGGCCCATGGAAAGCCCGTTAACGGCTGTTAGCATATAGCCCATTTTGACCCGCTAACCCAAGGCCCGTTCGCCGATGCAAATTAGGCCCGATGGCGTCATCTGGGCCATCCAATATGATTCCAGCCCGTTTTCACTTCTGGCCCATGACGTCTTTCGGCCCATATGGGGCCCTTTGTAACTCTTGGCCCATTAGCGGCCCATGCTGAAACTGGCCCGTAATGGACAGTGTATTACTTTACACCCATTAACGGCCTGCGGTGAAACTAGCCCATAATGAACAGTGTAACACTTTATACCCATTAACGGGCCATTATTCCGTTGGGCCGTTTCCAGCCCAAGTTAACTTTCGGCCTTCTGAGGGCCCATTTATTCTTGGGCTCATTTGCAGCATTCGGTTACTTACGGCCCGTTACTGTCATTTTCTGCTTGTGGGCCAAATTCAGCCCGTCGTTACAGTCGGCCCGTTTGTGGTCCGTTAGTCTGTTGGGCCAATTTCATAGCATCACCAACATCGCCTATTAACGGCCCGTTATGGTCAGCCCATAAAATGTACGATTTCCATTATAGGCCCGTCTACGGCCCATTAAAGGCCCGTACAAGACCCATAAATGAGTCGGCGACCCATGGATCCTACGTGACGTAGAAGGCCCATTGATCCTCCGAGGCGAGAAGGCCCATGGATCCTACGAGATGTAGAAGGCCCATGGATCCTCACGAGGCGTAGAAGGCCCATGGATCCTACGAGGCGAGAAGGCCCATGGATCCTACAAGGCGAGAAGGCCCATGGATCCGACGGTGCTGTGAAGGGCCATGGTCGGGCAGTTTGGCCCCCGTTTGAACGATATAGCATATTCAAAGAATTATCCTACTCAATACTATCACCTCTAAAAATCATACACTATACAACAAAGAGATCAAGGCATAGAAAGGTAGAATAATCCTACACTATACAATAAAGAAATTACAGCCGATTATACCCACTGGGCATTATGGTTCGGCACAGGTGATAATAAAGCATACACAAACAGTAAATTACATACACTAGGCAAATACAACTCATACATCATGGACGCGCATCAACTTAACTCCATTTGAACTATAATCTATTCAGAAAATAGGATTGGCTGGATTCAGATAGCACAAATTTTAGTCTGCAAAATCTCCAATTCCTTCATGGTTACCTCGATGTCTTGTTTCATTTTTTTGACTCCTGCATCTAATACATGCATGTCCAGTCTCAACTTGTTGATTATACGTTGACAATCATGTACACGTTGTCTTGCCACCTCTAGTTGATGCCGAGAACATCAGCACATTCCAATTCAATCCATAATCATTCGGTAACGGCCATGCCGCTTTGCCGCAGATTTTTGTGTTGATGTCACTTCATCCTGAAATGTTTACGTAAGTACACATGACTAGGGCAAAATATAGTTACAACGATTGAAGCGAACAAGACACTATTTTGTACTACATGGCAAAACAGGACTAACAATAATGTTACCGTCACTTTCACACAAAAATGTTACACGTCATGAAGCATAAGCAGGTGATATTTTAAAATTATAAAAAGATAGTCATGCAGCCTGCATACGGAAATCCTCTTAGCTCACAAGAGGAGCATGATGTTGGGGCCCAATCGAAAACAGACAAGTTACAAATTTAGACAACACGTTGCGTATAAGTAAGCAAGCAGTTGGCCATTCGTACCTCAATTAAAGTCTCGGGGAGCATAATGAACAGCAGAGGGTTTCATACAAACATACTACGAGAGGCAAAACTATGCAATCATTAGCGTAGTATAAACTAGATTGTGAGCCTCATGCAATAATAGTTGGTTAATAGACTTCAACGCTTGGGCACACTTGGCAGAGTAATTAAATGGTAAGGCATTTAATTATGTCAACTAATAGTGATACAAGTACCGAACATCGGGCATGATTATCTGGGCATCTCATTAGCGAGGACAAATAAAGCAATTGAAAAGAGAAAATTAACTATGCAGAAACAAACAAGGAATTAAACTGTTGAGTTGCATCGGTGACTTACCTTAGCAGGTTGAAGAGGCTCAACGCAGCTCCTACTTCTCTTGCAAGGCTCCTTCCTAACATCTTGTACTTGGAAATCCTCAATCTTATCTTCATTGCCGCCCTCTACAAGGTGACACAAACTAGTTACTCGTCTCCTTGGAGGATAAATATGCATACTTTCGATCTGTGAATACAAAAGGATGAGATTATAACAAAACAACACCACATAATGAAACATGCGCATCTCTTGCACTTGCACACAATGAAATGAGCATTTACTATATACGCACTATGTAAAAACTAGGCATACCTTGAACTGGATCTCCGTGTACTCTTGGAGAGCCTCTTGTAGTGTCTGACCAAACCTTTATGTCACCTATGAGTTAGACAAGGCCCCGCTACAACAGCCCTTAGTGTTTAAATCGTTGACAAGCTCTATTAGAGTGTTAGGTCAAGAACGACAAGTAATCAAAGCAAACAGTCCTAGTATGGTTGGTGATGCAAACAAGCAATTGAAGAGATGTGTGAGCAAATATTACATATCAAGAAAAGAAGCAAAGAAGGAGGCTTAAAGACCATCACTTGGTGACCAGATTTAAGGGCATTTAAACATCATGTGCAACGATGAACTAACATAAACATTGCATATTCCAGATTCTACAATGGAATGCACATGTATTAGGTTATGCCATGTATGATGATGCCTAAATGTACAGATAGCAGGCAGGAGTGATTCATCATTGCACGCACAACTGCTTGCAGGTTAAGGGCTAGTCCGATTCCGCCTTTTCAGGGCATATTGTCAAAATAAGCCATACAAGATGTAAAGAAGTCATTTTTGAGTTATGGGCTTGGGCTTAACTAATTTCGCTTTGGAGGGGGGTGTTTCAGGTAGAACCTCACTAAAAATTGAAGGGAAGGGGAATAGTGAAATGACTTTGTTGTCTGCCTATATTACACTCAAAATGCAACTGCTGACGCCCGTGTCACACCTAACCATCAAGTAAAAACAAACACGCAAGCATTCATTGCCCTGCCCACTTGCATCTCCTCTCCCCTTTCCCTCTACCTCGATCCCCGCACTGCAGCACTAGGGTTCCTCCAGTGAGCCGTCGCCTTTGGTCCCATCTGGCCTGATCCTCGGCGATGCTATGTCCAGCTAGGCTACATGGCGGTGGGTAGGGCAAATCTCCTGGCTGCTCCTCCTCTGGCGCCGCCCCTCATTCTCATGGTCTCCAAAGAATTTGCTGACTGTGGTTCGTCCAACGACTACTCCTGCAGGTATTTGCACAACCACGGGTGATGCCACCTTTGCGCGAAGGCACCTTATTCCCCTCCCTCCTCCCAGGCCATGGCCTTGAGGTCTTGTTGAAGGATGAGCTCATCCAACAAGGTGAGGATCTCCTCGATTTTTGCCAAATTTTCATTCGATCCACTATCGATGAATTGCTATGAGCTGCCTGCTGCTGCTATATGATGCATTGCTATGAGCTGCTCCTGATGCTGCTATATGATGAATTGCTATGAGCTGCTGCTGCTGTATGATGAATTGCTATGAGATGCTGCTGCTGTATGATGAGTTGCTATGAGCTGCTGCTGCTATATGATGAATTGCTATGAGCTGCTGCTGCTGCTATATGATGAGTTGCTACAAGCTGCTCCTGCTGCTGCGATATGATGAACTATGAGTTGCTCCTGCTGCTGCTATATTATGAATTGCTATGAGCTGTCCTGCTGCTGCTATATGATGAATTGCTATGAGCTGCTGCAGGTATATGATGAATTGCAGACTGCTGCTGCTGTATGATGAGTTGCTATGAGCTGCTGCTGCTATATGATGCTTTCAGGTGGTGTTGCTATATGATAATAACCAGCCACTTGGACCATCGAATTTCAATAAATAATTTTTCTTCATTTAAATGTGGGTCATGCGTTCTTCGTTTAAATTAGGCAATGGGATCTCTATGGAAAACATTGACCAAAGTAGATTGTGCCAAGTATATGGTATCTTTGTATTTGCATTTTGAGCAAATAGTGATGGTCTGTTTTCCTATCATATTAATTACTGCTTTGGGTTCAATTTGTGATGTTTGCAAGTCAAATTAATTTCCATATGGGCAGCAAAATGAAAAATATATAATGCAATCTAGACTTTCCATTGATCATACCAAAGATAAGCTGAAAGCGCAATGAAAAGAACTGGTTGGCTTATTACATGGAGCTTATATTCACAGTGCTTATTTTCTTAGGATAACTCGTAATAACTGTCCCTAAGAAACTTGGCTAATAGAACGGCATACAAATAACATGTCATGATGATTGCAATGGAGGAGTGACGTACCATAACACACTGTATAGGCTCACGCTGCCTCTCCTTTTTCTGCGATGTTCCATGAAATTGCCACATACATCTTGTACTTTTTCATTGTGTAACCCTATCGCAAGTTGACACGGCTAATTTGAGACATCTCTACATGATACTACATTGCATATCCCTATGCATATTTAAACCACCAATTAACGATTGTGTGCGTACCATAAACTAGCCATGACTCAGTATCTTTGGACTAGCAGGCACTCTAAGGGAGCCTAATGTAGTGCCTTGGAATTCCTACATGCCACCTACGATTTTGTGTAATGTACTGCTCTGTTCCTAAATATATGTCTTTGTAGAGATTCCAGTATGGACCACATACAGATGTATATAGATGCATTTTCGAGTGTAGATTCACTCATTTTGCTCCGTATGTAGCCTATAGTGGAATCTCTAGAAAGACTTATATTTAGGAGCGGAGGTACGAGGTAGTATCATGTATGACATCTACGTATCTAATTTAGTAATTTAGCAGCCAGTAGTAGAAATCATTATCCGCACAAAGGGATTCTTGGTGAAAATCCTAGCAAAGCACTTATTTGGCGAGAGAGAGAGAGAGAGAGAGAGAGAGAGAGAGAGAGCTTACAAGATCATAGCAATGCCTCGATCCAGGATCTTGGTTGGCCAAGCTGTTAGATCCGGAAGAAACATCGTCCTTGTAGTTTTTGCCGGTGCATAACAGGTAACAATGACCGGTTAGTATATTTGAAGTACATCGGGCAGGTGATCTTTGGACGGGTTTAAAGGTGACAAGTACCTAGGCCTGGCGGGTGCTTGGCATCTCTCGCACGGTGGAAATCAGGTTAGAAACGTCAAGGGTGATGATGACGCTACCGGCTGCCGGGTCCGTAAGGAGATCTAGAACCGTCGAGTAGGGTGTTTGTGTAGCGGCTTCGGTAGGGTGGACTACGGTATGGGCGAAGTGGATTTGTGGCCGTGGACGAGGGCGTAGGTGAAGCTGCTACGGTGGTTGGGTTAAGGATGGTGTTGACGACGCGGATCTGCGGTCGTGGACGGGGCGTCAGAAGCTGCTCCGGTGGTTGGGTTAAGGATGGTGTCGATGATGCGGATCTGCGGCCGTGGACGGGGCGTCAGAAGCTGCTCCAGTGGTTGGGTTAAGGGTGGTGTCGACGATGCAGATCTGCGGCCGTGGACGGGGCGTCAGAAGCTGCTCCGGTAGGTTGGATGAGGGTGCGAGGAAGCGGATCTGAGGCCGTGGACTTGTGAGTTGGCAAAGCGGCCCGGGTAGGGTTGAGAATGGTATAAGCGGCTACTCGGTAGGGTTGACGATGGTGTCGGCGAAGCGGCTCCGGTAGGGTTGAGGAAGGTGTCGGCGAAGCGGCTCCGGTAGAGTTGAGGAAGGTGTCGGCGAAGAGGATTAGAGGCCATCGACGGGGGCGTCGGTGGGGCGGCTCCGGGGTGTGTGGACGAAGCATCTCCGGTGGGGAATCTGAATGAGCAGCTGCAGATCTTGCGGTTGACGAGTACCGTGAAGCAGATCCGGCGTCGTGGACAAGGCCGACACTCGAATGGGCTGTGGTAAAGTGGTGGATGAGCAGTCTACTTGTTTCTAGGGGAGGTTGGAGGGTAGATCGGCCATGAGGCAGATCCGGCGAGGTGGACGCCGCTGGCAGTGAATGGGCTATGGTACGCCGATGGATGAGCAGTCTAGGGTTTTGAGAGGGGAGGGGAGAAAGGGCAATGAAGTACGAACGGCGTGATGTAAGATGCTCTGGTGCCGTGGAGTTAGTCGTTTTTGCGGGAGGGGAGAGGAAATGGGGTTGCCGTGTAGTGGGGGAACAGGAAGTTACCAAAGCAGCCCCGACCTATCATGTAGATGAGGGCGGTATTTTAACTATTGGTCTCCGTGAACCAAGGACAAAAGGGGGATTTCACATGCTAAAGACTAAGGTGGCGGAAATTTTAGAATTAGGCGGGAGATTTTGCCTCCCGCGGGATCGTTCGTATCCAGTTTCAACTAATTTTGGACCGTGCTAGCAGGAAGGTCATGCTAGACTGTGTACACGGGGCACGCGTCAGCAGTTAATAACTGGTGTGAAGTCCACCCCAGAAAAAAAGACAATAACTCGGGATGATGCGCCGATAACTTGGACGTTCACACGGGCACGGCCAATCCTATGGGTGTAGTGGCGCGTTCATAAAAAAGGGATCAAACGCTCAGCCTATGTATTTCTTGTGTAAATAGATAATTTAGTGCCATTGGTTATTTACTTTAAACATAATGCATTGACGTGTTAGTGTAGAGGCGCACAAAAAGAAATGGATATTGTAGTTAGCTACTTAAAAGTGTTACCTCATATGATTACATAGCCTCCATTTCATAAATTGCGTACCCATTGAATTCATATATGAATATTACATATATTACTTCAAAATAGAAACTCAAATCATCCAAGACTAATGAATTTGAATGCAAGAGTAATAATGGTGCATGTACATGATAAGTACATTGGTTGTTTGAAGAAACATCACTGTAACTTTGGCATGCACAACTGAAAAGGTTTATTTAAATAGAAAAAAATGTGATATGTGAGTGTCCAATCTTTATAGCATTGAATCGATATTGTACCTTTGGCCACGATACGAAGTAGATATTGACTTATGTTCAAGCGATGCACGTCCACGATCGCTAGATAGTGATACGTGAATGAATTGTGCAATCTCTCTCACACGCATACATATCTCATTTCCATGTGGGCATCGGAATCACACACGCGCACTTCGTGTATTTCTCTCCCTCCGCCAGGGTTAAATTCGTCTTTCTACCCCGTCCTACAAGTCTCTCAAACAGAAACACACACGCTCTCTATGTCTAACACGCCCACCCCTTTAATTCCACCCACCCACAACCACTAATGTCTCAAAGTATAATAATGTCTCTCACACATATGCTATCTACCTATCCCTTAATATAGCTAGATATGTGTCACACAAACTCCTTCTCCCTACTAGCAAGATGCCCATGCGTTGCACGAAACATCAAGATGCATTTGTATGAGAAGTTTATCTTGTGGGAGAAAAGGATGAACAAGGGAATGCCTTATTTGCAAATGGGAGAGGGGTGTAGGTATGTTTTTGCAAAATTGCCATATTTTCCTTCCTGTCCGTCGGATATAAATCGGATGGCCTATATTGCAGGATGGCAGGAACACCATCATCACCAACTCTGTTTTTTTATAAGAGTAGAGATATGTGAGTGTCACTGCCCCCCCCCCCCCACACCCACACTGCCCAACACCGAAGGAGTAGGGTGACACCTCGATATTCATACTAATCTATCGACTGGCTTCTCTCTCAAACATACACACACACCACACTACCCGACACCGAAGGAGTAGGGTGACACCTCGATCTTGATACTAATCTATTGACTGGATTCTCTCTCAAACATACACACACACTACCCGGCACCGAAGGAGTAGGGTGGCACATCGATCTTGATAATAATCTATCTAATCCTCTTTCAAACACACACACACACACACACACGCTAGTTGTGCCTCTGTGCCTACCGCGCACACTCTCGATACGTCTTTCTCTCCCTCCCCCCCCCCCAACAATGACAGCAGAAGGGTGACAACTCGATCTGATCACAACTCGATCCATCTTTCTTCTTGCCTCCTGTAACCACCACTGTGATCGCATAATCGTGGCCTTAATTCTTATTGTGCTATTGCATTCTCGTTCCAGTCAATACCGACATGTGCGATCCCTTTGCTTAATTATATGCATCACTGTAGCTAGTACTCCATCCGTCAATTTATAAGTTGTGCTTACCTTTTCCATCAACTTCGTGCAACGTGCGGGCATCTTGCTAGAAACACTAGAATATGTCTATATAATCCATATGTGATAGTCCATTTGAAATCTCAAAAAAGACAAATATTTAGGTACGGAGGGAGTAATATATTAGGAGTGTATCAAAACAATAGTGATTTCTTTCAAGTTTGTGAACAAATACTACTATTCTACTACATTGGATCCGTCGCAACGCACGGGCACATTGCTAGTAAAAGGAAAAGGCCCGCTGCTCAAGCGTCGCACCCCACACGCTTGGGAATCGGAGTACAACACGGCCCGTCCGGCACGACACATAGCTTAGGGAAGGCGTGTTGCCTAGCATTTTCACTTTCATGTGGGACCGTCGTTGAGCAAACCGACACCCCACCCGCCGCCGGGTTGGCAAACAGAAACAAGGGGAAGATCTAGCTGTAGCACGAAAGCCAAGAAATTTTGTGTCAGACGGGGCTCATTGATAGAGTAGGAGCATTCCGTATTAGTACTACTCCTACTAGTACCAAGTTTGTACTCCTAATACTATATTACCAGTACTACCACTATACAACTAGTAGATACCTGCACGGCACAACATCGTAGGAACAAAAAACGGAAGATCTTGTTTTGGGTGATTTATCTTTTTTTCAATCAACGTAGTATGAATAATATGATGTGGGGGGCACCCATGAAGCTTATGTGGCTTGGTTGCATGGCTACGAAGGTTAGAGAAAAATAAATAGATAATGTGTTTAGAGTGCACTCCACTAAATAGATATACTTTGGATCCATTGCAACGGACCGGCACATCTATATCTATACCCCCTATATAGTGTGTGAAAAACTTTGAAAGTTGGTCGTTGGATGAAGCCAATCCGACGGTACAAAGATGGCAAATCCGAGCACTACTGGCCATTGGATATCATCCACCAGATTCTTCCACATGTATAATCTAGAAGACTCCATGGTTGAAATTAATTCATGACTAACTTTGCCACAACTAAGCTTAGGCAAAGTTATTAGTTCTTCAAAATGAGAGCCACAAGTTGGCAAGCCTAAGGGAATCTTGCCACATTTTTTGTGTGTATGTCATGTGGGGCCTTAGTGTGGCTTGCCTAAGGTGTGGCTTGAACCAAACACTCACCTAAGTTAATCAAACTTGCCTAACCTTACATTCCACCAGATTTTGCCACATGTTAGAATCCGTAAAACTCCACATGTAGAAGCATAATGCACAAACCACCGAATCTCATGCTCAATGCACGTGTACCTTACTAGTACTAGTTGGTAATAGTAAGAAACAAATTCAGTTTTGCACGAGCTCAGATCGGGAGCACCACAAGGCCTGCCGCAGAGTTACATTTCCTCTCGGGGCCCACGGGACCGAACTTGATGGCTTAGTGCGGCCTATGAGTCAATGACATGCGGACCTTAAATGCGGCTGGCCCACATGTCATTCTCATGGTGGTGGCGTGGTTCGCGACTCACTGCGTTCGAGATGAACCAGCCGGTGGTGGCGTGGCCGTGGCGAGGTGCCTCGGTGGCGTCGGGCGTTATGAGGCGTAGATGGCCACACCGGCGGGTACTACCGTAGTACATAAGTACTCCACCGAGGTGATGCCGGGATGAAATGTGTCACAGCCGCTGGATGAAAATTCGATGGTGCGAGAGTACGGATCGAGCATAGCGGCGGAGCAGCAAACCGCGTCAATCGGGTGTGTCGTGGTAGAAAGTTGATGGTCGCCGCAGATTCGGTGGCCCGCATGTCATGCACACAAAGGCGAGGAGGCGGTGGGGCGAGAGGATGAGGGCACGAACAATCCTACCATTACATCATCGACATGTGGGACCCATAAGCGTGGGTCCCACCCGCCGATGAAGGAAAGGCAGGCAAGGCGATGATAGCCACGTCGGAGGATCCATGTCCACATCGGGGACGCCGTGCCGTGGGTTGGAGCCACTACTAGGAAAAGCCTATACAGAAAGTTACTAGTAGCGAGGGTTAAAACCTCGCCATCGCTACTACCGATGGCGCGGGTTTTAAACCTCGCTACTACTAAGTTGATAGCGATGGCGGGTTTTAACCCTACTACTAAGTTGATAGCGAGCGGGTTTTAACCTCGCTACTACTAAGCGATCTCTACCGTGCCCCGGGACATGCCATAGTAGTAGCGCGGGTTTTAAAACCTCGCTACTACTAAGTTTGATAGCAGATGGCGTTGGTTTTAGCCCTCGCTACTACTAAGTGGTGCCATAGTAGTAGCGAGGGGTAAAAACGCGCTACTACTAAAGGTCCCATTTTCAAACTCTACCCCCGGTGGATCGCCTTTTCAGTTTAAAAAAATAAAAGAAAATGATGAAAATGTCAAAAAAATAAAAGAAAATAAGTTTCCCATGTGATATGTGGTCTAGTTGTTGGGAAATTTGCAAATATGAATTTCGACTTTATTTGCAAAATCTCTCGAGAATTTGTAAAAATGGGCATAACTTTTGCATACTAACTCGGATGAAAAAGTTTTTTATATGAAAAAAAATCTTCTTCTTCTTCTTCTTCTTCTTCTTCTTCTTCTTCTTCTTCTTCTTCTTCTTCTTCTTCTTCACATTCTCTGTGGGAGACGGCTTCGCAATAAGCTCTTTGGACCTTGCAGCTATCTCGAAACTCACACGGGCATCGAGGGTAGCATATTTTATCCGCTCGTACGTCACGGGATAATTCTCCGATCCATACGACCTTAATGCCACCGTCTGGTCACCCTTCTGAAGATTTGTACCGAGCACAAAATTTGCTACGTCGAATAGGGATGGTGTCTGTTTAGCACAATCTTCTACTGGAATTTTGATTCTGGTTTGTAGGTCAGTGATGCTTTTCAAATCAAGGTTGTACGGCTACATCTTCGCACGCAAGGAAGTGCCTGACAGTCGGGACCCACCTGGTCGAAGCGTACGTAGCGTTGTCATTCTGGTCGCGAACGTGTACGTACATATATACTGGTGGTTGTAGAGGCGCGCACGTAGCATGTACACGTACGTACATCGGCGAGGGTGCAAGAAAGAAAATACGGCCACGTACGTACATATGGGAAGGGTCTCGAACGCCTACTCGCGCATACGTACGACCAGGGCTCGTGTACATGGCTGGGTCGGAACGGAGAAACAGCATCGTCGTCGTGTTCATGGGGAGGCAACGGAATGCGTTGTGTTCATCGGGAGGCAACGGAATGCGTCGTGTTCATCGGGAGGCAACGGAATGCGTCGTGTTCATTGGGAGGCAATGGAAGGCGTGGGAGCCAACCGACTTGGACGGAATAGGCGATGGAAACGAGGCCTGGCGTACTGCACAATGGAGGAAACAGACCTCCTATGTTTGGAACGGGGTCCTGTTGATCGGGAGGGGTGCGGCGTACCGTAAAACGGAGGAAACGGGCCTCCTACGGTCAAAACGGGGGGTCCTGTTGATCGGGAGGTGATGAACCATAAGTATAGGGGATCTATCGTAGTCCTTTCGATAAGTAAGAGTGTCGAACCCAACGAGGAGCAGAAGGAAATGATAAGCGGTTTTCAGTAAGGTTTTCTCTGCAAGCACTGAAATAGTAGGTGATAGATAGTTTTGTGATAAGATAAATAGTAACGAGCAAAAAGTAAATAAAGTAAATAAAGTGCAGCAAGGTGGCCCAATCCTTTATGTAGCAAAGGATAAGCCTGGACAAATTCTAATAATGAAGAAGGAGCTCCCGAGGACACATTGGGAATTATCGTCAAGCTAGTTTTCATCACGTTCATAAGATTCGCGTTCGGTACTTTGATAATTTGATATGTGGGTGGACCGACACTTGGGTACTGTCCTAACTTGGACAAGCATCCCACTTATGATTAACCCCTATTGCAAGCATCCGCAACTATAAAAAGGAGTATTAAGGTAAACCTAACCACAACATTAAACATATGGGTCCATATCAGCCCATAACGAAGCAACGCATAAACTAGGGTTTAAGCTTCTGTCACTCTAGCAACCCATCATCTACTTATTACTTCCCTATGCCTTCCTCTAGGCCCAAATAATGGTGAAGTGTCATGTAGTCGATGTTCACATAACACCACTAGAGGAAAGACAACATACATCTCATCAAAATATCGAACGAATACCAAATTCACATGACTACTAATAGCAAGACTTCACCCATGTCCTCAGGAACAAACGTAACTACTCACAAAGCATATTCATGTTCATAATCGGAGGAGTAATAATATGCATAAAGGATTTGAACATATGATCTTCCACCAAGTAAACCAACTAGCATCAACTACAAGGAGTAATCAACACTACTAGCAACCCACAGGTACCAATTTGTGGTTTTGATACAAGATTGGATACAAGAGATGAACTAGGGTTTTGAGAGGATATGGTGCTGGTGAAGATGTTGATGGAGATTGACCCCCTCTCGATGAGAGGATTGTTGGTGATGACGTTGGTGATGATTTCCCCCTCCCGGAGGGAAGTGTCCCCGGCAGAACAGCTCCGTCAGAGCCCTAGATTGATTCCGCCAAGGTTCCGCCTCGTGGCAGCGGAGTTTCGTCCCGTAAGCTTGCCCATGATTTTTTCCAGGGTAAAAGTGATGATATAGCAGAAGATGGACGCCGGAAGCCCACTAGGGGGCCCAGGAGATAGGGGGAGCGTCCTATAGGGGGGGCCCTGTCTCCTGGACAGGGTGTGGGCCCCTGGCCTATTTCTTTTGCTCATAAATTCTTATAAAATCCAAAAAGTTGTTTCGTGGAGTTTCAGGACTTTTTGGAGCTGTGCAGAATAGGTTTCCAACGTTTGCTCCTTTTCTAGCTAGAATTCCAGCTGCCGGCATTCCCCCTCTTCATGGTAAACCTTGTAAAATAAGAGAGAATAGCCATAAGTATTGAGATATAATGTGTAATAACAACCCATAATGCAATAAATATTAATATAAAAGCATGATGCAAAATGGACGTATCAACTCCCCCAAGCTTAGACCTCGCTTGTCCTCAAGCGGAAGCCAAAATCGAAAAATATGTCCACATGTTTAGAGATAGAGGTGTCGATAAAAATAAAATACGGGCATGAGGGCATCATGATCATTCTAATAACAGCAACATATATGGATTTTGTCATATGATTTCCTATGCTCAAGTAATAAGCAATCCATAATGTCAAGTATGGTTCAAAAACTTCATTGGGAACTAACAAACTATAATCTCAGTCATTGAAGCAATTGCAATTTATTGTAACATCGGAAAGAGTCAATAATAGAGCTTTTCAGCAAGCTCACATACTCAACTATCTCGTAGTCCCCTATAATTATTAACACTCACGCAATACTTGTGGTTATAGAGTTTCAGCCGGACATAGGTGATGTCAACAATAATAGCCTATGCCAACTTACATCCAATTGGATATATGTATCATGATCTTTCAAACACGAGGAGCTTGCCAAAGGATAAAAATAAAAAGGGAAAGGTGAGTATCACCTTGACTCAAGCATAAGGTAAAACATAAAGTAAAAGATAGGCCCTTCGCAGAGGGAAGCAGAGGTTGTCATGCGCATTTAGGGTTGATGCATAAAGTCTTAGTGCAAAAGAACGTCACTTTATATTTCCCCTTGTATGTGGACCTTTATTATGCAGTCTGTCGCTTTTATTACTTCCACAACAAGTTCATACAAAGTTTATTTTCTCTGCACTAATAAGTCATACATATTTAGAGAGTAATTTTTATTGCTTGCACTGATGAAAACTTAATTGAAGGATCTTATTCAATCCAGAGGTAGGTATGGTGGACTCTCATGGCAAAACTGGGTTTAAGGATAATTGGAAGCACAAGTAGTATCTCTACTTGGTGCAAGGAATTTGGCTAGCATGAGGGGGAAAGGCAAGCTCAACATGTTTGGAAGGTCAATGACAATATACTTTAACTGAGATGTCGGAAAACATAAACCATTGCATTGTCTTCCTTGTCCAACATCAACTCTTTTAGCATGTCATACTTAATGAGTGCTTCACAATCATAAAAGATGTCCAAGATAATATATTTATATGTGAACCCCTCTTACCTTATCACTTCCTATTAATTGCAATGATGACCAAGGCTACGTTCATCAACTCTCAACAATTTTTATGCCTCATACTTTCTATGTGTGAAGTTATCACTATCCATAAGATCAATATGAACTCTTTTGTTCTTTCTACCTTCTCAAGATCGTAGCAACATAGCTAAGCCCTTGACTCAACACTTATCTTTATTATAGATAGCACACGAACTCTCTTACATAAAGAGATCACAAAGCAAAACTCAAAACTACTTGATATCAAAACTTCAATGTACTAGATCAAGATACTACTAAAAGGATCGAACTAAATAAAGCGGTTAAAGATAAGGGTGTGATGGTGTTACGATACCGGGGCACCTCCCCCAAGCTTGGCAGTTGCCAAGGGGAGTGCCCATACCCATGTGATTATTTCCTCGGAGGTGATGAAGGTGGTGATGATGACGGTGGATAATCGCACATCGAGCGTAATAGCTCCTCCAACTTGCGGATAATGCCCTTGAGCCCAACAATATGATCCTTCAACAAAATATTCTCCTGTGTGAGATACTTGTTCTATATGCGGGCTAACTCAATCATCTTGAAAGCTTCAATCTCTGTTGGAGTAAAAAGGTTAGGTAAAGGTTGAGGGATGTCTTCTTCTTTCACCACCGGAGTTTGAACCTCTATGGCCTTCTTGATCCCTTCATCCTTGTTGATCTCTTCCGGTTCCTCTCTTTTCAACTCTATCTTCAATAGCCAAGCATCCTTGTCTTCGTTGTTGGAGAAGGGAGAAGTCATGGTGTGCTAAATCTGCAACAGAAACAGCTCGAAACAAAAACAGAGGATATTTGCATGATACGGTGGTCAAAACCTTCGGGAATATATATAATGAATTTTTACCGACCAAAATATGTAACATACAAGAAAACGAAGTCCGGGAGGCACACGAGGAGCCCACGAGAGGGGGCGCCCTACAGGGGCGCCCTCCTCTCTCGTGGGAGCCTTGTGTCCCTTTCGGACTACTTCTTTCTTCCTAAAATTCTTAAATAATCCAAAACTGATAAAATTGCCATTAGAGTTGTTTTGGAGTCGGTTTACTTACCGTACCACGTACCTATGCCTTTTTGAGTCCTGGGCGTTCGAAAGTGTCTCTTATGTATTCCTCAGGAGTTATGGTTTCAATAATATTAGTTTCAACATTGATAGGATTACCTGAAATATAATGTTTAATTCTTTGACCGTTTACCACCCTCGGATTTGTGCCTTGAAGTTGTTGATTTTATAGCACCAGAGCGATAGACCTCCTCGATAACGTAGGGACCTTACCATTTTGAGAGAAGTTTTCCTGCAAAAAATCTTAAACAAGAGTTGAACAATAACACATAATCTCCTACGTTAAACTCACGCTTTTGTATCCTCTTATCATGCCAGCGTTTGACTTTTTCTTTGAAAAGCTTGGCATTCTAATATGCTTGGGTTCTCCATTCATCAAGTGAGCTAATATCAAACAACCTCTTCTCACCGGCAAGTTTGGAGTCATAATTGAGCTCTTTAATAGCCCAATATGCTTTATGTTCGAGTTCAAGAGGTAAATGACATGCTTTTCCATAAACCATCTTATATGGGGACATACCCATAGGATTTTTGTATGCAGTTCTATAGGCCCATAATGCATCATCAAGTTTTTTGGACCAATTCTTTCTAGATCTATTCACAGCCTTTTGCAAAATTAATTTGAGCTCTCTATTGCTCAACTCTACTTGACCACTAGACCGCAGGTGATAAGGAGATGCGATTCTATGATCGACATCATACTTAGAAAGCATCTTACGGAAAGCACCATGATTAAAGTGTGAACCACCATCAATCATAAGATATCTAGGGACTCCAAACCTCGGAAAAATAACTTCTTTAAGCATTTTAATAGAAGTGTTATGATCAGCACTACTAGTTGGAATAGCTTCTACCCACTTAGTAACGTAATCGACAACAACTAAAATATGTGTATAACCATTAGAGGCAGGAAAAGGTCCCATATAATCAAAGCCCCAAACATCAAACGATTCAATAACAAGATAATAATTCATAGGCATTTCTTGACGTCTACTAATGTTACCTATTCTTTGACATTCATCACAAGATAAGACAAACTTAAGAGCATCTTTGAAAAGAGTAGGCCAATAAAAACCAGATTGTAGTACCTTGTGTGCAGTTCTATCTCCAGCGTGGTGTCCTCCATAGGATTCAGAGTGACACATGCATAGGATTTGTTCCTGTTCATGCTCAGGCACACAACGTATAATAATACCATCTACTCCTTCTTTATAAAGGTGTGGATCATCCCAGAAGTAATGTCTTAAATCATAAAAGAACTTTTTCTTTTGCTGGTATGTGAAACTAGGCGGTATATATTTAGCAACAATATAATTAGCATAATCAGCATACCAAGGAGTAGTACAAGAAGCATTGACAACCGCTAATTGTTCATCAGGAAAACTATCATTAATAGGCAGTGGGTCATCAAGAACACTCTCTAACCTAGACAAGTTGTCTGCAACAGGGTTCTCAGCTCCCTTTCTATCAATAATATGCAAATCAAATTCTTGGAGCAAGAGAACCCATCTAATGAGTCTAGGCTTGGCATCTTTCTTTTCCATAAGATATTTAATAGCAGCATGATCAGTGTGAATAGTAACTTTGGAATCAACAATATAAGGTCTAAACTTATCACATGCAAATACAACTGCTAAGAACTCTTTTTCAGTAGTAGCATAATTTCTCTGGGCAGTATCAAGAGTCTTACTAGCATACCGGATAACATTCAATTTCTTATCGATTCTTTGCCCTAAAACAACACCTACAACATAATCACTAGCATTGCACATAATTTCAAAAGGTAAATTCCAATCAGGTGGCTGAACAATAGGTGCAGTGATCAAAGCTTTCTTAAGTGTTTCAAATGCTTCTACACAATCATCATCAAAGACAAAAGGAATATCTTTTTGCAATAAATTAGTCAGAGGCCTAGAGATTTTAGAGAAGTCCTTAATGAACCTCCTATAAAAGCCGGCATGACCAAGGAAACTTCTTATACCTTTTATGTCCTTGGGACATGGCATCTTTTCAATGGCATCAACTTTGGCCTTATCAACTTCAATACCTCTCTCGGATATCTTGTGCACCAAGACAATGCCTTCATTAACCATAAAGTGACACTTTTCCCAATTCAGGACGAGACTAGTGTCTTCGCATCTCTACAAAACTCGATCAAGGTTGCTCAAACAATCATCAAAAGAGGATCCATAGACGGAGAAGTCATCCATGAATACCTCACAAATCTTTTCACAAAAATCAGAGAATATAGCCATCATGCATCTTTGAAAGGTAGCAGGTGCATTACATAAACCAAAAGGTATACGTCTATAAGCTAAAGTACCAAAAGGGCAAGTAAAAGTAGTTTTAGATTGATCCTTTGCTGACACAGGTATTTGAGAGAAACCAGAATAACCATCTAAAAAGCAAAAATGTGTGTGTTTGGATAGTCTTTCTAGCATTTGATCAATAAAAGGTAAAGGGTAATGATCTTTCTTAGTAGCTTTATTTAACTTGCGAAAATCAATTACCATCCTATAACCTGTAATAATTCTTTGCGGGATCAATTCATCTTTATCATTAGGGACAACGGTAATACCTCCCTTTTTAGGGACACAATGGACATGGCTTACCCATTCACTATCAGCAACGGGATAAATAATACCTGCCTCAAGGAGTTTTAGAATCTCCTTTCTTACCACCTCCTTCGTTTTGGGATTTAATCGTCTTTGAGGATCTCTAACTGGTTTGGCATCTTTCTCCACTGAAATTTTGTGTTGACATAATGTGGGACTAATGCCCTTAAGATCATCCAGAGTATATCCAATAGCAGCTCGGTGCTTCTTCAGAGTTTTCAATAATCTTTCTTCTTCTTTCTCTGAAAGGTTAACACTAATAATAACAGGATATATTTCTTTTTCATCAAGATAAGCATACTTAAGATTATTAGGTAAAGGTTTGAGTTCAAACATGGGATCACCCTTGGGTGGAGGGGGATCCCCAAGAATTTCAACGGGAAGGTTATGTTTCAGCATAGGTTCTTGTTTAAGGAACACTTCATCTATTTCTTCCCTTTCCTTCATAAACATATCGTTTTCATGGTCTAACAAATAATGTTCTAACGGATCAGTTGGAGGAACAACAATGGAAGCAAGACCAATAATCTCATCCTTACTAGGTAATACCTCTTCACGGTGTTGTCTACGAAATTTAGAAAAGTTGAACTCATGAGACATATCACATAGACCAATAGTAACAACATCCTTTTCGCAATCTATATTAGCATTAACGGTGTTCAAGAAGGGTCTGCCAAATATAATGGGACAAAAGCTATCTTGTGGGGAGCCAAGAACAAGAAAATCAACAGGATATTTAGTTTTCCCACACAAGACTTCAACATCTCTAACAATTCCCATTGGTGAAATAGTATCTCTATTGGCAAGTTTAATTGTGACATCAATATCTTCTAACTCGGTAGGTGCAATATCGTGCTTAATTTCTTTGTATAAGTCAATAGGTATTACACTAGCACTAGCACCCATATCACATAAGCCATGATAACAATGATCTCCTATTTTAACAGAAATAACAGGCATGCCTACCACAAGTCTATGTTTATCTTTAGCACAAGGTTTTGCAATTCTAGCAGTTTCATCACAGAAATAAATAACATGCCCATCAATATTATCAGATAAGAGATCTTTAACAATAGCAACATTAGGTTCAACTTTGATTTGCTCAGGAGGTGTATAAGTTCTAATATTGCTCTTACGAACAACAGTCGAAGCTTTAGCATGATCTTTTATCCTAACAGGAAAAGGAGGTTTTTCGACATAAGCAGTAGGAATAATAGGATCACTATATGTAATGGTCTTTTCTTCGACTGTAATAGGTGCAACTACTTTCACTTCAACGAGAGGATTATATTTAAACCAGTTCTCTTTAGGGAGATCAACGTGAGTAGCAAAAGATTCACAAAAAGTAGCTACTATCTCAGAGTCAAGTCCATACTTAGCGCTAAATCCACGGAAAGCATCGGTATCCATAAAAGATTTAACACAATCGAACTTAGGTGTCATACCTGACTCCTTACCATCGTCGGAACCCCAATCTTCAGAGTTGCGTTTAATTCTTTCCAATAAGTCCCATTTGAAATCAATAGTCTTCAGCATATAAGAACCAGCACAGGAAGTATCGAGCATGTTGCGATTATTAAGAGAAAGCCGAGCATAAAAATTCTGAATAATCATTTCCCAAGAGAGCTCATGATTGGGCATGAATATAACATTGACTTAAGCCTCCCCCAAGCTTGAGTGATGCTTTCTCCTTCGCAAGGCCAGAAATTATATATGTAATTACGATCACGATGAACAAGATGCATATGATAGAACTTCTGGTGAAATTCCAGCTTCAATCGCTTATAATTCCAAGATCCCGTATCATCACATAGCCTATACCATGTCAATGCATCTCCCTTCAAAGATAAAGGGAAGACCTTCCTTTTGACAACATCATCGGGAATACCTGCAAGCTTAAATAATCCACAAACTTCATCCACAAAGATAAGGTGTAAATCGGGATGCAAAGTTCCGTCTCCTGCAAAAGGATTAGCTAGCAGTTTTTCTATCATACCCGAAGGAATCTCAAAGTGAATATTTTCATAAAGTTCAGTAGGTTGAGTGTAACATCCCAAATTTTCAATTTGGCATGTTATACATAGGTCATCCATGCATACCATATTTTATTGCATTCTGTTTTCAAATCCTCGAAAATCCTAAGCAACTCAAGGAACCTCGGAGAGAGTTGGGGATTTCTCAATTTTCATATTTGATTTTATCAAATAGTGAAGACAAGGATATTGGATTTTAATTATTTTTCTCTCCGAAATTTTTTTCATTTTTTAATCAATAAACGAGAGGAGATAATATGACTTCTCCAAAACTAATTGAAATACCGGAGGAAAAGTGTTAAAATCATTTTTGGGATTTTATTTTACTTATTTGGAATTTTAATTGCCCTAGAAAAATTTGCATATGTTTAAAAAGTTGCATTTTAGGGGCCAAGAAAACTTCATCTTGTTCTAAATATTTTATTTAGACGGAGAAAACTTGTTTTGGAATTTTTAGATTTTTATTTATTTTTTCTAGGATTTTTTCTTTCGGCGGAATGTTTAAAAAAAATGGACCCATGCCCGACTGGGCCAAAGGCCCACCGAGCCAAAGCCGGCCCGCGCCGCCGCCTTCCTCGTCTTGTGCCGTGCTTGGCACAGACGCCGAGGGCAGTCCGAGCCGGACTCCACCATGTGGCGCCCTTCCCAAGCCGCCGCCCGCCTCTATATATATATGCCGCCCCCTCCCCTTAGCCGCCACCGCCACCATCGCCATCGCCGCCCGGACCGGGAGCCGAGAGCCAGCCGCCGCCGCCGCTTGGTCGCCGTCGCCGCCTCCCACGCCGTCGCCGTCGCCCCTCGCCGAGCCGCCGCCCGCCCGCCCTCGCCGCCCCACCGGAACCCGCCGAGCCGCCCGCCCGCCAGACGCGCCGCCCGGAGGTACCCGACCCCGCCGCCGTTTTTCTAAAAACCCTTCGGTTTTTTGTTAAAACCCTAGATCGTTTTTTATATATATATATATATATATATCGGTTTATTTCGTCGGTTTATTTACTTAGCGAACGTCCGTTCATCCGTTCGTTCTAACGAACGCGTTCACTGTTTAGTTTCTGTTAACGAACGTTCGTTCGTTTAGCAGTTCGTTGCTTTTTCTTTTATCGGATTTATTCCGCGGTTATTCTGATCGTGATTTCTGATCCGATTTTCAAACCTGTTTATCTTTTCGCTCGTTTATCGGAATCAGGCGATTCAAGCGCCTGGAGTTTCATCGCGAAACCCTCTTTCCGAATAATCAACTTAAACCAGTTCTTATCTTTGTAAAATTTGACTCTAGTTCAGATTAGTAAACGGACCATGTTTTTCTCGCCGTTTGAGTTTCGTTGTTCCGTTTGGTTTGATTCTTTTTGCAAACCGGAGTTCTTAAGTTGAACTCTCCGGTCAACCTCTTTCAGTTGAAGTTTCGTTTGTGCATCTTTGTTTGTTTACTTATGTATGTATTGTTTGCTTGCGATAGAATTCCCGGAGTGCGAAGCGTGTTACTACGAGTCTCTAGGTTCACGGATCGTCAGCAAGGCAAGTAACACTTGATCATACTCTTTTCATACCCAGTTTTTAGGCATTAGCTCAATCCTCAAACATCGCATGATTAGGATGGCATTAATTTGTGGGTTGGGAAGTAGATGATGAGGTAGGAACCTATTGCCCTGTTACTTTCAAACCCTTGGGAGTTACTTCTACGTTATGCTTATATTGCCATGCTATGCTCGTAGACGTGGTTTGGGTTTGAGAGATATTCACGACAGATGTGAGGTTGTTAATTAATGGTTTACTTTAAGGTGGCAACTTAAATACACATCTGGGTGGATTGAGGCACTGGGAACCCAGTGTGTCTGCATTTTATTTTGGAAATCCGGGGTGCCCGTGTGATCTTCCTATGAACCGCCACCAGGCTCAAAGGAACTGAGATTATTCATGCTAGAAACTTCCGTGTGCAGCCACAATCTATTATGGGCTCTAGCATAGTTGAGTAAGTTACGTGAAGCTCTCAAGAGGTAGGTCAGCAGGTAGTGGGTTTTATAGGTTTGGTATGATCTATCCGGAGTAGAGAGTTAATGTTTCGAAAGATCGTGTCTCGGTCATCCGTTTCTCAAACACCATGCAAGGCGAGAAACCAACGGAGGCGATCGAGTCTTGTGGGGAAAAGTCATAAACCTCTGCAGAGTGTACAAACTAATCATGGTTAGCCGTGTCCCGGTTATGGACAATTCGAGTATCTAGTACTTGAGTATTCACATGTATCTCATCACTCTAAATTAATCTTGCTGGGTTGTTAATCACTTTAATTGGGATTGAGTTGGGGTTATACCTTCTCAATGATGTTTCAACCACCATGATAGTTAAAGTAAAATTTATTTCTTTGATGTAGGGAAAAATTGGCTTTTAAATCAGTAACCATAGAGCTTTCCACCAGCCTTATATGCATGTAGAATAGCTTATTCTGTTATTACTCTCTATGTGTTACATTGCAAAGCATATTCCATGTCTGACCCGTTCTCGGGCTGCAACGTATTATGTTGCAGACTTTTCGAACGAGGAGTAAGGATTGTAGGTCGTTCTTTGTGCAGCTCGGTTATGCCATTGGAGTTGATGGACTCACTTTATCTTCCAAGCCTTCATTGTTATCGCATTAGATGGCCTTCAGCCATATTATTGTAATAAGTTCTCTTTTGAGACATTCGATGTAATAAGTGTGTGATTGCTACTCTGTTATAAATCCTTCGAGTAATCGTGTGTGTCAATTCTTGATCCGGGGATGACACAGAAGCACAGAGACTTGACCATCTGAGGTCGGGTCGCTACAAGATGGTATCAGAGCACACGCTGAGTGTAGGACACGACCACTAAGATAAAACCATAGGTCACTCCTCTCTACTCATTTCTGACTCCTCTCCACTTTTCCACTCTTTAGGATGACGGAGATGAAGTACAAGTTTGCCCAACCGGATGAAGACACACCTTTCGGACGCCACTTGAAGGAAGTCACTAGGTACCTGAATATTGGAATACCAAGCTTCACCGGGACGTACAATGCCACCTTACCAGAAGAAGAATGCTGGAAGATTCAAGCTCTAGTTTCCGGAAGGACGTTTGCACCAAGCACGGAGCCCATAGTATGTGTTTTCAATGCACCAACATGGAGTTTGGGAAAGAGTATGGCAGCTCACATTACCATGGGACGCATTGGAGAAGTCTACAACAAGGAGCTTAAAGACACCATATACCAAATATGTGGACGCCGAGACGAGCAATGGGAAGTAATTAGCACCAAGAAGGATAGATCCATTGCAGCTTACATCCAGGAGCTAAACCAGCACATTCGACGTCATGAGAACCAGATGTGCGCAGACATGCTGGATTTGAAGAAGGCGAAAACTAAGATCATCGAATTGGAGGAAGAACTCAAGTCTACACGTGATGGATATGAGGAAGAAATCAAGATACTCTTTGGAGAAGAACGACGACCTAGTCAAGAAGATTGGAGTCTTCATGGGAGGACCAGCACCCAAGGAAGAGGAGCAAGAAGAGGAAGAAGACCCCGCTTGTCCAGACAACTACATCATCATCGACGACACCGACTCAGATCCAAGTGATGATGACTATGAAGACGAAGCTGGAGCAGACATCATGGAGTCTTCCACCGATCAAAATTTCTAGATGACCACCATATAATAGTAGTATTTTCCCCATGTAACTAGTAGTAGTTGAGCACTTATGCGATAGTCCTAGATCGTTTTGTATGCCCTTGCTTGCTTGATTGAATGAATGTGTGTTTGCCTCATGTGCATATGGGTAGTGTTTTCTCACTAGACCTCTTTCTATTTCTAATCTCTCCCATCTAAACCCTCGGATGCCTCAGAGGCGTGACCCGGTTTTGTTTTCCCACCGGAGCTCACTCAGTTGATCCAACAGCAGAATGCCTTGATGCAATTGCTAGTTTAGAACCAGGGCAATGCCAACAACAACAACAACAACAACAACAACAACAACAACCACAACAACAACAACAACAACAACAACAACAACAACAACCCGCCGCCAGTGGACAATTTAGCCTGTTTTCTAAGGTTACAACCGCCGGTGTTTTCCAGTAGCACCGAGCCAATAGTTGCAGATGACTGGTTACGCCGTATAGGAAGGGAGTAACCACCGCAGGATGCACGGATGCTGAAAGAGTGCGCTTTGCCGCACATCAATTGGATGGACCAGCAGCCGCATGGTGGGAGAATTACACGGCTACTTTTCCTATAGCCAATGTCACTTGGGACCAGTTCCAACAAGCTTTTCGCACGGCCCATGTTTCAACTGGAGCCATGCAGATAAAGAAGTGTGAGTTACGCAACTTACGCCAGGGGAACCGTCTTGTGGTCGAAGCGTGGATGAGTTTAGCAAGTTATCACGCTATGCCCCCGATGATGTGGCCACGGATGCATGAAGCAAGAGAAGTTTATGGAAGGACTGAATGATGAGATGAGTATGCAGCTGATGGTGGCAACTTTCAATAACTACCGGAGTTGGTAGATAAGGCCCTAATGATTGAAGGAAAGCATCACAAATTGAGAGTCGTAAGAGGAAGTATGGACAAGGAAGTATAACTCAGAGCTCACGAAACCTCGCTTAACCCGAACTCGGGAGGACTAGTTCATAACCATGGAGGACATAACCATCTTTGGAGGAGGATCGCATAATGGTGCGAAGAATGGGAATGGAAATGCAGCCAACAATAATCAGAATCGCTCTAACCCAGCTACACCCGCTAAGAGAGACTTGAGCCAAGTTATTTGCTTTAAGTGCGGGAAGACAGGGCACTATGCCAACGACTGCCCTGAAGGAAAGAATGGAAACAGAAATGGGAGCGCTGGGAAGAAGCCCAATCCATTCAACAAAGGACAAGTGAACCACGTTAACGTGGAGGAAGTTGAAGAGCAGCCGGATGTGGTAATAGGTAAGTTTTTGGTTCAGTCATTTACCGCTATTGTTCTTTTCGATACTGGTGCATCGCATTCATATATATCAAGGGGATTTGTGGATAAGTTTAAGTTACCAACCCAGACCCTTAGGACCCCTCTTTTAGTGAGCTCGCCTGGAGCAGAGTATATGGCTAGCAAATGGTGCACCCAGATACCCTTAATCATTGGCAGACATGTTTTTCCGTCTGACCTAATGATCTTGGAGTCGCAAGAATTGGATGTGATATTAGGTATGGATTGGATGTCGAAGTTTGGAGGAAGTATCGACTGTGCTAGCCAGTCAATTTATCTTACCACCCCAGAGGGAAAAAGGATTAAGTATGTATCTAGGCATGTGCCTAGGAGGAGCCAAGTGAATACCCTCACGGAGTTGTACAAGAGGAAGTACCAGAGTGAAGGATTATCCGGATGTTTTTCGGAAGAGTTACGGGCATGCCACCGAATCGAGACATCAAGTTTTCGATAGAGCTAATGCAGTACAGGACCAATATCAAAGAGACCCTATCGGATGCCCGCAAATGATCCGGAGGAAATTAAGAAGCAGATCAAGGAGCTATTGGAGAAAGGTTACATTCAGAGAAGCTCATCACCTTGGGGAGCTCGGTACTTTTGGTGGAGAAGAAGGATAAATCCCTGAGGATGGTTGTTGATTACCGAGCTCTGAATGAAGTAACGATTAAGAACAAGTATCCCTTACCGATGATCAATGATCTGTTTGATCAGTTGCAAGGAGCTAAGGTGTTTTCTAAGATTGATCTACGATCAGGATATCATCAATTGAAGATCCGAGAGAAGGATGTACCAAAGACAGCATTCACCACGCGATATGGACTATATGAGTATACGGTCATGTCGTTTGGACTGACTAACACCCCTGCCTATTTCATGATTATGATGAAAAAAGTGTTCATGGAGTATTTGGACAAGTTTGTTGTGGTGTTTATCGATGATATTATGGTTTACTCGAAGAACGAAGAGGAGCACGCAGAACACCTACATTTGGTTCTTGAGAAACTCAGGGAACACCAGTTATATGCCAAATTCAGCAAGTGCGAGTGAGGGAGTCCTGGATTAGGGGGTGTCCGGATATCCGGACTACCATCATCAGCTGAACTATCATTGGCCGGACTATCATCATCGACCGGACTCCAAGACTATGAAGATACAAGATTGAAGACTTCTCCCCGTGTCCGGATGGGACTTTCCTTGGCGTGGAAGGCAAGCTTTGCGATACGGATATGTAGATCTCCTACCATTGTAACCGACTCTATGTAACCCTAGCCCTCTCCGGTGTCTATATAAACCGGATGGCTCTAGTCTGTAGGACTACGATCATCATCATCACAACAACCCTTACAATCATACCATAGGCTAGCTTCTAGGGTTTAGCCTCCTTGATATCGTGGTAGATCCACTCTTGTAAACATCCACAATATCAATATCAATCGAGCAGCACGTAGGGTTTTACCTCCATCAAGAGGGCCCGAACACAGGTAAAACATCGTGTCCCTTGTCTCCTGTTACCATCCGCCTAGGCGCACAGATTCGGGATCCCCTACCGAGATCCGCCGGTTTGACACCGACATTGGTGCTTTCATTGAGAGTTCCTCGTGTCGTCACCGATAGGCTTGATGGCCTCTTCAATCAACAACGACTTGATCTGGGTGAGACTTTTCTCCTCGGACAGATCTTCGATTCGGGCGGCCGCTGCGGGCCAACTTCGCAGCCATCTGGAGCAGATCGAAGCTTCGCCCTGGCCGTCAGTCAGGTTTGGAAGCCTAAACTTCATGGCCGATATCCGCGGGACTTGATCTTGATGGATCTGAGCCACAGCTGGCGTGCTGCGTCTTTGTCACGATGGGCATGACCTAACTCGCCGCGGAAAGCACCTTGGAGGCCGCACACGAATCCGCTCCTACCCATAGTCCGGAGCCGATCGCTCGAGCAGGGCGGATGGCTGGACACCGCCCGGGCGGCAACTTCTCTGGCGATGGGCGAACACTTACCTTGTCCCGCATAAAGCTCATGACTCCGAGGTGCGGGCTCTGCCGGACTCGAACCTCCTGCGCCCGCGGTCGAATCCGATTGGGCGCCGATCATGGAATTCACCGTTGCGGACATCTTTCAGCACTTCGCCCTTGGCGATATCATAAATTCACTGAAGTGTCTCTCGCTATCCGGAGAGCCTGGCGAACTACGGCGGGGCGGTCGGGACGCGGACGACGAAGAAATTGAGCCCACCCACCACCCACTTCGTAGCCACCGTCGGCGATTTAACCAACTTACTCTACTACGACTCCGAAGACATCGGCGGTATGGATGGCGATGCGGAGACTACAAGAACCAGTGCCTACGAGACCTTTGGAAGACCACCTCGTCATATGACATATAAATGGTGAACACCCCAAAAGATGGGGACGACGAAGAAGCGGAGGCCGATTCCTTAAAGAAACAGCCCAAGCGCCGGCGTCGTGGCGCCGCTCTAAATCCCGCCACGGCAAGAATGGAGATTCAGCACAGGAGATAATAACACCCGAAAGTGCGAAGACAACTCCCTCCAAAGACGATCCAGCGCAGGAGGAGGCGAAGCGAGCCCTCACGAGAGGCGGCGAGCGAAGAGGTCAAGGATGACAATTACTTACCTCCCTCCGGAGGCGAGGCAAGCCTCGGCGGCATTTAATTCATCGTGCTCGAGGATCCCATCGAACAAGAGCGTTTTAGACGCGGGCTAATGGCCACGGCAAACAGCCTAAAGAAAAAGCAGCAACGACTTCAAGCTGATCAAGACCTCTTGGCCGACAGATGGACCGAGGTCCTCGCGGCAAAAGTATGAACTCGAATGCCCTCAAAAGTTACCCAAAACACAAGTTGCTCCCCGATTAGAGGAGGAGGCATACAAACCTGCATCACCAGTACTGTCTGGCAGACCGGCCACCTCGTGGCGCGACGAGAGAGCATGCAAGCCCTCCACCAAAACCATACCCGGCATCGCTCAAAAAGCATGAAGCCACGGGAACGCGCGGACTTGCGGGATATATTGGAGGACAAGGCAAGACAATCCAGATCTATCTATGGATCACGTGGGCGCCCCAAGACCCAGCGAATACCGTCGCGCGGATATAACTACTCGGCGGGCGAACACAGCAGACAACGCTCTCTCGAGCTACGTCGCGATATTGCTCAATCTGAGGCGCCAGACACCCACTATGCTTCAGCGACGAAGTAATGGATCATCAAATCCTGAAGGGTTTAAACCCGTTAACATCGAATCCTACGATTGCACAACAGACCCGTGGTTTGGATTGAGGATTATCTTTTCCATATACACATGGCCCGGCGGCAATCTTCACGCCATCAAATATCTCCGCTCAAGCTTAAAGGACCAGCTCGGCATTGGCTTAACAACCTGCCCGCAGAGTCAATTGGATCTTTGGGAAGACACGGAAGCCGCATTCCTCGACAACTTCGAGCACGCGTATGTGCGACCACCGGGCCTTGATGACCTAAGCCACATAATCCAGCAGCTGACGAATCGGCGAGCAATTCAGACACGGTTCTTAACAAAGAAAAATCAAATCGTCGATTGTCCGAATCGAGGCCCTCGCTGCCTTCAAACATAACATCCATGACGAGTGGCTGGCCCGGCACCTAGGGCGGGAGAAGCGAAATCCATGGAAGCCCTCACATCACTCATGACCCGCTTACGTGCGGGAGAGGATAGTTAGCTAGCTCGCAGCAACAACCTCGGCAAAAATGCTGGCAGTCCGGATACCAAGGACCGCAATGGCAGGTTGCGTCGAAACAAAACAAACGCCGCGTGCGGCGGCAGCAATGAGGATCTGACAGTCAATGCGGATTCGAGGCTCCAAACCCGGTCAGCGGAAGAAGCCATTCAAAAGAACCACTCCGGGCCCGCCCAATTTGGACCGGATACTCGACTGCTCTTGTCAAATACATGGAACCCCGAAAAGCCAGCTAACCACACCAACAGAGATTGTTGGTTATTCAAACAAGCAGGCAAATTAATCGCAAAAAACAGTGACAAGGGGCTACAGCGATGACGAGGAAGAGACCCGGCAGCGAACAACGAGAGGACAAAGGATTCCCCCTCAAGTTGGACGGTAAACATGATATCATAGCGCATATTCCCAAGAGGGAGCGAGCGTGCACTAAAGGGCGTATCTGCGATGGAGCGATCGCCCCAAAATTCAACCCATGGTCCTCTTGCCCGATCACTTTCGATCGAAGAGACCATCCGACCGATATCCGCCATGGCGGATTCGCGCATTGGTTTTAGACCCAATCGTCGATGGATTTCACCTCACGAGAGTCCCGATGGATGGCGGCAGAGCTTGAACCTGCTTTATCGGGATACGGGCGCAAGATGGGCATAGATCCTTCAAGATTAAACCTACAAAGACAACCTTCAAAGGTGTCATACCGGTGTCGAGGCCAATTATGCAGGCTCGATTACCTTGGAAGTGGTCTTGGATCCCGGATAATTTCGAGCGAGGAGTTAATCTTGACATAGTCCCGTTCATGGCGGCTATCATGCTCTGCTTTCGGACGAACGCGTTGCCAAATTCAACGCGGTGCCGCATTATGCATACCTTAAGCTCAAGATGCAGGCCCTCGAGGAGTCATCACGGTCAATGGAAACACGGGCGCTCCCTCCGAGCGGAGGAACATACAATGCTCTCGCGGCGAAATCTGAGCAGCCTTTTAAGGCAATTCTCGAGTCCGGCCGTTAAGCGACCGGACACGACCAAGCGCGCCGAGCAACATCAACCAAGACCACAGCACGCCCGAGCACGCGTAGCAATGCGGCCTCAACCCCAGCCCTCGCAAAATTGTAAGAGAAGCTCTCTGCGTACATAATTACGCCTTGGAGATACCATGGGCATAGGGGGAAAGGCACAGCCACAACAGACCCAGAGTGCGGTTCGACCACACCAGGGGCTCCCAAGTGTGTCGCTATTTTTTTCTTTTATTTTTCTCTTTTTTATACAGAACTCTGTCCGGCGGTGAACCTGCCGAACTCATGATGCAACAGCCAGGGAAGGACAAAGGCCGCGACGAACACTCAGGTGGTCTCCATCACGAGCATTAAATTTGTTAAATACAAACATTCTGCGGCCTACCCCTGGAGGGAGACGCCTTTAATTCGTCCAATCCCTTGCTTTCCGCACTATTTGTATCATTCCGCACTCATAGAATATCTTCTCGAATAAAATGCAGCACTTTTTTACCTATAATTGCATTACCTTATACATACATATATGTTCATTAACGACATGTTGCATCCGTACACTTTGGTACGGACAAATACACCAGGGGCTTATGTTCTCCGCATTATGGTGTGATAAAGTCCGCACACTTTCACAAGTGCGGCACCCCGAACTTATAGCATTATATGAATCGGCTCCGAATCATGTCTTGGGTCAATAGTTGGGTTTGCCCGGCTCCCATGTTTGGCACCTTCGTTCCATTCTATCGGCTAAGGTAGCACTGGGAGAACCACTGCGATTGCGCCCGGTTGAGCAGGTTAACGCCTCGATGGAAAGCTAAAACTGACTGTCATGATAAGGCGAGAGACTGGTCGCTGTTCGAGAGGTCCTTCGGGTCCTTAAAGACCTCGCCGCTTGAGCGAAGTTCGGATTATGTCCGACGAAGGCGTGGATAGCGCCCCAATTCGGTCCTCCGAATACTAGGGGCTTCGCCGAAATTTAAAATTATAGAATTCTATGGCTAAGTGAGAGTGTTCAAGCACTATAAGTCCGGTTGCCTGGTTCATTGTGTTGAGCGCCTCCCTCGATGGACCCAAAAATGGGAACTAGAGCGCTCATGTTTATCCCGAACACCCTAGCACTCGTGGCATGGGGGCTGAAGCCGACGACTTGCCATCTCTCAGATTTAATAAACGGCCGCACATAAGGTAATATTTTAAATTAACAAGCGTTGCTTAGCGCATATGAACAAAGTTTTCAGCGCACAGGATAACACATTGCGAATTTACTCAAAATTACATCCACAGGGCACTCATCCGCAATCTTGCGGGCACCCTTCAGACAGCCTTATAGTAGATTTCGGCGTCGATGTTCCTTGCCCGCTGGTGGCGCGTCGCTGATTAGCTTCTCGCATCCAGCTTGCCCCAATGCACCTTCTTGCGGGCAAGGGCCCGACGAGCACCTTCAATACAGGCGAGCGCTTGATAACCTCCACCCGGGGCACGCATCCACCAGCCGTCGACGAGGCGAAGTAGCTCCAGGCATGGCCTCTCCGAGCCACACCGGACTATGAGGCCCTTCATGGCCTGCTCGGCCACCTTGTGAAGCTCGACCAGCTGCTTCACTGGTCGCTAGGGGCACGGATGGCGGCCTCGACATCTTGAGACGAAGACCTTCTCCGTTGAGCTCCCTCCTCGGCTCGGTAGAATCGGCGGCATCGGACACGCCGAGGCAGATCTGCAAACGCCTCGAGAGCTCGAATTCGGGTAAGTAACACGTAATTTACATTCACATGCTTGCTTTGCATGAAAAATGCCTTACCCACCGCTATCTTCCTCATCAACTCAATCTCTGAAGGGACTTATGGGCCTCGGCCTTGGCGGTTTTGGCACTTTCGAGGCGAGGCAAGCTCGGACTCTCGAGTCTTTGAGTCACGCCCAAACTCTCATGCTTCTCCATGAGAGCACAGGAGCTCTTGCTGAACCACCGCCACCCGCGCCTCCTGCTTTTCTCGCTCTGCCCGTTCCGTGGCGCATTGCGTTCGACCCACGGACACGGCCTCCTTCGAGTCGCCACCTCGTTCGTGGCCCTGCAGCACCCATGTTATCCTTGTTATTTTTGTTGCAACCTAAATCCTTTTACAAGGTACAAGTTCAAAGTGGTGTTACTCACCTTCTTTGTCTGGAGCTGCTTCTGGCGCGGCCGAGCTCTTGCTCGGACCGCTCGACTCTGTTTCAAAGCACCGACCTCCATGATCGGTCGGCAGAGGTCAGCAGCGCAGCCTGCAACCCATATTGACATAATTTTTAGCAACCCTGCGTATATCTTTTTTCAGATCCTCGGTCCGGCTTTTCTTTCCGAACACGAATCGAGCATCGAGGGCTCTGTCTATGCGGTATTACATTGCATATTTTAACTTCTTACCTCAAAGCACGATAGAAGGCTCTGCGAGCTTCGGTCAGCCCGCTCTTGGCGAGCTGCACCTTACGGATCATCGCACTCATAATAGTGCGGTGTTCTTCCTCGATGGGCGCGCTGCAGCGCCCCAACAAATTGCCCAGCGCCTCGGTTGGATGGAAGCCGCCCGGCGTCACGGTCTTGCCCTTCATTGAAGGGGCCCGGCCGAACTCGGAACCACTGCGGGTTCGATGTGGAGTCGGCGCAAAGTCCGGAGGGCGCCTCGTGGCGCCCCGAGCCTCCCCGATGGGTCCTTCTTGGGATCCCACCTCGGCGTCCTTGGCGTCACGAGGGTGGGCGGTCGGGATGGAGTCTACATCCGGCGGAGCCAGCGACCCGCTTCGATGAAGCGGGGAGATCATCACTGGCGGACTACAGGCAGCATGCGGCATTAGAATGACACTATGTGACACGAAAAAGAAATTATAAATCATTCAGGAATCCGGATACTTACGATCTCGCGGAGGCTGGCCCTTGAAGGCCATTCTTCCTCGCCAGCGTTGATGTTGGCGGAGCTATCCGGGAATAGTCCTTCCCTCTTGGACCCTCGGCCTCCCTGTTGGGAAGCCTTCCTCTTCCTCTCTCCTCCTGCGAGAGAGTCCTCTTCCTCCTCCTCATTTTCGGGAGGAGTCCGCCCGAGTCGTCGGACACTGAAAGCGGGCACTCTTTCAAGCACCGTGGCCTCCTTCTTGGCCTTCTTCTCGGCACCACGTGCGGTGCGGGAACCAGCAGCCTCGCTAGATGGCGTCTCATGGATTTTCGGCATAGGAGTCGGATAGGTAATCTGCTCCGCCTTCCTCATCGATCTGTCAAAGGAAAAGGGAAATTAAAACCGCATAGAGTCAAACTATGAAAAACAAGTGTCCGTAAGGGGTAGAATCACTTACCTCGTCGGCTGGCGCTGCGAGCAAAATCCGCGATCTTGATCGGCGGATGCGAAACCGGCGCCCTTGAACAGCACCTTCCAGCGCCCGTGCGTCGTGTCGAAGAGCCTGCTCGGCGCTGGTGCTGTTCGGATCGAACTCCACAGATTGAATGCCGCTCTTGGCATGGGAGTATCCGTGACGAGCATGACTTGGACCACGTTAACCAGCCTGAGTTTCTTCACCGGCTTCTTGATCTGAGCTTGGAGTCCGTCGGCTCCGTCGAACTACCCCACAGCAAGCCCTTCTCTTTCCGGGAGGTGAGCTGCGTGGGGATACCAGATCTAAACTTCGGGGCCGCCGCCCATTTAGAATAACGCGGCTCGGTGATATAGAACCACCCGATTGCACCCCTTGACGGATTCCACGAAGGCCCTTGAACCAAAGGACATTGGGCATCTTGCCCAACATGGCACCTCCGCACTCCGGCAGTGCCCTTCACTACCTTCGGCTTGACATTGAAGGTCTTGAGCCAAGTCGAAGTGGGGCTGGATGCGAGAGGAAGGCCTCGCATACCGACGATAAACGCCGAGATGTTGAGGATGAAGTTGGCGCGGATCATGGAAATCAGGCCGTAGTAGAACATGAGCCCCGGACAAAGGGATGTAGTGGAAAGCCCAGTCCAGCGGAGGAAGTGGGGAAGAAAGACGACCCTCTCATGGGGCTGGGGGTGGGGATGAGCTGCCCCTCATTGGGCGGTCGGTCTGTGATGTCGCGGAAAGGTATCGGCGCCGCGTTTGACGCTGTGCTCCTCCTTAACGGTGGAGGCCAACCATTTACCTCCCGCTCCGGACATGATCGGAGAAGGTTGAGACGAGATGCACGAACTTGGGCACTGGAGCTCGAGTGCGCGGAGATGGATAAGCAAAGGAGGAAGAAGGCGTAGGTGAGAAGGTGAATCCTTATCCCTTATATGGGCGGGCGAAGTCTACGCGTCCCCCACCAGCCTGGTAAAACTCGCTTATCTCCCAAGCGTCACCATTAATGGCGCGGTTGGGTTACCCACGTCCGTATTGATGAGAATCCCGAATTAAGGGGAAACACGATCTCTGCTTCGACAAGACGTGACAAGGAAACCGCTTCGCTAAATGCGCTGAGGTGGTAAAGTAAAAAACAATTCGAGTAATGGCTTGGTAGTGGCGTGACGTCATGCCGCAAAAAACGTCAGCAGATTGAAAATTGTGTATATATTATTATTCTCTCTACGGTGGAATGTGGAATTTATTTTGCAGAGCCGGACACTATCCTGTTGTTCACAATCTTCTATCATTCGGAGGAGGAACCCGCCTTGCAATGCCAAGCAATACACGCGCCGGACTTATCGTCATTGAAGCCTGGTTCAGGGCTCTTGAGGAGTCTGGATTAGGGGGTGTCCGGATATCCGGACTACCATCATCAGCCGAACTATCATTGGCCGGACTATCATCATCGACCGGACTCCAAGACTATGAAGATACAAGATTGAAGACTTCTCCCCATGTCCGGATGGGACTTTCCTTGGCGTGGAAGGCAAGCTTGGCGATACGGATATGTAGATCTCCTACCATTGTAACCGACTCTATGTAACCCTAGCCCTCTCCGATGTCTATATAAACCGGATGGCTCTAGTCTGTAGGACTACGATCATCATCATCACAACAACCCTTACAATCATACCGTAGGCTAGCTTCTAGGGTTTAGCCTCCTTGATCTCGTGGTAGATCCACTCTTGTAAACATCCACAATATCAATATCAATCGAGTAGCACGTAGGGTTTTACCTCCATCAACAGGGCCCGAACCTGGGTAAAACATCGTGTCCCTTGTCTCCTGTTACCATCCGCCTAGACGCACAGTTCGGGACCCCCTACCCGAGATCCGCCAGTTTTGACACCGACAACGAGTTTTGGTTAAAGGAAGTTGGATTTCTTGGGCATGTTATATCAGGAGAAGGTATAGCGATAGATCGATAAAATTCAGTCGATCCTTTGAATGGTTGGCACCCACTTGATCGGCGAGATTCGCAGATTTCCTTGGTGGCGAGGGTATTATCGGAGATTCATTGAGAATTTTTCCAAGATTGCTAAACTAATGACAGAATTGCTAAAGAAGGATACCAAGTTCAAATGGACAGAGGATTGTGAGACAAGCTTCCAAGAGTTGAAGAAACAGTTGACTACAGCCCCAGTGCTAACCTTGCCAGACATACATAAGGAGTTTCAAGTGTATTGTGATGCCTCTCGCTTGGGACTTGGATGTGTTCTTATGCAGGAAGGAAAAGTTGTTTCGTATGCCTCACGACAACTGAAGACTCATGAGTTGAACTATGCCACGCATGATTTGGAGCTAGCAGCTGTAGTACATGCGTTGAAGACCTGGAGACATTATCTCATGGGAAACCGTTGTGATGTGTACAGATCATAAGAGTTTAAAGTACATTTTCACACGAAGGAGTTAAACCTCGGAGCAGAGGAGATGGCTGGAACTTATAAAGGATTACGACATGAAGCTACACTATCATCCCGAAAAGCCAGCGTCAGAGCAGGCGCTTTGAGTCGGAAGAGTTATGCCAATATCCTTAAGGGTAGAGGACTGCCAAAGGAGTTAGCGAGAGGATGTTATGGAACTTCCGTTGGAGATTGTTCCAAGAGGTTTTCTTGCAACAATGGAGGTTGATCGACCTTGTTAGACAAGATTCGAGGCGCTCAAAAGGAGGATAAAGAGATTGCTGAGATAAAAGAAAAGATGGGCAAAGGAAAAGCCAAAGGTTTTCGCGGGATGAGCACGATACCTTATGGTTTGAGGATCGGATTTATGTGCCCAACAATTCGGAGATCGAAGTTAATACTTCAAGAGGCCCATGACTCACCATACTCGATTCACCCGGAAACACCAAGATGTATTTGGACTTGAAGGAGCGTTTACGGTGGTGATATGAAGAAGGATATTGCGAGTATGTAGCCGTTTGTGATGTATGCCGAGAGTGAAGGCGAGCATCAAAAGCCGATGGGACTGTTGCAGCCTATGCCAATACCCGAATGGAAGTGGGACAAGCTTGGCATGGATTTTATCACCGGATTACCCAGAACCAAAGCAGGATATGATTCAATATGGGTAGTAGTGGATCGGTTGACCAAAGTAGCTCACTTCATCCCAGTGAAAACAACTTATACAAGTGCCAAGTTGGCCAAGATATATATGACCAAGATCGTATGTTTGCATGGAGTTCCGAGGAGTATGGTATCAGATAGAGGAACACAGTTTACTTCAAAATTTTGGCATCAACTACACCAGACTTTGGGTACCAGATTGGAGTTTAGTACCGCGTTCCACCCACAGACGGATGGACAGACAGAGAGAGTCAATCAGATTTTGGAGGACATGTTGAGAGCCTGTGCGCTAGATTATGGATCTAGTTGGAATGACAATTTGCCGTACGCAGAATTCTCATACAACAACAGCTACCAGGCTAGTTTGAAGATGGCACCATTCGAAGCTCTGTATGGACGCAGATGTAGAACACCATTGATGTGGGATGAGGTTGGAGACTGTCAATTGTTTGGACCAGATTTGATCAAAGACTACGAGGAGAAGGTTAAACTGATCGAGAGCAGGACTAAAGATTGCTCGATCTAGACGGAAGAGTTACCTGATTCAAAACGCAAGGAAATAACCTATGAAATCAGAGGCGAGCATATCTGCGAGTATCACCCCGAGGGGAGTGAAGCGTTTTGGAGTAAAGGAAAGTTAGCCCCAAGATTTGTAGGACCGCACTGTATTTTGGAGCGAATGGGAGAAGTTTCCTACAAGCGGAGTTACTGAGCAGTGTCGGGAGTTCACGATGTGTTTCATGTATCACAATTGAAGAAGTGCCACGCTGAGATGGCTGACATACCATTAAAGGATCTGATGCCTGGAGGCGATACAATTGGATAATAATTTGACTTATGAGGAGAAGCCAGTAAAGATTTTGGATTTCGATAGCGAGTCACTCGCAACAAGGTGATCAAGTTTTGCAAAGTTCGATTGGAGCCACCATACCGAGGAGGAAGCCACAGGGGCGAGAAGAGGATATCCGCAAGGACCATCCGCACCTATTTTCTAGCCAACCCGAATCTCGAGGGCGAGATTCATCGTAAGGGGGGTAGGTTTGTAACATCCCAAATTTTCAATTTGGCATGTTATACATAGGTCATCCATGCATACCATATTTTACTGCATTCTGTTTTCAAATCCTCGAAAATCCTAAGCAACTCAAGGACCCTCGGAGAGAGTTGGGGATTTCTCAATTTTCATATTTGATTTTATCAAATAGTGAAGACAAGGATATTGGATTTTAATTATTTTTCTCTCCGGAAAATATTTCATTTTTTTAATCAATAAACGAGAGGAGATAATATGACTTCTCCAAAACTAATTGAAATACGGAGGAAAAATGTTAAAATCATTTTTGGGATTTTATTTTACTTATTTGGAATTTTAATTGCCCTAGAAAAATTTGCATATGTTTAAAAGTTGCATTTTAGGGGCCAAGAAAAGTTCATCTTGTTCTAAATATTTTATTTAGGCGGAGAAAACTTGTTTTGGAATTTTAGATTTTATTTATTTTTCTAGGAATTTTTCTTTGTGGAATGTTTAAAAAATGGACCCGTGCTGATCGGGCCAAAGGCCCACCGAGCGAGCCAACCCGCCCGCGCCGCCGCCTTCCCGTCTTTGCCGTGCTTGCACGACGACGCCGGCAGTCCGAGCGGACTCCACCCAGGCGCCCCTTCCCAAGCCGCCCGCCCGCCCTCCTATATATATATATATATATGCCGCCCTCCCTTTAGCCGCCACCATCGCCCTCGCCGCCGACCCGGGAGCCCGAGCCGAGCCGCCGCCGCCGCCGCCTTGTCGCCGCCGCCGCCTCCCACGCCGTCGCTGTCGCCCCCTCGCGAGCCGCCGCCCGCCCTCGCCGCCCCACCTCGGAACCCGCCGAGCCGCCCGCCCGCGGGACGCGCCTCGCCCGGAGGTACCCGACCCGCCGCCGGTTTTTAAAAACCCTTCGGTTTTTTGTTAAAACCCTAGATTTTTTTATTATATATATAGATCGGTTTATTTCGTCGGTTTATTTACTTAGCGAACGTCCGTTCATCCGTTCGTTCTAACGAACGCGTTCACTGTTTAGTTTCTGTTAACGAACGTTCGTTCGTTTAGCAGTTCGTCGCTTTTCTTTTATCGGATTTATTCCGCGGTTATTCTGATCGTGATTTCTGATCCGATTTTCAAACCTGTTTATCTTTTCGCTCGTTTATCGGAATCAGGCGATTCAAGCGCCTGGAGTTTCATCGCGAAACCCTCTTTCCGAATAATCAACTTAAACCAGTTCTTATCTTTGTAAAATTTGACTCTAGTTCAGATTAGTAAACGGACCATGTTTTTCTCGCCGTTTGAGTTTCGTTGTTCCGTTTGGTTTGATTCTTTTTGCAAACCGGAGTTCTTAAGTTGAACTCTCCGGTCAACCTCTTTCAGTTGAAGTTTCGTTTGTGCATCTTTGTTTGTTTACTTATGTATGTATTGTTTGCTTGCGATAGAATTCCCGAGTGCGGCGTGTTACTCTGAGTCTCTAGGTTCACGGATCGTCGGCAAGGCAAGTAACACTTGATCATACTCTTTTCATACCCAGTTTTTAGGCATTAGCTCAATCCTCAAACATCGCATGATTAGGATGGCATTAATTTGTGGGTTGGGAAGTAGATGATGAGGTAGGAACCTATTGCCTGTTACTTTCAAACCCTTGGGAGTTACTTCTACGTTATGCTTATATTGCCATGCTATGCTCAGAGGCGTGGTTTGGGTTTGAGAGATATTCACGACAGATGTGAGGTTGTTAATTAATGGTTTACTTTAAGGTGGCAACTTAAATACACATCTGGGTGGATTGAGGCACTGGGGAACCAGTGTTGTCTGTTTTATTTTGGAAATCCGGGGTACCGTGTGATCTTCCTATGAACCGCCACCAGGCTCAAAGGGAACTGAGATTATTCATGCTAGAAACTTCGTGTGCAGCCACAAGCTATTATGGGCTCTAGCATAGTTGAGTAAGTTACGTGAAGCTCTCGAAGAGGTAGGTCAGCGGTAGTGGGTTTTATAGGTTTGGTATGATCTATCCGGAGTAGAGAGTTAATGTTTACGAAAGGCGTGTCTCGGTCATCCGTTTCTCAAACACCATGCGGTCACGAGAAACCAACGGAGGCGATCGAGTCTTGTGGGGAAAAGTCATAAACCTCTGCAGAGTGTACAAACTAATCATGGTTAGCCGTGTCCCCGGTTATGGACAATTCTGAGTATCTAGTACTTGAGTATTCACATGTATCTCATCACTCTAAATTAATACTGTTGGGTTGTTAATCACTTTAATTGGGATTGAGTTGGGGTTATACCTTCTCAATGATGTTTCAACCACCATGATAGTTAAAGTAAAATTTATTCCTTTGATGTAGGGAAAAATTGGCTTTTATGGCTGTAACCATAGAGCTTTCCACGGCCTTATATGCATGTAGAATAGCTTATTCTGTTATTACTCTCTATGTGTTACATTGCGGCATATTCCATGTCTGACCCGTTCTCGGGCTGCAACGTATTATGTTGCAGACTTTTGACGACGAGTAAGGATTGTAGGTCGTTGCCGTGCAGCTCAGTTATGCCGTTGGAGTTGATGGACTCACTTTATCTTCCGGGCCTTCGCTGTTATCGCATTAGATGGCCTTCAGCCATATTATTGTAATAAGTTCTCTTTTGAGACATTCGATGTAATAAGTGTGTGATTGCTACTCTGTTATAAATCCTTGAGTCTTGTGTGTGTCAAGCATTACCGATCCGAGGATGACATGAAGCCGCGAGACTTGACCATCTGAGGTCGTGTCGCTACATTGAGGAGCATCTCTTTGCTCTTCTGGTTGGGGTGAAGATACCCCAAACAAGCCCTTCAAAGGATTAGTTTCCATAGTGATAAGTAACAGAAAATTTCAGCACCCTATATAAATGTTTCCTTAACAAGTTCCACTCACCAAAAGCACTACACTCCCTGGCAACGGCGGCAGAAAAGAGTCTTGATGACCCACAAGTATAGGGGATCTATCATAGTCCTTTCGATAAGTAAGAGTGTCAAACCCAACGAGGAAGCGAAGGAAATGATAAGCGGTTTTCGATAAGGTTTTCTCTGCAAGCCTTTGAAATAGTAGGTGATAGATAGTTTTGTGATAAGATAAATAGTAACGAGCAAAAAGTAAATAAAGTAAATAAAGTGCAGCAAGGTGGCCCAATCCTTTATGTAGCAAAGGATAAGCCTGGACAAATTCTAATAATGAAGAAGGAGCTCCCGAGGACACATTGGGAATTATCGTCAAGCTAGTTTTCATCACGTTCATAAGATTCGCGTTCGGTACTTTGATAATTTGATATGTGGGTGGACCGACACTTGGGTACTGTCCTAACTTGGACAAGCATCCCACTTATGATTAACCCCTATTGCAAGCATCCGCAACTATAAAAAGGAGTATTAAGGTAAACCTAACCACAACATTAAACATATGGGTCCATATCAGCCCATAACGAAGCAACGCATAAACTAGGGTTTAAGCTTCTGTCACTCTAGCAACCCATCATCTACTTATTACTTCCCTATGCCTTCCTCTAGGCCCAAATAATGGTGAAGTGTCATGTAGTCGATGTTCACATAACACCACTAGAGGAAAGACAACATACATCTCATCAAAATATCGAACGAATACCAAATTCACATGACTACTAATAGCAAGACTTCACCCATGTCCTCAGGAACAAACGTAACTACTCACAAAGCATATTCACGTTCATAATCAGAGGAGTAATAATATGCATAAAGGATTTGAACATATGATCTTCCACCAAGTAAACCAACTAGCATCAACTACAAGGAGTAATCAACACTACTAGCAACCCACAGGTACCAATTTGTGGTTTTGATACAAGATTGGATACAAGAGATGAACTAGGGTTTTGAGAGGATATGGTGCTGGTGAAGATGTTGATGGAGATTGACCCCTCTCGATGAGAGGATTGTTGGTGATAGCGTTGGTGATGATTTCCCCTCCAGAGGAAGTGTCCCCAGTAGAACAGCTCCGCCAGAGCCCTAGATTGATTCCGCCAAGGTTCCGCCTTGTGGCGTGAGTTTCGTCCCATAAGCTTGCCCACGATTTTTCGGGGTAAAAGTGATGATATAGCAGAAGATGGATGCGGAAGCCCACTAGGGGCCCGGGAGATAGGGGAGCGCCCTATAGAGGCGCCCTGTCTCTGGGCAGAGTGTGGGCCTGGCCTATTTCTTTTGCTCATAAATTCTTATAATATCCAAAAGTTGTTTAAGTGGAGTTTTAGGACTTTTGGAGCTGTGCAAAATAGGTTTCCAACGTTTGCTCCTTTTCCAGCCAGAATTCTAGCTGCCGGCATTCCCCCTCTTCATGGTAAACCTTGTAAAATAAGAGAGAATAGCCATAAGTATTGAGATATAATGTGTAATAACAGCCCATAATGCAATAAATATTGATATAAAAGTATGATGCAAAATGGACGTATCAGGAAGGGTGTGGCGTACCGCAAAACGAAGGAAACAGACCTCCTACGGTCGGAACAAGGGGCCTGTTGATCGGGAGGGGTGTGGCGTACCGCAAAACGGACGAAATGGACTTGTGTTGGAACGCTACGGTCGAAACGGGGGTCCTGTTCATCGGGAGGGGTGTGGCGTACCGCAAAACGGGACTCCACGGGATACTATTCATCTCCACCGTCGACCTCCTCCAGCCTCCACGGGCTCATGTTCATCCAGCCTCCACCGCGCGCTACTCCACCGGCTACTGTTCAACCACCCCTCCACGGGCACCCCTCCACCGTCTCTGTTCATCCAGCCCTCCACACCACGGGTCTGTTCAACCACCCTCCACGGCCACCCCACCGTCTCTGTTCATCCAGCCCTCCACACCACGGGTCTTGTTCATCCGCCCTCCACGGCCACCCACCGTCTCTGTTCATCCGGCCGTCCACACCACGGGTCCTGTTCATCCAGAGGCAACGCCACCGCTCATCGTTCATCAACCCCTCCCCGCCCCGCAGCGCTCCTTTGTTCATCAATCGATCGGCTTGATTAGCGGCGATGGCGAAGAATCGCTCGATCGGGTTTAGTTAACGACCATCGATCGATCGCTCGGGTTCGATAGTAGCGTAACTCTTGATGCAATCGCTTTCGGGTTGATTAGAGCCCAACGCCTCGCTCGGGTTGATTAGAGCCAACGCCGCTTGCGTGTACAAGAGAAAGCAGCGCATCTCTCGGCCCCCCACCTCCCACCATAACCGGGAACTCCCCGAAATTTTCCTCCCCCTCGCTTCTACCACGGTTTTTTCCGTCATGGACGGCCCAAAGAATGTCATGCAGCTGCGTCTCCGGCCCGCCCAGGTCGAAAAGCCTATTTTCTGTCATGATTTTTTGTCATAGAAGTAGGAGCCCACCACATCTATGATGATACCGGGTTTTGTCACAATTATCGTCATAGAAGTGTCATATGTATGACAGAAAAAAAATTCGTTCGGCCCAAAATGTCACAGATGTGTCTTTTTTTTGTAGTGTGACTTAGGAGTCAAGTGAGAACACTTGATCATAGGTCATACTCATCGTTTAAGCTCAAAATGGGGTTACCATTTTTTGTTTAAGCATCTTGATGTATTCACATCTTGTTGAGCTGATTTGACCCATGACTTGGGTTAAAGCTTCTCTAAGATGGAATGACATACCTTGGGTGGTGGTGTTGATCTTGATCATGTAGTTGAACTTGTGTGGGATGCTCAAGGTTGATGTAGCTCATCAAGAGTTGGGAGCACCACTTGTAATTGGAGTTCATCTACCTACATGGGTTAGTCTTGCAAGGAAGAGCACTTGTGTATCCAACATGACAATCATGGAATTTGATACCAAATGAAATTTGAAATATAAAATTTGTCAAAGGATATGTTGAAGGATTTCATGCTTCCTTGTCTTCAACCACCATGGAGTAGAGACTTGGTGATGTGGAGATTGCTCAAGATGTGAGTGAGTTGCAATCTCATGGATTTAGATTCATCCAAGTACCTACAAGGGTTAGATAGCATGAAAGGGTGCAAATGTATCCAAGACATATGATTGTCATCATAAGAGAAATATCAAGGATTAGTCAAAGGCTCATGCCTTGCATGTATCCAAATGGAGTTCCTACTCCAAGTTTGAAGCATCAATGATGTTCAATTCACCTCTCAACCAGCAAAATACTTTCTCATCTAGCGGTTTGGTAAATATATCCGCCAATTGCTTATCGGTACGAACATGCTTAAGATCAATGTCCCCTTTAGAAACATGATCTCGAATGAAATGATTACGAACTTCAATATGCTTAGTTCGAGAATGTTGCACGGGATTATGAGCAATCTTAATGGCACTCTCATTGTCGCAAAGCAATGGAACATGTTTCACCTAGATCCCATAATCTTTAAGAGTTTGGGTCATCCATAGTAATTGAGCACAACATGAACCGGCGGCAATGTATTCCGCTTCGGCGGTGGATAAGGATACCGAGTTTTGTTTCTTGGAAGACCAAGACACAAGAGATCTACCAAGAAATTGACAAGTACCCGAAGTGGACTTTCTATCAACGTTGTCTCCAGCATAGTCCGAGTCAGAGTAGACAACAAGATCAAAGGAAGACCTCTTAGGATACCAAATGCCAAAATTTGGTGTATGTATTAAGTATCTCACTATCCTTTTCACAACCTTAAGATGACATTCTTCAGGGGCTGCTTGATATCATGCACACATGCACACACTTAGAATAATATCGGGACGGGAGGCACATGGATATAACAATGAACCAATCATAGAGTGGTAAACCTTTTGATCAACCGGTTCACCATCTTTAGTCAAATCAAGATGTCCACTAGTAGGCATGGGTGTATTCATACCTTTGCATTCTTGCATATTGAATTTCTTGAAGAAGTCCTTGGTGTACTTTGTTTGAGAGACAAAAGTACCCTCCTTAGTTTTCTTGATTTGCAAACCAAGAAAGAATTTGAGTTCACTCATCATAGACATCTCAAACTTCTCCGACATTAGCTTTCCAAACTTTTCACTAAAATGGGGGTTAGTTGAACCAAATATAATATCATCAACATAAATTCGGCACACAAATAATTCTCCATTAACCCTTTTAGTAAAAATAGTAGAATCTATTTTTCCAATTTCAAAGCCTTTCTCAATAAGGAACTTGGTCAAGCATTTATACCATGCTCTAGGAGCTTGTTTAAGACCATAAAGAGCTTTGTGAAGTTTGTAAACATGATCGGGTATCTTAGGATTGACAAAGCCGGGAGGTTGTTTAACATAAACTTCCTCCTCAATTTCACCACTTAGAAAAGCACTTTTAATGTCCATTTGGTACAAGGTGATATCATGGTGATTTGCATAGGTAAGTAAGATGCGGATGGACTTAAGTCTAGCAACGGGGGCATATGTCTCACCATAGTCCATACCTTCGACTTGAGTGTAGCCTTGGGCGACGAGACGTGCTTTGTTGTGGATGACTTGACCATGTTTGTCTTGCTTGTTGCGAAACACCCATTTGGTACCGGTGATGTTGTGGTTGTTGTCGGGCTTCTCGACCAATGTCCACACTTGGTTTCTCTCAAAGTTGTGTAGCTCTTCATGCATGGCATTTATCCAATCCGGATCTTCCAATGCTTCTTCAAACTTCATAGGTTCAATGCTAGAGATGAATGAATAATGTTCACAAAAATTAGCCAAACGAGTTTTAGAGCGAGTGATTCTCTCGGTTTGGATGTCATTATAGATTTGCTCGACGGGATGGTCTCTGGCGACTCTTGCTCTAACTCGTGAGAGCTTTTGTTTTGATCGGGGTGGAACATCTTCTTCATCCTCTTGTTCTTCTTCTTGGCCTTCTTCATTGTTGACGTTGTCGTTCTCTTGTCGTGGTAGAGAAGGAGGTTGATGAGGTTCATCTTGGTGTACTTCCTCGTTTTCTTCATCTTGGTGTGTCCCACTTGTGGATGCTTCCGTATCAACTCTTGGTTCACCTTGTCGTGAGGTAGAAGCTTCCACTTGGACGGACGAGGTACTCTCCTTCACCTCCGTTGGACGGATCTTGCCAATAGACTGCTTCCGAAGGATCTTTATCTCCTACATCAATTGGCAATTGCTCTACTTGCGAGCCGTTAGATTCATCAAACTTCACATCTACCGTCTCTTCAACCTTTCGAGTGAAATTGTTGTAGACACGGTAAGTGTGAGAGTTTGAGCCATAACCAAGTAGGAAACCTTCATGAGATTTAGGAGCAAATTTAGAACGACGATGCTTATCAAGAATGTAGCACTTTGAGCCGAATACTCGAAAGTATCCAACTTGGGGTTTGTTACCGGTGAGGAGCTCGTATGCCGTCTTGCCGAGTAGCTTATGAAGATACAAGCGATGTGTTGCATGACAAGCCGTCTCAACTGCTTCCACCCAAAAGTGTTTTGGATTCTTGTACTGATCAAGCATCGTTCTCGCCATCTCAATAAGAGTTCGGTTCTTCCTCTCAACAACTCCATTTTGTTGAGGTGTGTACGTAGACGAGAACTCGTGTGAAATCCCTTCTTCGTCAAGAAAGGTATCCACATTTGCGTTCTTGAACTCCGTTCTGTTGTCGCTGCGAACCTTCTTGATCTTCAATTCAAATTGATTTTGGGCCTTCCTAGCGAAGTTCTTGAAGATCTTTTGGACCTGCGATTTATCATCAAGAAAGAACACCCACGTAAATCTTGAAAAATCATCGACTATGACTAGACCAAATGAGTTACCACCGAGACTTTTGTAGGCATTGGGACCAAAGAGATCCATATGGAGTAGCTCGAGCAGTCTTCTCGTGGTCATGATGTTCTTCATGGGGTGACTTCCTCCTACTTGTTTTCCTGCTTGACAAGCACTGCACAATCTATCCTTGTCAAATATAACATCTTTTACTCCAAGCATATGATCACCTTTAATAAGCTTATCAAGATTTCGCATGCCCACATGGCCTAACCTTCTATGCCACAACAAACCTTTTGAAGATTTAACAATTAAACAAGTTCTAGGTTGAGCCTTTTTAGTGAAGTCAACAATGTAAAGATCACCTCTACGTATACCGGTAAAGACCATTTTATGATTATGTCTACGAAACACTTGGCAATCTACGTCAGTGAATAGGACATTGAAACTAAAGTCAGCAAGTCTAGATACGGAAAGTAAATTATAGCCAAGAGATTCAACGAGCATGGCATTTTGTATGGAGCTATCATGTGAGATGGCCATCTTACTATGGCCAACCACCTTACCCTTTGAGTTATCACCAAAGGTGACATACTTTCGAGGGCCGTTGTTTTCAGCAAGCTCACGAAACATATCCTTGTCTCCGGTCATGTGATCGGTACATCCACTATCAAGAACCCATTCCTTTCCTCCAGCCATGTAGCCGCGAAGGTTAGCCATAAGACCAAAGTGTCTCATAGACTCATCGAGATCAAAGTCACTATCATCATCCTCATCATAGTATCTGTCGTGGATTTGTCACGGCAGATGTCCTAGAGCGAGGACTTAGTCGTGAGGCCAGCGCATCTATGTAGTAGCTTGAGAGGGGTTGATCAGAATCGAGAGACGCAACACAAGAAAATGGTTTAGATAGCTTCGGGCCCCGGGAAACATCATCTGGTAACAACCCTACATGCTGTTTGAGGCTAGGTCTCATTATCATCACGAGAGAGTCGCCGGTAAACCGGCTCTTTGTGTCTAGCCCTAGAGATTGTTTCTTCTTGCTTCTCTTCTCCCTCTTTGGGGAGCCCTGCCCCTCCTTATATAAGTTAGAGGGGCGGGTTACATGTGGAGTCCTATTAGGATCAGGACTAGTCTACCTTCTAATACAAACCGGATACAAGTCCGGGTCTTGACTCCTTGTAAGGGAAATATCCCTCACGCCTTTCCTCTTAAACCGGCCCACCGTAGTATGAACCGGCCTTCTGGGCCTTGGGCCTTGTCATCCGTCTGACCCGCCCGCCGAGTCACCAGTGAGTCATAATGACCAGGCGGGTTGCTTGTAAACCGCCAGGTCAGGGCGGGTCGCCAGTAAATCGCCAAATGTTAGCGGGGTCTTCAAATAAACCGCCAAGTCCGGCCGGGTTACACTTCCGGCCGGTTTACGCTGCGGGGTATATCCTCGACATTAGCCCCCAGTTTAATTTGGATTTATCCATGTTAAACTGATCCTGTAAAACAAATACAAGAACAAATTTGACAGATTATGCTCCGGGTTAAGAATTCTTGTAAACCGGCATCTGATCATCTTTAAGTCCTTGTCATTTCCTCCTTCTGAAAAATCCGAGTCAATAGACCAGCTTCATAATCAATTTGCTTGTAGAAGATATTTCGTAAATAAAGAATCCATTTGAACCGGCCTTCGATGCTCTAATTTTAAAAAATATTGGTCTTCAAATATTCAACTGATATCAGCCGGTTTGAAAATGTATTACTTGCCAGTTTATCATTGCCAAAATTGCCGGTTTATAAATATTGGTGGCACTGGGTCATAATTGTTGCTGACTAGGGATGGCACCCGCAGGGTTTGGGTACGGGTAGAGCCACCCCATACCCTTACCCATCGCCCCAAACCTTACCCATCACCTGTACCCACACCCGTCGATGGGTACAACTTTTTCCCATACCCATCACCCGTCAGGGTAAATGGGTACCCGCGGGTAAAATAACCCAGATTTGCAACACATTAATTTGAGCATTACATAGTCATAAACAACAACTTATAATAATAATTTATAAACATCAACACACCATGACAGCAACACATGAATACATGACATTATTTATGGACAACAAATATATTCCTACTCTAAGATCAGCACTCATAATCATAAAATAGTATATAAAATTGAAACTCACCTAGCCGAAATAACCTTTCTCTTGTTCTTGTGTTTGGTAACAGCAGCAGAAGATGGACCATTGCTAAGCAAGCTAGGGTGCCGCTGCTTCATGGACAACTTGGACATAGTGCTGCAACGATGATGCGCCTTGGACCCCAGAGCAGGAGGTGGGAGACCTTGATGTCAGCCGAGGAGTTGGCTATTTCCTAGCGCGCAGAGGCGCAAGGCCCTGGATCCATGGTGTTGGCATCCACCTCGGAGGAAGGGAAAGGGGTGGTGGTGCGAGGCATCAAGCGATTGGAGGCGTCGGCGGAAGTGGGCAGCAGCGAGAAGATGAGATCGATCTCCTGGGCGCTGGCTGCTACGAGCGTGCGAGGTAAAATTTTAGACGTGAATCACGCTGATATAGCCATATAAGGAACGAGGCAATACTGGACATTAATCACCTTTTTTGAGACAAGGACATTAATCACCTAGATACGTACACGTATGGGATGGGCTTGTGGGTCCTGTGACTTTGTTGTGGGCCAGTTGTGGGATTTATGTAAAAAACATTTAGTATATGGATACATAATATTTAAGGCCTATTTAAAAAATCATATTACATGCGGGTACATGGGTACACGGGTATGGGTTATACTAAACCATACCCGTACCCACTATACCCGATGGGTTTCAAAATTTCCTATTTATGTACCCATGGGTATTTTTCTGACCCATACCCTTGCCCTAATAGGGTTTTTACCCGCCGGGTACGTGGGTAATGGGTACCCATTGCCATCCCTATTGCTGACGCCGGGTCATAGTTATTGGTGACGCCAAGTCATGATTGTTGGGAATGTCGGGTCATGATTGTTGCAGACACCGGGTCAATCTGGTTTTCTCAAAACTGAAAATTGAAAGATATTTCTTGCTTATATCCATATTACCTGTAGCCCCCAAGTCTTGAGCAGAACAAAGTGATGGTTTAAGACTTGCTTCAATATAAATGTCACAAGCTTGAAGAAATCCAATTTGTTCATCTCAATCACTAGTCAAAACTGAATATTCCACATATGTAGCCCCCAAGTGCCGGGTTGTCATGCTTGCAGCAACATGGGACTTGAATTTGCCCGATGCTCAAAAAACTTCAACCAGTGTAGCACCCAAGGGCCGGGTCATTATGCAATAATGAGCAGGTACTTTATAAATATGATCATGTAGATTTTAACAGCAACGTGTAGCCTCCAAGGGCCGGCTCATTAAGACAATATTGAGCTGGGACTTTATATATACTTCTTGGAAAAGAACATCATATGATGTAACCCCCATCATGGGGCTTGAACCCACGTCCACAAGGTTAAGAGCTTTGTGCTTTACCAACTGAGCAGTGGACTCTTCAATATAATGGATTAAGACTTGTGTACCTTGAATTGTTGACAGGAGCAATTGGTAGCCCCCAAGGGCTGGCTCATTATGATGTGATGAGCCGGGTCTTCAATAAGGCCAATAATAATGACTTTGCATTAGCCCCCAAGTGTCATGGTGCATGCTTGAAGCGACATAAGACTTGCATATTTGATATAATTTCAACTTGAATAATGTAGCCCCCAAGTGCCGGGTCGTAAGCCTGCAGCGACTCGAGACTATTTCTTCCATTGCAGAATAAATCATATTCATCGATAAAATAATATCCATTGCGCTAAATCGACTTTGAAAACCTCAATCATAATATTGATAACCATAATAAAAATCCAGCCATGTTGGCTATTTGAATAATATAACCCAATGATTTATAAGTGCATGATTCCAATGGCGCAATCCAAATATATACTAGCGACTTATAGTCCAAAGCCAGGCCGGGTTAACAAACACCGGATAATTTCTCATCATACACTGGCGACTTATCGTCTTAAAGCCAGGCCGGGTTAATAAACACCGGTGATTTATAATTATGCTTTATTCAACCCGTTTCTGCATACAACAAGTTTAAAGTATCCTAGCGGTTTACCGCCGGACGGGTCATAATGCCCAACATATAACCTAGGTTGATACAGGGCTGCACTTAAGAATAATCAAATATGAAATATATCATACCTGTGACATTAAATCACATCATTGGTTGGCCAACTTTATTGTAGTAAAGGTGATAACCCCAATCTTGAGTACTGATAACTCCTTCCATATTGTGCCGGTTTATGATAAAACCGTGTCGGGTTGTGATAAACACTGCATTAACCATATATAATACTGGCGACTTGTAGTCAAACCAGACCGGGTTAATAAGCGCCAGATTATGACTGATCATATACTGACAACTTGTAGTTGAAAGTCAAGCCGGGTTAATGAACATCGGTTTATCAAAATAGTAGAAATCTCATCCAAGGAGAAAAACTTAGCAAATAAAAGCAAATGAAACCCTTGTAGTCGAGGCTTTTCACGGGCTGCCAGGCCCCAAATTCGGGGCTTTTCATGGGCTGCCAGGCCATTGAGTTAAACCATTATACAAAGCCTTTAAAGATGGTCCTCAATCCTTAACCAATCATAATTTTAACTTGACAAGTTCAGGGTCCTTTTTTGGAGTAACTTGTCAAAGTTCGAAGGGTCATACCAGGTTTACTTGGGAGGAGTGACTTACTTAAATAGGCAGGCTAACCCGGGGTTTTAGGTGTATACACCAGGCTTCCAAGCCATGGCTTGATAGCCTATTACAAGTGTAGATTCTTTGTTCATTGCGACAGCAAAGAATCCCCAAGTAATATTTTGAGTTGTGCTCAGTGGGTGCCTATGTTTGAGTTGTTGTTTTACAACACTCTCTTTGGCCCCGGAGTAATTTGGCTTTGAGCCGATCAAGAGGTGTGACTATGGTTAGGAGACGACCAAGCCCCCAAGTGATGTTGTGGCATTGCGCCGATCAAGAGGTGTAGCTATGGTTCGGATACGACCAAGCCCCCAAATGATATTGTAGAAAGCTTTGATAAGCTGAATCAAGGGGTAAACCGGACGCCGCTTTATAAGAAGAAGCCCCCATGTGATCAATAATATGACAGGACAATAAGGCAGGATACCCATGTTTGAACCGCACATCATGGCAACAGGTCCTCTTCAGCTACCTTTAACTTTTTGCAAGAGATAAATTCTTCTTGAGCCGGCATTTTGAACCGGATATTGAGAGCTTCAATGTTTTATGGGAGACATCTTTCCCTTGAACCAGATTTTAAACCGGAACCTTCATTTTCAGCCGGAAATTTTCTGACGGTCTTTCAGCTCAAACTTGCGAGAGATTAATTCCTCTTGAACTGGAAATTCTTAAAGCGGATTTGAGAGCTTCAGAGCTTTGTGGGAGAACAGATTTCCCTTGAACTGGATTTTAAATCGGCATTCTTTATTTTGAACCGGAAATTTTCCGACGACCTTCAAATTGTCATCAATATGGTAGTACCCTCCGGGACCGGGTTATCTTTACCTCCAACGTCCTGGGGTTCTTGACTTCACTGAAAACCGGCATATAGCTGAATCATATCATTGTAGCCCCCAAGTCTCAAGGTGACTCGAGGAGTTGGCTTGAGATTCTCCGTGTTTGACCATAGCAGAAGGTGTATATCATTGATGTTGATAACGCGATGTGAATCCACAGAAAGTTGAGGTGACTGCGGCGGGTTATAAATGATCCCGTACGAGCCGTGTCAACAACTCGGCCAATGGTTCCTTCCAACTGGCGATTTGAAGTTAACCAAAACTATAGTGGCGGAGACTTGTGCGCCTGCCCATTGAGCCATCCAGTGCAAACGGCGGTTGATGATAATTTGCCTCCAATTTGAAAGAAAACCGGGCTACCCAAGCTGTGACTTGCTCATACCAAATAAATAGCTCATGCAGACAGGTGTGGCCCGGTGTGCTGATGTAGACCAGGCCGCGAGAGATGGACAACAAGGATGACCGCAACATCAGAGGCGGCACAGATAAATGAATCGGCCGCGACATTGTAAGCCAGTGCGAACGTGTAAATCGACTGTATGTTAATGTAGACCGGACTCGAGCGACGGCGGCCTGTGCACGCTTTATTGGGTAATTCGCACGGTCCTGACGAGTTGATGCGGATTTGATCGTGATATAAACCGGCATGGGTTATCCAATAGCTCAGTGATATAATAATCCCTTTTTACAATAGACAATTTGTCCTGCATTGGAAAACTTGAGAGCCAGAGTAATTGCTTTTTTTAAAGAAATCAATATATAATATGAAAATATAATGGATGGATTTCACCTGATATGTTAGCCAGAAAATATCCACCGCGGAGCTCATGATCGCCACGGTGAAACTGAAATCAATCACGAGCGGGTCGGCCATGCGAGCAGACGGATGAATCGGCCGCGGCGTTGTAAACCAGTGCGGACGAGCAAGTTGTCCTCCGCGTTGTAAACCGGCGCGGATGCATGAACCGGCGGCGAGGGCGGACGGGCGAGTCGTATGTGGCGTTGTTGTTGGGGAAGGTAGTAATTTCTAAAATTTCCTACGCACACACAGGATCATGGTGATGCATAGAAACAAGAGGGGAGAGTGTTGTCCACGTACCCTCATAGACCGAAAGCGGAAGCGTTATAACAACGCGGTTGATGTAGTCGTACGTCTTCACGATCCGACTGATCTAAGTACCGAACGTACGGCACCTCCGAGTTCAGCACACGTTCAGCTCGATGACGTCCCGCGAACTCTGATCCAGCAGAGCTATACGGGAGAGTTCTGTCAGCATGATGGCGTGGTGATGGTGATGATGTAGTTACCGACGCAGGGCTTTGCCTAAGCACCGCTACGATATGATCGAGGTGGATTATGGTGGAGGGGGGCACCGCACACGGCTAAGAGATCAAGAGATCAATTGTTGTGTCTCCAAGGGGTGCCCCCTCCCCGTATATAAAGGAGTGGAGGAGGGGGAGGGCCGGCCCTCTCTATGGCGCGCCCTAGGAGGATTCCTACTCCCACCGGGAGTAGGATTCCCCCCTTCCAAGTAGTAGGAGTAGGAGTCAAGGAAAGGGGAGAGAGAAGAGAAGGAAGGAGAGGGCGCAGCCCCTCCCCCTAGTCCAATTCGGACTAGGCCTTGGGGGGGCGCCCAACCTCTCCTCTCTCTTTCCCCTAAAGCCCAATAAGGCCCATATACTCCCTGGTGAATTCCCGTAACTCTCCGATACTCCAAAAAATGCCCGAATAACTCGAAACCTTTCCGGTGTCCGAATATAATCATCCAATATATCGATCTTTACGTCTCGACCATTTTGAGACTCCTCGTCATGTCCCGATCTCATCCGGGACTTCGAACTACCTTCAGTACATAAAAACACATAAACTCATAATATAACCGTCATCGAACTTTAAGCGTGCGGACCCTACGGGTTCGAGAACAATGTAGACATGACCGAGACACGTCTCCGGTCAATAACCAATAGCGGAATCTGGATGCTCATATTGGCTCCCACATATTCTAAGAAGATCTTTATCGGTCAAACCGCATAACAACATACATTGTTCCCTTTGTCATCGCTATGTTACTTGCCCGAGATTCGATCGTCGGTATCTCAATACCTAGTTCAATCTCGTTACCGGCAAGTCTCTTTACTCGTTCCGTAATAAATCATCCCGCAACTAACTCATTAGTTACAATGCTTGCAAGGCTTATAGTGATGTGCATTACTGAGTGGGCCCAGAGATACCTCTCCGACAATCGGAGTGACAAATCCTAATCTCGAAATACGCCAACCCAACAAGTACCTTTAGAGACACCTGTAGAGCACCTTTATAATCACCCAGTTATATTGTAACATTTGGTAGCACACAAAGTGTTCCTCCAGTAAATGAGAGTTGCATAATCTCATAGTCATAGGAACATGTATAAGTCATGAAGAAAGCAATAGCAGAATACTAAACGATTAAGTGCTAAGCTAACGGATTGGGTCAAGTAAATCACATCATTCTCCTAATGATGTGATCCCGTTAATCAAATGACAACTCATGTCTATGGCTAGGAAACATAACCATCTTTGATCAACGAGCTAGTCAAGTAGAGGCATACTAGTGACACTCTGTTTGTCTATGTATTCACACAAGTATTATGTTTCTGGTTAATACAATTCTAGCATGAATAATAAACATTTATCATGAAATAAGGAAATAAATAATAACTTTATTATTGCCTCTAGGGCATATTTCTTCAGTCTCCCACTTGCACTAGAGTCAATATTCTAGATCACGTCACCATGTGATTTAACATCAATAGTTCACATCACCATGTGATTAACACCCATAGTTCACATCGTCATGTGACCAACACCCAAAAGATTTACTAGAGTCAATAATCTAGTTCACATCGCTATGTGATTAACACCCAAAGAGTACTAAGGTGTGATCATGTTTTGCTTGTGAGAGAAGTTTAGTCAACAGGTCTGCCATATTCAGATCCGTATGTATTTTGCAAATTTCTATGCCAACGATGCTCTGCACGGAGCTACTCTAGCTAATTGCTCCCACTTTCAATATGTATCCAGATTGAGACTTAGAGTCATCTGGATCAGTGTCAAAATTTGCATTGACGTAACCCTTTACGACGAACCTTTTTGTCACCTCCATAATCGAGAAAAATATCCTTATCCAACTAAGGATAATTTTGACCGCTATCCAGTGATCTACTCCTAGATCAGTATTGCACTCCCTTGCCTAAATCAGTGTAGGGTATACAATAGATCTGGTACACAGCATGGCATAATTCATAGAACCTATGGCCAAGGCATAGGGAATGACTTTCATTTTTTTTCTATCTTCTGCCGTGGTCGGGTTTTGAGTCTTGCTCAATTTCACACCTTGTAACATAGGCAAGAACTCTTTCTTTGACTGTTCCATTTTGAACTACTTCAAAATCTTGTCAAGGTATGTACTCATTGAAAAAACTTATCAAGCGTCTTGATCTATCTCTATAGATCTTGATGCTCAATATGTAAGCAGATTCACCGAGGTCATTCTTTGAAAAACTCCTTTCAAACACTCCTTTATGCTTTGCAGAATAATTCTACATTATTTCCGATCAACAATATGTCATTCACATATACTTATCAGAAATGATGTAGTGCTCCCACTCACTTTCTTGTAAATACAGGCTTCACCGCAAGTCTGTATAAAACTATATGCTTTGATCAACTCATCAAAGCGTATATTCCAACTCCGAGATGCTTGCACCAGTCCATAGATGGATCGCTGGAGCTTGCATATTTTGTTAACACCTTTAGGATCGACAAAACCTTCTGGTTGCATCATATACAACTCTTCTTTAATAAATCCATTAAGGAATGCAGTTTTGTTTATCCATTTGCCAGATTTCATAAAATGCGGCAATTGCTAACAAGATTCAGACAGACTTAAGCATAGATACGAGTGAGAAACTCTCATCGTAGTCAACACTTTGAACTTGTTGAGAACCTTTTGCGATAATTCTAGCTTTGTAGATAGTAACACTACTATCAGCGTCCATCTTCCTCTTGAAGATCCATTTAATCTCAATGGCTCGTCGATCATTGGGCAAGTCAATCAAAGTCCATACTTTGTTCTCATACATGGATCCCATCTCAGATTTCATGGCCTCAAACCATTTCGCAGAATCTGGGCTCATCATCGCTTCCTCATAGTTCGTAGGTTCGTCATGGTCAAGTAATATGACCTCTAGAATAGGATTACCGTACCACTCTGGTGTGGATCTCACTCTTGTTGACCTACGAGGTTCGGTAGTAACTTGATCTGAAGTTACATGATCATCATCGTTAGCTTCCTCACTAATTGGTGTAGGAGTCACAGGAACAGATTTCTGTGATGAACTACTTTCTAATAAGGGAGCAGGTACAGTTACCTCATCAAGTTCTACTTTCCTCCCACTCACTTCTTTCGAGAGAAACTCCTTCTCTAGAAAGGATCCATTCTCAGCAACGAATATCTTGCCTTCGGATCTGTGATAGAAGGTGTACCCAACATTTTCTTTTGGGTATCCTATGAAGACACACTTCTCCGATTTGAGTTTGAGCTTATCAGGATGAAACTTTTCCATATAAGCATCACAACCCCAAACTTTAAGAAACGACAACTTTGGTTTCTTGCCAAACCACAGTTCATAAGGCGTCGTCTCAACGGATTTTGATGGTGCCCTTTTTAATGTGAATGCAGCTGTCTCTAATGCATAACCCCAAAACTATAGTACTAAATCGGTAAGAAACATCATAGATTGCACTATATCCAATAAAGTACGGTTATGATGTTCGGACACACCATTATGTCGTGGTGTTCCAGATGGCGTGACTTGCGAAACTATTCTGCATTGTTTCAAATGAAGACCAAACTCGTAACTCAAATATTCTCCTCCACGATCAGATCGTAGAAACTTTATTTTCTTGTTACAATGATTTTCCACTTCACTCTGAAATTATATGAACTTTTCAAATATTTCAGACTTATGTTTCATCAAGTAGATATACCCATATCTTCTCAAATCATATGTGAAGGTCAGAAAATAACGATACCCACCGCGAGCCTCAACACTCATCGGATCGCATACATCAGTATGTATTATTTCCAATAAGTCAGTTGCTCGCTCCATTGTTCCGGAGAATGGAGTCTTAGTCATCTTGCCCATAAGGCATGGTTCGCAAGCATGAAGTGATTCATGATCAAGTGATTCCAAAATCCCATCAGCATGGAGTTTCTTCATGCGCTTTACACCAATATGACCTAAACGGCCACAAATAAGTTGCACTATCATTATTAACTTTGCATCTTTTGGCTTCATTATTATGAATATGTATCACTACGATCGAGATCCAACGAACCATTTTCATTGGGTGTGTAGCCATATAAGGTTTTATTCATGTAAAAAGAACAACAATTATTCTCTAACTTAAATGAATAAACGTATTGCAATTAACATGATCAAATCATATTCATGCTCAACGCAAACACCAAATAACACTTATTTAGGTTCAACACTAATCCCGAAAGTATAGGGAGTGTGCGATGATGATCATATCAATCTTGGAACCACTTCCAACACACATCGTCACTTCACCCTTAACTAGTCTCTGTTCATTCTGCAACTCCCGTTTCGAGTTACTAATCTTAGCAACTAAACTAGTATCAAAATCTGGGGTTGCTATAAACACTAGTAAAGTACACATCAATAACATGTATATCAAATATACCTTTGTTCACTTTGCCATCCTTCTTATCCGCCAAATACTTGGGGCAGTTCCGCTTCCAGTGACCAGTCCCTTTGCAGTAGAAGCACTTAGTCTCAGGCTTAGGTCCAGACTTGGGCTTCTTCACTTGAGCAACAACTTGCTTGCCGTTCTTCTTGAAGTTCCCCTTCTTCCCTTTGCCCTTTTCCTTGAAACTAGTGGTCTTGTCAACCATCAACACTTGATGCTTTTTCTTGATTTCTACCTTCATCGATTTCATCATCATGAAAAGCTCGGGAATCGTTTACGTCATCCCTTGCATACTATAGTTCATCACGAAGTTCTACTAACTTGGTGATGGTGACTAGAGAATTCTGTCAATCACTATTTTATCTGGAAGATTAACTCCCACTTGATTCAAGCGATTGTAGTACCCAGACAATTTGAGCACATGCTCACTGCTTGAGCTATTCTCCTCCATATTTTAGCTATAGAACTTGTTGGAGACTTCATATCTCTCAACTCGGGTATTTGCTTGAAATATTAACTTCAACTCCTAGAATATCTCATATGGTCCATGACGTTCAAAACGTCTTTGAAGTCCTGATTCTAAGCCGTTAAGCATGGTGCACTAAACTATCAAGTAGTCATCATATCGAGCTAGCCAAATGTTCATAGCGTCTGCATCTGCTCCTGCAATAGGTCTGTCACCTAGCGGTGCATCAAGGACATAATTCTTCTGTGCAGCAATGAGGATAAACCTCAGATCACGGATCCAATCCGCGTCATTGCTACTAACATTTTTCAACTTAGTTTTCTCTAGGAACATATCAAAAATAAAACAGGGAGCAACATCGCGAGCTATTGATCTACAACCTAGATATGCTAATACTACTAGGACTAAGTTCATGATAAATTAAAGTTTAATTAATCAAATTACTTAAGAACTCCCACTTAGATAGACATCCCTCTAATCATCTAAGTGATCACGTAATCCAAATCAACTAAACCATAACCGATCATCACGTGAAATGGAGTAGTTTTCAATGCTGAACATCACTATGTTGATCATATCTAATATATGATTCACGCTCGACCTTTCGGTCTCAGTGTTCCAAGGCCATATCTGCATATGCTAGGCTCGTCAAGTTTAGCCTGAGTATTCTGCGTGTGCACAAACTGGCTTGCACCCGTTGTAGATGGACGTAGAGCTTATCACACCCGATCATCACGTGGTGTCTGGGCACAACGAACTTTGGCAACGGTGCATACTCAGGGAGAACACTTTTATCTTGAAATTTAGTGAGAAATCATCTTATAATGCTACCGTCAATCAAAGAAAGATAAGATGCATAAAATATAAACATCACATGCAATCAATATAAGTGATATAATATGGCCATCATCATCTTGTGCTTGTGATCTCCATCTCCGAAGCACCGTCATGATCACCATCGTCACAGGCGCGACACCTTTGATCTCCATCGTAGCATCGTTGTCGTCTCGCCAACTTATGCTTCTACGACTATCGCTACCGCTTAGTGATAAAGTAAAGCATTACAGGGCGATTGCATTGCATACAATAAAGCGACAATTATATGGCTCCTGCCAGTTGTCGATAACTCAGTTACAAAGCATGATCATCTCATACAATAAAATATAGTATCATGCCTTGACCATATCACATCACAACATGCCCTGCAAAAACAAGTTAGACGTCCTCTACTTTGTTGTTGCAAGTTTTACATGGCTTCTACGGGCTGAGCAAGAACCGTTCTTACCTATGCATCAAAACCACAATGATAGTTTGTCAAGTTGGTGTTGTTTTAACCTTCGCAAGGACCGGGCGTAGCCACACTCAGTTCAACTAAAGTTGGAGAAACTGACACCCGCCAGCCACCTGTGTGCAAAGCACGTCGGTAGAACCAGTCTCGCGTAAGCGTCTGGCGTAATGTCGGTCCGGCCGCTTCATCCAACAATACCGCCGAACCAAAGTATGACATCTTTGGTAAGCAGTATGACTTGTATCGCCCACAACTCACCTGTGTTCTACTTGTGCATATGACATCTACGCATAAAACCTGGCTCGGATGCCTTTGTTGGGGAGCGTAGTAATTTCAAAATTTCCTCACGCACACGGGATCATGGTGATGCATAGCAACGAGAGGGGAGAGTGTTGTCCACATACCCTCGTAGACCGAAAGCGGAAGCATTATAACAACGCGGTTGATGTAGTCGTACATCTTCACGATCCGACCGATCCAAGTACTGAACGTACGACACCTCCGAATTCAGCACATGTTCAGCTCGATGACGTCCCGCGAACTCCGATCCAGCAGAGCTTCACGGGAGAGTTCTGTCAGCATGACACCATGGTGATGGTGATGATGTAGCTAGCGACGCAGGGCTTCGCCTAAGCACCGCTACGATATGATCGAGGTGGATAATGGTGGAGGGGGGCACCGCACACGGCTAAGAGGTCAAGAGATCAATTGTTGTGTCTCCAAGGGGTGCCCCCCTCCCCGTATATAAAGGAGTGGAGGAGGGGGAGGGTTGGCCCTCTCTATGGCGCGCCCTAGGAGGAGTCCTACTCCCACCGGGAGTAGGATTCCCCTCTTCCAAGTAGTAGGAGTAGGAGTCAAGGAAAGGGGAGAGAGAGAGAAGGAAGGAGGCGCAGCCCTCCCCTAGTACAATTCGGACTAGGCCTTGGGGGGCGCCCAACCTCTCCTCTCTCTTTCCCCTAAAGCCCAATAAGGCCCATATACTCCCCGGCGAATTCCCGTAACTCTCCGGTACTCCAAAAAATACCCGAATAACTCGGAACCTTTCCGATGTCCGAATATAGTCATCCAATATATTGATCTTTACGTCTCGACCATTTCGAGACTCCTCGTCATGTCCCCGATCTCATCCGGGACTCTGAACTACCTTCAGTACATCAAAACACATAAACTCATAATATAACCGTCATCGAACTTTAAGCGTGCGGACCCTACGGGTTCGAGAACAATGTAGACATGACCGAGAGACGTCTCCGGTCAATAACCAATAGCGGAACCTAGATGCTCATATTGGCTCCCACATATTCTAAGAATATCTTTATCGGTCAAACCGCATAACAACATACGTTGTTCCCCTTGTCATCGGTATGTTACTTGCCCAAGATTCGATCGTCGGTATCTCAATACCTAGTTCAATCTCGTTACCGGCAAGTCTCTTTACTCGTTCTGTAATACATCATGCCGCAACTAACTCATTAGTTACAATGCTTGCAAGGCTTATAGTGATGTGCATTACTGAGTGGGCCTAGAGATACCTCTCCGACAATCGGAGTGACAAATCCTAATCTCAAAATACGCCAACCCAACAAGTACCTTCGGAGACACCTGTAGAGCACCTTTATAATCACCCAGTTATGTTGTGACGTTTGTTAGCACACAAAGTGTTCCTCTGGTAAATGGGAGTTGCTTAATCTCATAGTCATAGGAACATGTATAAGTCATGAAGAAAGCGATAGCATAATACTAAATGATCAAGTGCTAAGCTAACGGAATAGGTCAAGTCAATCACATCATTCTCCTAATGATGTGATCCCGTTAATCAAATGACAACTCATTTCTATGGCTAGGAAACATAACCATCTTTGCTAGTCAAGTAGAGGCATACTAGTGACACTCTGTTTGTCTATGTATTCACACAAGTATTATGTTTCCGGTTAATAAAATTCTAGCATGAATAATAAACATTTATCATGAAATAAGGAAATAAATAATAACTTTATTATTGCCTCTAGGGCATATTTCCTTCAGTTGTAAGGTGGTGCGGACGGGCGAGTCGGCCGGCACGTTGATGTGAACCGGACCGCGATACTCGTGTCCATGAAGCTGCGCGGCACAGCCGAACATGCCTCCGCGGTATAATACCACCCCTTTTTCTTTTAATAGCCATCCAGGTATGTTTGGCCGGAATTTATCCACCACGGAGTTCATGATCACCTTGCCCCCCCCCCCTCGTTTTACCAGCGGGGGTGCTGTCGGTGTCAAAACCGGCGGATCTCGGGTAGGGGGTCCCGATCTGTGCGTCAAGGCTGATGGTAACAGGAAGCAAGGGACATAGATGTTTACCCAGGTTCGGGCCCTCTCGATGGAGGTAAAACCCTACTTCCTGCTTGATTAATATTGATGATATGGGTAGTACAAGAGTAGATCTACCATGAGATCATAGAGGCTAAACCCTAAGAGCTAGCCTATGATGGTATGATTGTAATTGTGATCGGCCTTCTAAGGACCATCCTCTCTGGTTTATATAGGCACCGGAGAGGGCTAGGGTTTACATGGAGTCGGTTACAAGGAAGGAAATATAATATCCGGATCGCCAAGCTGGCCTTCCACACCAAGGAAAGTCCCATCCGGACACGGGCCGAAGTCTTGAGTCTTGTATCTCCACGCTTCAATAGTCCGGACGTTGTACATAGTCCGTCTGTCCGGATAGCCCCTAATCCAGGACTCCCTCAGTAGCCCCTGAACCAGGCTTCAATGACGATGAGTCCGGCGCGCAGTCTTGTCTTCGGCATTGCAGGGCAGGTTCCTTCTCCGAATACTCCAAGGTAATTATCGAGCACTCAAACCGTGTCCGGATCCACAATATGATCTTCGCATGCCACCGTAGAGAGAATGAAGTTTCACAAATGCAATCTGTTGACAACTTTTTAGACAATGTGACGTGTCATTATGGTCGAGTCGTTATTCGAACCGTCTTCCCATAGCCAACCACAGCGCATTTTGTGAGGCGTTTTCCTTGACACGTCTGGTCAAAGCAGAGATCGTGTCCCCTTATCATAGGATTCTCATCAATACGGGCATGGGTAATCCAACCGCACCGCTAATCGCGGCAAGCGAGAGGCAAGCGGGCTCAACCAGGCCAGTGGGGAGGCGCAAAAAGTACTTACCGCCCCTATAGAGAGACAAGGCCTCTTTCTCTTTACCCACGCCTTTCTCCTTCCGCTTGCTCATTCCCCTCTTTTCGAGCCCTAACACTCAAGCACTCTTCCTTTCCACCAAAGAGACGCTTTCCAAAGATGTCCGGATCCAGAGCAGGAGGCAGATGGATGGCCTCTACTGTGTGGGAGAAGGGTATTAAGAAGTTCCGGGACGCCGGGTATCTGGCTCAGAAGATCGGCCACCGTCTCCCCCCAGCGGGACAGGTCGTCCCCACTCCAGAACCTCACGAGAGAGTCGCGTTCCTTCCCCATTTCGTCTGCGGGCTCGGGTTTCCCCTGCACCCATTTGTTCGCGGAATCATGTATTACTACGGGATCAATTTTCATGATCTTTCCCCCAACTCCTTCCTCAATACCTCGACGTTCATCATCGTGTGCGAGGCTTTTCTTCGGATCTCACCTCACTTCGGCTTGTGGCTGAAGATTTTCAATGTAAAGCCCAAGGTGGTGAGCGGCGAACACGCCGAGTGCGGCGGCACCATGGTGAGCAAGATGCCCAAGGCCGTTTGGCCGAAGGGTGCTTTCAACGACTCCATCAAGGAGTGGCAGCAGCAGTGGTTCTATATCACTGAACCACGCGGCAAAAAGTGGGCGACGGCTCCAGAGTTCAGATCTGAAGCTCCACTGCGGCTCACGTCCTGGCCCAAAAAGGGCCCGAACTGGTGCTCGTCCGATGAGCTGTCACTGCTCCAGACGCGCCTTCAAGGTGTGGTCGATAGGGACGTCAAACTTGTGGATGTAGTCCAGGTGATGCTAGTTCGCCTGGTTCTCCCCTGTCAGCGCCAAGCTTGTAGTCTGTGGGAGTTCGACCCAACCGAGCACCACACCCTTCGGGAGCTTTATGATTCCTCCCACAAGGATATCTGGAAGGTGCTCTTTAAGCCCGGCAAATCATGGGCGGGCCCCACCGAGGACCGTGGGTATCAGTCATCCCATTCTCCAAGCTCGGTAAGTCACAGTCAAGCTCTGTCTATTCATGCTTCAGCTGGCATGTCATGAGGGAGACATCCTAATTGTGTTTCATCGTGACCTCAGGGATGGATAAAGAAAGTGGAGCGGATACATTGTCCGACCCCGTTGCCGGAGGAACCGGCCGGACCTCTTCTGACGAAGATGCTGGTCCCCGCGCCTTACGAGGCGCCAAAGAAGGAGGCCTCCAAGAAGGTCAAGAAGACCCGGAGTGGCCTCCGTCACCGCGAGGCTTCGGATGCAAATTCCGAAGACTCAAGCGACGCTCCTTCTTCGGAAGACGAAGAGGAAGAAGCAGAGGAGGACGAGCCTCCCTCTGAAGGTGGGAAGAAGCATGTAGCTCCCTCGTCCCTGGAGGCCGAATCGCCCAAGAGGAGAAAAGGTTCCCTCCCAGAGGCATCCACCACGGCTGCCGATAGCAGCCCGGAGTGGGATCCCAGGGCCCAGCCCCTGGAGAAGTCGTAAGTGTACAAAATCCGAACACGCGTACGCGTCCGGGATTGTTTTCGGGTATAGTAATTTTAATCGCTGCTATGTTTTGCACAGTCTGGCGAGGTCTCGCGCCGGCCAGTCCTCATCCGAGGATTCGCTGAGCTCAGACGCCTTGGCGAGCGAGACGCCTCCAGAGGCCCCTTCCCCAAAGTCTCGGCGCGACACTGAGGTGTCGTCTCAACGGGGCTCGGACTAGGGGGGGGGGCATATCACTAGAGCCGGACACACGGGAGTGATGGCCCCGGAGTGTGCCGTCAGCGGGGGAGATCTTGGGTTTGGCCAACAGCCGGACCAGGTCCGGGAGACCTCTAAGGCTCCCGGATCAAGCGAGCAGCCACCTTCAACGGTGGGCGGCCTGCCTATTCCGCCGGCAACCTTTGTGCGAGCAGAGCTGCCAGGCAGTCTATCGACGGGGTTAAAGAACGCGTCTATCGTCGATGAACATCGGGCCCTTATGGGTGCGGTGGTTGAAAAGATTCAGTCCGCCGAGAGCGGGCTGAACGAGTCCTGCCTTGGCCTTATAAAGGCCTTTGAGGTATGTTTCCTGAGAAACCTTTGAGGAATCGTCATAATATGAGTAGTAGCCCCTAATACACTGTCCGGCGAAAGAGAGGGAGCCGGGCAGGGGATCAAATCCTTATTTGTCGTGGGAACTTATGTTAACGACGTGTACCTCTTTGTTTGAACACAGGCGTCTGCGGAGAAGACGGTCGCTCATAATACAGAAGTGTCCGAACTGAAGCGGAGCCTGGAATGGGCTGAGGAAGAACTTGGCCGCGTGAGGAAGCAATTAGAAGAGAAACAATGTATGATAAAACATTGTCTTGCATTAGGCACAAATAAGTAATTGTGCTTATTGAAAAGTATTTGTGCCCTAGGAGCGAATGCCGAGTATGAGGCACTGAAAAAGGCTGTGGATGATGCCAACGAGAAGGCTGCCGCCAAACAGGCACTTCGTGAAAAACACGAGGCCAGGGTTGTCGCGGCTGAGCGGGAGCTCCATTAGGCTGTGAAGAAAAGCGAGGGCTGGGAGCAGAGTCTTAGAGGGAAAGAATCCGAACTCGCCCAAGTGCTCCAAGCCACGGAAGATGCTCGAGAAGAAGCCCGAGGTGCTGTACGGGACATTCAGGATGCCCGGAAAGTTGCGGCTGGTAAGGCCTTTTGTATTCTTAGCCATTTGTTCATGATAATGGGAAGAATTCTAAGCGGCAAGCTGAATTCTTATTTTTCCAGGGGCGTTTGCGGATCTTCCTCGCAGCATATCAGACACCGCCTAATTCTACCGATCCGAGGAAAAGAAGTCTGCGGAGAGGGATTTCTGGTCACAGTATTTGGCACCGAACTATCCGGTGCCCTTTATCGATCAGCTGAATTAGCTGGTCGAACTGCATCAGGCGGCCGAACTAGCCATGAAGGACTTGATTGTCCGACTGTGGCCGGCGGAGCCAATTCCGAGCAGTTACTTCGGGCAAGTGAAGCGGATTGTGGGCGCTTGTCCTCGGCTTGATGCTATCAAGCGATCGGTCTGCATAGAGGGTGCACGTATGGCATTCGCCCATGCAAAAGTGCATTGGGGGAAGCTTGACGCGGAGAAGCTGATGACTGAGGGGCCGCCAGAGGGTAAGGAGCATCGCAAGCCCGAACTGTACTATGAAGGTGTACTGAAGGGAGCCCGCCTTGCGGCGGATAAATGTACCAAAGACATTATATTTCCCTGAGGGCATTCGTGCCGCTTTTTGTAATATGGGATAGTGGCATTTTTATTATATATTGCCTGTTTTGTTTGAACATATGTTCTTCCTGTGCGGCTGTTTATGGTATGTGAATCCTGAGAGTTGGCCAGTCGTCGGCTTCTGCCCCCACGTAGAAACAATACGGGGGTGTTCGGGATATATCTGAATGCTCTTTATCCCATAGTTGGGTCCTTTTGCAGAGGCGTTTCTCTCCACGAACCAGGCAATCGGACTATAAGGCTTTATTACTCTCACTTAGCCATAGGAATTCGAGTATGGTTGGCGCAGCCCCTAGTGTTCGGAAGGCCGAACTAGGGGCTCTATTGGTGCCTGATCAGAAGACCGATCCATCGCACTCTGCATTTATAATGACGCTTTAAGGATTTTACAACCTCTCGAACAGCTGACCAGCTCTCGCTATATCATGACAGTCGGTTTTCGGTTTTCTCTACTAACGTGCTCATCCGGCAGATCCGGGACACAATCGCAGTAGTTCTCCCTGCGCTACCTTAGCCAATATAACGGAACGTAAGGTACCAAAACAAGGGAGCCGGGCAAACCCAACCAATGACCCAAGACATGATTCGGAGTTGATGCATATAGTGATATAAGTTCGGGGTGCCGGACGACCAAGAAGGTAGTCGGACTTTATTACCGTATTATGAAGCCCCTGGCCTAGTCGGGCGTAACACGAGGTGTCAATGAAAAGTGACGGCCGGTAAGTGTTATTTAGGTCTAACCATTGTAGTAGAATGATATGTCTAGGCATACGAGTACGATGTATGATTATGAAAAGAGGTGTTTTTTGGCGGAACCTGTGATGGCCGGACTGGAGGGAGTTGTCAGTGGATCAAGGGTGAATCCGAGCTACCTTCATTTAGGGGGGAGGGCTCCTTGTGTGTCTGGGCCGATTCCACGTCACCAATCATGTTCTGCGTTAAAGTTAGTTTGTAATGCAAATACTCGGGGGTAGCCGAGCGTCCTCTTGTAGTTGGTCCGAGGGCTCCTGATCGGTCCCTGGTAAACCCAGCCGTTATACCGTTGGGTAGAGCGACTCCTCAATTTGTGTCCGAATAGTTGACTGTCATATCAAAATTTTGATAGGCATGCGCGACTCGCTACTCCGGCAGCTGTATGATTTCCGCCCTGAGGGCGGGGTTCGGCCCTGTGATTGTATCACATGGTGTTGGCCTGAGTGATTGACCACGTGGGATCTAGTCCACGTGGTTTGTCCCGTTAACATACGGTAAATTACCGCATGGTGGGAAGGTGCCGAAGATTTATTCTTTCGCGAAGTATTGTTTTGTGATCCGAAGACAACTGTTTAGAATGATGGGCCAGAAGAATTCGGCCTTTGCCCCTAGCATCTTTTAGGAGATGTTGTTTGCGGTTTCACACCTACGGGGATTTTATGTGTTATGGGGCTCCCGGTTTGCTATGTCCGGAGGTACTGCAATTGAGTTGCGTTGGTTAATGCGATCGGGGGCGATCGGCCGTACTCTTATGCTATGGGGGGGGGGGGCTCTTGAACAGATGCCTCCCTTCATTTTTTTCGGCACGCGACTAGCCGCTTTGTTTTGAGGATCCGACATTCTCTATTGGTATGCTTTGCCATCCTTCTAGGAGTACCATGGATTTGACATGGCTGATCGAGTGTGTGGCTCGGGCCGGATAGGTTTGAGCTGTTCTTTGTCCGCTAACCGGACTGGGAGTTGCTGGAATTAACACCAGCCTTCTTGGTTTGACGCTTATGACAATTGTGCCAAGGCTTGAGGATGCTTCTTCTTTTGTCCTTTGTATTGTTTTGGACAGTAGCGGTGTGTTGATGTTGCGGCGTGTGCCTTGAGTTCTCCTGCTTAGGTTGGGGCGGCCGATTGTGCCATGTGTGCCCTTTGTCGGGGCGGTCGGGGCCGTATCTTTCAGTGGCCAGGACCTTGGTCCATCTGTCCACTAGCGAGTCTTGGTCAGCTTTAAGCTGCTGTTGCTTCCTTTGCAGGCTCTTTGCCGTGGCCATGAGACGTCGCTCGAAGCGAGCTTGTTCCACTGGATCTTCAGGCACGCCAAATTCGTCATTGCCGAGGCTTGCCTCGTCCTTGGAGGGGGGCATGTAGTTATCCCTCTCCAAGTATCCCACAATGGCCAGTTCGGTCTTCTGAAAGGCAAGCCGACTTGGGTTATCTTCATCTTCGGTGCCGTCCGGATTGTTTTCTACTTCTGGGCCGGTATTCCTGTGACGGGGCTTGGAGCGGCGCCGATGACGCCCATGCTTTACTTTTTCCCCTGGGGGATTATCCTTCGCTGCCTCATCGCCATTGGTTTCCTTCGGAGTGTCCGCCATGTGTTTATCATGGGGATAGGCGGCTATCCACCGCCCAGTGAGCGGTGGCTCCTGTGATTCTCCAGCATCGTCGTTCATACCATCGATGTCTTCGGAGTCAAAGTCAATCACGTCGGTTAAATCATCGACCGTGGCAATGAAGTGGGTGGTGGGTGGGCAAAGAATTCCTTCATCGCCTGCTTCCCACTCGAGCCGGACATAGTTCGGCCAAGAGCCTCCTAACAACGAGAGACTTTAATGAGTCCAGCATGTCGCCAAAGGGCGAGTGCTGGAAGATATCCGCAGCGGTGAACTCCATTACCGGAGCCCATCCTGGCCCGACGGGCTCGGGAGTGTGCGGACTGGAACCAACGTCCGGATACGAATCCGGGGATTCGGAGTCTCAGGCCTCCGCAGAGGTAAGGCCCGTGTTCGGCTCCACCACCGATGAGTGTGCGACCTGGGGGGCGGGGTTCATCCCTCCGTCCTTAGGCAACGCAACCTACTCCGGATCTAGGTCCGGGGATAGTACGGGGATGATGCCCCGAGCTTCGTCCGACGGCAGGTCTAAGCCGTGCTCGTCGTGACTGTCCGGTGCTCCTGGCGTAGGCCCAAATCCATCGAAGATCAAGTCTCCACGGATGTCCGCCGTATAGTTCAGGTTTCCGAACCTTATCTGGTGGCCAGGGGCGTAGCTGTCGATCTGCTCCAGATGGCCAAGCGAGTTGGCCCGTAGTGCGAAGCCGCAGAACACGAAGATCTGTCCGGGGAGGAAAGTCTCTCCCTCAACGGCGTCGTTGATGATGATTGAAGCAGCCATCGAGCCTGACAGCGACGACACAGAGGAACTCTCAATGAAAGCACCAATGTCGGTGTCAAAACCGGTAGATCTCGATCTGTGCGTCAAGGCTGATGGTAACAGGAAGCAAGGGACACAGATGTTTACCCAGTTTCGGGCCCTCTCGATGGAGGTAAAACCCTACTTCCTGCTTGATTAATATTGATGATATGGGTAGTACAAGAGTAGATCTACCACGAGATCGTAGAGGCTAAACCCTAAGAGCTAGCCTATGATGGTATGATTGTAATTGTGATCGGCCTTCTAAGGACCATCCTCTCTGGTTTATATAGGTACCGGAGAGGGCTAGGGTTTACATGGAGTCGGTTACAAGGAAGGAAATATAATATCCGGATCGCTAAGCTTGCCTTCCACGCCAAGGAAAGTCCCATCCGGACATGGGCCGAAGTCTTGAGTCTTGTATCTCCACGCTTCAATAGTCCGGACGTTGTACACAGTCCGGCTGTCCGGATACCCCCTAATCCAGGACTCCCTCAGGTGCGTCAGTAATGCGGGCAGTGACTTATGGCCGCAGGGGTGAAGCGGCGACATGAGGCCAAAGCGGGGCGGCTCACGGCAAGTGCGGGTGAGCGAGCCATGGCGGTGGCAGAGTTGAGGCCGCACGGGGCATTCAGTGACCCGGAGCAGAGGCGGAGTCGTGGCCATGCGGCAGAAGCGGAGGCGGCTCAGCTGCACGGTCAGAGCAGCGAGGAAGGTCCGCGAAGGCAGTTTGGCGATGGTAACACAACCCACTCAGCCGCAGACGACCAGCGTCGCCTCGCCCTGCTCACCGTTGATAGTGCGATGCAAGCACAACCAAATAATTAGTATTCAAAAAATTTACTGTATGGTAGTACTACCTTGCAAGTTTCTTGAAAGCGAATCTGTATGCTTGATGTGAACAGAACTGCTCCCAGCGTCTTCTGCACCATGGCTTAAGGTGCGCGGCAACAGGCGCTCAAGGCGAAGATGTCAGGCTAGTGGTGCGAAGTCTGTCAGGCTAGGCTGCGAAAGGCTGCTGCCCTGGAGTCTTTAGTCTTGCAACTTGCATCCCCAACTTGTCTATATGCTATCACTTTGCATGTACGTACAAGGGATAAACTGGATTTTCTTAATTTAGTACTCATGTACACAGCCATCCGAGTTTGAATCATATCTGTCTCAGATTTGACCGGCCAGTTTCCTTTGTCTCTTCGTGATGATGTATAACTCTCAACTCAACTAATCCATCACCCATAGGGAACCGTGCCAAAGCTAGCACATTTCGCTTGAACAAATCTGAGGCGCTGTATTGGAACTAGTACTAATTTTAGGGTTGATGCAAACAACCATCTAGCACGTCAATCCCTCCTCGAAACTTAAAACAGGGAGTAGCATTGACTCTGTAACGCAGCCGTCTTGGTTTGAAAAAACATGGTGGTAGTTTCTGGGTGATTCGGACACATACGGACAAACTCCTGCCTATGTCGATGTAATGCGCCGTGCTATGTCGCAGAAAAATTTGATGTGTCCTCAGATTGACAGATCGTCAGAGACACTTGTGGCGGCGCATAAGCCGTAACCCTAATTTCTGATGAACTTAATTTTTGTCCTCGTCAGTCCAACTGATTATTGTTGATGTAAACTCTTCCTCGTCGGCTATTGCTCATCCGGCGGGTCGTCGCTTCTCGATCCTTAAAAAGATCCCTCCAAGAACTCAACACCACCGTGCGCAGGCCCCACGGTGGGTGCCAACTGTCGTGGATTTGTCACAACAGAAGTCCTAGAGCGAGGACTTAGTCGTGAGGCCAACGCATCTATGTAGTAGCTTGAGAGGGGTTGATCGGAATTGAGAGACGCAACAAAAGACAAGGGTTTAGACAACTTCGGGCCCCGGGAAACATCATCCGGTAACAACCCTACATGTTGTTTGAGGCTAGGTCTCATTATCATCACGAGAGAGTCACCGGTAAACCGGCTCTTTGTGTCTAGACCTAGAGATTGTTTCTTCTTGCTTCTCTTCTCCCTCTTTGGGGAGCCCTGCCCCTCCTTATATAAGTTAGAGGGGCGGGTTACATGTGGAGTCCTATTAGGATTAGGACTAGTCTACCTTCTAATACAAACCAGATACAAGTCCGGGTTTTGGCTCCTTGTAAGGGAAATATCCCTCACGCCTTTCCTCTTAAACCGGCCCACCATAGTATGAACCGGCCTTCTGGGCCTTGGGCCTTGTCATCCGTCTGACCCACCCGCCGGATCACCAGTGAGTCATAATGACCAGGCGGGTTGCTTATAAACCGCTAGGTCAGGGCGGGTCGCCAGTAAATCGCCAAGTGTCAGCGGGGTCTTCAAATAAACCGCCAAGTCCGGCCGGGTTATACTTCCGGCTGGTTTACGCTGCGGGGTATACCCCGACAGTATCCATGTTCAACATCGTCTTGTGATTGATCAATTCCTAGAGAGGGTAATTCATTAGATAAATGATCATCACAATGGTTATCTTTATGAATTCTAATAGCTTGGGAGATGATATTGCTAATGATTCCAACATCTCCTTTGGCACGCATGAGATTGGTAAGCTCAAATAGAAAATCACCAAACTTAGGATCATTGGAATTCATCTTACTCAAGGCAATAGACTTATGGAGAATTTCATCTAAGTTTTGCAAGGAATAGTTTGGAAATCTTTCCTCAAGAAATATCCATATAGTGTAGGCACAATCAAGAGTAAGCAAACATCCAATCAAGTTTCTAGGCAAACCTCTAGCGATAAGATTAACAGTTCTAAGATTGCGAATCATGTCAATAGACTCATCAAGGGAAGGATGCAAGGGATCAACATGAGGTGCACAAAGGCTAGTAATGTACTTGTTCAAATGATATTCATTGAAAATCTCAAGCATCTCATTTTTTCCACTCATGGAAGTAATCTCCATCAAGAATAGACACTCTATGTCTAAGACTCCCCAACGTAGACTCATCCATCTTCCTCCAATGATGATTAAACCAAAGCAATGGACACCAAAGCTCTGATACCAATTGAAAGGATCGAGAAGAGGTGTATAGAGGGGGGGGGGTGAATAGACTCTTAGCAAGAAAAGTAGCAGTTTTTAATTTCTTCAAGTTGAAGTGGAGTTTTAGCACATGTTTAAACATTCACAATACATATCAAGCAAGCATGACAAGAGTATATGAGCAGCGGAAAGTAAAGCATGCAAATTGCAAGAATGTAAAGGGATGGGATTAGATTGTGCAAACGCAATTGGACTCGGAGATTTTTTATCCGTGGTTTCGATAGGTGGTGCTATCATACATCCACGTTGATGGAGACTTCAACCCACGAAGGGTAACGGTTGTGCGAGTCCACGGAGGGCTCCACCCTTGAAGGGTCCACGAAGAAGCAACCTTGTCTATCCCACCATGGCCATCACCCACGAAGGACTTGCCTCACTAGGGTAGATTCACGAAGTAGGCGATCACCTTGCCCGTACAAACTCCTTGGTTCAACTCCACAATCTTGACGGAGGGTCCCAAGTGACACCTAACCAATCTAGGAGACACCACTCTCCAAAAGGTAATAGATGGTGTGTTGATGATGAACTCCTTGCTCTTGTGCTTCAAATGATAGTCTCCCCAACACTCAACTCTCTCTCATAGGATTGGACTTGGTGGAAAGATGATTTGAGTGGAAAGCAACTTGGGGAAGGCTAGAGATCAAGATTTATGTGGTTGGAATGGAATATCTTGACCTCAACACAAGTGTAGGTAGTTCTCTCTCAGTAAATGTATGTTGGAAGTGTAGGCATGTACTGATGGATCTCTCCATGAGTGAAGAGTGGGTGGAGGGGTATATATAGCCTCCACCCAAAATCTAACCATTACACACAAATCACCAAACTCGGTGGGACCGAATCAAAACACTCGGTCAGACCGATTCAGTTCATAATGTGACCGTTAGGAACTTTAGTGGGACCGGTATGATCAACTCGGTGGGACCGATGTACTAGGGTTAGGGTAAATCCTCATCTCGGTTTGACAGATTACACAAACTCGGTAAGACCGATTTGGGCAATAAGCGAAACAGAGAGTTGGTCAAGCAAACTTGGTGGGACCGATCACAAAACTCGGTAAGACCGAATTTAATGCAACAGGATCGAGAGAGTTTGAAAGCCCAACTCAGTGAGACCGGGATCCCATCGGTGAGACCGAATTGATTAAGGTTTTGGCAGTGGCTATGTCAAGTGAACTCGGTGGCGCCGGGTAGAAAGTTATGGTGGGGCCGTGTTTGACTTTTTGGTTTGGGATATAAGTGGATGTGAGAAAGTGGTTGAGGGCTTTGGAGCACATCACTAAGCACTTTGAGCAAGCAAGCCGGCGAGGGAGAGAGGGAGAGCTTTGTCATCACGACGGTGTGATGACGGTGATGATGAAGCTACCTGTGTAGGGCTTCACCTAAGCGCTGCACCGATATGACCGAGGTGGATTATGGTGGAGGGGGCACCGCACACGGCTAAGACAATGTCTGTTGTTGTTGTGTTCTAGGGTGCCCCCTACCCCCCTATATAAAGGAGAAAGCGGGAGGCCGGCCGGCCCTTGGGGCACGCCAAGGAGGGGAGGAGATAGAAGAAATTAATGTTTTGAGTGGAAAGATGGATGAACTTATGAAATTATTTGCTACTAAGAGTGTTTATTCCGATCATAATGATATGCCTTTATCTACTTTGATTGAGAATAATAATGAATCTATGGATGTGAATTTTGTTGGTAGGAATAATTTTGGTAACAACGCGTATAGAGGAAACTTTAATCCTAGGCCTTATCCTAGTAATCCCTCTAATAATTATGAAAATTCCTACGACAACTCTTATGGAAATTTTAATAAGATGTCCTCTGAATTTGAGACTAGTGTTAAAGAGTTTATGAATTCGCAAAAGAATTTCAATGCTTTGCTTGAAGATAAATTGCTTAAAGTTGATGAATTGGCTAGGAACGTTGATAGGATTTCTCTTGATGTTGATTCTTTAAAGCTTAGATCTATTCCTCCTAAGCATGATATCAATGAGTCTCTCAAAGCCATGAGAATTTCCATAGATGAGTGCAAAGAAAGGACCGCTAGGATGCGTGCTATGAAAGATGCCTTTCTTAAAGCGTGTTCTTCTAGTTCCTATGAAAATAAAGATGAAGATCTAAAAGTTCTTCACGTGTCCCCTATTAAATCTTTGTTTTGCAATATGAATCTTGATAATGATGGGACTAAATATGATCCACCTTTACCTAGAAGGCGTTCCAAGAATTCGGATTTTTTAGATCTTGATGCTAAAATTGATAAAAGTGGGATTGAAGAAATCAAAACCCTAGATGTTGCTAAACCCACTATTTTGGATTTCAAGGAATTTAACTATGAAAGTTTCTCTTTGATTGATTGTATTTCCTTGTTACAATCCGTGCTAAATTCTCCTCATGCTTATAGTCAAAATAAAGCTTTTACCAAACATATTGTTGATGCCTTGATGCGATCTTATGAAGAAAAACTTGAGTTAGAAGTCTCTATCCCTAGAAAATTTTATGATGAGTGGGAACCAACTATTAAAATTAATATTAAGGATCATGATTTCTATGCTTTATGTGATTTGGGTGCTAGTGTCTCCACTATTCCCAAAACTTTGTGCGATTTGCTAGATTTTCGTGATGTTGATGATTGCTCTCTAAACTTGCACCTTGCGGATTCCACTATTAAGAAACCTATGGGAAGAATTAATGATGTTATTATTGTTGCAAATAGGAATTATGTGCCCGTATATTTTATCGTTCTTGATATAGATTGCAATCCTTCTTGACCTATTATTCTTGGTAGACCTTTCCTTAGAACGATTGGTGCAATTATTGATATGAAGGAAGCGAATATTAGATTCCAAATTCCATTAAAGAAAGGCATGGAACACTTCCCTAGGAAGAAAATAAAATTACCATATGAATCTATCATGAGAGCCACTTATGGATTGCCTACCAAAGATGGCAATACCTAGATCTATCCTTGCTTTTATGCCTAGCTAGGGGCGTTAAACGATAGCGCTTGTTGGGAGGCAACCCAATTTCATTTTTAGCTTTTTGCTTTTTGTTTTTGTTTAGCAAAAAATATTTGATATAGCCTTTGGTTAGATGTGTTTTTATGTTTTAATTAGTGTTTGTGCCAAGTTAAACCTATAGGATCTTCTTGGATGATAGTTATTTGATCTTGCTGTAATTTCCAGAAACTTTCTGTTCACGAAAACAATTATTAAAAATGACCAGAACGTGATAAAATAGTGATTCCAATTTCTGCTGATCAATAAACAAATTTCCTAGTTCTTACTATTTTGTCTGAGTTTTTGGAGTTCCAGAAGTTTGCGTTAGTTACAGATTACTACAGACTGTTCTGTTTTTGACAGATTCTGTTTTTCATGTGTTGTTTGCTTATTTTGATGATTCTATGGCTAGTAAAATAGTTTATTAACCATAGATAAGTTGGAATACAGTAGTTTTAAAACCAATATAAATAAAGAATGAGTTCATTACAGTACCTTGAAGTGGTCTTTTGTTTTCTTTCGCTAACGGAGCTCACGAGATTTCTGTTGAGTTTTGTGTTGTGAAGTTTTCAAGTTTTCGGTGAAATCTTTTGATGGATTATGGAACAAGGAGTGGCAAGAGCCTAAGCTTGGGGATGCACATGGCATCCCCAAGATAATCTAAGGACACCAAAAATTCAAATCTTGGGGATGCCCCGGAAGGCATCCCCTCTTTCGTGTACTTCCATCGGTAACTTTACTTGGAGCTATATTTTTATTCACCACATGATATGTGTTTTGCTTGGAGCGTCTTGTATGATTTGAGTCTTTTATTTTTAGTTTACCACAATCATCCTTGCTGTACACACCTTTTGAGAGAGCCATACATGATTTGGAATTTGTTAGAATACTCTATGTGCTTCGCTTATATCTTTTGAGTTATATAGTATTGCTCTAGTGCTTACTTATATCTTTTAGAGCACGGTGGTGGATTTGTCTTATAGAAACTATTGATCTCTCATGCTTCACTTAGATTATTTTGAGATCCTTAAATAGCATGGTAATTTGCTTAAATAATCCTAATATGCTTGGTATTCAAGATTTGTAAAACTTCCTTATGAGTGTGTTGAATACTAAGAAAAGTTTGATGCTTGATATTGTTTTGAGATATGAAGATGGTGATATTAGAGTCATGCTAATTGAGTAGTTGTGAATTTGAAAAAAACTTGTGTTAAAGTTTGTGATTCCCGTAGCATGCACGTATGGTGAACCGTTATGTGATGAAGTCGGAGCATGATTGATTTATTGATTGTCTTCCTTATGAGTGGCGGTCAGGGACGAGCGATGGTCTTTTCCTACCAATCTATCCCCCTAGCACTACAATAAATATGTCAACTTGTGACCTTGACTATTGGTCACTGAAAGGTCATTGTTTTTCATTTGCAACCTTTTTTTGACCAAAAACAGAAGGTCAAAAGCTGGCGGTCGTAAACTGAAATTAACGACCTTCTCTATGAGAAAGTCGTGGACGTTTACGACCAAAATATGCCTATTGTTTTGTTTTGGTCACTAGCAGCCTCCCCAGGCCACGTAGGCATCCGACGTGGCAATCTGATGTGGCACAAGAATCGGCCCGGTCCAATTGGTGTTTATATGGGCCGAGCCCATTAATTCAGCCTTTCTATATATTTTTTCCTGTCAATTTTGGTCGACTTCATGGGCCAAGCCCAACAATTCGCCTTTTTATTTCATGGGTCATGGCCTTTTTGTACAACAGTTTTAGTTTTTTTAATAAAATGGGTCCACTAGTCAAACAGGTCCCACTTGTCAGGTTCTGATAAGTGGGTCCTAGCTATTAGGCCAAGATTCTTCGTATTTCAATTTGACAATAAGAAAATAACCAGTAGTTAAATTGGCAAGCAAAAAACACGCATGATACTTCAAATAACAATAGCCAGATTCAATACAAGATCTACAAATGACACGTCCTACAAGCTGTAGCATATACAAGCTTATTTACAAGCTCTACAAATGACACGTCCTACAAGCTGTAGCATTTAGAAGTTCTACAAGTTACACGTAATACAAGCTTAGTTGATACAAGCTCTACAACTATGGGAATCAGTTACAAGCTCTACAATTGTTTTCTTCTTCTACATGTAGCTCCTTCAATAGCGATCAAATGCCGGACTCACTGGAGTCAGGACTGGGCCTTCCACGGACGCCCTGTTACATGAATCAGCTGATAAAAATTAGAAAAACTGGAGCCAATATATTATGAACATTCCATTCAAAAAAGGAGTAAAGGACATTCTTTGTTTCATCACGTTACAAAGGAGCAGCACAAACCACAACTTTACTTGACACACACACACACACACATACACACATGAATATTAAGCTCAGTTCCAGCAACTATATCATGGTTTAACAGCTGGCCTCAGCATCATCAAACCACCATGCTTATGATCATAATCCAAGCATATCATCAAAAAAACTACACAGATAAAGATCACAGCACATCAAGCCACAGGCGCACCAGCGCTGGCATGAGATTCAACGCAACAACAATGGGGCTACCACAACATCATGAAAAACCTAAGCATACTAGAGAAAATAGATAGTTGGTGCTGGAGGGACTGGTGAATTACCTCAATGGCGTGATGATGGTCCTTCTCAAGTAGTTGCCGTCCACAGTTAAGAGGTTTCATACATCTGTCTACAACAATCAGCAAACCAGAAATCAGAACGAATACTTCAATCTCATAAGAAGTTTAAAAAAGACTATAGTAGGACAGAAATATGTGGACTACTTCTAAAATGGTACATATAGCACATGCCCAAACAAATATGTGATTTCAAGGTTGAAAGCTTTAACATAGAACACTAAATAATTCGTTGCCCAAAACGTGCTATATATACACCAAGTGATGAGAAACCATATGTAGAATTTATAAACGTAAGGAGCATAATTTCTAATTTTCTCACACTTAGCATTTTCACAGTTAACACCATCATGTACAACACCAAGCTGCTCCAGGATGGCCAGTTGACTGATACTACTGGATAAGCAATGCAAACTACTACCAAAACAAGAACCAGATATGGCAGGCAAAGTACCAGCATTTTACTCATAACATGCAAAGTATCAATATTCTGTTCTTATCAGCTTATTCTTATGCCTAAAGCAAGGAAATCTCAATTTACTCATAGCATTACTCTTGCTCATAGCATTTTACTCTCACATAATTATGACAACATGTATAGGATAATGTATGTAGCGACCCGACCCGAATGGATCAAGTCTCTGTGCTCAGGTGTCATCCCTGGATCAGTAATGCTGACACCACACAGTACTTCGAAGGATTTATAACAGAGTAGCAATCACACACTTATTACATCGATTGTCCAGAAGAGGACTTATTACAATAATCATGGCTTAAGGCCATCTAATAACGATAACAGCGGAAGACTTGGAAGATAAGTGAGTCCATCAACTCCAGCATCATCGAGTATAGAACCACGACCTAAAAGCACCTTACTGTCGTTCTAAAAGTCTCAACATGAAAGTTGCAGCCCAAAACGGGTCAAGACATGGAATATGCCGCAATGTAACACATAGAGAATAATGGATGATAAGCCTGTACTACATGCATATTTGGCTGGTGGAAAGCTCTACGGTTACAGATTTTGCATAAAGCCGTTTTTCCCTATCGCAAAGGAATAAATTTGTTTAACTATCATGGTGGTTGTTAAACATTGAGAATGGTTGACAAGATCCTCAATCCCAATTAAAAGTACTCATTAAAACCCAACAATATTAATTAGAGTAACATGTTGAGATTCACATGATATTCAAGTACTAGATACTCAAGATGTCCATAACCGGGACACGGCTAATCATGATTAGTTTGTACACTCGCAGAGGTTTGCACTTTTCCCCACAAGACTCGATCGCCTCCGCTTGGTTTCTCGCACTACAGGTGTTTGAGAGACGGATGACCGAGACATAGTCTTCGAGCGCTTAGCACCTTACGATGGGTGGACCGCACACCTACATCCCCTACATCTGCTAGTCCACCACTATAAGAGTTCGTGACGACTTAGTCAACTATGCCAGAGCCCATAATGGCTTGTGGCTGCACACGTAAGTTACTAGTATGAATTATCTTATGATCCCTTTGAGCACTGGGTGGCGGTCCAAAAAAAACAGGCAAGTCCTGCTTGAAAACAAGTGCCTCAATCCACCTAGATGTGTGTTTAAGTTGCCACCTTAGATAAACCATTAATTACAATCTCACACTGTCATGGATATTCACTCACCCAATCCACGCCTACTAGCATAGCAGGCATAATAAGCAAACGAGAAGTAACTCCCAAAGGTTTCATAAGTAAAACAGTAATAGGTACTACCTCAATCTACTTCCCATCCCACAATTTAATTAGATCCTAATCATGCAAGTGTTTGAGGATTGATCTAATGCATAAAAACTGGGTATGAGAAAGTATGATCAGTGTTACTTGCCTTTGCCGATGATCCGAAACCTAGAGACTCAAGTAACAAGCGGCGACCGGTGATCTATCGCAGACAAACAACAAGCATACAATAAGTACTCATCTAATGCACAGGTAAATCTCGGATAAAAGATCTAACCAGAAAGTTCAACTTAAGAACCCTGGTTGCAAAAAGAATCGAATCAAATAAAGCAACGAAAGTCAAACGATTTAAAGAAAACAACTCGGTTCTAGCAAGTTGAAACTAAGTCAAATTTTACAGTAGCAAAACTTTGTTTAAGTTGATTAGTCGGAACAGAGGTTTCGAGATGAAACTCCAGCGCTTGAATCACCTGATTCCGATAAACGAGCGAGAAGATAGACTAGAAAGAAAATCGGATCTCAAATCGCTATCGTAAAAATAGCGGAATAAATCCGGCGAGAAAGAAAACGATTTAACGGTTGAACGAACGGACGCTCATTAACGAAGCAAACCAGTGATCACGTTCGTTAGGAAGAACGGTCCGCGAGCGATTGCTAAACAAAACCGGAAAGAAAACCGCAAGAAAAATCGATCTAGGGTTTCGAAAGAAAACCAAACGAAAACCGATCTAGAAAACCGGAATGGAAATCGGAACGAAACCGAAGGTGGCGCGCTGGGCTAGTACCTCAAGAGGCGAGGGCTCAAGCGGCGGTGAGGGGCGGCGCATAGGGCGGCGGGCTGGTGGGCGGCGGCCAAGGTGGATGGCTGGGTGGGATGGGGGGAGGGCGGGCGCGCGATGGTGGTGAGGAGAGGAGAGGTGTTGATTTGATGTGTTAGAGGGGGGGTGCTTGGGTATTTATATTGGGGAGGGGAGGGTTTTGCTTGGGGTAGGGGACAAGAAATAGATTAGAATTAGGAAACAAGAGGAATAGATCTAGGAATAGATACGGAATAAACGAAGTAGGAAAAGAGTCCTACTAGGACTTGGGAAAAGGAGCGGCGGCTCCCTAGCTCCCTTGGTGCGTGCGCGATGTCCTTGTGGCCTTGGCCGGCCGGCGGCTAGCGGCTTGGGCCTTTGGCCCAAGGCGCTGCAGTTTTTTTTAAAACGGTTTCGCGCGCAGAAAAAAAAAATAAAGAAAAATCTAAACGAACTCCAAAATTAATAAAGTAAACTTTCCCCGACTCCTAAAAATGAGTCGAACAAAATGAACTTTAACACGGGGCCAAAATGAAATTTTTGAAAACACGCATTTTTTTCCCTAAGGCAAAATAAACTCCGAGAAAATCCAAAATTTGATTTATTTATTAAATCTTCATTTTTCCTAAATTTTGGGAAAGTCATATTATTCCCTCTCTTATTTTTGATTGGAAAAATATTTGAAGATAAAATAAATAAATCCAATGATCCTCTTTTCATAGTTTTGAGAGAACTCAAATACGAAAATTTTGAAATCTCCAACTCTCTCCGAGGGTCCTTGAGTTGCGTGAAATTTCTAGGATCAACAAAGTGCAAGAAAATATGATATGCATGATGATCTAATGTATAACATTCAAAATTGAAAATTTGGGATGTTACAATGTAGCAGTACATGTGTGTGAACAGAAACCAAGTTCATTATGGAAAGTACAGTAAAAGGTTTTTCAGTTTTATGTTTAGTAGCATAGGAAGCAAGTAGATCAGTCCATTTTTCAGTTCAGGGAAATTCAAGACAATTTAGAAATGCCTAATTATTTTATATCCACAACAGAAGAATTGGCAGATTATCCTCAAACTGCATTCTTTACAGTTATAATATAATAAAGGCTATACAATGCAGAGAAATAGGCATGCTAATTGATAAGTCTGGTAACCAAGCGTAAAAGAAGCTCGCTACAAAAATACAGGCCATATGAATAAAAAAAATAAAAATCAGTAAACCTGTGGTAGAAAAGGCAGCGTTGACTTTAGAAGCGATGACTACAACCAGTAACACAGATTTTATGTTGGATAGGAAACATGAAAGAAAAACTAAACCTGAGAATGAAAGCAATGCTTATGTAGTTAACTTTAAAGAAAACACAGTTATAGATGAAAACACAGTTATGTAGCCTTTTTTGGTTTTTGGTTGTCGGTTCTCCTCTTCTTCTTCTTCTGTCTGAGCAACTCCTTTTCTATCAGGTTTACCTTGTGGCTTTGCACTAAAGTGCACCCCACAAGCCTCATGTTTGTATGTTACTCAGGCTACGGCCTGTTTTGAAATATAAAGGTGGCTCGAGCCCCTTTCGTTTTCAAAAAAATAACATAGCGTTGACAGAAAAAAACTAAAGAGCATGTAACTGAACCTCCTGTAGCTCTAGCCTCTAGCATGCACTCGAGATTCAGTTCCCACGAATCCAGAAGAGCAATCACATACATGGCAAAGAAGCTTTACAAGAAAAAAAACTACTACTGTAGATTGCAGTGAAATCAAAGTACCACTACTATTGTAGATTGCAAATAATATGAGAAAATCAAACAAAAATATTATTGCAAAATATATGGATTTATAGCTAGGATCAATAAGCTAAGATCAAATGTCATACTAATATGTTCTAATCATGTCCTTGCTTGCTACAACCTAAAGAACATCACCACACAGACTACACATGCTAGGACTAGCATTGGTTAAAAAATAACTAATAATCATATGAAGTCCTACAATGAAGTAGGACTAGGACAGGTACTCCTCCTGATTAGTCACCACTTACAGCCACAGGGTTAAAATCATAGCTGCACTACTAAGGGATCTCACATCAGCGAGTGTCGGCTGCTATTGTAGTAAGACAGACACTACCAATATTGTTAGTTTCATGTGGTCCGAGCTAAGAGTACTGGAGAGTAGCAGTCATAGGTGCACCACATTACCTTAATTTTTCATGAACAGACAAAACTGTGACTAACTAACATAACCTGTACAACACTACACTGTTACTACTATCAATCCCCATTTCACGGAGAATCTCCTCTTGCACCTAGGTGGTCACCGCCATAGCCTCCTGTGGAACAAGAAGAACACACGGATACTGTAAGAGGGATGCTTCACATGAACTAAACCATCTACCATCCAATCCAAGTCGGTCACATTTCAAAAAAATATTAAACTGAATGAAACTACAGCGGACCGAGTTAATTCACTTCAATTGCATCTGCACAAATTACATATACTACTAGTGCTGCTACCAAAGGAATGCAGGGGAAAGAACCGAGAAAGATGTCAAACCTGCTTGTCACTGACGGCGTCGACGATTCGGTCCTTGAACTCTAGAACTCCGCCGCAAAGACCACATCACGGGTCAACGCCCCTGTGAACAAGAGGGCTCTCGTTCTTGTTACAGGCCCCTCGTCATTGTCTTCATCGTCGATGTTGTCCATGGAGGTCGCCTGCGTGGAAACTTGTAGCATTAGGAGAGAACACACACAGGGAAGGAAGAAACTAACACCAGACCTAAGGGAGAATGTACACTCATACTAGAAAATGAATAGCATTCTTGCAGGCTGGCAACTGAACATTGTGTGTGGGTAAGTTACATGTAAAGGACAACTTATAACCTGTATGTATGCATCACTTCCATTCGTACGTTGTCGTGGATTTGTCACGGCAGATGTCCTTAGTGTCAGGACTTAGTCGTGAGGCCAACGCATATATGTGGTAGCTTGAGAGGGGTTTAGCGGAATCGAGAGACGCAACACAAGACAGGGATTTAGACAGCTTCAGGCCCCGGGAAACATCATCCGGTAACAACCCTACATGTTGTTTGAGGCTAGATCTCATTATCATCACGAGGGAGTCGCCGTAAACCGGCTCTCCTCTTTGTGTCTAGCCCTAAGATTGTTTCTTCCTGCTTGTAGCCTCTCCTCTTTAGAGCCCTGCCTCCTTATATATGTTGAAGGGCGGTTACATGTGGAGTCCTATTAGGATTAGGACTAGTCTATCTCTAATGCAAACCGGATACAAGTCCTGGTCTTAACTCCTTGTAAGGTAAATATTCCTCATGCCTTTCCTCTTAAACCGGCCCACAATAGTTGAACCGGCCTTCATGAACCGCCAGACGGGCCACCGGGTCTTGTTGCTCCTCTGACCCGTCTGTCGGGTCACCAGTGAGTTACAACGTCCTGGCGGGTTGCTGGTAAATTGCCAGGTCTGGGCGGGTCACCAGATGAATATCGCCAAGTGCTAGCGGGACCTCAAATAAACCGCCAAGTCCGGCCGGGTTAACTTCCGGTCGGTTTACACCGCGGGGTATATCCCCGACATTAGCCCCCAAGTTTAACTTGGATTTATCCATGATAAACTTATGCTGCAAAATAAACACGTATCAAATTTGGCACGTTGTGCTCCGGGTTAAGAATTCTTGTAGACCGCTTTGATCGTCCTTAAGTCCTTTGTCATTTCCTCCTTCTAGAAAATCCGGTCAATAACCAGCTTCATACTCAAATTGCTGATGTTGGCTTTTATAGAAAAATATTGTGAAGAATAATCCACTTGAGTCGGCTTCCAAAGCACCGGTTTAAGAAATATTGGTCTTGAAATACTCATCTGATATTCAACCGGTTTGAAGATGCAGAACTTGCCGGTTTTATCATTGCCAAAGACTGTCGGGTTATAAACACTTTGATAATTTCGAGTCATGATTGTTGCAGACACCAGTTCATGATTGTTGCCAACGCCGGTTCATGATTATTAATGACGCCGGGTTGCAGCCACAGGGTCATAATGATTGGTGACGCTGGGTCAACCTAGTTTTCTCAATCAGAGAATTTGACAATATTTCTTCGATAATAATATAATACCTGTAGCCCCCAAGTCTTTGAGCAGAACAAAGTGGTGGCTTAAGACTTTGCTTCAATATAAATACTGCCACTTTCAAAGAAATCCATGTTGTTCATCCCAAGGACTAGTAAAACTGAATACTCCATACTATGTAGCCCCCAAGTGTCGGGTTGTCATGCTTGCAAAGAACTGGGACTTGTAATTGTCTTATACTCATAAAAACTTCAACCAGTGTAGCCCCCAAGGGCCGGGTCATTATGCAATAATGAGCAGGGACTTTGTAGGTATAATCATGTAGATTTGACTAATGATGTGTAGCCCCAAGGGCCGCTCAAGAAGATAATATTGAGCTGGGACTTAATATATACTTCAATGAAAATAACATCATATGATGTAACCCCATCATGGGACTTGAATCCACGCCCACAAGGTTAAGAGCCTTGTGCTTTACCAACTGAGCAAAGGACCCTTCAATATAATGAATAAAAAGCTGTGTACCTTCAACTGTTGACAGGAGCAATTGGTAGCCCCAAGGGGCCGACTCATTATAATGTGATGAGTCGGGTCTTCAATAATATGAGCAAAAAATTACTTTGCATTAGCCCCCAAGTGTTATGGTGCATGCTTGCAGCGACATGAGACTTGCATATTTGATATAATCTCAACTTAAATAATGTAGCCCCCAAGTGCCGGGTCGTAAGCCTGCAGCGACTCGGGACTATTCCCTCCATTGTAGAATAAATCATACCCCTTGATGAAATAATAGCCATTGCGCTGAAGCGACTTTGAAAACCTCAATCATAATATTGGTTATTGATAACCATAATAAAAATCTAGCCATGTTGGCTTATTCAAGATAATATAATCTGGTATGAAAAACCTTATTCATTCAATATCATAATAAAAATTCAGCCAAGTTTGGCTATTTGAATAATATAACCCAATGATTTATAAGTTTATGATTCCAATGGCGCAATCCAAATATGTAATGGCGACTTATAGTCCAAAGCCGTGCCGGGTTAACAAACACCGGATAATTTCTCATCATATCTGGCGATTTATCGCCTTAAAGCCAGGCCGGTTTAATAAACACCGGATAATTTATCATCATGCCTTATTCAACCTGTCTCTGCATACAACAAGTTTAAAGTGTCCTGGCGGTTTACCGCCGGACGGGTCATAATGCCCAACATATAACCCAGGTTTATAACCAAGGCTGCACTTAAGAATAATTAATGAAATATATCATACCTGTGACATTGAATCACATCATTGGTTTACCAACTTTCTGTAGTAAGGGTGATAACCCCAATCTTGAGTAATGATAACTCCTTTCATGCTGTGTTGGTTTATGATAAAACCGTACCGGGTTGTGATAAACACAGGTTTAACCATATATAATACTGGCGACTCGTAGTCAAACCAGACCGAGCGGATAGTCTCCGGATTATGATTTGATCATGTACTGACAACTTGTAATTGAAAGTCAAGCCAGGTTAATGAACACCGGTTTACTCCATAATAAGATGGTAACATAAAATCAAACCGGGCATATAGTCTCCGGATTAAGATTTGACCGTGTTCCGCCAATTTGTAATTGACAATCGAACCGATTAACAATGTCGGTTTAAAAACGCGACAAAAATCAAATAACAGTTATGAAAAATATGGAAGCAAAGGCAATGATAAAACCGCTTGCAAAAAGAGGCTTTCTCGAGCTGATCGATGGTGTTACCATGGTCGGACACGACCAAGCTCCCAATAAGGTGTAGCTATGGTTCAAGTCAGCCAGTCCCCAAGCTGAAACCGTGGCATTATGTCGATCAAGTGGCGTGGCAATGGTTCGGTTCACCAAGCCCCCAAGTGACTCTATGGCCTTAGGCCGATCAAGAGGCGTGATGGTTCAGACTTGACCATGTCCCCAAGTGATCCGGTGGCTTTCGCCTATCAAAAGGTGTTGCATTGGTTCGGACACCACCAAGCCCCCAAGTGATATTGTGGCATTGCGCCGATCAAGAGGTGTGACTATGGTTCAGACATGACCAAGCCCCCAAGTGATCAATAACATGATAAGCCAATAAGGCATGATACCCATGTTTGAACCGCGCATCATGGCAGCAGGTCCTCTTTGGCACCCTTTAACTTTTTGCAAGAGATAAATCCTTCTTGAACCGGAATTTTGAACTGGATATTGAGAGCTTCAAAGCTTTGTGGGAGACACCTTTCCCTTGAACCGGATTGTAAACCGGAATCTTCATTTTCAGCCGGAAATTTTCTGATGGCCTTTCAACTCGAACTTGCGAGAAGTTAATTCCTTTTTGAACTGGAAATTCTTAAACCAGATTTGAGAGCTCCAGAGCTTTGTGAGAGAACATATTTCCCTTGAACCGGATTGTAACCCGGATATTTGAAAGCTTCAGTGAGACTGACTTCCCTTTAACCGGATTTTAAACCGGAATCCTTTCTGATGACCCGGAACTTCTTCGTTGAGCCGGGATTTTGTAACTGTTATATACTTTCCAAGCCGGAAATTTTCTGACCTTTAAATTTTCATCAATATAACAGTAGCCTCCGGGACCGGGTTATCTTTCCCTCCATCGTCCTGGGGTTTTTAACTTTGCTGAAACTGGCAAGATTTGCTGAGTTATGTCATCGTAGCCCCCGAGTCTCAAAGGTGACTCAAGGAGTTGGCTTGAGATTCTCCATGTTTGACCGTGATATAAACCGGCATAACTTGTATATCATTGGTGTTGATAGCACGATGTGAATCCAAAGAAGGTTGAGGTGATCATGTGGGTTATAAATGATCCCATATGAGACGATGTCAAGAACTCGCCAATGGTTCCTTCCAACTGGTGATTTGAAGTTAACCAAACTGTAGTGGCGGCGACTTGTGCGCCTGCCCATTGAGCCATCCAGTGCGGGCGGTGGTTGATAGCATATGATAATTTGCCTCCATTTTGTTGAAAGAAAACCGGTCTACCCAAGCTGTGACTTTGCTCATATCCATTAAATAGCTCATGCAGACAGGTGCGGCCCGGTATGTCGATGTAGACCAGGCCGCGAGAGACGGACAATAGAGACGACCGCATCATCAGTGGCGGCTCTGACAGATGAGTCGGCCGCAGCATTGTAAACCGGCATGGACGGGGAAATCGGTACTGGTGTCGTAACCCGGCACGGACGGGCGAGTTAACCGCGTCTTTTTGATATAGTGAACAATTGTCCTGCATCAACAATATTGCAGACCAAGACAAAGATAAACTGCTCCTTGACAATAATATGTGCCAATAAAAGATATTTTAGATGTATATAACCTGATGTGCGAGGCCGGAAATAATTCTCCATGAAATTGATGATCGCTAGGTGAAATTGAAGTCGCTCACGGGTGAACCGGCCGCGGTGTGGTAAACCGATGTGGACGGGTGAGTCAGCCGCGACGTTTGTAAGCCGGCGCGGACAACGAGTCGGCCGCAGCGTTATAACCCGGCGCGGGCCGGAGAATCGGCCGAGGGGGCCCCTTTTGCAAACACCGTGAGGATGATCCTGTAGTAGCACTTGCCTCCTTCCGATTCGGATGGATGTAGTCATTAAAGACAGAACACGTCTTGATCTAGTACTAGTACTCAAGTAGTATTAGCCCTCTTCCCAAAAAGGAAATAATTGATGTTAGCTTCCACGTGACAAAGTACTAGAAGTACTGTAGCGGTTTGACCGAGAGTCCCTGCCATGACCTGCCCGGATGCAGAGAGTCACTTTTTCCCTGATCTTCACGTGCTAACCCTGCGTAGCACCTTCTTCCTTTCTTTAATTCTTGAGTTAACTTCCGGGAAGATTCCTTGTATGCATATAGCAACCATATTTGACAAAAGACAAACCGATCCGGCTTCAGGCAATCGTCTCGGCAACTCCCGCTTGCAACAAGCGACTCGCGAATCGACGGAAATAATAAAGATTTTGATGATCTTGATCCGTACTAATGAAACCTCCTTTGCACTTGGCTTTTTGCGACGATGCAACAGAAAGTGATACGGCCACGACGGATCGCCTGGCCGCGTTTGACGGTGCACATAGACGCAATCCGGCACTTCTCATCTGAAAATTACGAACTTCTCCATCCTTAGAAAGATCCCTCCAAGAACTCAACACCACCGGCCTGTGTTTGATCTTCTCCTGGAGTAAATAGTAGCAGCAGCTTCGATTGATGGCCCCTGGAGTCCTCCTTCAAGTCGTGGAGGTTTTATTCCCAATTGATTGTTGTGTCAAGTTTTTCCAATGCCTTCACGTGAGCACTAAACCAGCCATTAGTACTTAGTACTAACTCTGATTTGATGCTTGGACGTAGTGCGCAGTTCATCTAATAATTTCCTTTGTTCTTTTCCCGATCTACTAGTACTCAAACTGTACTATCCTTTTTTATAGTACTAGTAGAAGTGCTTGGGGATCTCTGGATTTGACTTGGTCTTCAGGCCAGAAAAAATAGCAGCAATGATAACTCCCTGATTTGACGCATACGTTGCTAGCTTTGCCTCTGCTGCCACGATTTACCCTTGGGAGCAACAACCATCCGAGTAACCCGATCGGGTCAAGACGCCTAGATTTAAACGCAGGAAAAATAGACCTCCAAATTGGATTTACAAACGGACACGGAGCCGTCAAATCTGTCGGACTCGGCGATTGCATCTCGTATCTCGTATCGATTGACAGCAAAAATTAACCTGGCCTCAGACGGATCATCCGGTCGTGTACGCTGGCGCCTAGACGCAACCCTAATTTTCTCTTGATCTTAAATCATGTATATGTTGCTTTGATAGTGCATCAGACGTCTTTTGCGCCGGTTCTTTTTCATCCAACACATCGTGAACTTCTCAATCCCTGAAATACATCCCTCCAAGAACTCAACACCACCGTGCGCCAGCCCCACGGTGGGCGCCAACTGTCGTGGATTTGTCACGGCAGATGTCCTTAGTGTCAGGACTTAGTCGTGAGGCCAACGCATCTATGTGGTAGCTTGAGAGGGGTTTAGCGGAATCAAGAGACGCAACACAAGACTGGGATTTAGACAGCTTCGGGCCCCGGTAAACATCATCCGGTAACAACCCTACATGCTGTTTGAGGCTAGGTCTCATTATCATCATGAGGGAGTCGCCGTAAACCGGCTCTCCTCTTTGTGTCTAGCCCTAAGATTGTTTCTTCTTGGTTGTAGCCTCTCCTCTTTAGAGCCCTGCCTCCTTATATATGTTGAAGGGCGGGTTACATGTGGAGTCCTATTAGGATTAGGACTAGTCTATCTCTAATGCAAACCGGATACAAGTCCTGGTCTTAACTCCTTGTAAGGTAAATATTCCTCATGCCTTTCCTCTTAAACCGGCCCACAATAGTTGAACCGGCCTTCATGAACCGCCAGACGGGCCACCGGGTCTTGTTGCTCCTCTGACCTGTCCGCCGGGTCACCAGTGAGTTACAACGTCCTGGCGGGTTGCTGGTAAATTGCCGTGTCCGGGCGGTCACCGATGAATATCGCCAAGTGCCAGCGGGACCTCAAATAAACCGCCAAGTCCGGCCGGGTTAACTTCCGGCCGGTTTACACCGCGGGGTATATCCCCGACACCTGGTATTACGCCCTTGAGCAGGACGAGGGCGCCATGCCCCCTTGGGAGCGCTTCTGCGAGCTCTGCCTCCTTCGGTTTGGGCCTCCGGTGCGCGGGAGCCGACTGGCGGAGCTCGGCCGCCTTCCCTTCACCTCCACGGTGCAGGACTTCGCCGACCGTTTCCAGGCCCTGGCATGCCATGCGTCGGGCGTGACGGTGCAGCAGCGGGCCGACCTCTTTGTCGGTGGACTTCCGGATCACATTCGCGTGGACGTGGAGCTTCGCGGCCCTCAGGATCTCCAGACGGCCATGTACTACGCCTGCGGCGTTGGCGTTATGCAGTGGCTATTCAGCAGACTCACCGTCTGGGTCGGCTGGCTCGCTACCTTCGCCGGATTCTCGCACAGGTCGGCTCGCGAAGCTTCGCGGCACCTCGCCGCGATCGGGGCGCGCCTGCTCGCCGGCTCACCTCAGCCGAGATACTCGAGCGTCGCCACCAAGGGTTGTGCTTCAACTGCGACGAACCCAACACGCCCGGCCACGCCTGCCCGCGACTCTTCTACCTAGAGGTTGCAGACTACATTCCGGAGGAAGCCGTCGCCGCCGACCTGGCCGCCCCAGCTGTCGAGAAGGTGTTTGACGCTAGTTGATCACCTCGAGGAGTTCAGCAAGCGCTTCCCCACCTTACAGCTCGAGAACGAGCTGTTTGTGCAGGCGGGGAGAAGTGTTATGACCGGTTTAGCTTATATCCGGAGGAGGCCCACCGAGCAGTAGTTAGGGGGCTTGGCCCACAAGTTATCTTAGGTTAATTCGCGTGCAAGTTATCTAGGTTATAAATATATGTTGTAAGACTATTTTTCAGGCTAAGCAATAAGAAGATTATCTCTATTGCCCGGCTCCTAGAGGAGCCGGAACCCTAGCCACCCTCTGCCTCTCATCAGCCGCCGCCTCCCTCCTCCTTCCTTGCGACAGCGCCGTCGCGCCGGAGCTCGCGCCCTCACCCCTGACCTCTGATGTTCTGCCCTTATAACTTAAGGAGTCAAACCGGTAGGAACCCTAGTCCTACCAGGAGCACAGGAGAAGACAGCAGGCCCATCTACCTGATTAGAAGATTCTAGAAATATGATTACCATGTTCCGGCAACTGAACATAGTGTGTGGGTAAGTTACATGTAAAGGACAACTTATAACCTATATGTATGCATCACTTCCATTCGTACGTGCTAAGGCCAATTCAAACCCCTGAGACTAGCGGCATTGAATCGTTTTACTAGGTAGAATCATTGTCCCGGATCTGATTTTTAGCTGCTATTATAACGCGAAATTGATTTTGGGTTTGGCGTGTGTGACACTGACTGCTGCTGAAAAACTGGCCATGGCCATGGTGGTTAATGCGAACGAAGATGGGCATGGAGGGGACGAGGGGCAGGGACTTACTACTTCGATGTTGATCCTGTAGACGACGTGCAGCCGGCGCTTCTCCCGGCTGCTGGCCTGGCAGGCCAAGGCGAGGAGCTGGCCCTTGACATGCAGCTTGAGGCCGGCGGCGCCGTTGGCGGCCACGCCAAAGACCGTGACGGCCTTGGCGAGGACGTAGAAGAGGGAGCCGATGCTGCAGGCCGCCGCCACCCACAGGTAGGCCGCGCCGCCCCTGCATGTCGTGTACGCGCCTGCACACACGAAAAAACAGCGATCGATTAGTAACCAGGAAGGAAATCAGATGGCGATTCGAGATCAGGAAATTGACAGCATGCGCTTAACATGGAGGGGAGGAGGGAGCGGGCGGGGTGTTTATAGAGGATGAGGAGGGAGCGGGCGGCGGAGATGGCGGGGAGGTCAACGAGGGAGGAGCGGAAGTGGAAGCCCCTGGCCTGGTCGAGGAGGCTGTGCGCGGAGGCGTGGTGGACGCCGGCGGGGAGGAAGTTGGAGAGGAGTGCGGGCGGGAGGAGCAGGTGGAGGAGGACGATGAGGAGCCCGATGTGAGCCTGAGTAGAGGCGCGCTGGACGAGGAAGGGGCGGAGGCATCGGCGAGGAGCCAGCAGAGATGGCGGTGGAGGTGCGGCGCCGAGGGCAGGACGAGCGCGGCGGCCATGCGACGGAGGGCGCCGACTGAGGCCTCCGGGACGGGCGGAGGAGCAGGTGGTGGTGCGCGGGCATGGGCGGCGGTGTCGGATCTGAATCGGCGGGGTGGCGGCGGCGATGTGGGAGAGGGAGCGCGTGAGGTGGATCTAGAGCGCTAGGGTTCGTGGGGTGAGAGGGTGAGGGAGTTTTCTTTTTTCTTTTTTTTGAGACAAATAGGGGGAGCGGGGTGAGGGAGAAAGGGTTGTCGTCCAATCCGAGAGCATCCGACAGTGTTTGAGCACGATCCGCGTGACATGTCCATGGACCAATCAGAATCCAGTACACGTTATGACCTTCTAAATTGGTCATAATTCACTAAAAATAAGGTGTTAAACCATATTTTTTAAAGGTGTTGAATCATATAAACAATTTTATGATATGATAAATTCAAAAATAAACATTCTCATTGTGTCACCAAATCTTTAGATGTAAAATGATTTCGATCCACCTCTCATCAAAAAGACAAATTATGTTTCAAAAAAGCATCTACCTCGGCATTCTTTTGTTTTTCTTCTACTTTTTCACATGAAAAATTCAATGAAATGATCTCATATTATGCACAATTGTGCATCTTGAAATGGCAAACAATGTTACCTAAGGAAGTTTTCATTTTCTTTGCACGGAAAATTCATTTTTCATTTTTTGAGTGCCGAAAAGAGGCTTTTTTGTGAAGGACCTACCAAATAATTGTTGCAAAATTGGACCAAATAAATTTTGTAAAATACTAGGACATATTTAATGCACAATTGACCAAATGGTTGGGTGTAAAAAGTTTCGATCCACCTCTCATAAAAAAGACAAATTCCCGCCGATTCAGCTGGAAGCGGGTCAAATTTGAACTGTAGCTACCTCGTAGTTTGCTCTTTATTTTTTTCAAAAATCATTTCTAGGTACATAAGTATATATTTAATCAGAGAAACACCAAAAAAATTCCAAGATTCAACCACTAGCTAGGAACGGTCATTCTCGCTGTTTTGACCGCATTTTGAAACGGGCATAAAAATTCAAAAAAAATCAAAAATTGGGAAACCTTCAGATTGTGTCATTATATGTGGCCAAGTTCCCGTGAAAATAACAAACTTGTAATACGGCAATTATTTTTAAAAAGTGTTCTCAGAAACGAGCTATCAAGTGTGAAGATTCATGGCTTTCAAGCCAAATGATCAATCTTATGGCCACATTCATGGCATAGTTTGTTCAAATGATCTCATATTGTGCACAAGGGTGCATATTGGAATGGCAAACAATGTTTCCTAGGGAAGTTTTCATTTTCTTTTGACGGAAAAACCATTTTCCATTTTTTGAGTGCCCAAAAGGAGGTTTTTTTGTGAAGGACCTCCCAAATAATTGTTGCAAAATTGGACCAAAACAATTTTCTAAAATACTAGTACATAATGCACAATTGACCAAATGGTTGGGTGTAAAAAGTTTTGATCCACTTCTCGTGAAAAAGACAAATTCCCGCCTATTTAGTTGGAAGCGGGTCAAATTTGAACTGTAGCTGCCTTGTAGTTTGCTATTTATTTTTTACAAAAATCATTTCTAGGTACATAAGTATCTATTTAATCATAGAAACACCAAAAAATCCAAGATTCAACCACTAGCTAGGAACGGTCATTCCCGCCGTTTTGACCGCATTTTGAAACGGGCATAAAAAATCAAAACAAATCAAAAAATTGGGAAACCTTCGCATTGTGTCATTATATGTGGCCAAGTTCCCAGGAAAAATAACAAACTTGTAATACGGCAATTATTTAAAAAAAAGTGTTCTCAGAAACGAGCTATCAGGTGTGAAGATTCATGGCTTTCAAGCCAAATGATCAATCTTATGGCCACATTCATGGCATAGTTTGTTCAAATGATCTCATATTGTGCACAAGGGTGAATATTGGAATGGCAAACAATGTTGCCTAGGGAAGTTTTCATTTTGTTCGGACGGAAAAACCATTTTCCATTTTTCGAGTGCCCAAAAGGAGGTTTTTTTGTGAAGGACCTCCCAAATAATTGTTGCAAAATTGGACCAAATTTTTTTTCTAAAATACTAGGGCATATTTAATTCACAATTGACCAAATGGTTGGGTGTAAAAAGTTTCGATCCACCTCTCATGAAAAAGACAAATTCCCGCCGATTCAGTTGGAAGCGGGTCAAATTTGAACTGTAGCTGCCTTGTAGTTTGCTATTTATTTTTTCCAAAAATCATTTCTAGGTACATAAGTATCTATTTAATCATAGAAACACCAAAAAAATTCCAAGATTCAACCACTAGCTAGGAACGGTCATTCCCGCCGTTTTGACCGCATTTTGAGACGGGCACAAAAAATTCAAAAAAAATCAAAAAATTGGGAAACCTTCTCATTGTGTCATTATACGTGGCCAAGTTCCCAGGAAATATAACAAACTTGTAATACGGCAATTATTTTTTAAAAGTGTTCTCAGAAATGAGCTATCAAGTGTGAAGATTCATGGCTTTCAAGCCAAATGATCAATCTTATGGCCACATTCATGGCATAGTTTGTTCAAATGATCTCATATTGTGCACAAGGGTGCATATTGGAATGGCAAACAATGTTGCCTAGGGAAGTTTTCATTTTCTTTGGACGAAAAAACCATTTTCCATTTTTCGAGTGCCCAAAAGGAGGTTTTTTTGTGAAGGACCTCCCAAATAATTGTTGCAAAATTGGACCAAAACAATTTTCTAAAATACTAGGACATATTTAATGCATAATTGACCAAATGGTTGGGTGTAAAAATTTTTGATCCACCTCTCGTGAAAAAGACAAATTCCTGCCGATTCAGTTGGAAGCGGGTCAAATTTGAACTGTAGCTGCCATGTAGTTTGCTATTTATTTTTTACCAAAATCATTTATAGGTACATAAGTATCTATTTAATCATAGAAACACCAAAAAAATTCCAAGATTCAACCACTAGCTAGGAACGGTCTTTCCCGCCGTTTAATCATAGAAACACCAAAAAAATTCCAAGATTCAACCACTAGCTAGGAACGATCATTCCCGCCGTTTTGACCGCATTTTGAAACGGGCATAAAAAGTTAAAAAAAATCAAAAAATTGGGAAACCTTCGCATTGTGTCATTATATGTGGTCAATTTTTCAGGAAAAATAACAAACTTGTAATACGGCAATTATTTTTAAAAAGTGTTCTCAGAAACGAGCTATCAAGTGTGAAGATTCATGGCTTTCAAGCCAAATGATCAATCTTATGGCCACATTCATGGCATGGTTTGTTCACATGATCTCATATTGTGCACAAGGGTGCATATTGGAATGGCAAACAATGTTGCCTAAGGAAGTTTTCATTTTCTTTGGACGGAAAAACCATTTTCCATTTTTCGAGTGCCCAAAAGGAGGTTTTTTTGTGAAGGACCTCCCAAATAATTGTTGCAAAATTGGACCAAATCAATTTTCTAAAATACTAGGACATATTTAATGCACAATTGACCAAATGGTTGGGTGTAAAAAGTTTCGATCCACCTCTCGTGAAAAAGACAAATTCCTGCCGATTCAGCTAGAAGCGGGTCAAATTTGAACTGTAGCTGCCTTGTAGTTTGCTATTTATTTTTTTCCAAAAATCATTTCTAGGTACATAAGTATCTATTTAATCATAGAAACACCAAAAAAATTCCAAGATTCAACCACTAGCTAGGAACGGTCATTCCCGCCGTTTTGACCGCATTTTGAAATGGGCATAAAAAATTCAAAAAAAATCAAAAAATTGGGAAACCTTCACATTGTGTCATTATATGTGGCCAAGTTCCAAGGAAAAATAACAAACTTGTAATACGGCAATTATTTTAAAAAAGTGTTCTCAGAAACGAGCTATCAAGTGTGAAGATTCATGGATTTCAAGCCAAATGATCAATCTTATGGCCACATTCATGGCATAGTTTGTTCAAATGATCTCATATTGTGCACAATGGTGCATATTGGAATGGAAAACAATGTTGCCTAAGTAAGTTTTCATTTTCTTTGGACGAAAAAACCATTTTCCATTTTTCAAGTGCCCAAAAGGAGGTTTTTTTGTGAAGGACCTCCCAAATAATTCTTGCAAAATTAGACCAAATCAATTTTGTAAAATACTAGGACATATTTAATGCACAATTGCAAAATGATTGGGTGTAAAAAGTTTTGATCCACCTCTGGTGAAAAAGACAAATCCCCACTGATTCAGTTGGAAGCGGGTCAAATTTGAACTGCGGCTGCCTCATAGTTTGCTATTTATTTTTTACAAAAATCATTTCTAGTTACATAAGTACCTATTTAACCATAAATACATGGTTTGGTGGCGATACGTCGAGGTTTGGGTGGTGGCCGAGGGCCCCAACTCTAGAGCGCGTAAACTCGCATGCCCGCCGCGAGGTCACCGCGTGTCCGTGGCGTTGCCATGTGTTCTGGGCGGCCTAGGCATGTCTAGTGGGTTGGGAACTCCCCAGGTAGGTGCTAGGAAGAAAATTACAACATAAGATTCTCACGAGGAGACCGATCGATGCTTAAACATGAAATAGCAGCCAAGTGTTTGATTAATGGTACGGGAAATGTACATGGCTAATGGGCGTGGGTTTTGGCTGAGGATCATCAGTTACTAAGAAGACCGTCTTCAAAAAATTTCAGCTCAAAAGGAGGAGCCTAGGTGGTACTTGCTTTGCAAAGTACCACACTGGACATAAATACGAATGTTGAAGCTAGGCTCAAAATAATGAATGGATTGAGCTGGCATTTGGTGGAGGATGGTTATTTGGGCATAGGAAAGCACTGTAGAAAATGGATACTATTTGGACATGCCAAAGTAGTATTTCCTTCACAAACTGTTGTTCTGAACAGAATAGGAAAATGAATATTTTTGAATTATTTTTGAACTAGGAAAGGAAGGTTTTTTACATATTTCACGAATATATGACCCAAAGAATTTATGAGATTTTTTGGGAATTTTGGGAATGACATAAATATAGGTTGCTTCACAACCTAGGGCAAAAACTGCCACATGGACATGACACATAGGCAAAACTGATGAGGTAGTGCCTAGTCATAGCAACCCACAACAATTTACAAGGTTATGACCATCTATATTGGTCATGATCAGCTAGAAATAAGGCAGCAGACCAGTGCTATCTACTTTATGACCATTTCATGTAAGGAAATTACGACCTTTCTGACCAAAATGGCCGTTATAGTTTAGGGTTTGGAGCCCCCGAACAGCTTTTGACCAATTGGTCTGAAATGGTCATAGATCTATGACCAATTCTTCCAGGGTCACTGATAGAAGGTCACTGGTTGACATATTTCTTGTAGTGTAGGAGCATGCGTGTAATACTTTGCTTTGATAACTTGTAGATTTTTGCAACAAGTATATGATTTCTTTATGACTAATGTTGAGTCCATGGATTATACGCACTCTTCTTCCTTCCACCATTGCTAGCCTCTCTAATACCGCAAGACTTTTCGCGGTATCATACACCCACCATATACCTTCCTCAAAACAGCCACCATACCTACCTATCATGGCATTTCCATAGCCATTCCGAGATATATTGCCATGCAACTTTCCACCGTTCCGCTTATTATGACACGCCCATCATTGTCATATTGCTTTGCATGATCATGTAGTTGATATCGTATTTGTGGCAAAGCCACCGCTCATAATTCTTTCATACATGTCACTCTTGATTCATTGCATATCCCGCACATCACGGAGGCATTCATATAGAGTCATATTTTGTTCTAAGTATCGAGTTGTAATTGTTGAGTTGTAAGAAAATAAAAGTGTGATGATCATCATTATTAGAGCATTGTCCCAAGTGAGGAAAGGATGATAGAGACTATGATTCCCCCACAAGTCGGGATGAGACTCCGGACTAAAAAAAGGAGGCCATAAAAAAAGAGAGAAAAGGCCCAAACAAAAAAATGAGAGAAAAAGAGAGAAGGGACAATGTTACTATCCTTTTACCACACTTGTGCTTCAAAGTAGCACCATGATCTTCATGATAGAGCGTCTCTCATTTTGTCACTTTCATATACTAGTGGGAATTTTTCATTATAGAACTTGGTTTGTATATTCCAATGATGGGCTTCCTCAAAATGCCCTAGGTCTTCGTGAGCAAGCGAGTTGGATGCACACCCACTTAGTTTATTTTGTTGAGCTTTCATATGCTTATATCTCTAGTGCATCCGTTGCATGGCAATCCCTACTCACTCACATTGATATCTATTAATGGGCATCTCCATAGCCCGTTGATACGCCTAGTTGATGTGAGACTATCTTCCCCTTTTTTGTCTTCTCCACAACCACCATTCTATTCCACATATAGTGCTATATCCATGGCTCAGGCCATGTATTGCGTGAAGATTGAAAAAGTTTTAAGAATGTCAAAAGTATGAAACAATTGCTTGGCTTGTCATCGGGTTGTGCATGATTTAAATACTTTGTGTGGTGAAGATAGAGCATAGCCGGACTATATGATTTTGTAGGATAACTTTCTTTGGCCATGTTATTTTGAGAAGACATGATTGCTTTGTTAGTATGCTTGAAGTATTATTATTTTTATGTCAATATTAAACTTTTGTCTTGAATCTTTCGGATCTGAATATTCATACCACAATTAAGAAGAATTACATTGAAATTATGCCAAGTAGCACCGCATCAAAAATTATCTTTTTATCATTTACCTACCGAGGACGAGCAGTGAATTAAGCTTGGGGATGCGATACGCTCCAACATATCTATAATTTTGATTGCTCCATGCTATATTATCTACTGTTTTGGACATTATTGTGCTTTATTATCCACTTTTATATTATTTTTGGGACTACCCTATTAACCGGAGGCCCAGCCTAGAATTGCTGTTTTTTGCCTATTTCAGAGTTTCGAAGAAACGGAATATCAAACGGAGTCCAAACGGAATGAAACCTTCGGGAACGTGATTTTCTCACCGAACATGATCTAGGAGACTTGGACCCTATGTCAAGAAAGAAAAGAGGGAGGCACAAGGTAGGGGGCGCGCCTACCCCCCCCCCCCCCCCAGGCGCGCCCTCCACCCTCATGGGCCCCCTGTTGCTCCACCGACGTACTCCTTCCTCCTATATATACCTCATTGCACTTCAAACGATCAAATACGGAGCCAAAACCTAATTCCACCGCCGCAACCTTCTGTACCCACGAGATCCCATCTTGGGGCCTGTTTTGGAGCTCCGCCGGAGGGGGCATCCATCACGGAGGGCTTCTACATCGTCACCATAGCCTCTCCGATGAAGTGTGAGTAGTTTACTTCAGACCTTTGGGTCCATAGTTAGTAGCTAGATGGCTTCCCCTCTCTTTTTGGATCTCAATACAATGTTCTCCCCCTCTCTTGTGGAGATCTATTCGATGTAATCTTCTTTTTGCGGTGTGTTTGTTGAGACTGATGAATTGTGGGTTTATGATCAAGATTATCTATGAGCCATATTTGAATCTTCTCTGAATTCTTTTATGTATGATTGGTTATCTTTGCAACTCTCTTCGAATTATCAGTTTGGTTTGCCCTACTAGATTGGTTTTTCTTGCAATGGGAGAAGTGCTTAGCTTTGGGTTCAATCTTATGTGTCCTTTCCCAAAGGATGAGGGGCAACAAGGCACGATTGTATTGTTGCCATCGAGGATAACAAGATGGGATTTTTATCATATTGCATGAATTTATCCCTTGCTACCTCTTGAGCATTGCGTTGGATTTCCCCGAAGAGGAGAGGATGATGCAGCAAAGTAGCGTAAGTATTTCCCTCAGCTTTTGAGAACCAAGGTATCAATCCAAGAGGAGACTACGCGCAAGTCCCTCGTACTGCACAAAACGATAGCTACTCGCAACCAACGCTTAGGGGTTGTCAATCCCTTCACGGTCACTTACGAGGGTGAGATCTGATAGAGATAATATTTTGGTATTTTGGTATAAAGATGCAAAGTAAAAAGTAAAAGCAAAGCAAGTAAATAAAGTGATGGAGATTGATATGATGAGAATAGACTCGGGGGCCATAGGTTTCACTAGTGGCTTCTCTCAAGAGCATAAATATTCTACGGTGGATGAACAAATTACTGTTGAGCAATTGACAGAATTGAGCATAGTTATGAGGTTATCCAGGCAATGATCATGTATATAGGCATCACGTCCGTGACAAGTAGACCAAACGATTCTGCATCTACTACTATTACTCCACTCATCGACCACTATCCAAAGATGCATCTAGAGTATTAAGTTAAAAATAGAGTAACGCCTTAAGCAAGATGACATGATGTAGAGGAATAAATTCATGCAATATGATAAATACCCCATCTTGTTATCCTCGATGGAAACAATACAATACGTGCCTTGCAACCCCTTCTGTCACTAGGTAAGGACACCGCAAGATTGAACCCAAAGCTAAGCACTTCTCCCATTGCAAGAACTACCAATCTAGTTGGCCAAACCAAACGGATAATTCAAAGAGACTTGCAAAGATAACTTAATCATACATAAAAGAATTCAGAGAAGAATCAAATATTTTCCATAGATAAGTTGGATCATAAACCCACAATTCATCGGTCTCAACAAGCACACCGCAAAAAGAAGATTACATCGAATAGATCTCCACGAGGAGGGGGAGAACATTGTATTGAGATCCAAAAAGAGAGAAGAAGCCATCTAGCTACTAACTATGGACCCGAAGGTCTGAAGTAAACTACTCACACTTCATCGGAGGGGCTATGGTGTCGATGTACAAGCCCTCTGTGGTGGATGCCCCCTCCGGCGGAGCTCCGGAACAGGCCCCAAGATGGGATCTCATGGATACAGGAAGGTACGGCGGTGGAATTAGGTTTTTGGCTCCCCTTCTGATCTGTCGGGGGTACGTAGGTATATATAGGAGGAAGGAGTACGTCGGTGGAGCGTCAGGGGGCCCACGAGGTAGGGGGCGCGCCTGGGAGGGCGCGCCCCACCTCGTGACCGCCTGCACTCCTTGAGTAGGGTCCAAGTCTCCGGATCACGCTCGTGAGAAGATCACGTTCAAGGTTTCATTCCGCTTGGACTCCGTTTGATATTCCGTTTCTTCAAACACTGAAATAGGCAAAAAACAGCAATTCAGGCTGGGCCTCCGGTTAATAGGTTAGTCCCAAAATAATATAAAAGTGGAAAATAAAGCCCATTATAGTCCAAAACAATAGATAAAGTAGCATGGAGCAATCAAAATTATAGATACGTTGGAGACGATCGGGCATCCCCAAGCTTAATTCCTGCTCGTCCTCGAGTAGGTAAATGATAAAAAGAGAATTTTTGATGCGGAGTGATACTTTGGCATAATTTCAATGTAAATCTTCTTAATCATGGTATGAATATTCAGATCCGAAAGATTCAAGACAAAAGTTCATATTGACATAAAAATAATAATACTTCAAGCATACTAACTAAGCAATTATGTCTTCTCAAAATAACATGGCCAAAGAAAGTTATCCCTACAAAATCATATGGTCTGGCTATGCTCCATCTTCCCCACACAAAGTATTTAAATCATGCACAACCCCGATGACAATCCAAGCAATTGTTTCATACTTTAACATTTTCAAAACTTTTTCAATCTTCACACAATACATGAGCGTGAGCCATGGATATCGCACTATATGTGGAATAGAATGATGGTTGTGGAGAAGACAAAAGGAGGGAAGATAGTCTCACATCAACTAGGCGTATCAATGGGCTATGGAGATGCCCATCAATAGATATCAATGTGAGTGAGTAGGGATTGCCATGCAATGGATGCATTAGAGCTATAAGTATATGAAAGCTCAACAAAAGAAACTAAGTGGGTGTGCATCCAACTTGCTTGCGCACGAAGACCTAGGGCATTTGAGGAAGCCCATCATTGGAATATACAAGCCAAGTTCTATAATGAAAAATTCCCACTAGTATATGAAAGTGACAAAATGAGAGACTCTCTATCATGAAGATCAAGGTGATACTTTGAAGCACAAGTGTGGTAAAAGGATAGTGACATTGTCCCTTCTTTCTTTTTCTCTCATTTTTTTATTTGGGCCTTTTTTTATGGCCTCTTTTTTCTCTCTTTTTTTATTTTTCGTCCGGAGTCTCATCCCGACTTGTGGGAGAATCATAGTCTCCATCATCCTTTCCTCACTTGGGACAATGTTCTAATAAGGATGATCATCACACTTTTATTTTTCTTACAACTCAACAATTACAACTCAATACTTAGAACAAAATATGACTATATGAATGCCTCCGGCGGTGTACCGGGGTATGCAATGATTCATGAGTGACATGTATGAAAGAATTATGAACGGTGGCTTTGCCACAAATACAATGTCAACTACATGATCATGCTAAGCAATATGACAATGATGGAGTGTGTCATAATAAACGGAACGGTGGAAAGTTGCATGGCAATATATCTCGGAATGGCTATGGAAATGCCATGATAGGTAGGTATGGTGGCTGTTTTGAGGAACATATATGGTGGGTGTATGATACCGGCGAAAAGTGCGCGGTATTAGAGAGGCTAGCAATGGTGGAAGAATGGGAAAAAGTGCGTATAATCCATGGACTCAACATTAGTCATAAAGAACTCATATACTTATTGAAAAAATCTAGAAGTTATCAAAGCAAAGTACTACGCGCATGCTCCTAGGGGGATAGATTGGTAGGAAAAGATCATCGCTCGTCCCCGACCGCCACTCATAAGGAAGACAATCAATAAATAAATCATGCTCCGAGTTCATCACATAACGGTTCACCATACGTGCATGCTACGGGAATCACAAACTTTAACACAAGTATTCTTTAAATTCACAACTACTCAACTAGCATGACTCTAATATCACCATCTTCATATCTCAAAACAATTATCAAGCATCAAACTTATCTTAGTATTCAACGCACTCAAAAGAAAGTTTCACATATCTTGAATACCAAGTATATTAACATTAAGCAAATTACCATGCTATTAACGACTCTCAAAATAATCTAAGTGAAGCATGAGAGATCAAGTTTCTTTAAAACAAATCCACCACCGTTCTCTAAAAGATCTAGGTGAAGCACTAGAGCAAAAATTATCACGCTCAAAAATATCTAAGTGAAGCACTAGAGCAAAAATTATCACGCTCAAAAAGATATAAGTGAAGCACTATGAGCAAATTATCAAGCTCAAAAGATATAAGTGAAGCACATAGAGTATTCTATCAAATTTCAATTCATATATGGCTCTCTCAAAAGGTGTGTACAGCAAGGATGATTGTGGTAAACTAACAAGCAAAGACTCAAATAATACAAGACGCTCCAAGCAAAACACATATCATGTTGGTGAATAAAAATATAGCTCCAAGTAAATTACCGATGGAAGTGGATTTAAAGAGGGATGCCTTCCGGGCATCCCCAAGCTTTGACTTTTTGTGTCCTTGATTATCTTGGGGTGCCATGGGCATCCCCAAGCTTAGGCTCTTGCCACTCCTTGTTCCATAATCCATCAAAAGAATTCACCCAAAACTTGAAAACTTCACAACACAAAACTCAATAGAAATCTCGTGAGCTCCGTTAGAGAAAGAAAACAAAAGACTACTTTAAGGTACTGTAATGAACTCATTCTTTATTTGTATTGGTGTTAAACCTACTGTATTCCAACTTCTCTATGGATTGTAAACTATTTTACTAACCATAGATTCATCAAAATAAGCAAACAACACACGCAAAACAGAATCTGTCAAAGACAGAACAGTCTGTAGTAATATGTAACTAACGCAAACTTCTGGAACCTAAACAATTCTACCAAAATTAGAAGACCTGGAAAATTTGTTTATTGATCAGTAGAAATTGGAATCAGTATTTTATCACGTTCTTGTGATTTTTAACAATTCGGGCACTGAGCACAAAGATTCTGGAAATTACAGCAAGATCAAATAACTATCATCCATGAAGATCCAATAGGTCCAACTTGGCACAAACACTAATTAAAAGATAAAACCACATATAAAAAGAAGCTAGATGGATTATTTATTCCTAACCAGAACCAAAAACAAAAAACACAAAATAAAATTGGGTTGCCTCCCAACAAGCGCTATCGTTTAACGCCCCTAGCTAGGCATAAAAACAAGGATAGATCTAGGTATTGCCATCTTTGGTAGGCAATCCATAAGTGGCTCTCATGATAGATTCATATGGTAATTTTATTTTCTTTTTAGTAAAGTGTTCCATGCCTTTCTTTAATGGAAATTAGAATCTAATATTCCCTTCCTTCATATCAATAATTGCACCAATCGTTCTAAGGAAAGGTCTACCAAGAATAATAGGACATGAAGGATTGCAATCTATATCAAGAACGATAAAATCTACGGGCACATAATTCCTATTTGCAACAATAAGAACATCATTAATCCTTCCCATAGGCTTTTTAATAGTGGAATCCGCAAGATGCAAGTTTAGAGAGCAATCATCAAAATCACGGAAATCTAGCAAATCACACAAAGTTTTGGGAATAGTAGAGACACTAGCACCCAAATCACACAAAGCATGAAAATCATAATTTTTAATTTTAATTTTAATAGTAGGTTCCCACTCATCATGGAGTTTCCTAGGGATATAAATTTTCAACTCAAGCTTTTCTTCATAAGATTGCATCAAGGCATCAACAATGTGTTCGGTAAAAGCCTTATTTTGACTATAAGCATGAGGAGAATTTAGCACGGACTGCAACAAGGAAATACAATCAATTAAATAGCAATTTTCATAATTAAATTCCTTGAGATCCAATATAGTGGGTTTAGCAACATCTAGACTTTTATTTCTTTCAATCCCACTTTTATCAATTTCATCATCAAGATCTAAAAACTCCGAATTCTTAGAACGCCTTCTAGGTAAAGGAAGATCATATTCAGTTTCATCAAGGTTCGTATTGCAAAAAAAAAGATTTAATAGGGGACGCATCAATAACTTTTAGATCTTCATCTTGATTTTCATAGGAATTAGAAGAACACGCTTTAATAAAGGCATCTTTGGAAGCACGCATCCTAGCGGTTCTTTCTTTGCACTCATCAATGGGAATTCTCATAGATTTGAGAGACTCATTGATATCATGCTTAGGAGGAATAGATCTAAGATTTAAAGAATCAACATCAAGAGAAATTCTATCAACGTTCCTAGCCAAATCATCAACTTTAAGTAATTTCTCTTCAAGCAAAGCATTAAAATTCTCTTGTGAATTCATAAACTCTTTAACACTACTCTCAAATTCAGAGGGCATCTTATTAAAATTTCCGTAAGAGTTGTTGTAGGAATTTCCATAATTATTAGAAGGATTACTAGGATAAGGCCTAGGATTAAAATTCCCTCTATACGCGTTGTTTCCAAAACTATTCCTGCCAAAAAATTTCACATCCATAGATTCATTATTATTCTCAATCAAGGTAGATAAAGGCATATTATTGGGATCATAAGAAACACTCTTAGCAAATAAATTCATAAGTTCATCCATCTTTCCACTCAAAACATTGATTTCTTCTATAGCATGCACTTTTTTATTAGTAGATCTTTCAGTATGCCATTGAGAGTAATTAACCATAATATTATCTAGGAGTTTAGTAGCATCTCCTAGAGTGATTTCCATAAAAGTGCCTCCCGCGGCCGAACCTAAAAGATTTCTAGAAGCAAAATTCAATCCAGCATAATTTTTTTGTATAATCATCCATAAGTTCAAACCATGAGTAGGACAATTACGTAGCATTAATTTCATTCTCTCCCAAGCTTGTGCAACATGTTCATGATCAAGTTGCTTAAAATTCATAATATCGTTCCTAAGAGAGATAATCTTAGCGGGAGGAAAATACTTAGAGATAAAAGCATCTTTGCACTTGTTCCAAGAATCAATACTATTTTTAGGCAAAGATGAAAACCACGCTTTAGCACGATCTCTAAGCGAAAAAGGAAATAGCTTCAATTTAACGACATCATTATCGACATCTTTTTTCTTTTGCATATCACATAAATCAACGAAGCCATTCAGATGAGTAGCGACATCTTCACTAGGAAGGCCGGCGAATTGATTTTTCATAACAAGATTCAACAAAGCAGTATTGATTTCACAAGATTCGGTATTGGCAAGAGGAGCAATCGGAGTGCTAAGGAAATCATTATTATTGGTATTGGTGAAGTCACACAATTTGGTGGCATCTTGAGCCATCGTGACGAACAAGCAAACTAACACACGAGCAAACAAAAGGCAAAGGGAAAAAGAGGAGGAGATTGGGAAAGAGAGGGCGAATAAAACGGCAAAGGTGAAGTGGGGGAGAGGAAAACGAGAGGCAAATGGCAAATAATGTAATGCGAGAGATAGGGATTGTGATGGGTACTCGGTATGTTGACTTTTGCGTAAGCCTCCCCGGCAACGGCGCCAGAAATTCTTCTTGCTACCTCTTGAGCACTGCGTTGGATTTCCCCGAAGAGGAGAGGATGATGCAGCAAAGTAGCGTAAGTGTTTCCCTCAGTTTTTGAGAACCAAGGTATCAATCCAGTAGGAGACTACGCGCAAGTCCCTCGTACCTGCACAAAACGATAGCTACTCGCAACCAACGCTTAGGGGTTGTCAATCCCTTCACGGTCACTTACGAGGGTGAGATCTGATAGGGATAATATTTTTGGTATTTTTGGTATAAAGATGCAAAGTAAAAACTAAAGCAAAGCAAGTAAATAAAGTGATGGAGATTGATATGATGAGAATAGACTCGGGGGCCATAGGTTTCACTAGTGGCTTCTCTCAAGAGCATAAATATTCTACGGTGGATGAACAAATTACTGTTGAGCAATTGACAGAATTGAGCATAGTTATGAGGTTATCCAGGCAATAATCATGTATATAGGCATCACGTCCGTGACAAGTAGACCGAAATGATTCTGCATCTACTACTATTACTCCACTCATCGACCGCTATCCAGATGCATCTAGAGTATTAAGTTAAAACAGAGTAACGCCTTAAGCAAGATGACATGATGTAGAGGAATAAATTCATGCAATATGATAAATACCCCATCTTGTTATCCTCGATGGCAACAATACAATACGTGCCTTGCAACCCCTTCATCACTAGGTAAGGACACCGCAAGATTGAACCCAAAGCTAAGCACTTCTCCCATTGCAAGAACTACCAATCTAGTTGGCCAAACCAAACGGATAATTCGAAGAGACTTGCAAAGATAACTTAATCATACATAAAAGAATTCAGAGAAGAATCAAATATTTTCCATAGATAAGTTGGATCATAAACCCACAATTCATCGATCTCAACAAGAACACCGCAAAAAGAAGATTACATCGAATAGATCTCCACGAGAGAGGGGGAGAACATTGTATTGAGATCCAAAAAGAGAGAAGAAGCCATCTAGCTACTAACTATGGACCCGAAGGTCTGAAGTAAACTACTCACACTTCATCGGAGGGGCTATGGTGTTGATGTAGAAGCCCTCCGTGGTGGATGCCCCCCCGTGAGCTCCTAACAGGCCCCAAGATGGGATCTCATGGATACAGGAAGGCACGGTGGTGGAATTAGGTTTTGGCTCCCTTCGATCTGTCGGGTACGAGGGTATATAGGAGGAAGGAGTACTTGTGGAGCATCGGGGCCCACGAGGTAGGGCGCGCCAAGGGGAGGGCGCCCCCCCTCGTGACTGCCTCTGCACTCCTTGGAGTAGGGTCCAAGTCTCCTGGATCACGCTCGTGAGAAGATCACGTTCCCGAAGGTTTCATTCCGTTTGGACTCCGTTTGATATTCCGTTTCTTCAAACACTTGAAATAGGCAAAAAAACAGCAATTCTGGGCTGGGCCTCCGGTTAATAGGTTAGTCCCAAAAATAATATAAAAGTGGAAAATAAAGCCCATTATAGTCCAAAACAATAGATAAAGTAGCATGGAGCAATCAAAAATTATAGATACGTTGGAGACATATCATCCCTCTACATCATGTCATCTTGCTTAAGGCGTTACTCTGTTTTCTTAAACTTAATACTCTAGATGCATGCTGGATAGCGGTCGATGAGTGGAGTAATAGTAGTAGATGCAGGCAGGAGTCGGTCCACTTGTCTCGGACGTGATGCCTATATACATGATCATACCTAGATACTCTCATAACTATGCTCAATTCTGTCAATTGCTCAACAGTAATTCGTTCACCCACCATAAAATACTTATGCTCATGAGAGAAGCTACTAGTGAAATCTATGGCCCCCGGGTCTATCTTCATCATACCAATCTTCCAATACTTAGTTATTTCCTTTGCTTTTTACTTTGCTTTTATTTTAGTTTGCATCTTTATCACAAAAATACCAAAAATAGTATCTATCATATCTATCAGATCTCATTCTTGTAAGTGACCATGAAGGGATTGACAACCCCTTATCGTGTTGGTTGTGAGGAGTTATTTGTTTTGTGCAGGTACGAGGGACTCACGCATAGCCTCCTACTGGATTGATACCTTGGTTCTCAAAAACTGAGGGAAATACTTACGCTACTTTGCTGCATCATCCTTTCCTCTTCAAGGAAATCCAACGCAGTGCTCAAGAGGTAGCAGTACCCTAAACTTATGTAGTTAGGGGCTGAGCCCCCCCCCCCCGGGGTTGGAAATATTCCCTAGAGACAATAATAAAATGGTTATTATCATATTTCCCGTTCATGATAAATGTTTATTATTCATGCTAGAATTGTATTGACCGGTGTTAGGGCATATTTCTCCCTATGAGGTTTTGGTGATTGATCACAATGTGTTTGCGGACTAATCGTGTGCTTTGAGCATTTCAGATAATCAAATAGATGGCACTAAACGATTTGAGCCCCTCGGAACTTCAGAGTGGAGACGGTTTTCTTTCCCGCGTTTCATTTTTGATGAACTTGAGCCGTAGGGAAAACTGTACTATCAAGAGGGGGTCCGCTTCGGAAAGGTTTGGGTGGAATCATCACGTACACACTCATATTGCACCCTTTCATCTTTTCGCCTTGATGGAATTGTCCCTCTGTTGTGCAGTTGGAGTTGTGGAGAGCTTCCAGCGGTAGTACCGCGAGCTACAGCGGTAGTATCGCTTATAGGCGGTAGTACTGCTGCTAGTGTCGCGCGTACTGCCGCCCTCTACTCGGGTTGCTATTTTTCGTGTCGGGTTCTACGGTAGTCCAGTGGTAGTCCCTGTTTGGGAACGTACTAATTTAAAAAAAATTCCTACGCACACGCAAGATCATGGTGATGCATAGCAACGAGAGGGTTGAGTGTCATCCATGTACCCTCGTAGACCGTTAAGCGTAATCGTTATGACAACGCCGTTGATGTAGTCGTACGTCTTCACGATCGACCGATCCTCAGTACCGAACGTACGACACCTCCGCGTTCAGCACACGTTCAGCTCGGTGACGTCCCGCGAACGATCCAGTAGAGCTCGAGGGAGAGTTTCGTCAGCACGACAGCGTGGTGACGATGTTGATGAAGCTACTGATGCAGGGCTTCGCCTAAGCACCGCTATGATATGACCGAGGTGGATTATGGTGGAGGGGGGCACCGCACACGGCTAAAAGATCAATGATCAATTGTTGTGTCCTTGGGGTGCCCCCTGCCCCCGTATATAAAGGAGCTAGGGGGGAGGTGGCCGGCCAAGGAGGAGGGCACGCCAAGGGCGGAATCATACTCCCACCGGGAGTAGGACTCCTCCTTTCCTAGTAGGAGTAGAAGAAGGGGGAAGGGGGAGAGAGAGGGGAAGGAAAGGGGGGTGCCGCCCCCCTCCTTGTCCAATTCGGACTAGAGGGGGAGGGGGCGCGCGGCCTGCCCTGGCCGCCCCTCCTCTTCTCCACTGATAACCCACAAGTATAGGGGATCGCAACCGTTTTCGAGGGTAGAGTATTCAACCCAAATTTATTGATTCGACACGAGGGGAACCAAAGAATATTCTCAAGTATTAGCAGTTGAGTTGTCAATTCAACCACACCTGGATAACTTAATATCTGCAGCAAAATATTTAGTAGCAAAGTAGTATGGAAGTAACGGTAACGGTAGCAAAAGTAATATTTTTGGGTTTTGTAGTGATTGTAACAGTAGCAACGGAAAAAGTAAATAAGCAAAGAACAATATGTGAAAAGCTCGTAGGCATTGGATCGGTGATGGAGAATTATGCCGGATGCGGTTCATCATGTAACAGTCATAACATAGAGTGACACAAAACTAGCTCCAATTCATCAATGTAATGTAGGCATGTATTCCGAATATAGTCATACGTGCTTATGGAAAAGAACTTGCATGGCATCTTTTGTCCTACCCTCCCGTGGTAGCGGGGTCCTAGTGGAAACTAAGGGCATTAAGGCCTCCTTTTAATAGAGTACCAGACCAAAGCATTAACACATAGTGAATCATGAACTCCTCAAACTACGGTCATCACCGGGAGTGGTCCCGATTATTGTCACTTCGGGGTTGCCGGATCATAACACATAGTAGGTGACTATAGACTTGCAAGATAGGATCAAGAACTCACATATATTCATGAAAACATAATAGGTTCAGATCTGAAATCATGGCACTCGGGCCCTAGTGACAAGCATTAAGCATAGCAAAGTCATAGCAACATCAATCTCAGAACATAATGGATACTAGGGATCAAACCCTAACAAAACTAACTCGATTACATGATAAATCTCATCCAACCCATCACCGTCCAGCAAGCCTACGATGGAATTACTCATGCATGGCGGTGAGCATCATGAAATTGGTGATGGAGGATGGTTGACGATGACGATGGCCACAGATTCCCCTCTCCGGATCCCCGAACGGACTCCAGATCAGCCCTCCCGAGAGAGTTTAGGACTTGGCGGTGGCTCCGTATCGTAAAACACGATGAATCCTTCTCTCTCATTTTTTTCTCCCCGAACAAGAATATATAGAGTTGGAATTGAGGTCGGTGGAGCTCTAGGGGGCCCACGAGGCAGGGGGCGCGCCCTAGGGGGGGCAGGCGCGCCTCCCACCCTCGTGGACAGGGTGTGGCCCCCTGGCCTTGATTCTTTCACCAGTATTTTTTATTATTTCCAAAAATAATCTCCGTGAAGTTTCATGTCATTCCGAGAACTTCTGTTTCTGCACAAAGATAACACCGTGGCAATTCTGCTGAAAATAGCGCCAGTACGGGTTAGTTCCATTCAGATCATGCAAGTTAGAGTCCAAAACATGGGGAAAAGTGTTTGGAAAAGTAGATACGACGGAGACGTATCATCCACTAAGGCCCATTAGGCCCAATATACTTCCCGGGGGGTTCCGGTAACCCCCCGGTACTCCGGTATATGTCCGAAACCTCCCGAAATACTTCCGGTGTCCGAACATAGTCATCCAATATATCGATCTGTACGTCTCGACCATTTCGAGACTCCTCTTCATGTCCGTGATCATAACCGGGACTCCGAACTACCTTCGGTACATCAAAACACAAAAACTCATAATACCGATAGCCACAGAACTTTAAGCGCGCGGACCCTACGGGTTCGAGAACTATGTAGACATGACCGAGACACATCTCCGGTCAATAACCAATAGCGGGACCTGGATGCTCATATTGGTTCCTACATATTCTACGAAGATCTTTATCGGTAAACCGCATAACAACATACGTTGTTCCCTTTGTCATCGGTATGTTACTTGCCCGAGATTCGATCGTCGGTATCTTAATACCTAGCTCAATCTCGTTACCGGCAAGTCTCTTCACTCATTCCGTAGTGCATCATCCCGTAACTAACTCATTAGTCACATTGCTTGCAAGGCTTATAGTGATGTGCATTACCGAGAGGGCCCAGAGATACCTCTCCGACAATCGGAGTGACAAATCCCAATCTCGATCTATGCCAACTCAAAAAGTACCATCGGAGACACCTGTAGAGCACCTTTATAATCACCCAGTTACATTGTGATGTTTGGTAGCACACAAAGTGTTCCTCCGGCAATCGGGAGTTGCATAATCTCATAGTCATAGGAACATGTATAAGTCATGAAGAAAGCAATAGCAGTAAACTAAACGATCAAGTGCTAAGCTAACGGAATGGGTCAAGTCAATCACATCATTCTCCTAATAATGTGATCCCGTTATGAAATGACAACTCATGTCTATGGCTAGGAAACTCAACCATCTTTTATCAACGAGCTAGTCAAGTAGAGGCATACTAGCGACACTATGTTTGTCTATGTATTCACACATGTATTATGTTCCCGGTTAATACAATTCTAGCATGAATAATAAAAATTTATCATGATGTGAAGAATAAATAATAACTTTATTATTGCCTCTAGGGCATATTTCCTTCAGTCCCACTGGATTACTTCCGTGGGACCCCTTTTGCCCAGCAGAATGAGTGGAAGTGGGAGCGACAGTAGGAGCCGCAGTACCGTTGCTACCACCGTTGTCACTACCGCATGGTGCCCAACTCTCCTCACGGCTCTGTACTATCTCTACGGTAGTAGGGGCGGTAGTACCGCTATAGCCGTACTACCACAGCCCCGGCTGCCTACTCACCGTGGTAGAGCAACCCTAGCGGTAGTACCGCTCCGGCGGCACTACTAACCCCTGGCCCTGTGCCATTGTTCTTACCACCGGTGACTACCGCTTGGATGGTACTACCGCTTGTGTGCGGGCTGAGAACTGCATAATGGTTGGTTTGTTCCCCACTATGTAAATGGGGTTTTCTTCCACAAGAAGACCCACCTCTTCCTACCCTAACTCCATTGTTGCTCCAAAATCTCATTTTCGCCCGATCTCTCTCCCTAGCCAATCAAACTTGTTGATTTTCTAGGGATTGGTTGAGAAGGCCCCGGTCTACACTTCCACCAAGAGAATTTTAATCCCCCCACTAATCCCTTGCGGATCTTGTTACTCTTGGGTGTTTGAGCACCCTAGACGGTTGAGGTCACCTCGGAGCCACATTGCATTGTGGCGAAGCTTCGTGCAGGTGTTGGGAGCCTCCAAGTTTGTTCTGGAGATTACGCCAACCTTGTTTGTAAAGGTTCGATCGCCGCCTTCAAGGGCACCACTAGTGGAATCACGACATCTTGCATTGTGCAAGGGCGTGAGGAGAATACGGTGGTCCTAGTGGATTCTTGGGGAGCATTGTGCCTCCACACCGCTCCAACGAAGACGTACTTCCTCTCAAAGGGAAGGAACTTCGGTAACACATCCTCGTCTTTACCAACTCCACTTGTGGTTACTTCTTACCTTTACTTTGTGCAAGCTAGTTTGTGTTGTATTCCTTGCTTGCTTGTTGTTACCTTTGTTGTTAATATCATATAGGTTGCGCACCTAGTTGCATATCTAGACAACCTATTTGTTGCTAAACCTAATTTATTAAGAAAAGCTAAAAATTGGTAGTTGCCTATTCACCCCCTCTCTAGTCAACCATATCGCTCCTTTCAATTGGTATCAGAGCCTCGTCTCTTTATTAAGGGCTTCACTGCCCGAAGAGTATGGATGACATAGAGGATGTGGTTGGTGATCTTCCCACGGTCGAGGAAGTGGCCACGGTCACCCGGGAGGAAGCAATTGCTTCACTTAAGACCTCCATGGCAACCGAGGTCAAGTCCTTGTTTAAAGAGCTCTTTGAGGGGCTAAAAACTTTCAGCATGGTGCAAGTGGTTAATCCCACCGCATCGGAGTCCGAGGCCAACTCCGGCAAGGAGGGGGCTAATGGTACTAATACTTCCACCCCTCAAAGGAGAAATGGGTCGCGCATCCATGCCGCGGTTGCCCCTCCACCGGTCTATGGAGGACCGGTCGCGCCCTATCATATAAACAATCTTGGGCCTCCACCTAAGCTTGTTATCAAAGAGTTTCCTACTTGGGTGTTTAACATTAAGTCTCACTCGAATCATAGCTCAACACATCTTTGGAGAATTATTGAGCAGGGTTTTTATCCTCATGATCCTCATAACCTCACTCCAAGAGAAGAAGTGGACAACCAATACAACCCCTCCGCTTTGTGGATTCTTCAAGCCGTCATTCCTCAAGAAGATCACTCTCACTTGCGGCCGTTCACGATCACCAAAGAAGCTTGGGGACACATTATCTTTTTGTACAAGGGAAGCTCGAGCATTCAACGCTCTAACTTTGAAGTGATTCTTGATGAGGCCGATGAGTTTGTGATGAATGAAGATGAGGATCCTCGTCAGCTTTAGTGGAGGTTGGCCACTCTTGCGGTCTCACTCAGAGACCATGGGAGCAAGGACACAGATGGCACTTGGATAAGCGCAAGTTTCTCAAAGCCACCATGCCTCACAACAAATCGATGTCCACCGTGATCCGCCAAACGCTGAACTTTCATTCCTTGTCCTCAAGTGATGTGTTGGATGAGTTTATTGCTATGAACATCTTGAACAAAACTGCCGACAATGCCCTTGCACGTGCTCAACGGTCAAAGAAGCCCAACCTTGCTTTGAAGGACAAGGCAATCTCCGAGGATGTTGAGGAAGAAGGAGAAGAGGAGTGTTGTCCCGAAGACACCAAGTATGCCTATCATGAACACATGGCTCTTGCTTCTAGGCAATTTTGGGGCAACAAGAAAAACACAAGACCCAATTTCTCCAAGAACAACTCAAGTGGTTCCAAGGGAAATCAACGAATGAGAACGTGCTACAATTGTGGCAATGTGAGTCACTTTATTGTAGATTGTCCTTATGAGAATAGAGAAGAGAATGGAGGCAAGCTCATTCGCAAAGACAAGGCCAAGCCATCTCCCGACAAGAATAACTTTAACAAGAAGGTGCCACAAAGGGAAATGGTGGCACATGAATAGTATCCCTCCCATGATGATGATGATGATGCAAGTGGTGAAGGAGTGGCAATGATCAACATTGCTATTGCCACCTCTTCCCCAACCCCGGTGTCTCTCTTCGATGCTCCAAATGAGAACCTCATCCCCAAGCGCCTTATGGAAAAAGGCGTCAACACGGTAAATCCTAACATCAAAACTTCCATCTCTACTAATCCTTCATTGTTGGATTGTGTTGATGAAAATGAGGAGGTTAAAGCGAATGAAAATGAGTTTAACAAATTCTTGAGTAAGCTCAAAGGTGAGAACAAGAAACACTTCATTGCTCTCTTGGAACAATTAGGTGAGGCCAATGATGTCATTGAGTCTCATTAAGAAACCATCACTAAGATGGAAGGGCATAGTCAAGACTATGCCGATGAGATAGCGGATCTTTCCATAGCTCTTGAGGAAGAGCGAGGTCTCCATTTGGCTCTTGAGGAGTCACAAAACATTGACCTTGCTAAATCAAAGAAAGATTATGATCATGCTATTGTTCTTGCTCGTGTGCTCGAATTCGAGAAAGCCAAACTTGGGACTGGCAATGCTAGACTGAAGGAGGAGCTTGAATTACTTGATAAGGCTCACATGGCCTTGAAGAGTGCTCATGCCTCACTCCAAAAGTCTCATGATCAACTCCAAGTGAAGCTAACCAAAGAGATAGCTACTTGCCCTTATTTTGTTTTAATTGATAATGTAAATGCTACTAACCCTTGTTGTGAGCATGCGCATCTTGTGGAGGAGAATGCTAAGTTGAAGGAGCAACTCGGGAAGGGCCTTGTGACTTGTATACAAGGCGAGAAGAACCTCAATGACCTTTTGAGCAATCAAAAGGAAGTTGTGGCAAAGGAGGGAATTGGGTTTGCACCCAAGACCAAGAAGAAGAAGAAGAAGAAGAAGAAGAAAAGAAGAAGAAGAAGAAGAACAACACCAAGAAACCCCTCCCTCTCAAAGAGGTATTTATCAAAGAGGGAGAGGGTGCCCGTGTGGAGAAGAAGAACCAGGCGGAGGTTGGCAATGCCAAGAAGGGAAAGGCCACCCCTTCCAACATCTCCGGTGACTTTAACCCTTCTTATGTCTTATGACGTGCTAGTGATGGGAATGTTTATGACAAATTTGTTGGTTCTCCATATGAGTATATTGAATGATCTATTTGGGTTCCTAAGACCCTTGTTTCTAACATCAAAGGACCCATTACTAAATGGGTACCTAAAACCAAGCATTGATCTCTTGTAGGAGTTTGCTTCTGGTGGGGTGTCATGGTCGCTTGATAGTGGAGCGACAAATCATATGACCGGAAGCAAGGACTTGTTGGTGGATGTGCAACAAAGTTCATCTATGTCCACACATGTCCAATTCGGTGATGCTTCAATTTCTAAGGTATTGGGTCTTCACAAGGTAGTCATTTATCATGATCTCACCATTGAGAATGTCATGCTTGTTGAGACCCTTGCATACAATTTACTTTTCGTCCGTCAACTTTCACTCATGGGCTTTGCTACATTCTTTTATCTTGATACCATGGCCCTTTTGTGGAGCATGTCGAGAACGGTCTCTATGTGGTTAACTTTTCAGAGCAATCCACTAATACCGTGACGTGCTTAATGGATAAAGTTGATGTGGGTTGGTTATGGCTTCATCGTAGCCCATGTCAATATGAGATCCTTGCAAAGTCTCCTCAAAGGGGACCATGTTAGTGGACTAACAAATGTGAGTTTTGCCAAAGATCGTGCTTGTAGTGCTTGTAATGAAGGAAAGTTACATGTGACGGCTCACCGCCCCACAACTATTATCTACTCGAAGAGGTCCTTGGAGCTCCTTCATATGGATCTCTTTGGACCTCCATCCTTTGATAGTCTTGGGGGAAGAAAGTATTGCTTGGTGATTGTGGATGATTTTTCAATATACACATGGGTATATTTCTTCAAGAGGAAGAGTGAGACCCAACAAACCATGATAGACTTTGCAAATGAAGCTCAACTTCAACATGATGCAAAGATCTTGATGATAAGAAGTGACAACGGCACCGAGTTCAAGAACTACACCTTGGACGAGTTCCTTAGTGATGAGGGGATCAAGCAACAATATTCCGCACCATATACCTCTCAACAAAATGGTGTTGCGGAGAGGAAGAATCAGGCATTAGTGGATGCGGCAAGAACCATGATGGCGGAATTCAAATCTCCATACAACTTTTGGGCCGAAGTCATCAACACCGCTTGTCATGCATCAAATCGGCTCTACCTCTGCAAAGGCTTGAACAAGACTCCTTATGAGATCCTTACCGGTGACAAGCCCAACCTCAAGTACTTCCGGGTGTTCGGTTGTAAGTGTTTCATTCTTAAGAAAGGTGCTCGTTTGTCTAAATTTGAGAGTAGAGCTCAAGAGGGCATATTTGTTGGTTATGCTACAAACTCTCATGCTTACCGTGTTCTCAACAAGTCCATCAGACTTATTGAGGAGACGTATAACATAGAGTTTGATGGAAATAATGGCTCCCAAGTGGAGCAAAGTGGTCTTTGTGACGTAGGTGATGAAATTCCTCCTCAAGCCATAAGAAGAATGGGAGTTTGTCATATCCTCCCCATTGAGGAACCCCTTGTGGCCGAAGGAGAAGGACACTGTTCTAAGCAAGTGGAACCGTCACCAACAATTGACCCACATGCTTCCGAAGAACAAAGTGAAGGCCCTCAACTATGTGAACAAGACCAAGGGCAAGATCAACCTATTGATGATGGTGGTTCACCAAGTGATGCCCAAGATCAAGTTCATGCCTCCGAGCAAACTCAAGATCAAGAACATGTTCAATATCAAGAGCAAGATCAAGACGACGCTCACGATGTTCAAGATGGTGATCCTCAAGATAGCAATCATATTTCTATGGAGGAACTATTGGAGCGTCGAGCCGCCAAGATTTCTTCCACTCTCAAGCGTCAAGATCATGTGTTGGAGAATGTGCTTGGAAGCTTGAGAAAGGGGGTAACTACTCGTAGACAACTAACAAACTTTTGTGAGCATCACGCGTTTGTTTCTTGTGTTGAATCTCAAAAGGTACATGAAGCGCTCGAGGACACGGATTGGCTTGAAGCCATGCACGATGAACTCAACAACTTCGAGCACAACAAGGCGTGGACATTGGTGCCAAGGCCAACGGAGAATCATAATGTCATTGGAACCAAATGGATCTTCAAAAACAAGTAAGATGCAAATGGTGTTGTCACTCAAAACAAAGCAATATTGGTGGCACAAGGCTACTCCCAAGTTGAGGGTATCGACTACGGTAAAATCTTTGCTCCCATTTCTGACTTCGGCCACAAGATAGTGAGGTACTGATGCCCAGGGAATTTTTGTGTGGTGACTACATTGACATTTCTGACTGCAAGCTACTAGTTAGGCAGCAGTTTTCCCCTCATGTCAAGTAATTTTCACAAGATAGGGAGGTATTGATGCCCAGGATCTTTTTTTATGTTTCCTACTCCATATTGTGAACACAAAGCACTCATGGTCATAAAATTATACTGTGTTCCTTCTTCTTGTGAACCAAACTCCAAACATCATAAAATGATACATGTGCTATACTAATAAATGACACTAACTCTAGATCATGTTAATCTGAAATTTGAGCACCTAATCAGGAAAATACATAGATGCATGAGCTCCTGGAATGACGGTGTAAGAGCATCTCTAGCAGACCCCGCATACCGCCGACCCGCAAAAAGTGTTTGCAATTCACGGAAAAACGGCTATGCGGGCCGGCGCGGACGGCCACAGAGGCAGACCCCGCAAAACGGACCCGTATAAAAGGATATTCATGGAATATACTCTTTTATGGGTGGGCTTTGCGGGGTCTGCTCTTCCGCCGCTGCCACCGGTCCGCAAATATCAATACCACGCCACAAAAATACAACAATCATCCACACTACAAAATAATTATTCGGAAAAAATATCATTACCAGCACAATACAACAATCATCCACATTACAAATAATAATTCAAATCACTGAAGCAAACTAAATAATGCAATATAAAACTCGTCCCGAATACAAATAACACATGAGTTAAATAAAAATGAATAGAAAAATGAGTTTTGTTACTGTCCAGCCCTTTGCCAATGGTGCTCAATGAGAACCTTCTGAACCTGAAAGTGGGTGTTTGCATTTTCAATCTCCTTGTATGTCTGTAGAAAAGTTCTAATGCGGCTAGGGTCTCTAGCTGGTTTTACATGGCTACCCACATTGTCATAGAAGAACTCCAAGTTCATGCCTCTCTCATCTTCAAGAATTATATTGTGAAAGATAACACAACATGTCATGATGTTTTTCAAGGTCCGCTTGTCCCAAAAACAAGCAGGATCACGAACAATGGCAAACCTAGATTGCAACACATTGATATCATTGAGAGTGCCCGGCATACTAAAAAAGCAATGCCAAATCCATAAATCCTCGGATGCTATGACGTCTAGCAGAATTGTTGCATCACGAGACTTGCCACAATACATTCCTCGCCATGCCTTCGGGCAATTTTTCCAATTCCAATGCATACAGTCAATGCTACCTAGCATGCCAGGCCAACCTCTCCTCTCATTAGATGCCATCAATTTTTTTTGTGTCATCCTCGTTGGGTGCCCGAAGATATTCAGGACCAAAGACACGGATGATCACTTTGGCAAACCTACGCACTAACTCAATTGTGATATCTTCACCAATGCGAAGGTACTCATCGGCATAGTCAGCAGGAATGCCGTATTCAATCACCCGCATAGCTGCCAAGATTTTTTGATATGCACTAAATACCTTCAAGCCCGCGGCATTTCTTCTTTGAGTAAAATACGGACAATTTGCCTCGCAAGCTTGAACAATTTTCACAAAGAGAGATCGGCGCATTCGGTACCTTCTCCGGAAGAGGTGCGGTGGATATGTTGGATTCTCCGCGAAGTAGTCTTGCATCAACATCTCGTTCCCGAGATGGCGATTTCGAGGAATGCAAAGACGGTCGACGGTCGATCCTCGCCGCCTCTTTCGGTTCTCGTCTTTGTGCTCCTTCACGGCAAGGGCCATCACCAACGTCTGCTGCCGATAGTTTGCGAGCAGTGTCTCAACATCCGAGTCGTCTGAATCGTCGAGCAAAAACTTCTTGCACGGGCTCAATTCCATCTACATGAACAAAAAGCACACGCCGCGTCAACCAACTATGCGTAGCGCTTGGCACAAAGCATAAGCAAATACTCACCGGTGGCTCGTGGGTGGTGGCTCTCCGGCGGTTCAAGGGGGCGGGCGATCCCGGGCGGCGACTAGGGGCGGCTCGAGGGCGGCGATCCCCGGAGGCGACGACGACCAGGGGCGGCTCGTGTTGCCGGATCCGGGGGCGGTGCAGCGTATCGGTGGTAGAGGGTGGGGGCGCCCCGCGGCGCGATTCCGCCCGCAGATTTGGCCGGAATCGCCGGCGGCGGGCCGGCCGAACCAATGGCGGGCGGCGGCGGAAGGTGGTGGAGAAAGGGCGCAGGCTGAAATGTCCCTCCCGCCAACCGCTTTCCTAGGATACGGGGCACCGTAGGGGCGAGGCGGAAACCTGCGTATTCGTGGGTTGGGGCCGAGATTTTGTCGCACCCCTCAAAAAAATTTACGGGCCGGCCGCGTTTGCGGGGTCTGGTCGGGCGGGATTTTCCGCGCCGACCCGTATTTTTGGCGGTTATTTTACGGGTGGCGGCTTTTTACGGGGTCTGCTAGAAATGCTCTAATACCTCTTGTTGAATAGATCATAGGATGAATGGGTGATATAGCGGCAAAGATCAAGATACATCCACATTTAAGATGAAAAGTTTGACATGATTATCCACAGTAGGCGTTTGATAAAAACAATACATATCATTACATGAAATCGGTACTACTAGCATATATGCCTTTAACAACATAAAACCTGATGGGGGCCTCTGGAAGGCAATGGATAGTAATCTTCGAGGAATAAATATGTTATGCATCTAAAGTGCCGACGATACCAATACTCACAAATTTAATGAAATGATTAGAAGTACCATCCGAGACCAACACCGCAAGAAGAATCAGGCTGCCACATCTAGACATAAACCTCTGGAACATGTAGTGTCTTCTGATGCATTTTGGTCGTGTCCTGTTGACTTTTGAAATCCTTGTGCAAGCCCAGGAGTGTGAACTTCTTAAGGGTTTCATAAGTACCTTAAATCAATATGTTAATTATTTAAAGAGAAAAGTCCACATTTCAATCTCAAACTAACCACTCGTTTTCATTTACAATCCTCATCTTTGAAATCAGTCGTATTACACCCTCAACTTATCACAAAGTTTAAAAGACAACCATGGTCTTTGTTTTGGGCTGGTCAACCGGTTTTGACCAAATTCAAAGCTGACTAGGCGCTAAATGGATATGCCAACTCACGTGAAGCAGTATCTAAACCAATCCACCCCTCTCTCTCACGATTCAGTCAACCCCGCGCCCGACCCCCAGTCTCCTGTCGCCGCTGCCTGGGACTCCTCCATCGCCAAGGCCCGCCGCCGCCGGCGACGACCGTAGACCGGCCGCACGCGCTGCACCCCCAAGCCATCTCCAGCCCCGAGCTGCTCTGACCCACCAGTCAGCTTTGACTTTAGTCAAGACCGGTTGATCAGCCCAAAACCGAGACTAGGGTTGTCTTTTGAACGTTGTGGTAAGTGGAGGGTGCAAAACGCCCGGTTTCGAAGATAAGGATTATAATTCAAACCGAGTGATTAATTTGAGATTGAAATGTGAACTTTTCTTATCATTTAAATACTTAAACATAAAAAAATGTTGAAGATATACAATTCTGCTTGTGTTTCTCCTTATGGCGGGTTCAGGTAGGGATACAACATGAGTTTTGGCTTCTTGTTGTACTAGCTGTAGTTGATGCTTGATTTTGCTTCTCTCGGTTTCAGCGGTCGTGGTGGCCGACGACAGGCCGTGCACCGGCCACAATGCGGGGTTTTCGGTCGAACGACCACTTCACGCGTCTGGCGAAGTTCTGATGATACTCAGTTGGAGTGGGAACGGCGGTCGCCCCGTTGGCACCGGTACAACAGTACATAACTTACAAGCTGAAGAAAAATCACAGACGGCGGCAGTGGCCGGAGCCAACTGCATGCAGGCTGTTCTGCTGTGGATCAATGCAACATGTGAGTAGCCACTGACTGCAGCATGAACAAAACTGCAAGTTACCCTATCATCCAAACAAGAAAGGCAAAAGAGCAAGAAAGGAGGTGGATTAATAGGTTCGGTTCACCAGGTGTTGCGAATAACTGTCCCCAACCACTAACTGTACCACACGGTTTCGTGTAATTCAACCGATTTACTCAAACAATACCAAGATGATCAAATGCAGACCACCATAACTGTCATGAAAAAGACAGATATTGCATTGCTATTGCAAGTTTTCGATCCTTGTATCCTCTAAAATATGGCTGCAAAACACACTTGCTCAACTTCGACCAAGCTCTGGCTCTTGGTCTCTGAAGCAGGGACTTAACCGGAGCAGGAAACAACGTAGCTACATTGACACATTTCTGACTGCAATTTCCCCTGATATCAATTAATCTCGCAAGATGAGGTATTCATGTCCAGGAGAACCCTTTTCCGCTCCATATTGTCAACATAGAGCACATGTTCATAAAATGCATATAGTACTCTGTGTTCCTTCTCCCTATAGTATCCGACATCATATCAAGATGAACCAAAATGATACCAGTCTCTCCTTCAAACTGGAGGACCCAAATTCCTGTGGAAGACACATAAGTGCTGCTAATAAATGATACTAACTCTAGACCTTGTCAATCTGAAATTTGAGCACCTAATCAGCAAAACACACAGATGCATGAGCTGCTGAAATGACAGTGTAATACCTCATACGGTCATACAGTGACAAATATCAAGATATATCGACATATAAGATGAAACGTTTGACAGAATTATTCACAGAAGGTGTTCCATAAGAATGATACATATCATTACATGAAATCAGTACTAGCACATATGACTTTAACAACATAGAACCGGATGGGGCCACTGGAAGGCAATGGATACCAAACTTGAGGAATGCATATGTTACACATATAAGTACCAACAAATGTTGCTGATGGTATCAATAAAATCACGAATTTTACTGGAAGTACTACTACACAACGTCTGACAGATGCACCATCTGCATCTAAACACAAACCTCTGGAACATGCAGTGTCTTCTGATGCATTCCTTTAGTGTCCCATTGACTTGTGAAATCCTTGTGCAAGCACTGCAGTGTGAGCTTCTTAAGGGTGCGAAGGGATTCAATGCCTTGAGGGACCTTGTCAAGCTTCGGCAGCGAGATGATATACAGACCTTCAACGCATGGAAGAGCGCCCTCAGTGATGTTTAGCTCACTGACATCATGCATGCACCTTAAGACAAGTGTCTTCAGGTTTGGAAAGGAATTTGCAGAAAGAGCCAGAGTGCTTGCACCATGCATGTTGTTAAGTCTCAGATACGTGAGGTCTGGCATGTGCCGGGCGAGCATCTCAAGTGGATCTTCCACAAGGTGACACCCGCTTAGAGCTAGATACTTGAGATGTGTCCCATGCTTGAGAAATATCGGGCAATTTAGTGTCCCCTTGGCCCATTTCCCTCTGATAATCAACTTGTGTAGATCTGTAGACCTTGGTTGGAGAGCCTCAAAGCAAAGTGCCTCATTCTCATCCCTTGCACAAAGAAGCAAGCTTGAAAGAAGCGGCATATTTGAAAGGGTAGCAAACAGATTTGCACACTCAGCGGCACTAATGTTATCAATCCACAAACTTCTTAGTTGCATCAGTTTCTTCAGCTGCTCGGCCAAGTCATTGCTGGATTCCACGGTCTCAAGAGTTTGCAGTTCTTCCAAGTTGGACAGCTCTTTAGGTGCTTGCATTCCATTAAAGTACCGAAACTCCACCTGCTTCTCATCGACATATCTATCGGCGAAAAGATGTTGCAGCTTCTTGATCTTGAAAAGCCCTCGTGGTAGCTTCTCTATTTTGGTTTGCTTGATGTCGAGGGTGTGGAGGCGAGACAAATGCTCAATAGAGTCCGGAAGTGCCTTGACCTTGGTGCGCCGTAACCCGATGTAACGCAGATTGAACTGAGACCCAATCGATTTTGGCACTTCAGTTATTTCAGAGTCTTGCAGCTCAAGGACAGTAAGGTAGTTCGATGCAGATAAAATTGATGATAGCATGTCAGGCGAGGATGGAATTACTGACACTACTGTTCGAAGATGTGAAAGTTTAGCTTTCAGTGCAGTGTCCTCTTTCCATTCACATGATGACAGACGACGAATATCCATCATTGTGTTGTGATCATCTGTTGAAGCAAATCTCTCTTCTTTAGCAACAGAACTAGCTAGTTCACGCATAATATCATGCATCTTACAGATGCTGACCCTGCCAAGCTCATCATACTCCACCACCTCAAGCATATTGCGGTGGACCAGCTCCATGAGATTTCCCTCAGCTACCATCTCTGCCGTGTTCTTTCCCTTACTCTGCACAAAGCCTTCCGCAACCCACAGCCTCACAAGGCTGTCATGTGACATGTGGTAGTCTTCAGGGAAGAGACTGCAGTACAAGAAGCAGTTTCTGAGCTCGTCTGAAAGGTCATGGTAGCTCAGATTTAAAATTGCTCGGACATGATCATTGTTTGACAACTCGTGTCCAAGCTGATTGTACTTTTTCTTATAAACATCTAAATTTTGTCTTGAAGACAACATGCTCCCAATGGTAACAATTGCTAGAGGCAGGCCATGGCACTTTTCAACAATAGAAGCAGCAATTGTCTCAAGATCCTTGGGGCATGTGTGGTCCTTCCTGTTGTGAAAAGCCCTTCTACGGAAGAGCTTAAATGCATCAGGATTACTCAATGGCAGGAGCTCGAGGTGACGGGTGGGAGAAGAAATTCCTGCAACATGGTCCTTCCGTGTCGTAATGATTATGCGGCTTCCTTGGAGATTCTGGAAAGCATCACATATTTTGAAGTATACCTCCTGCTCCCAGACATCATCAAGTACAATCAGATATGTTCTATTTTCAAGCATCTTCTCTATTTCCTTTTTCAAGTCATATATGTCCATTTTGTCCATGCCTGCTGACAATGGTTTTTCGGTGTATCCAATCTTCCATAGTATCTTCCTCAACAGAGCATCAACAGTGTAAATTTGCGAAACAACGATCCATGCATGTGCAGTGAACTTGATCTTTTCACGTTCATAAACATTTGAAACCAAGGTAGATTTTCCCAACCCGCCCATGCCTGATACTGTTATCACATTGTTCTCCGTCTCTTCAGAGTGGAGCCATCCGGTCAGCAACATCCTGTTTTCTTCAATTCCTACTAGATCTTGATCTTTGACAAATTCAGGGAAGCTGTCCTGGGACCACCGTCTTTCCATCTCAGTAAGTGGGTCAGGGACAAGCTGGAAGGGTTGCAACCACTGTTCTTTCAACTTTATAACTTGCTTAATCTCCTCCTCTACCACAACTACTTCATCCGCAATTTGACTGAAAACTGCATAATCTTTTCCTTTCAATAATTTCTTCAGGAGACTTTGTTCCTTATGTTTAAGTACATGGTATGAGTATTTATCCATTACATCTTCAACATGGTAGGCCACGTTGCGGACTTCCCCAATCCAATCCTTGACCCCTTTGTCCATCAGGTATACAGTATCTATCTGCATTATTACATTACTCATCATATTCAGTTGCTGTCTTATTTGCTCAATCTTTACCGGCAGTTCTTTCAGATTAGTAACTTTTACAGAGAGCTCGGATATGATGGCCTTGATGACTTCATCTCCTAAAATGGAACCAATCTTCGTCACAGCAATAAGTACAGCCTCGGCCATTTGAGCTGTTCAGCAAAGAGAGTGCATGTTACATGATTGAGTAGAAAATTCATCTAGAATTAACTGAATTAGCTCATGAATGAATAAACAGTAGTGTATACCCCTTGGCCCATCTCATTCCATTTTTTTCCTCAACTAAATTTATCGATTTATAGCATATCTAAAATCAAACAATGGTCTATCATGTGTGAAGATACCAGGTATCATCACGTCAGAGAATCCCTTTGTCCACTGAAATCTCCCCATGGATCAGAGTTAACGGCACTAGTAACGGATGGAATTCCTGACTGAACTTCACCCGGCAGAATTTGGAAAAGATACGAGGATTTTGGCTCATATTCTAGAATAGAAACACCCAATCGAAGAGATAAATTGCAATACAAACAACGTTCAGTCAAAGTCATTCTCTGTTTTCAAAACTAAGGCAGAAGCACCTAGCCTAATTCAAGAAATGAATTGAATAAGTAGAGAACGTGGATGACAGGTGGCACAAAGAACAGAACAGAAGAAACCTACTAAGCTGGATGGAATATCTGATTGTCATCTCTTTTGACTGTCGTCAGGACTACAGAAAGATTTTCGTTGCAGGAAGTTTGGCAAGCCCCCCAGGATACCATGTAAGGACCAACAAGCAATTGATGTTTGTACTAGTTGAGCGCAAAACTCTAAGCATGCACATAGAACACAACTAGTCTAGTAAATGAATCGGTGGGCTGCTAATTTATCTACCCCCTCCCGATCCATATTAATTGTCGCTGATTTAGTACAAGTTAATTAATCACATTTGATAAGACTACATGGCACAGAGCTATCTTTCGAAAAGGGTAACTTTTGATACCGGTGGTTTCACATCATCAGCTAACCAATACTCACCTTATAGAGACTTGTAGTATGTGGCCTATGGAGCAGGACGGTGCTTACATGCCGAATGAAGGACCAGCGTGATCAATTCTGCAGCATAAGAAGAGAGGTCGAACATCTGATCAGACTATGTAGCCAAGGACACAGATGTCATGCAGACGCAACTAAGAGCTACGACATTTAAGATACACAATATTCACTAGTGGCAAGAACAGGATGAGGTCTAGTTGGATTTGGGACAATCTGTCGAACACATGGCAGGCGAAAACTTTTCTCTAGCAAAACTGCAGGCAAGCATCCAAAGCGCTAAAGCTTATTTGGAAGACATAAAGCCGTCGGATTACGAGAAACTGCTACTGTACGTGTGATTGAACTCTCTGGCTCAGAACAGAGTACCTGACAGAAACTACGGGATCTGCAGCGGAGTCGAGGGAGCAGCTCGATCTGCAGTGGACGAGAGCAAGACTGAACCGGCTTGTGAAGCTGATTCATGCGATGGACGGAGCTGTACACGGCATATCGGGCGATGGTTGGAGCTTCATCAGTGCTCAGTGGCAGTGGAGGCGGCGGGTGGGTGGTGGGCGAGGGGAGAGCGAGATAAGAGGTGGAACAAGATGCGAGCAATGGAGCTACTACTGCAATCAATCAGTGAGCGATGGCGACCTGCTGTATCTCTCCCGTCTCTTTCTCGCGACCAACTTGTTCTTTTCTTAATTCTCGCAGTCCAAGGTCAAGTCGTGCCTCTAAAGCTTTCATTCATTAGTGCAAGCTGGTCGGGAAAGAAGCCTTTTCTCCAAAAGTCATGCCTCGCCGTGTCACTCGTCCCACAAAATATCGTGACTTCACTGTGCAAGTCTACGGTTGATATTATCGTCTTCTCTCAGAGCATCTACACTACATCCGGAGGCCTCAAACCACTTATACTGAACCGGTCAAAAAGAGCGACTAGCCGGGCTCTTTATATCGATCGACTCTAAACGCCCGGACTGATCACGTCCCTCGTTTTCAGCCAATATATGTAGGGCGGATATGATAGGCCCGGGCACAACCTAGCCCATCCCGACCGCACATATATTCACCCTTATATTATCCGCTTACCGGATCAAACCCTAGCAAGTCCACTCCACTGCCCTCCGCTCCGCTCCCAATCTCACTTCCGACAATCTCCGGCCCTCTCCAGCATGTCGTGCAGCGTATATGACTCCGACCACTCTTGATTCGTCGACTAGGGTGTTGGCCGTGCGGGACGGAGGAGGCTATGGTTGTCCGCATTGACCTCCGACGCTCCCGGGAAGAGTGCGCCCAATCACCATCAGGATTTGTCCAGCGTGAATCCCTTGTGTCGGTGCAACAGGCGCTCGGATCCGCCGGGGCTGGAGCATCGCGCTCTGCTAGCCTCCCATCTCTGGTCTCCTGGCATGTGAGTGCTACACGGACCAGCGTGCCCGCGATGTGAAGGAAAGGATGAAGGTGCCCGAGAGCAAAAGCGGGCGGTCCGTGCCATGGCCGGATTCTCAACCAAAGAGGAGAAGGAGGATAGCAACGGGTCGGAGAGCTCCGACGATGAGCAGATCTGGCTTGATCCATTTTGCATTTTCGAGCGCTACTTCCACGAGAAAGGCGGCAAGGGAGCCGACGAGGGCAAGGGTAACCGTGGATGATCGTTCTTCATAGCTAATATGTAGGTTGAACATGCCAATTTTCGGTAATTCTATAGCATGTGTTGTTGTAGTAGCCGGATGGTATGTGTTGCATTGTAGAGATAATTTAGGTTGCATGTGTTTGTATGGATTTGAGGTTTGCTAATTGAGGTATCGGTTGTGCAAAAGAAATTTTGAGGTGTGACCGGTCAGTGCTCGCGGACGCGCCAAGAAGTGTTTGCGGGCGTTTGAGGGCCTGAATTTGATGCCCGGGCGTGTCCGCAGGCATTTGAGGGCGCCTCAAACTGGTCTCAAACACCCAAGCAGATGCTCCGATCACTGACCGGTCAAAAAAAGCCGACCCAGACGGGCTCCTCATACCGCCCCTAAATGTGCAGGTTGTCCGGCACCACCCATATCCAGCACAAATTTTGGGCGGATAAGGGGAGGCCCGGGCGCATACCACATGTCAGCTCGGCCCACTGTGTGCTGCAACGACCCCGCTCCTGCTCCCACAAATATTTGACGACTGACGAGCAAACCCTAGTCAAAATCAGCCCTCACTCGACCTCTTTGCTTCTCCCTAAATCCACTCCCCGCCCGCCATGTCTGGCAGCGATTCCGACTGCATGGAGTGGGAGAAGTCGTTCACAGAGTCCGATGGCTCGTCGGTGCCGGACAAGGAGGATCTAGCGCTCTGCATTGCCCTCCGTTAGTCGCGGCAGGACCGCGGCGGGAACGCCTCTTCCGTCACGGCCGGATGAACTTTAAGTAGTTATTAAGTGATGAACTCGGGCTGCAGACACTTTTGGATCAGACTGTGTTAAGTTTTTATGACTGATCAGATTATGTTTATATGTTATCTATGCCAGATTGCTACGTTCTATGTTGATCTATGTAGGAACAACTTTGCATGATTCTGTATGGATTTGGGGTAGGACTTATGCAAAATGCGTTATGGAATGAGGTCTGTCCGGTCACCCCTAGCGGACGCACCTACGCATGTTCGCAGGCTTATAAGGGTGCAAATTAGGTGACCGCCGGCTGTAGATGCTCTTAGCTTACCCATGCAACGGTTTGGGCAACTCTTGAGAAGGGCAATGGGAATTTCTTGTTTGGTGTGAGTAGGTATAGGGTAGCACTAGATGTCGGTTGACCGATCCCACCCCAGATAGATCGCTTAAATTGGTTTTATTAGAGCATCTCCAACAACCGCGCTAAACAAGCGTCGTGCCGCAAATTTGCCCATTTTAGCGCGCGCGCAACCGGTAGAGTGTCTCCAGCGGGCGCGCAATAACCGCGTGCGCGACATATAGAGTTGGGCGCGCGGTCCGAATCACCATCGCGTTGCGATTTGGCGCTTCGCTCACAAGACGGCACACACGAAGCGCTTCACAAGACTCTCTCCACCGCGCCACCTTCGCCCCGCACGCGCCGGCACCGACGAGATGACCCGATGGACGCACGCGCCGGCACCCCCCTCACCCCATCCTACAGCCGCGAACCCTCCACCGCCGCCGCCGCCGCCGCCACAAACCCTAGCGCTGGGAGCGTTGGCCTCGCCTCCGCCGGAGCTCCTGCGAACATCGGCCTTGCGCGTGGCCTCTTCATGCCGCCGCGGATGACCTCGGCGGCTGGTGGCGTCGCGCCGGCGCCCGCCGTGATGAAGCCACGTGCACCCACCTCAAAGCTCCCAAATGCGGCGCGGCCGAAGAAGAACAAGGCGGCGGACGGCTCCGGCACCTCGCAGGAGCCGAGGAAGAAGCTTGCAGGGTGTGTGACGAGCGCGGCGGCTACCGAAGCGCCGGCGAGCTCACTTGTTGAGCCGGCCGACGCGCACAATGTGTTCGACGATATGCCCCAAAGGTAAAAAAGTTCCCGAACTTTTTTTCCTTCTTTATTTTTTGAATGCATACATATAGATAGCTCTTTGCACTGTTCTATATACTTTGTAGTGTGAACGATGATGCATACATGTCAACTATGGGTGTTGGCTCGAACAATTCGCATTGGTCTCAAACCAATGACATGCATTTCGAAGACCATGAGTTCGAGGTGGACGAGGATGGTGAGGGCATTGTCGACGCACCGAAAGGAAGAGGAGGCAACTACACCAACGACGAAGATGTTGTGCTATGAAAAACTTGGTTGGACGTGTCGAGGGATCCTTCCGTTGGAGGTGATCAAAGTAGAGATGCTTATTGGCTCCGGATGAAAGAACACTTTGATCTTCGCAACATGAGTGGAATTGACCGCTCCGCACGATCGCTTTGATCCCGGTGGTCGACCATCAATAGGGATTGTCAACAATGGGCGGCCGCACAAAAAGCGGTTGACAAGTTGAACCCAAGTGGCACCAATGATGACGATAGGGTAAGTGTCATTTCATCATTCCTCATGATCATCATGCTTGTTGTTGACGATAGGGTAACAATCTTTCTCACTATAGTAATATCTTATATTCAATACCATGTATTATACTCAATTTCATCCATTCAACTATCTCTTGCATCATACTTTCTTATTGCAGTTATTCCGATTGACCAAATATTAGTTAGTTCGTACATCTTCCTGTTGGTACGGTAGAATGGTTGACAAATATCCCTGCCATGAACTAAATACTTTCATTTCTCTTCACAGTACTTTCAGGTGGAGTACACAGAGGACAAGTTGACGATGACGATCTCCCACTCAAGAACGCAGATAGCACTGTGAGCTGCGACGCACGTCTCATGCTTGGAACTGACAAGAGGGCGATCATCACGACGATCTTGTCATAGTTTTTCCATCATGCCAACATCTGCCAAGCTGACATCTGTGCTTTCCACTTCAAGCGCAAGGACCGGAGCCACATTTCTCACTTTCCACCGTCTGTAGACGGAACCCTATCAGCACCTCCCATCGCCAATGAATGGCACCTATCTACCATATTTAAGCTTATTACAAAGACTTGCTAAACCCGCATTATGATGATCGGACGAACTATGCTTCTCTTTTGGACATCGATCGTCTTTTGCAACATCTTAGGCTGTGATTTAGATCGATGGCAGTGCTCTGCCATCCACTATGTAAGACCATGATCTACCTATTGAAAGAACATGCGGTGCCCCCATGTTTGGTTTTGGCAATTGATGACAATCTCTATGGACTAATGGTTGCCTTGAGTTATATTTGAAGGATTTGTCCATAGGATTTTCTTGGAGTCCATTTGTTGGTTTCAAGGAGAGTTTGTGATGACCTCGGTGCTATTAAGGAATTATCCAAAGATCGGTCATGTGAGTTTTGAGCTTACTGCAAGCATGTCTTGAAGAAGAAGATTGTGTGACCATTCATGTCTACCTTCAAGACATCATCCAAATGAAGAGAGTTGGAAAGATTCAACACACAAAACGCACAAGATGTACTGAGGGATCAAGTGATCCCATGGTATGGTAAGCATTGTCCATTACGCTTTGTGTGCTAACCCATGGTCTTCGTGAGAGTTCTTTGTGGGGTTAGGTTGCGATGTGCAAGTTCAAGTGATGCATCATGAAGAGATCAAGTGCTTGAAGCTTGTCGTCCATTGTGGTGACAATGGACTTGTGAAGATGAGCGGAAGAGTGGCTCACCCATAGTGGAGTATGGGGGAGCAATCAACTAGTCTTCATCGAGCCAACGCAATCAAGAAAGGTGGTCCATCTTGAGGAGGAGTAGATCGTCATCATCTAGCTCAAGTGGACTTTGTGCAAGGCAGAGGTTTGCCCTTGATAGGTTTTCTATGTTACCGGTCTCATGGTGGTAGTTGGGAGACCGGGTTTTAGGATCGATTGCCGTACTATCAAGGGGGGCTCTCGATGAGTTACTTGATCGTATCGTTCGTAGAGAGCTCAAACCATTGCATCCTTGCATCATCTTTATTGGTTCTTGTTTGGTTCTTCTCCTTGTGAGATTTGGAGCTTATGGTCATTTTTATGACAAGCTCGAGTTCATCGAAAACGGAGTTCACTTGCATCTTCTATGATGTTTTCAATGTTGGAGGGTATGCCAGTTCTTCTATGATGTTTTGATGCTACTCGTTGTCTTGTATCCAACAAGCTTGAGTTTGCTCAATTTGGAGCTCATTTGCAGAAGTTATGGCAGTTCTGGTTTTACTGTTTCCCTCTGTTGTCTTCTCTGCAAAATGAAGGACTCCTAGTGTTGCTGATATGGGGCATGCGGTAGTACCGCAGGCCCTTGCGGTAGTACCGCAGTCCCCTGCGGTAGTACTGCAGGTGCTCACGGTAGTACCGCTCTGTGGGAGCGGTAGTACCGTGGCCTCAGGCCAGGTGCAGCTGCTCGAGCGGTAGTAGGGGGCGGATGTAATTTTTTACATCCGCGCCCTACGCGGTAGTACCGCGCCACGGGTGCAGTAGTACCGTGGGCTCTGGCCAGGCTTAGCAGCATGAGCGGATGTAGGGGCGGATGTAATTTTTTACATCCGCGCCCTACGCGATAGTACCGCTCTTCGTGTGCGGTAGTACCGTGGCGGATTTTTGCGCAGGTCCTCCCTCAACGGAAGTAGGTACGGAAGTAATTTTTTTACTTCCGTGCTTTCTCTGCGCCTAGTGTCGCCTGCCTTACGGTAGTACCGTAGGCGCGCGTAGTACCGCTCCGGCGGTTCTACCGCTGCTGTCTCTGTGCATGAGCCTTCATCTCGCCATGTTGCACATGCGGTAGTACCGCAACATGCATCGGTAGTACTGCAGCCAATCATGTAGTACCGCAGCTCCGTCGGTAGTACCGCGTCGTGCAGGCTGAGTGAGGGGATAACGGTTGGATTTTCCCCCTCCTATAAAAGGGGGTCTTCTTCCCCAATGGATCTTATCTCTTGAGCTCGTGTTATTCCCCCATTTTTGACCTTCTTCGAGCTTGCTAACTCTCAATCCCTCCAATGATTCTTGCTAGTTCTTGAGGGAAAAGAGAGAGGAGATCTAGATCCACGTTTCCACCAATCACTTTCTCCTCTAGGTGAGGGGAACCCCTTGGATCTAGATCTTGGAGTTCTTCGTGTTCTTCTTTCGTTCTTCCTCTCATTTTCCTCCCTAGCATTAGTTGCTTTGGTGGGATTTGGGAGAGAAGGACTTGGGCACTCCGTGTGCCCTTGCCACTGCATTTAGTGCATCGGTTTGAGTTCTCCACGGTGATACGTGGAAGTTACAAGTTGAGAAGCTTATTACTCTTGGGTGCTTAGTACCCTTGAGCTTGTTCCTCTTGGGTGCTTGGGCGCCCTAGACGGTTGAGGTCACTTCGGAGCCATATTCCATTGTGGTGAAGCTTCGTGGTGTCGTTGGGAGATAGCCCCAACCTTTGTGGTGTTCGAGCTCAATCATTGTGGTGTAAAGCTCCGGCAAGCGCCGGGTCTCCAATTAGGTTGTGGAGATCGCCCGAGCAATTTGTGGGTTTCGTGACCGCCCCAAGGGTTCCCAAAGTGTACGGGTTCGGTGACCGCCCCCAAGGGTTGCCATTTGTACGGGTTCGGTGACCGCCCTCAAGGGTCCCTTAGTGGAATCACGGCATCTTGCATTGTGCGAGGGCGTGAGGAGATTACGGTGGCCCTAGTGGCTTCTTGGGGAGCATTGTGCCTCCACACCGCTCCAAACGGAGATTAGCATCCGCAAGGGTGTGAACTGTTGGGGAACGTTGCAGAAAATTAAAAATTTTCCTACGGTTTCACCAAGATCCATCTATGAGTTCATCTAAGCAACGAGTCAAGGGAGTGAGTTTGCATCTACATACCACTTGTAGATCGCGACGGAAGCGCTCAAGGGATGGTGATGATGGAGTCGTACTCGGATCACCGATGACCAAGTGCTGAACGGACAGCACCTCGCGCTCAACACACGTGACGGTACGGGCAACGTCTCCTCCGCCTTGATCCAGCAAGGAGGAAGGAGAGGTTGAGGAAGACAGCTCCACCGCAGCACGACGGCGTGATGATGGTGGAGAGGCAAGATCTCGGCTGTGGCTTCACGAGCACACAACGGAGGAGGAGAGGTGTTGGGGAGGGAGGGGCTGCGTCTTGGCTTGGTGCGGCTGCCCTCCCTCACCCCTCTATTTATAGGGGAAGGGAGAGAGGCGGCCTCTAGATGCATCTAGAGGGGGCGGCGGCCAAGGGAGAGGGGCTTGCCCTGCAAGGCGCCCCTCTGGGTTCCCCTTCAACCCTAGGCGCATGGGCCCAAGGGAGGGTGCGCCCAGCCCACCAGGGGCTGGCTCCCTCCCACGCAGCCCAGTGGCCCCCGGGAGGGGTGGCCCTCCCGTGGTCCTCCGAACCTTTCCGGTGGCCCCAGACAATACCGATATGACCTCAATTCTTCCGGTGTCCGTATGACAACTTCCCATATATAAATCTTTACCTCCGGACCCTTCCGAACTCCTCGTGACGTCCGGGATCTCATCCGGACTCAACAACATTCGTAATCACATACAAGTCTTCCTAATAACCCTAGCGCCACCGAACCTTATGTGTAGACCCTACGGGTTCGGGAGACATGCGCACATGACCGGACGCTCTCGGTCAATAACCAACAGCGGATCTGGATACCCATGTTGGCTCCCACATGCTCCTCGATGATGTCATCGGATGAACCACGATGTCGAGGATTCAAGCAACCCGTATACTATTCCCTTTGTCGACAAGATATGTTACTTGCCCGAGACTCGATCGTCGGTATCCCAATACCTCGCTCAGTCTCAAGCACGGCAAGTCACTTTACTCGCACCGTAATGCATGATCCGTGACGGACACTTGGTCACTTTGAGCTCATTATGATGATGCACTACCGAGTGGGCCCAGTGATACCTCTTCGTCATACGGAGTGACAAACTGTCTCGATCCGTGTTAACCCAATGTACACTTTCGGAGATACCTGTAATGTACCTTTATAGTCACCCGCCACGCCAGACGTTTGGTACACCCAAAGCACTCCTACGGTATCCGGAGTTACACGATCTCATGGTCTAAGGAATAGATACTTGACATTGAGAAAGCTCTAGCAAAACGAACTACACGATCTTGTGCTATGCTTAGGATTGGGTCTTGTCCATCACGCCATTCTCCTAATGACGTGATCCCGCTATCAACGACATCCAATGTCCATAGTCGAAACCATGACTATCTATTGACCAACGAGCTAGTCAACTAGAGGCTCACTAGGGACGACAGGTCTATGTATTCACACATGTATTACGATTTCGGATAATACAATTATAGCATGAATAAAAGACAATTATCATGAACGAGGAAATATAATAATAATGCTTTTATCATTGCCTCTAGGGCATATTTCCAACATGAACTTCGGGATACATCGTCGTCTTCGCGTGCCTCGGTTATATCTTACCCGAGCTCTTTACTTATGCACTATACTTTGTGATAGCCATATTGTTTCTTGTCATATATCTTGCTATCACATAGTTGTTTATCTTGCTTAGCATAAGTTGTTGGTGCACATAGGTGAGCCTAGTTGTTTTAGGTTTTGTGCTTGACAAATTAACCGTTAGGTTTATTCTGCATTTGTTCAAGCCTAAACCATAATTATTTTAAAGCGCCTATTCACCCCCCCTCTAGGCGACATCCACGTTCTTTCACCTATTAATATAGATATCGTCCCTTGCGCCGCTTCCTATGCCTATAACAGCGATCTATTTCTCTTAAGTACACTTTCGTGTCAATATAATCTAATATACTGTAGCACTAAGCACTCTTAATTATGCTCTATCCTGTGATAACCTATGGTTTCCTTTTGGCCCTCTTATCACATGCTTTTCAAGACGCTAAATCTATGTTGTTGCTTATGTAAAGTGCACTATTCTTAGACAGATCCTTCATATTCAGATCCACTCTCTCTCTCTCTATATATATATATATATATATATATATATATATATATATATATATATATATGCTAATTAGAATTGGGAAGATTGTTAAAAGGGTCGACTACAACCAGGCGCCACCCAGCTACCCCTCAAGAGGCGCGCCCGTAACACCTAGTGGGTTCCATGGGTGGCTTTGGAGCTACCATGAAGACCATGGGAGGCATGGGTGGCTTTGGAGCATCTCCGGGCGGCTTGGACGACATGGGTGGCATGGGTGGCATGAGTTTTGTGTCTCTGATTGGGGGCATGGGTGCACCTCCGGGCGCCGGTGTGCCACCTTCGCATGAAGATGCCGTTGAAGATCTTGGCAACACCTTCCGAGCTTCACGTGATGAGGATACGACGCGCAACAATGAAGAAGAGGAAGAATCGTCTTCGGAGGAGTCGGATGAATCGGAGGAAGATGAGGATGAAGACGAAGACGAGGACGAGGCTTGATTCTTGTGCCTTTCGTTTGTGTCATCATGAACTTGGTTTGTATTTTGAACTTGGTTGAATTATGTTGTGGGCATGAATTTGAACTTGTGGGCATGAACTTGTGGGCACGAACTTGGTTGAATGATGTTTGTGATTCAATATATGCCTTGTGTTTTGTGTTGATGTGTGAAATTTGTGCCCAAAATGAGAACAAAATGTGTGCGCCGGCTGCTGGCGCACGCTGCATTTTAGCGCGGCTGCTGGAGGCAGCGCTGCACGACGCGCCAAGCCTGACAATGTGCGCGCCGCGAATCAGATTTTAGTGCGCCGCACGTTGGGCGCCTGTTGGAGATGCTCTTAGAGCAAGTACTATGTTTGTATCCATAAAAAACTTGAATTGGTTTTACTTCGAGAGCATAGACTAATTTAGCATCTTGGCTCGCTGCTTTATTTTTCTTTGCTGCCGGAGAGGATAGGCACATGTACTTTTATTTACTCTGCACTATTTACATTCCACATTGAAGTACAATTTATATTACTAAGGTTAAGGCAATCATCTATTATATGCTCATATATTATATATTTTTCTGCGGGATTGTTCATATATGCTTCAAGGTACTTTATCTTAGAATATACTCCCTCTATTCCTTTTTATAGTGCGCATTGTTTTCAGCTCCAATACCAAGAAGTGAGGTGGAGCAGGAGGCGGACTAGGAGCACACGGCGACGAACCCCACCAAAATCAAAGCCACTCGTGGATAGTTTGGAGATCCGTGCAAGTTTTTGTTTATTTGACAGCGAAATTGCAATACTACGTACTTGTGTATATGCCAATAGTAAAGACCTGTCCACACTCATTTAATTCGAGTCAGTGTGTCTGAGAAACATAGCAAAAATTTCAACGGAGCATTAAATGGCAAAGACTTTGGGTACACATCAATTTAATAGAAATAACTAGGATGAATCACGGTAAACAGTAAAGATAGAAATTGTCTCTTTCATTGATGGCCTTCTATATGATGGCATACATTAGTTTTAATTGCGCCGATTAATTGCACCTTTCTCAAATATTATTATTAGTATGATTAAATCTTAGCTTTTTTAGAATAGAATATTTTATGAGATTTTTAAAAAATCCTAATATTACTATCAAAAAGTTTCTAGAATTATTACCACGACATTCTCATTTTTTCACTTAAGATAAAAAACAGCATGCAATATGTTGGAAAATCTCGCAGATTTATTTACATAATTTCCTAGGCATTAGTATGGAAAGAAATTTCAGAGTAAATTATGTACGAGCACATGAGGTTGTGTTGGATATCAACCAACTTACATGCATGGAAGTCCTGCCTTGGTCCCACATGCATGCATGCACCTTCTGAACAAAATTTACTATTGGTTCATAATACTTAGCGTGTCGAGCATGTCTGGATAGATAGGCCAACAAAGTCACTGCTCGTACCAGTACCACATGTCAGGACAGTTTCTGAAGAAAAGTTACTCATGGTTGTTGGGCGCTGGGAGGTGAGAATAACATGTCAGAACAGGAATGCACCTTATACTTCATATGATACGAAAACTGTTGGGTAATCATACCTGGCAAAATTCATCCAATACGTGTGACCGTAATATAGTGGTTGGGATCCCGAGGCAATTGAATGGGTGAGATTTCAGTGGGCATAGTCGCCGTGTGCTCCTAGGCATTTTCGGGTGGAGCAGCAGTTTGTACTAAAATAGCCTCGCATGCATGAGGTTGTCCTACCCACGTGGGTACGGCTGCATGTCCAATGAATCAAACAAAGGGTTAATTTTGTCCAAATGAGCTCAGTGTTGTAAATGCGCACTACATTATGGAATTTTACAGAAAAAATTACACGCACTACAAAAGGGAATGGAGGGAGTATGAGGACTAATCCGACTATAATGCTTATTGTTTCATTTCATTGGCTACCAAAACTCTACGTCCCTTGCAAAAAACTAAAAACCCTCTACGCGCCTACAATAAAAAAAATGAGAGTTGATGTTTGTACGTCATCAAATTTGGTTCCCCCCTTTCTTTGGTTTAGAATAAGTTGAACTAAATCGGTACTTTTCTTGAAAACTAAGTTCGGCATTAACTCAATCAAACCTTATCAAAATCATGTTTTGCACTAACTCAATCAAATCAAATAAAATCTTATCAAAACGTCAATTAAACCAAAACTTTCCTCGTGCTCTCCTACTCATACTCAAATCAAATCTTATCAAAATCTCAACTAATTCAAAACTTTCATTACTTTACTCTACTTTACTCTACCCGTACTGAAATCAAATTTTAATGAAATCTAGAATATGATGGGTGCAAGGTATATGTCAAACACGATTGATGTTGAGTCTCTAAAATATGCATGTCCACGTGCAACGCATGAGCAATTAGCTAGTGAAATTAAAGACTCGATTGAACAATTCCTCCAAGGTTGGCGGCTTCCACTCTTGTCTATCCTCTGACATCGCCGTCCTCTTCCTCAGCAGCGCCGGCTGCTCATTCGTCGGAGGGCAATGGTCAGCGCCCACCGACTTGTTGTCCTTATCATGCGGCGCCGACGTGAGTGTGGCCATCGAGTCCTCCTTCTTCCTAGCTTTGATAATGTCCAGCGCCGACTTGACGGCCCGGTTCCGCGCGGCGTGCTTGTTCTTGCCGTATGTCGCGACCCCCACCGTCTCCCCGTCGACGACCACCTTCACGGTGTGGCTCTTGGTCCAGTCTTTCTTCACGATCTTGGCCTGCAGCATCTTGCCCTGGCATAGTTCGTTGAATTCCATCATCGGCTGCTTCCCCACCGTCTCCGGTCCGATCAGCGGGTCCGCCAGACGCCTGAACGCCCGCCAGACCTGCTCATTGTCGCCGCCGGAGTCGACGAACACGGCACCGATGAGCGACTCGACGATGTCGGAGAGGTACTTGGGCGCCCTGACTTGCCCGTTGGAGTGGATCGGGTAGGCGGCGATTTCCGCCGCGAAGTCCTTGGCGTGCTGCTTGAGGAAGGGCGTCCCGTGGCGGAGGAAGCGATGGAGGCCGTGCGCGACGGCGGCGCGCGCGAGCTTCTCGCGGTCGACGTTGAGGCTGTGGAGGCGGGTCAGCGGGCCCGGGCGCAGCGCCGGGTGCGCGCTGTACAGGTGGCTCGCCACCACCACGTTGATGGCGCGGTCGCCCAGGAACTCGAGCCGCTCGTACGTCGCGCCCGCGCCGCCGGCCCGCGACCCGCGGAAGGAGCCGTGCGTGAGTGCCGCCTCTGCCAGGGCCTTGTCCGCGAAGGTGTAACCCAGGATGGCCTCCACGGCGGCGATGGCGTCGGGAGCTTTGCTCCGCGCCTCCATCGCCTCACCAGCCGACACCTTCTCTTTCGCCGCCACGCCGGGCGAGGCGCCCAGCACTCCGGTGTGCCTGCCTGCCCCGACGTCGATGCTCAGCGAGGCCTCGATCGCATCTGCCGTTTCCCCATCTGCGTGGCCGTTGCTCGGTGCGAAGGACGACGTGGCGACGGCGTGCAGCTCATCTCGTACCGTGGCGACGGCGAAGTTTGAGGCGACCATGATCGGATCTTAAAGGCTTGTCAATGTCTCTGCATCGGCGGCTATATAGTCGTCGTCGTCGTCGTCGTCTGCAGGCACATTGGAAGTAAATCCGGTGTTAGGTTTTAAAGATCGTCTCGTGCTCGTCTAAAAAAAAAGTTCGTCTCATGTTAAACGAAAATTACGGAAAGAGTTCATGCATACGGTCCAACTCCATTCAGCCCGGGCCCGCTCGTCAGTAAGACGGCAATACGTGAGTGCAAAGTTAATGAGGACGGGCTCGCCTTTTTTTTTCTTTCAGAAAACTGAGACAATGCAACGTGATATAAATATTATTGTGATTATGTATATGTAAACAAATATTTATAAATTTCTGCCTGTGATTTATTTTGATGTGAAGTTTGGTAAGTAATTAAAATAAAATGTGTTGAAGTTTGGTAAGTAAATTGAAGCTGTAACAGGGAATAAATATGACGGCTGGTGCAAATTAGCTGCCAGATATTTGGCAAAGATCAGACCCCTAGACCGGCAGTCGATTTGCCCTGCTAGGATTGATTAGAGCCGCTTGATTCCTCCTTCTCTTTCTCAACTTTTTCTAACTCCACCCCCCTCCCCAAATCAGCCGCATGATATTTGGCAAAAGACCAGACCCCTAGCCAGCCAGCCGATTTGCCCTGCTAGGATTGATTAGAACCGCTTGATTTCTCCTCTTCCCCAACTTTTCTAACCCCCGATCCGTGGACAAACATCACATCGTTGCAACTTTGTCGCTGGCGTGAAGCATCATGGATGATGCATTGCAGCTCTGTCACCGCAAACAGCAGCATGGATGTTGCGTTGTAGCTCTGTCGCCGACGAGCAGCACCATGGATGTTGCGTTGTAGCTCTGTCGCCGACGAACAACACCATGGATGATGTGCTGCAGCTTCTGCCACCGCGGCATCCATGAGTCGCAACACCACGTGGTAGCATTGCAGTTCCGCCACCGCGGCATCGGAGACGACACCCCTCCGCGCAGCACGACGGTGACAACGTCTCCTCCAACTCCGGCTCGATGCTCCACCCCAACGCCATGCGACAACACCCGGTGCTTCGTCGCAGCGTCGGCATTCGTGGGTTGAAGCTCCATAGCAGCACCGACAACGGTGCACGGGATGTATGGTGGTCGTGTTGGGGAGGTCGTCTCCATGGCTAACCGGTGTGAGGAAACGGGAGAAGATAGAATACAACATGGGGCTGGAGAAATAAGATAAGGTTGGAAGAGGCTGTGGAGAACCTGGGCAGGCCCCACAAGAGACACACACCAAGTGGAGAGAGGTTTATGCGAGGAAAAGATCAGACAGTTCAAAGTAAACATTTTCCTAAAAATATTCTACTTCCTATGTTCCTAAATATAACTATATAAGTCCTTTTAGATATTCCAATATGGACTGGGCTTTGCTACATCTACGTAGAGATTCAATGTAAAGCTACATAAAAGTTGGTTTGGCATGCTCTGATTGGAAGAGAAAACGGCATGGCCCCACCCCGGCGAAAAATCGGGGGATTATATTAGGAAGATTATGTAAGGTTAAGTACGTGGTTACGGAGATGTAGGATTACATACAGAGCAAAATGAATGAATCTACACTCTAAAATATGTCTATGTACATCTGTATGTAGTTCATATTAAAATCCCAAAAAAGTCTTATATTTCGAAATAGATGGAGTAATATATTAGCTTGTGATTTACCTGCCTATATTAGTGCGATTAAGTAAATAAAATTTATCTAATTATGTCTGTGATTTACCTTATAGTTGATAAGAAGTTTGGTAAGTAAATTAAAGTGAAATTTATTTATCAGGTAAGTAAATTAAGGTGATTGATTATCATACAAAAAACGTTGGACGGGGGGTTGCGGGTTGAAAACCATACATTCTTTTTAAATAGTAGAGAGAAAAAAAACATATTTCAAAGTTGTAAGAAAAAATTAAACCAACCTGTGGTTGGATGGTTAGAGGGAGTATCCCTAGCCCACCAGGGTTCAGAAGCTGGTGCTCGCATTTATTTGTGGATTTATTTCAGGATTTTCGGCGATGCGCATTCAGTGGGAGGAGACGTTCCCGTCGACGATGAGGTGCCTAAGGTGACTTCGTAAATTTCAAGATGACGTGTCGACTCAGTCTTTCGGAGGAACTCATAGGGGTAGTGTGTGTACACGTGCGCGCGTTCATATGGATGAATGTATACGTGTGTATATAAGCGCTTGCATTTGTACTGTGTTCAAAAAAATTGTAAGAAAAAATTTGTGAGAACTTGTACTTGTCCACAATGAATCTGTGAAATGTATATCTATATCTATATCTATATATATCTCTACTAATAAAGCAAGGTGCGTTTCGCCAATTTTTTCATCCGTTCACCATCGAAAATAATTCTTTTTCTATCTGAGGTGGTATTAAATTCTTATGCGTTAGACTGCTAGAAAAAGAATTTTCGTATGTGGGCCTTGCACTGTGGCCTAGTGAAGCAAGCCCCCTTATTTTTCTGCCCACGCAGCTGGGAAAATTCTATTTTTCGCACTAGACGATAAATAGTTCAAATTTCTCACAAGACAACCTATAATGGGCTGGCCCATTTTTCTTTATTTATATGTTTTACTTCTACTTTAACTCACCTTTTCCTATCTCTTTTCCCTTCCAGGTTTATTTTTCTTTTAGAATTTATTTTGTAAATTAAAATTGTCAATAAACGTTCAGAATTACAAAAAACAAATTTCTGAAAATGTTCAGAATTCCAATATTTTGTTGCTATTTTGAAAAATATTCGAAACTTGCAAAAGTTTCACATTTTTAATTTTTTAAATTGTTCGAAATTTCTAAAATAAAATGGCATTTCAAAAATGCTCTACATTCAAAAAATATTCATGTTTTAGTGAAATTTTCACAATTATAAATAATGTTAGTGTATAAATGATACACATTTTCTAAAAATCTTATGAATTTTCAATACATGATCCCGTTTTGCAAAAATGTTCACAAATTCAAATAATCTTCATGTTTTATAAAAATATTGTGTTTTCAAAAATATTATGAATTTTATAAGATGTTCCCTTCATATATTTTTTTTCAAAAGTATACACAATTTTCAAAAAACTGTTGAAGATTTTAAAAATTGTTCATGTTTCCTAGAATATTCAGAAACTTCATACCCTAAAATCCCCTCGATTGAAAGGATTGAAAGGCAAAATAGATTAAATAACTCATGGGCCTTCTCTGTCATACGATGACGTAACAAGATCTTAAATGCCCTCGATCAATGAATGGAAAAATAGCGGATCGACTCCTGCACGCGCGGCGAAACCGAGAAGCTAAATGTTCCTTTTTCATGTGCACACAGGGATTTGCTTGCGCATATAATTCTTACTGAGTTTAAATTTATATTATTTTATCTCCCGTTGCAACACACGGGCATATGTGAAGGACATATGCCCTAGAAGGAGTTCTAACCATGGCAGAAGATAGAGAAAGAATGGAAGTCATTCCCTATGCCTCAGCCATAGGTTCTATAAAGTATGTCATGCTGTGTACCAGTCCTGTTATGTGTCTTTCCATGAGTTTTGGCAAGGGGGTACAATAGTGATCCAAGAGTAGATCACTGGACAACAGTCAAAATTATCCTACCTAAGAGGACTACGAAAATGTTTCTCGATTATGGAGGTGATAAAGAGTTCGTCGTAAAGAGTTACGTCGATGCAAGCTTTGACACTGATCTAGACGACTCTAAGTCTCAATCTTGATACGTATTGAACGTGTGAGCAATTAGCTAGAGTAGCTCCATGTAGAGCATTGTAGACATAGAAATTTGCAAAATACATATGGATCTGAATGTGACAGAAACTTTGACTAAATTTCTCTCACAAGCAAAAGATGGTCACACATTAGTACTCTTTGGGTGTTAATCACATAGCGATGTGAACTAGATTATTGACTCTAGTAAACCCTTTGGGTGTTGGTCACACATGGCTATGTGAACTATGAGTGTTAATCACATAAAGATGTGAACTATTGGTGTTAAATCACACGACGATGTGAACTAGATTGTTGACTCTAGTGCAAGTGGGAGACTAAAGGACATATGCCCTAGAGGCAATAATAAAGTTGTTATTTTATATCTCCTTATTTCATGATAAATTTTTTATTATTCATGCTAGAATTGTATTAACCGGAAACTTGATACATGTGTGGATACATTGACAAAACACTGTGTCCCTAGTAAGCCTCTACTAGACTAGCTCGTTAATAAAAATGGTTAAGTTTCCTCACTATAGACATGTGTTGTCATTTGATGAACGGGATCACATCATTAGGAGAATGATGTGATGGACAATACCCATCCGTTAGCATAGCATATTGATCGTTAAGTTTTGTTGCTATTGCTTTCTTCATGTCAAATACATATTCTTTTGACTATGAGATTATTCAACTCCCGGATACCGGAGGAATGCCTTATGTGCTATCAAAGGTCACAACGTAAATGGGTGATTATAAAGATGCTCTACAGGTATCTCCAAAGGTGTTTGTTGGGTTGGCATAGATTGAGATTAGGATTTGTCACTCTGAGTATCAGAGAGGTATCTCTGGGCCTCTAGGTAATGCACATCATAAGAAGCCTTGCAAGCAAAGTGATTAATAAGTTAGTTGCAAGATGATGCATTACGAAACAAGTAAAGAGACTTGTCAGTAATGAGATTGAACTAGGTATGAAGATACCGACGATCAAATATCGGGCAAGTAACATATCGATGGATAAAGGGAATAACGTATGCTGCCATAATGGTTTGACCGATAAAGATCTTTGTAGAATATGTGGGAGCCAATATGAGCATGCAGGTTCCGCTATTGGTTATTGACCGGAGAAGTGTCTCGGTAATGTCTACATAGTTCTCAAACCTGTAGGGTCGCATGCTTAACGTTTGTTGATGCTAGAGTAGTATTGGGATGTTTGATGAGTGGTAACCAAATGTTGTTCGGAGTCCCGGATGAGATCTCGGACGTCACGAGGAGTCTCGGAATGGTCGAGAGGTAAAGATTTATGTATGGGAAGTCATATTTTGGGTTCCGAAAAAGGTGCAGTTTTTTGGTATTGTACTGGGAAGCTTCTAGAAGGTTCTGGAGAATTCCGGAGGGGTCCGGAAGTCCGCAAATGGGTTCACCACGACCCAAGGGCTAGCATGGGCTGTGGGAAGGTGTCCTAGCCTTATTGGTCTAGGCGCACCAAGTCCTGAAAATCCCATGTGGCTAGGGAAGGCAAAAAAGGAAGGAGTCCTAGTAGGAATAGGATTGGACTTGGAGTCCAAGTCCTTCCCCCCCCCCCCCCCCCGCCCTTAGCCGCGCCCTATGGCTTGGAGGGGTTGTTTGCCACGCCTCTCCACCTATATATAGAGAGGAGGGGGCACCCCAAGAGGACACACCAAGCCCTTGGCGCCCCTTTCTCTTCCGTTACTCCGTAGTTCCACCGCCTCGTCCCGGCGACGCTTAGAGAAGGGTTGTCGGTGCTCCACCACCACCATCACCACCATGCTATCGTGTTGGTTGTGATACCATCTACTTCTCCTCTCCCACTTGTTGGATCAAGAAGGAGGAGACATCATCGAGCCGCACGTGTGCTAAACTCGGAGGTGCCATCCGTTCGGCACTAGATTGGTTGGATCGTGATCGGATCGCAAAGAGTACGACTACATCAATCGTGTGATAAACGCTTACGCTTTTGGTCTACGAGGGTACATAGACACACTCTCCCCCTCTCGTTGCTATGCATCTCCTAGATAGATCTTGTATGAGCGGAGGAATTTTTTTGAAATTGCATATGATACGTTCCCCAACAATATGCGCTAGTATCATTAAAGAACCTGTGATCCTGTGACATGAGAGGCGTGTATATGTTTCTTGCATCTCGGGCGTCCAGCATGAGAGGCGCTGCCGATGCGTCTGCCTCCGATCCTGTGACATCTGTGCGCTGGCCCAATGCACGCAGCAGGGCCACGGGGTCACCCCAAGGTCAATGGGGAGCACCCTGGTGTGGCCAATCGACAACTTCGCCCAACCTCTCCTCTGTGCTCGGTCGGGAGGAGAAAGAACGTGGAAGGAATAGGAGAAGCGAAGAAGTCATGTGATTAGGTTAAGCTAATACCTCATTTAACCTAACCCTCTCTTTAATGTGTAGCTAGCACATGGACCCCATCTAAATTAAACGTATGAAAGACTGGGTAGTTTGCCTAGTCAGCAATCAACATAGTCAATACCGGCCAATGTGATCAAAACCAGTCAAACACCATTTAGGGGGTGGATTCCTAAACTTAGTGACAAGTTAAGGACGTGAAACAATCAGTCTTGAAGTTTTTCTTTGCGATCTCAATACTTGTATTACTCAATCAAAGTCTCATTACATTCTTCCTGAACTACCTCCAATACCTCAGGCGGACCTGACCCTAACCAGGTCATAGTCCTTCTGTTTGTACGTCCATAGGAAGCTAAGATGTCGCTCGCTTTATTCTGCGATCGAACGACGAGAGTAATACAAGATTGATGAGAAGAAAGTAAACTTCTAATATCATTAACTAGCGACGAGTATATAGATCGATCAAAGTCTCCACATGTGATAATGGAAACTGCCACTGAGGAATCCATCTCCACTTCGATCGGCAAATCTATTCGTTGAATTGATGAAGACAAACCCTCCAAGCAGGCGGATAGCTCCGCCTCAAGTGCATCATTGCATGAATACAGGGCCCTGCATGCTGCAAAAATAATCCTCCCATCCTCATCACGCAGAATCATGCCCGCCCCCGCATCATTACTTGACACAAATGAGCCATCAGTATTTAGTTTGCTACAACCTTTCCTGGGTTTAGTCCAAGGCATTTTCGGTATATAAGCAGCCAGCTGCCTCGTAGGTTCCGTAAAAAAGCTTGTCTTGCCCTTCACTAGATCCACATTAATGTCATGTTTCATTGCCTATAGTGAGTCCAAGTAGCTACGAAGATATCTCACTGAAACTTCCAAAGGCGGGGCTGGTTTGTGATGTACCACCTCATTACGAACGAACCAAGCTCTCCAGAAAACGAGCAGTAGCATGCATCTCTCCATGTCACTTTTGGTTGCAGGAATTTGTAAAAGCCATTCCTTCCCGCAGTTCTCCAACGATTGAATCCGAGGGAGATTCCAGATCTTTGCCATTTCCCTATATAAATCACTCCCAAACTAACATCTCAAAAACGGGTGGAAATTGTCTTCAGTATCTAGACCACATATCGGGCACCTGCTAGTGGTTTCCAAACCGATCTTGTGTTTGTTCTTCCATGTTGGCAAACCATCAGTTGCGAGCCGCCACACAAAGGTTGAAATTGTGGGCGGAACTCCACATTTCCAAATGAAATTCCAGCAACTTCTTGCTCCTGAGGGCGACGAGCTGGAAGCAACAGCCACAGCCCTATGGGCCTCCTCGAACGCCATATGGTAGGCACTTCTAACAGAAAAAACTCCCCTCTTGTCCGGCCCCCATGCTATGAAGTCCTCACCCCCTCTCCGGGGCACTTTAATCTTCAGGATCTCATCCACATCTGCCTGAACAAAGTATTGCTGCAGTATCTGAACTTTCCATGATCCATTATCATTTAATAGATCAGACAAATATCGTATACGGCAGACTCCCTGTCTAGAGATTGGTTTATAAGAGAAAGGGCGTGGAATCCAGTTATCCCTCCACACCTGAATGCTCTCACCATTACCCACTCTCCATATCAAGCCTTTCTTCAAAAGCTCCAACCCTGGCTAATAGCCGACCAGGAGGAAGACGCATTTGCAGTGAATACCGTATCCTCAAGCTTACCATGCGGATAATATTTGGCTTTAAGCAGACGAGCACACAAGCTCCCCGGTCTTGTTAACAACCTCCAGGCATGCCGAGCGAGGAGCGCTTGATTGAACACCCGAAAATCTCTGAAACCAACGCTCCCCCTATCTTTAGGTTGCATAAGATGGTCCCAACCCTTCCAATGTACTTACCTCTTCCCCTTCTCCGATCCCCAATAAAAGTTCCTCATCATTCGGGTCAGATCGTCACAAACCGAGTAAGGCAGCTTAAAAACTCCCATAATGTATGTGGGCAAAGCTTGTGCGACAGACTTTATGAGAACCTCCCTTCCTGGCTGGGCCAAAACCTCGTCCCCCCATTGCACTAGCCTTTTTGTAAGGCTTGTTTGGAGGTTCCGAAACTTTCCTTTTGACATATGGCCCTCAGGTGTGGGGAGGCCCAAGTATTTCTCCTCAAAACACAAATTAGTTACTTGTAGAGCATCTCTGGCCTGCTCCTGAACCGAAGAAGGACAAACTTCACCGAAAAAAATCGAGCATTTGTCATAGTTTAGACTCTGGCCAGTAGCCGCACCATATAGATCCAAGGCATGTTTAACATGTTCTGCCTGCTCTCTTGAGGCTTCAAAAAACAGCATCGTATCATCAGCAAACAACAAATGAGATATTCCGGGCGCTCTTCTGCATATCTTAACAGGAGCAATAGAACCATCTTGCACCCTCTTCCTCAAAATAGCTGAAAGTCCATCTGCCACAAAAAGAAATAAGAACGGAGAGAGTGGGTCTCCTTGCCGCAGCCCCCGCGACGGTGCAAATGAATCCAGGAGGGTTCCATTTAATTTTACTGAATACCTCACCGATGTGACACATCCCATAATCCAATCAATCCATCGACGAGAAAAACCTAGCCTTTGCATCACCTGCTTCAAGAAGGCCCAATCAACCCTATCATAAGCTTTCGACAAGTCCAACTTATAGGCACAAAAACGTTTTGTGGGGTCTTTCTCCTGTTTGATGTAGTGGAGACATTCGAAAGCAACCAAGGCATTATCAGTAATCATTCTTCCCGGGATGAACGCACTTTGCTCCACCGAAATAATATCATCCAACAACGGACGCAACCAGTTAACCAAGCATTTAGATATTACCTTATAGATCACGTTGCAAAGACTGATCAGCCTATAATCTGACATTTTAGCAGGGTTCGAGGTTTTCGGGATTAGCACAATAGAAGTTGCATTAACTCCTTCCGGCATAACCCCTGTGCTGAAGAAATCCCTTACTGCCGTCAGCACTCCCGCCTTCACCGTACTCCAGTTGCATTGGAAGAACCGTGCTGGGAATCCGTCTGGCCCGGGTGCCTTTAACGGTCTAATCTGAAACATTGCATCAGAAATCTCTTTGTCGGTAAAAGGGGCACAAAGCCTATCATTATCCTCCGGTGACACCACATGTTCAAAGAGATCTACAACCTCAGTTGCAACAAGGGAAGAGTCTGCTGAAAAAATATTGTGGAAATACTCGTTTGCAATTCTACTCATATCAGCAAACTCGGTATGAACAACCCCAATAGAATCAGTAAGTTCCCGGATCTTATTTTTCCTTGCTCTCCAAACCGCTTTGCTCTGGAAATATTTGGTATTACGGTCTCCCTCTTTTAACCACGAGATCCTAGATCTCTGCATCCACATCATCTCCTCCCTATACAAAAGTTCATTCATTTTATCCATAACAACTCGTATCTCATCCCTATCCGCATTCATATGCATGAGCTCTTCCAGTTGAGTTCGTGACTTCGCAAGTTCTCTCGTCACACTACCAAACCTCTTACTCCATGTACCAAGAGCCGTCATTGTTTTGGATAGTGCATCTCTTAACTGTGAAAGATTAAGAATCTCACCAACAGCACTCCATGCATCTTGCACTGTTTGTGGTAATGTCGAGTCCCTCTCCCAAAAAACCTCATATCTTCGACTCCTTCCTTTCACAGGACCCGAGTCCGGTTCACCCTGCAAAAAGAACACAAGGTGATCTGAGCACGGGGATGGTATGTGCTCGACCACAGCAAACGCAAACAGATTCCGCCATCCGTTCGTAGCAACAGCTCGATCCAATCGCACTTTTACATTGGCCGATCTCCCCCGCTTATTGTCATAAGTAAACGGCACGCCCGTAAAACCAAGATCCACGAGATCACACACCTCTAATGTATCACGAATGGCCACCATCTGGGCTTCCGCTCTGGGTGTGACCGAAAGATGTTCGAAATCCTACATGGCTTCGTTAAAATCACCAATTACAAGCCAAGGTAAATCGTTGACGGCCTTCAAGTTCTATAACTTGGACCACATAAGATGTCTGTGCTCCATCCGCGGCTCCCCATAGACAAAGGTAGCTCGCCACTCCACCGCACCCTGACGAGCTTGGATGTCAATGTATCTGTCTTCCTTACCCAAAATTGTAACCACACAATCTTCCCTCCAAAAGAGCGCTAATCCACCACTAAGACCATTGCTGTCAACACCACAAAACCCCTTGAGCCCTAGCCTGGCTCGGATCCTCTTCATCTTGTCCTCCTTCTGCCTAGTTTCACACAGGAACACAACCATGGAGGAACGCGACTTACATAACATCGCTAATTCTCGAACTGTCCGGGTGTTCCCCCATCCCCGGCAGTTCCAACTTAGGCAATTCATTGGGTTCGGCGGTCCTCCTCCCCGGAGGCCGCCTGTGTAGTTATGTCCATGTCCACTCCTTCCTTCTCCTCCCCACCTCCATCTCCATGTCTCCTCCTTTTCACAATTGGATTCTTCCCTGGCGTTGTATTCGGGTCCGTAGGCTTCTCCTCACCCACACTTTCACCATTCTCCAAGCGAAGGACCGCATCCGCCACCTTCCTGACCAGGTTCGGTACTACCTGGCCCCTCACATTTACCACACCATCATCCCCTACAAGCCTCTTCCTAACTGTTCTCTCCTCAGCTGCTTTCATCATCTTAAATTGCATTATGTCCATCCCCACCTCCAGCTCTAACCCTCCCTCCTTCTGGATATCAGCAGCACCCTCCTCCTCCTCTGCATGTTTCTTTCCTCCATAGCCTCCATCTCCTCTTCCACTATTTCTTCCTCCACGGCCCCTGCCCGAGTATTCAGCACCTCCTCTCCCCCTACTCCCCTCTCCTCCTCTGCCTCCTCTCATACCCGAACCCACCGGCTCGCTGACCCAATGCAGCCAATCCCCCCAATCACACACCGAACTGTCATGCACACCGTCCCCACATTCCTCCACGATATGTCCCATCTGCCTGCAAAAATAACAGAAGTCTGGCAGCTTTTCATAGAACACCGAGTATCTCTTCCTCTCTTTCAAGGTAATATGGACAAACGTTACCAATGGCACTGAAACGTTCACAAACACACGAACCCTCAGAAAATTTGAAGGGTTAATCCTCCCTTCATTCACCGTTACAGTAAAAGGGGGTTCTCCTACTTTTTTTGCTACCTTCCCGGCCAACTCTTTCTTCCTCGTCAGTCCGTCTGGCAAGCCCTTGATTCTAACCCACAATGGGTACATGTTCAGTTCATATTCTTCCACATTCGAGAAGCCATCATACTCTACCAACACCACCGGGTCCCTCCTGAACTGCCAAGGCCCCCTTCCATAACTCTCTTCCAATCCCCCAAGCAATGGCATTGAGCCAAGAACAAATTAGGTCCCTTGATGTTAAAAGTTACCCCTTGTGCACAAGCCCACGCATTCCTCATAGAATTCAGCAGGGAAGCGTGGCTGAACGGCCGCAAGGTATGAACCCTAAACAGAGCCATCCAACGCACGTCCTTAATTAGCTCAGCAAATTCACCTGACAAGTCCAGATCTTCCTCCTCTTCTCCTTGCAGCTTGAGGTTCTCAAACACGTCCTCCAAATCATGACTTGGCCCGTACTCGCCCCAATTTGCCTCCTCATCATCCTCCTGATCTTCCACAGCCCCCCCTCCACCGACCTTCTTCTTTGCATCGTCATCCCCCGCCCTTCTATTGCTCCCCAAATTCATCCCGCCACCCGCAGATGGCGCCCTAACCCTAGGCTCCCCTACTTCTGGCAGTTCTCGCCCTTCGCGCCCCTGCTCACCGCCCCTATCGTCCATGCAGTTGCCGCCTTCAACTCCTGTCGTCCCCAGCATGAGATCCGCGCCGGAGTCAGCTTCCGATCGGTATGGTTTACATGGTATCTGGTGTACTTCGGCGGCGCCGTCGAAGGAAGGGTTGGACCCTAGAGAAACCCTAGGGGAAGAAAGTCCCAATTGATAATCGGTCTTGAAGTTGAGGGTTGCAAATTAAACTGAGTGGTTAGTTTAAGATTATAATGTCTTTGTTTAGAGATGTGCTTCGTAAAATAAATCAAGTTATCCCGTGGCAAGCGTGATCGATCTTCAAATCCCGCATATATGGTTCCAGTAAAATAAATCGAATTTTTTTTAAGCACCGATATAATTATAACGTCTGACCACTACAAATAAGCACCTATACTTGCAAAAAGTTGATTTGTTCTTTAAGCTGCGAAGCAACTTTTGTAGTATAAGGTCTTGTACAATGCAAGGTGCTTAGGGGAGGTGCTTAGAGCCTTAGACAAATAAAGCAGGCTTTTCTTAAGCACCGGTGTTTATTCGTACAAGGTAGACGCTTAATTAGGCATCTCTCCTGTAGAAATAAGCACCGATGCTTCAGAAAAACCTGGTTTATTTTTTTAAGCACCTCTCCAAGAATCTACTTCCTCCGTCAACGTCTTACATTATGTGACGGAGGGAGTAGCATTGTACATGGCCTAAGGCCTAACGGTGCTTGTGTGCTGAATTTTTTTTTGACCTGGCTTGTATCCTGAACTTGCATGTGAGAGTTCCCATGCGCACTCTGACGATGAACATAGAAAAATACGATGAGATCTCTGCAGCGCCACAAAAGTGCGAATCCCCGGTTAAATTTAGTCATTGTGCTCGACTTTCCCGGATCATGTCAGTAGATTAGTAGTATCACGTCAATCAAAATAATTAGTGTTGGTACAAGCGCATCTGAATAAATAACCCTACCTAACCGCCTTGAAATGAACAAAACTGCAAGCTGTTCTGTTGGCCCAGTGCAGCACGTGACTAGCTGCTGTTGCTCACAGCACAGGTTGCCTTCAGGCTTCAGCTCCGTGCTCCAGCTATTCTGGCATGCAAAAGAAATACTACTAAAAGCTTAGGAGAAAGGCAGATGATGAGGAATTTAAAGGTGCAGCATTATTGGGGAAACTTTATCGGCTGTGGTGCACAGCGACAGTGTAGCTTCCACTATCAAATATTCCCAACTTTCTCATGGTGTGCAGTGTCTGTCGGCGGAGGAAGTCCTGTCAGGCTCTCAGTAACAAACTCATGTCAGTTACTGTACTAACTGATTACTGATAGTGTCAAATATTCGCTGTACTTTAGGGGTGGTAGAATTTACTTGAGAGTTGAAGAACTGTAGCATGATGCCATGCCTGCTGCAGGTGTTCAGAACAGACTGAATGCACTTAGTTGTGCATATATGTTAGAGGTTAGTACTACTAGTAGTATTGTAATTTAACTTGTATTCACCACCATTAGCACGTAATCATACCCCACCACCATCCCTCGCTCGCTAGCGTGCACGTGAAGCCATGCACGGGTGCTGGAGCCGACAAGCAGCACCAGCACTGAAAACAGAGCGAGGAGGCCGAGCCAAGTGCCCCCTGCTCTCCTCTCGGCTGGACCCCTTCTCCTTTCTCCATCCCTCCACGCGTGCGCCATTGCTGCGTGTTCTTGTGAGAGCGAGTGGTAGCTGGAGCCTGCCTGGAGAGGAAGAAGACGCGCGCACACAGCGAGAGAAGGAGAAACGAAGAGCTCAGTCCGATGTGTTGCTACGTGGGCAAGGCCACCAAGATCTTCCTCTGCCTCGTGACGGCGCTGCTGCTCGCCGGCCTCGTCCTCGGCTTCGGCCTGGCCCACCGGACGCTCTGGGGAGGCCAGAAGGCTGAGCCAGCCTGCCGGTGGCCGCGCTGCCAGCAGCAGCAGCCGCCGCCGCAGCCGCTCTACGGCGGCGACCCGCTCCCGGTCGCGGGCACCACCACCACCGCGCCGCCGTCCAACCCGCTCACGGAGCCGGCTGTCGCCGTGTTCCCCGGGGTTGCCTCCTCCACCGCGCACCCGCCGGCGACGGCAAGCGTGCCGAACTTCGCGCCGCCTAGGCCGTACCCCGGGGTCGCTTCCTCCACGGCCGTGCCGCCCGCGGTGACGAGCGTGCCGAACTTGGGGCCGCCCAGCCCATTCCCCGGGGTCGCTTCCTCCACGGCCGTGCCGCCCGCGGTGACGAGCGTGCCGAACTTGGGGCCGCCCAGCCCATTCCCTGGTGCCGCCTCCTCCACCGCCGTGCCGCCCGCGCCGCACTTCGGGCCGCCCACGCCGTTCCCCATCGGTCCCGGCCCGTCCTCTCATCCATGAGAAGATTTTTGGTTGATTATTCTCTCTCGATGTTGAGAGTCGTGTTTTTTTTACTACTCGGTTTGGTGTACAATTCAGTTGTATTTTCTTTTACTAGATAACTAACCTCAACACTAGCACTGTAATTTTTGTTACCTCCGTGTTTCTGAAGTCTGAGAAATAATAACTAGCAAACGGATGAGTACTGTATTTGTTTGCGCTTGCGGTGGAGGCTTTGATTTTGCTGCGTGGTGCATATGCTCGCAAGGTGACTGACACATGTGAGCTTTCATCTGTCGGTGCCCCGGTCGTAGGGTGAATTAATTAAAGAGAAAAGTATATTTCCCCTCAATTTTCTTCGAAGCATATAAATAAATAATCCTTCAACGCTAAAACCAGTAAATCTTAGTCTCTCAGCTTCTTAGAGCATCTCCAGCCGTAGAGCCCCCAGAGGCATTTTCATCGCCCCTTGGGTGGCAGCCGGCGAATTTTTTTGCCTGCGATCGAGAAAATATTCACTCGTCCCCCCCCCCCTTCCCCACGCACGTATCCCCGCCACCACCACCACGCGAACCACCGAATCGGTTGGCGCTCCGCGGCGGCGGGGTACCTCTGCTTCCTCCTCTTCCTCGAGCTCCCTCCGTCTCCGTCGTGCCCGTCCCCACCGCCGACCGGGACGAGCAACGGAAGGCGGACGCCGCGACGCTGCTAGGAGCGGGGCTGAGCCGTGGAGCCTGCGTGCGCGGGGTGCAGGCGCAAGGCGGGGGGCGGAGCAAGGCCGATGGCGAGCTCGAGGCGAGGCGGAACCGGTCCGACGATTCGGGCACCGAGGCGGCAATGACAGTAGGTGGTCTGGTGCGAGGCGGCAACCAACCACCGACGAGCGGAAACCGGTGGCGTGGAGGCAAGTGGCGGCCTTGAGCGGAGGAGGCCGGATCATGGGCGAGGCGGGAACTCCGTGGCCGCGTCCGTGGCCGCCCCGGCCTTGCCTGCTCCGGCCTGCGGGGAGAGAGAAGCGGATGGGGAGAGAGAAGGTGGGGGCCGGGCTGAAAGCGACGGGAGGGAGAACGTGGGGGGATGTGGCTGCAGGTGGGCCTTTGCATGCATAAACAAACCGCCGGCGCTCTGAGATGCCTCCCTGGGGACTGGGTTTCGGGTGAGTCTGCCGGCGCTAAAATTGCACGAACCGGCGAAAAAAACGAACATGGGGGCGTGAGTGGAGAGTTTTTTCACTGCGGGGGGTGAGAAAGTTAGAGAAAAGGGCCTCTTGGGGAGCCTAGTGGAGATGCTCTTAAACCCGATAACTCCCTCGTACCGTTTTAAGTGGTTTTGTTAATGACGTGGCATGATTTTCGTTGGCATTGTATCAAACACCTATCATGCGCCTGCCGCATTTTCAGACCGGTGGAGTAGAGGGCTACACAACCCTTCTTCGACGCCAGGCCACGCGCGGCACCCATCCAGCGTCGTGCTGCCTCCGATGAGCTGCTTTGCGCAGTAGGCGAAGAGAAGACGCGTTGCAGGTTCCGGCCGTCGTCACTCGAGGGTCACCGGTGTGCCTCGACTCCGGCAGTCCGTCTCCATGCTTCAAACTGTCGAGGCTGCTCAAGGACACATGGCCAACGCCAACGGCAAACCAATCAGGTGTTTCTCGAGCTCCGGGTGCACGCAGCTGAGGCAGGAGCTCCTCTTCAAGCGAGTGTGAAGGCGTGCCGGACAACGGCGACTACAACAGGCCCAACATCCACGACCGACTCGCTACGCTGGCGGGTCACTTGCGTGTGTGTGTTGCTTGTGTGCTTTTCCCAATCCGGCAAAAGTCCTGTGAATCGATCCAGCAGCTCTACTGTACGTGTGTGTTGTCTTCCAGTGGAACCCAGGCCAGCTTCGGTACGTACGTGCCCAATCCCGCTCGTAGCAGCACGCCTGAGCCCAGCCGGAGCCTCCCGAGTCCTGACGAGCCAACGAGGAGGTGTTGCTGCTGCAACACAACGCCCTCTTGTCGGCACCCGTTGCCGCGAGTTCCTACAGGGGCAGTGGCTCGATGACAGTGGCCACATCGAGTTTGTGGATATTGATGTGGCCGTCAAGACCGTGTGATATGGTGGTCAAACTTATGCAACATGTCTAGTTTTAGTTTAAACCGTGTCTACATCAGCATCAAACCACCCTAGGTGGTATGAAGGACTAAACTTGTCTAGTTTTAAAAATTGAGAGACCAAGATTTGCTGGTTTTGAAGCTGAGGGCCATTCCTATAATTTCAAAATAGTCGAGGGATGAAAAGTATACTTTTCCCTTAATTAAATGGACTTCTCATTAACATTTCTCCTGTATGTTTGACCATGTTGATGACCACTCGCTGACAAATAAAAGACCATGGTAAGTATCAAACGTCAGGTACGAGCATATGGCAACCTCAAACATTTTCAGTGGTAGGTTTAGTGACACGAGGATGACAACTTTAATAGTTGCCAAGCATGACAACTTTCGTGCTTCAGTTTGTTTTTAACAAAAACTTATCGTGTCACTGGAAATTGTCATCCTTGTGTGATTGAATTTGCCATAAAAAATCAGGCCGGAGTGCCACACACCTATAGGTTTGATCCTTCAAATCTACATAGACTTTCTTCATCGGCGATGGTTGATATTCTGGTGCGCTGGTCCTATAGGGTCTTACCATGACGACTTCCTGACTGTTTATTACAACAAGGTTTGCCAGGCTCCGACGAGGGTGGGCGATGACGACGGCGCACCTTCGGCTCGCTCCAGTGCTTGTAGTCATTGGTAGGTGGTCCACGAACCTAGTTTTAACTTTTCTTAATCTGATGTTTTTTGTATTGACATGATTGAGAATGAATAGATTGGAAGTTTTCTCGCAAAAAAATCCTCTCTCTGCGTGTTCTTATCACATCTCCCAGTGGATTTGCCTAATTTGACTCTTATATGTCTATGGGCATGTCCAAACAGTGTGCGAGAGTGTCCACTTTGAACCCTCATTTATTCTTGCACATGCCCCTCAAATTTGTGTGGACACATGCCCCTCAGAGAAAAAGAACAGAAAGAAAACAAGAAAGTGAGAAAGTGATCGAGGGCAATCCGTATTCGTGCCCTCATTTCATTCCACATGTGGACTGGATTTGAGGATTCGTGGACAAGCCAAATATATGGGGATTATTTGAGGATCCCAGTTAAGTAGCATTTTATCTTCTCTCTTCCCTGTCCAAACATATATAAGGTATTTGAGGCCCCGATTGTAGATGCTCCGAGTGTGGTAGTATAGCTAGTTAAGCAGCTCGTGACTCAGCTACTCTCTCCGTCTCAGTTTAGAGGACGTGCATGTAGTTCTAGGTCATCATTTGACTAACTAAATATGAGTTATATGTCACCAAAAGTATATTATTGGATTCTTAAGCAAATGTAGTTTCTAAATATATATTTTTCATCACATATAATACATATATAGCTAGTTAAATTCTCAACCTAGAACGGCGTGCATGCCCTAAGGGAGTAGCATCGACTTGAACTCAGTGATTAATGAGACAAGCTGAGCTTTAATATGAGATCATTTATGTCGTGAGTTATAAATGATTTGCGTTAATGTGTACTTACTTGATTCATTAAGCTCAGTCAAAATCAGCCCAACTCACCATGTTCCCCAAGCGCCTAGCCCACCTCCCGCAAAGCCCCGCCCTCCCGTGGCCGATGTCGTACCTGTGCTAGAGAGTAGCGACTGTTAGAGTTAGAGTAAAACAAAACTGAATGGACGATTACTCCTGGTTTCTATTGATTCTCAAGTATATATACATCTGAAAGAGATGGAAAGACAAGGTTCCTGTTCGGAGGCATCCCTATGATTCTTCGGGGTTGGACACACCCCTTGCTAATGACGGTTTGTTAATTAGCATGTGCTAATTAACAATAGATATGTGCTAATTAATCCACTAATTAATTCCTAACACTCCCCCTTATACAACACCGCTCCATGAATGTTTCATCGTTGAAATCTTCTTGTATATAGATCTACTATCTTGAGAATCTTCCGTATAATCTTGAGAGTTTTCCCCAAAAATCTTGTAGGAGAAATATGAGGAGAATAGAGCGGATATGTTGCTAAAAATCCTTTAAGCCAAATGGAAAATGGAATAAGGAGAAAAGGTGCAACATATAATGATTATTGTCTCCTTGCTAACTCATATGAGAAAACCTTTGAGAAAGGAGAAAACTCATCGGTGAGTTCAAAGAACAATAAATATGTTTTGTATGCTTTCCTTTTAAAAAACGAGTGGGGAAAATATAAAGGATTGCATATGTCGCCTCTTTAAAATCCTTTATGAGAAACTTCGAGAGAAAACTCATAACAGAAAAGAGTGTGATCTGATATGTCATTGAATACTCTTTTTAAAACCCAGTGGGGAAAATATAAGGATAAAAATGATATATGACACATATCGGAAAATCATAGAGTTTACAAGACAATAAATATGCCATGTATACTTTCCTAAAAAACCGGCGGGGAAAACAAAAAGTATGACATATGATCTCATGTTGATATTATCTCACTAAAACCTTGATGAGAATCTATAAAAGTAACTCATAAAGAAAAAGAGAGTACTACCTCCGTCCGGGTTTATTAGGCCCCCTCTTATTTTGGGCTAAAGTTTGACTTAAAATTTTAACTAACAAAATGTAAACTATATGTCACAAATATTATATTGTCGGAAAGCTCTTTCAAATACAAATCTAACAATATAATTTTTTTATAGCATATACTTAATCTAGACCAAAACACGAAGGGGCCCAATAAACCCGGACGGAGGTAGTATAATATTTTGAAGCCGTCAAATACCAATTCCATGAACATGTTTTTGGAATGTTCAAGTTGATAGAGAATTCATGGTTGTCACATGATTTGACTTATTACAAGATTAATAATATAATGATACACTGTATAACATGTTTCGAATCCAGACAACACAAATAACATTATATTATCTTTGAGACAATGGTTGATGGATGTAGGTACTAAGGTCTGTTTCGGAGACTTTCATGGTTACTACACCTAGGAAGAACACAAAGCTTATTTGTGATCTAACATAGTAGGGATCTGACCGATTTATCCAATAGTATTGATGTCCAAATCTAACATAGTGCGGTTGCAGCAAGCATCAACGGCGAGGGGCAGCGGCGGAGCTACAACCGTCGCCGCTAAGAGCTGCAACCGCATAGTCCAATTAACTTCTCACAGTTTTAGTGTAAAACAAAATCTGATCACAGTTTTGACATGAAGTACATACGTATACACAATTACACATAAAGCCACAGGAAACTAACCCAGGGAAACAAGGGAAAACTTTATTAACCTCGTGCAGAGCGGACCCCAAAAAGGAGGAGGAAGAAACAAAGCACACCATGAATCCATGCATGTTTCAGCAAATGAAAGCCACTTGAAGGAGCTCATCGCTGCAGTAGAGCCCAGGCTGCTGAGTGTATCCTTGCCTGGCCAGCGCCTCCCGCGCTGCCATGACGAGATCCCTGTTGGTCACCTCCCCCTCCTCCCCTTCAAGGATGGTCTGGATGGCGTTGCTGAGGCTGAGCGCGCCGAACGAGGAGCCCTGCGCCGTGGTTGCATCCGCCGACGTCTGGCTGCTATGGCACCCGCTGATGAGAATGCCGTTGGTAGGTGCCCACGACCTGGTCCCCGCGTACACCTCCTCTTCCCCGCCAACCTCCTGCTCCATCGCCGGCCTCAAAGCATCCTCCTCCTCGTCGCCGCCTTCAAGCTTGGCCTTGAGGAGCTTGTAGGCCAGGCCACCGACCATGCCCACCATCACCCCGTCCTGCTCGTCTAGCTTGCCCTCACAGTACTTGAGAAACATGACCTTCATGAACTTCTTGATCTTTGGGCTGGCATCCTCCCCGAAGACGTTGAACAGCGTCATCCGGAATTCCGGATCGAGCCCACGTCCACGTCGTCCTTCCCGCTCTGCTGCTTGAGCATCTCGATGAGTGTTGACAGCGGCAGCGACCGACTCTTGGTGTCGCCCTCCCCAGATGCTTCTCCGTCTACCTGTGCATCCGCCTCCGCGTCGGCTTCGGAAGCGGCGGCTATGGGACTCGAACACGTACCGGACAGTGTCTTTGAGGAAGGACCGGAAGCCAGTCGGCGAATCGGATGGTTCCTCGGGTTCACCGGACTGGGTCTCACCCTGCATGGTGCTGTCGCCTATCTGCTCCTTCACCTTGTCAAGCAGGCCACCGCTGTGGCATGAGTCGGAGACGATGGTAAATATGCAACCATCGGGGACCTTCTGAACCAGTTCCCTGAAATCATCATCTGCGCATAATAACAAGTTAGCTGGAGACTTCGATCCACAAGTGACGATCTTTAACTGGAAATATGAAATTACAGGTGCAAGGGGGTAAAATGCCTGATCCCGCAAATGTGCGGCAATGGATCATCAGCTAGCTGGAAAGACAACAGCCTATTATAACTATTAAATATAATTTAAAAAATGCGGAAAAAGCTGGTTGACATTTTTCTGTTATACATTTTGTACTTGTGATAAAGATCATGCATGATTTGATCCCCGAAAAAAAGACATGCATGGTGTGGATTGCTAGATTAATGCAAAGGAGTAACTGAGTAGTAACTTAATACTAGTACATGACCTTGAAAAAAAACTTAATGGTACGTGCATGGCTTCTGTGTCACACAAATTTAATTAAACAGCTATCAATTATTAAGGTGACCTGAACGCACACATGTGTGCAGAAATATAATAGTGGGGGCTAGCTATTGTTTTTTCGACCAAGACTACGGCTAGTTTGCGCATGCCTAAACTTTTATAACAAAGAATAGAGCAATAGTCATCTCGACCCGCACGTGCCTGAACTTTTATAACAAAGAACAGAGCAACAGTCATCTGAACCCGCGCGCAACTAGGAGTGGCCCCTCCTCTTGAAGTGTTGTGTCTACATAACATCTCTCCCTCCCTCTGACAAACATATCGTCCTCGAGCTAGAATGAAACAATGTGCTTCCCGAAAGTAGCAAGATCCTCCTAATTAAGAAGCGTTTGTGGCATACATACCTTCCCACAAAATGAACACCTTCTAGGTAGCACGAGCACGTTGTGCCCGGATGGCTTTATTTGGCATGGGCATCTCCTTAACATACACAAGGGATGATAGTTGTGGAGGAGCATCTGGAGGGTGGCTGTCATATGTCTTGAGTAGCTGACAGGGAAGACATCATGTATGCAAGCGGAGGGCGGTAACAGACAAAGACATAGCACCCCGGTATAGTTAAGAAGATAATTCAGGCCCATTATCCACTGGGTGGGCCAGACCGGCGACTTAAGTCATCCTATATGGAGCACATCATCAGATTCTCAAAAAAAAATTTAAAATAGAGCACATCATCACGTTTGTGTTGAGGACATTTTTTTGCGGGTGACAAGACATATATGTTTGATACTTCTATTTGTAAACTGATTGAATCTCTGCCATATAAACTGAATCGGACCCATGTAATTCTACCTCTCATTAATCCAGTGAGGTAGGAGCAGATCTCGATCAATACAGCTCTACGCAGACAACACATACCACCTACGTGCAAACACCTAAACCCTAGCTCTCATACAAGGAAACCATCATTACAACCCACAAAGGCATGAGTAGGGTATTACCTCTCTCTGAGGGTCTGAACATGGGTAAAATCATTGTTTTTTGTGCACCCACCACTACAAAATCATTGTGTTATGTGCACCCATCACTACTGGGAAGTGCTTATCGGTGGACCCCTATCTATGGTGGGCATGCATTTGCACCTTCCACCGACAATCTGGCCAATTACCCGTTGCGGGTGGCCACTTTGCGTTCGTCACTGGTAACATCGGTCTAGATTAGACATGGTCCAAAATTACCAGTGGCGGGCACAAACTCATGCCCACCACTTTGGACTAGCTTACCCGGTAGGGTGGTAATGGACAAAGACATAGCACTCGGGTATAGTCAACAAGGATAAATCCGGCCCATTATCAATAGGGTGGGCGATACTGGCGACTTGAGTGCTCCGATAATACAGGGACACATCATCACCTTTGTGTAGAAGACATGTATATTTGGTAGTTCTAACTGTAATCTGACCGAATCTCTGCCATGTAAACCAACTCGGCCCCATGTAACTCTACCCTCGCCCACCTATATAAGGCGAGGTAGGAGCATATCCTGATTGGTATAGCTCTACAAAGGCTGCAACACACCATATGTGCAAATGCACAAACCCTAGCTCTACTAAGAGGAAACCATCAATACAACCCGCAAAGGCAGGAAGTTGGTTAGTAACTCTCACCAAGGGTTTGAACCTAGGTAAAATCCTTGTCTCATGTGCACCCATCTAGATTCTCTACGTGTACGGCGCACCATGTTAGTTATTGCCTAATTATTACACCGACATTTGGCATGTCAGGTAGGTGTTGCGTGCATAGATTCATTAGATGAGATCCAGATGGGTTCCTTCACCAACTCTGACGGCTTCGCTCCGGTCCTTTGGCTCTTTGGACTTCATCATTGACGAAGTGGGGCATTTGGCTCCTGCCGCCACACTCACAAAAGGACATATCTTCTGCTTTGGGAGTTTAAACTTCATTGCCGACCAAATTGGGGAAGTCCACATATGTGACTTGACACCTAATAAATTGGCTGAAATTTCACTCGGGCGATCCCCAAGTTTGCGCCCATCGCGAGAGCCATCGACAGCGAATCAGATTACTAACTCATGGTCGGCAAAGACTCCCTCCTCCCTGTCCTTTACTCAGCCTCAGACATGTATGAAAGCTCGGACGATCACCATCTTTCACGCAAGGTCTACATGGTCAGCTTGGAAGCAGAGGATGCTGATGTTGATGACATCCTGGTCTGGCCACGCACATCACGTCACAGACTTTGGAAGCTTAGCAATTGAAAGTCATCAGGATCCGCCTCACCATTGGAAGGCACATTTGATTGAGAAGCAAGCCACTCTCGATCTCTGGCGTGATCAACAATTGCAGCACGCGGAGGCCTTGCGGATCCAAGGGCACAACATCAAAGCATACTCCAGATGCATGAAAAGGAAGGAGTCAAGGTGTTCTCCACGCCAATTCCTAGTATTATTTCCACCACGATGGTGGCGCAAAACATCAAGCTCCATGAGGGGACTCGGGAGCTAAAGAACTTTGCCGAGTCCAAGTCCTGGTGGGAGAGTCTCCTACCAGACCTACAAACTGTGATCTTCAAGGGGCACATGATCTCTAATATTGTGAGTTCTCAGAGCCGATTCCATGTTCCCCCAAAGAGTCGGCGCAATGTTGGCTCCTAACACATGGAAGAGAGGAGCACACAGTGGTACTAGTTTTGTGAAGCTCTAATGCTTGATCTGCTTGAGATTACAAGGATGGGATACATGCCTTTTTATAGGGTGTACTACCGACGAGCAATGCTACACCTACAAGGGCCTTACATGACTAGGCAGTTGGCAGATTTTGATTGGTCTTAGGGGGAGGCGGGGCCCACCCCACTGAAAATGAGGGGAGACAGGGGGATTAGGCCATGCCCAACAATTTGTTTGTTAGCTTGTTAATAAAATATGCCATGTATCAACAAATACATTAACATACAATAAACATTTTATGTAAGGTGTATTATTTTCGGCACGGTGACCAAGGCACATAATTATAGACAGTTGAGGACGAAATTACCCTTGTCCAATTCATTGAACAGCGGGAAGTAAATCATTTATGTTAGGAAACAAAGAGATACATGCAATTGGGAGAGATATAGTTTTGTTTTTTTTCTCTACAAGCAGAGATACATGCAATCAGGTGAGAGGTACTTCCCTTCTTTCTGGAGGGACAAGAACAGAATTACGAGAAATTAAAACAAATGCACCTTACATTGTGGAATTTTATCAAAAAACAAATACACCTAATATAAAGGAACGGAGGAAGTATCTAGTTTGCCTAATAGGATGTGAGATAATAAATAAGGTGATCTCTTATCCTATATTGGAGCTTGTGCAACGGGTGTCGGTTTCAGGCCCCTCCCAATGCTACACCTTGTACAGGTGCTAAGGTTGCCAACTAAGCAAAATAATCTGATGTGGCATGCTAGTTCAGAGAGAGAGAGAGAGAGAGAGAGAGAGAGAGAGAGAGAGAGAGAGAGAGAGAGAGAGAGAGAGTAGTATGGTAACCCCAGGAAGAAACAGTGCTAAGCATGTGTACCTAGGTTGAAGCACAATTCTGAGTCTACAACTAATTAAATGCATGAAGCTTAGCACCCTAAAACTTAGCACCTTTGCATTGGGGACTTGAGTTACTAAAGACAATTAATATACTTAGCACCTCATCTAAGCACCTTTGCATTGGAGGATACGACCTTACTCTCTTTTCTCATTTATTGTATGACACATCATCAAAAATTCTATGTGGTAAAGTCTACCAACGACTATCCTACAACCACTGATGATGCCCTTAGGGAAGGAAGGTTTAAGCAGTTCCTTCGTAGTCCTTTTGTAGGTGTAGGATTATTATACTACCGACTTAAGTTGTATAAAAACTTGCATAACTTGCTAGTCAAGCCTGTCATTAAATTCTATACCCAAATGCTTATGAGTGCAGCTGCACTAATTGAAGCTCCCGAGCGCACGCATTGGAGCCATCCGATGCATGCATATGCTGGTGCATGTGATTATTTAAGCCAAATGCTTATTAGTGCAGTTGCAGTAATCTGAGCTCCCGAGCGCACGCATCGGCCCCGTGCGATGCATGCATATGCTGACGCATGTGATTATTTAAGACAGTGAACTGTGACAATGTGTAGGGACCGCGCCCACGTGCATGTGAATAACCAACGCCGGCGCGCATGCATGTGCTACCGTCACCTATTTATTCAATTCCATTTTTTTCAAAAAGTTGCAGCTTTTGAACCGAGTGTCAGAACAAAGAACCGTTTTCACAGTTGGGTTCCTCGTGACGAGCTCGTCGAAGCTAGATCTCATATGGATATGTTTTGATGTGTTTTTTCAAAAGCAACTTTGACATAAGATGAGACAACTTTAATGCTGAACATGAGCAACTTTGATGCTAGATGAATTGCATCGTGTATATAAGTGAATTCGCCTAGTAGCCTCCTAATTAGCTGTGTGCAGTAGTGTAATAGGTGGTTATCATGGTGTCTAAGTTGCATACATCAGAAACTAAGTTGTATATAGTTTAGTTATCTATAATACCGTGAAAGTTGCTTACCATAGAATGTGCAAAGGTTTCTAGCATGGCTCCTTAGTTGTCTACCTCAAAAAGCAAGTTGTCTATGTTGCTACGAAGTTTTCTATGAGTGATCCTTAATCGCCTACAATACCATGGAAGTTGTCCATCAAGGGACCTAAGTTTCCTACAATGTTGAAAAGTTTTTATGGGATTTAACTTGTCTATCATGATTCCAAATTTTAAAACTATGTTAGGATGGATGCTATGAGATCCTTGTGCTTTCCTTTTTTGAGGGAGTCTGCCCGCCAACGGTACCGCGCGCTAGTGTTGGATAGCCAGGTTGCGGCAAGCTCTTTAAAACTAAACCTCACGTGGATATGTTTCGATGATTTTTCCCAAAAGCAACTTTAATGCTAGATGAGACAAGTTTAGTTCTAAACAGAAGCTACTTTGCTCCGTTAAAAGTAACTAATTAACAACAATAAGCAACTAACTAGTAATACAGAACAAGTTTGAAAAAGGTAGATAAAGTCACATAACCTTTATGAGAAACTTTCCTTATATTAGAGACAACTTTAGTGCTAAAAATAGGCAACTTCACTACATTTTATGTCCTAGTTGATTTTGTCTAACATTCTCCTAACTTTCTCACCGGTACTTCTAAGTTGCCTGTTCTTCATGCTCATATGTCGTTGTTTCTAAATTGCCTATACTACTATGAAGTCGTCTAGCTGATGCTCATGTGTCTACTAGTGCTAGTTATGGTAGGCAACTTGGTGGTGAATCTAGGCAACTTCAGACTATTTGGAGGCAACTTAAAAAAACAATGGTAAACAACTTCACAATATTGTAGGCAACTATGTTTATAAAGTTAGGCAATTGAGCACCAATGGTAGGCAACTAATTACTAATAGCAGGCAACTGGGCATCAATAGTGGACAATGTAATATTTATAGGCAACTGGACATCAATGGTAGACAATGTAGTATTTACTAGCGTGTAGTGCGCGGCGGCACGCCGCGCCATATGGATTGATAAATTGATTTTTCTCCAAAGTAGATAACAACATATGTTGTTGCAAAGTATATGAAAATCATTAATGTTGATGTAGCTGTTTGTTTATTTCTTTTAGAAGTGGTTTGTATGTACTGAAGGGGGAAATTTTTAGTACTCCCTCTCTTTACTTTCATAAGACGTTGCAGACAATTTAGACATCACCTAAAACAGTTTAATATCAGTTATCTTAAATGTCTTATCAAAATGAAAGGTGGGAGTTGTACAATTGATTGTTATAAAAGTGAACGGTGGGAGTAGTACAATTGATTGGGTCTCTCCTGTCATTCATGTCTCACGGAGGGAACACATAACAGAAGTCTCAATAGATCGGGGACATCGTCTGTTAAGAACTGATCCACATACATATCATATATACAAGAGCTAGGCAATCCATTTTACCGTTTGTAGGCACGGTTCATTTTTTTATATGTGAATCTAGGCGTGGTGGTACTAAAAGGTTGGCCTTTGTGTCAGTAAGCAAGGGGTACTTGCACCAACGATGATCATATGAAAGCAGGCGAATCACATCATAATTTCTTTTATAAGATGTCATTCCATAAATGAGCCAAAAGGTGCAAACTTTGCTCCTGAGGTGGACTGAATAAACCATATATCCAAGACCATTCGTTCATCCATGAATTCTAGAGAGAGAAATAAGCTTCCCTGTACAAACATTGGTCCATGAGAATACGAAAACAGAGTCAGATCACAGCCGTTTCTGACCAAAACATAGCCCAGCTCAGTCTACTTTGACATCATAGTAATGGTTGTAAATGGAAATAAACTAACATACCAATGGTATTTATATAAATATAAATAAAGCAATGGCAAAGTCATAGTAGTTCCAAAGGAGTCTAGTGGCATTGTCACAAACTACTCATTTACTCTTAAGAAAAATGACACTGTATCTTTTTACATTAAGAAATCAATTGCTCTGACTACACATAGTAAGTGTTCAGCATGCAGCTGCATATATATACTGAGATTATACATATAGCTCATGAGTGTTGCAGGTCCTGAACATACACTTGCTGACTGAAACATACTAAATGAGATACAAAAAGGTCGCAGGTACAAGAGATGTCCAGAAATCTGAGTTACAGATACCATGCTCCAATTAACAGGTAGAGATCATGGGCAGTTCGATGCATGCCTAAAAGATTCCTAGTTACTCACCAAATACTACTGATATGAAGGTCTTTTCATGCTCAATGAGATTGAATGGCTCAATGTAGTAGATCAGCCCTTCACTGAATTCTCTGAAGAACTGTTCCTTCCATGATGTTGCCCTACACTTGTGAGTCAAATAGTATCATAGTCAAGGAGGTAATTTGTTACATACAAAGTAAAATGTACAACATCAGCAGTAGCAGAACGAATTATCAATAATGGAAAGTGTATGTCATGATCGTGTCGCATGGTAAACAAAACATGATTTGAGGTAGACACATGGATGAACTGTGGTGACCATGTGGATATTAATCAAGGAGAAAGAATACAGAGATGGTTAATTGGTGAGCTTGAAATTGATTCTGAAATCTAATGATTATTATGAAACAATCAACAGATTGCTATGATCTGATGCCATTTCAACATGTAAACAAGAGGGCAAACTTTCCTGAACAAGATTGTTTTTTTTTCTTTTGTATGCCTGAATGTTTATTTGGCATCTCTAAAGCAGTGCACAAAGGGAGCGAACAAATTCTTCATGATCCCTTAACCGTCCTAACATCCTAATCTACTAATCTCCTAGTTAAGCTGTTATTTGAGGCAGCAGCGGATCTGTAAAGAACAATGAACAAAGAATATATATTTTGAATTTTGACCAAGAATTGAAATCATACTTAAGAATTAATCCTCCTGCATGGGCACACCCACACGCACCACACACAACGCAATAGCAGCCCGCGATGCAGCGCATGCACACAGAGCGCAGGACATGAGGGCAAGAGTCTGAGGGGAAGGCAGCCACTTTACACTAATAAGCAACCAATTTCTTTTTCTTCTTTTACGGGGAATAAGCAACCAATTTCGAAATAACATCCTTAAAATACTTAATGATCGGTTTTCCTTCTCCAGAAGCAGTAAAAATGTCAGCCAAAATACACATGTTATATGTATGACGCACATACGTCAATCAATTTCCAAAATATCATTGTTGCCTAGATGAAAGCTAAAGACTATAGATTGGCCTCACGAATATTCCCTTTTTTGTGTAAGAAAATATTGCTAACAGTTAGAATGGACATACATGGTTGTACATTTCAGATTAGAACATGAAGAAACTACAAGTACCCAAGATTGAAAATCACAGAAAAAACTTTAAATAAGCTTTAAAAAGACAAATTTTCTTCATTGACATGTTAACTCTCAACTTATATGTTCTTCACTTAGTTAGAAAACCAGTTCCTCAAATAAGAAACTTTGCCAGTTGAATACTTTTAAAGCATGAACAATATTCTCATCCAAGTGGGCTGCTGTACCAGTACGTATTCATTCACAATATTTAGGAAAATCCTGATAGTAAAACATTGTAGATCAGAAGGGTTTTTTCTAGGTAAATTCCATGTCAACAAAAGAAACAGAATATAGAGTGATCATGAATTTGGAACCATAAAAGTCGCAAGGGGAAAAGAAGAATAATATGAGGAGAACGTCGTTGGGTGGTACTCACTGACCCCTGCAGAAAACAAATATATGGGAAGTTAAAGCTTCATGGAGAAACTACACAACAGAAGATTGTGGATCAGTGAGCCCCAACAATCAGTTCATGTACAAAAAAGGGCACTATCCTGCAGCAAAAGTAAATTAAAGAAATCACATCAAAAGGAGAGTAGGGTATGTTCAGAACTACAATTAAACATGCGAGAAAACCATGCTCGACTTTCTTTACCAACAGATCACTTCCACTGCTACCTGATTGTACCTCCTTAATGTCCATGAAGGTCTTCTTCTCTGCATACCAGTATGGGTCAACGGTCAAATTGGTGAAAAAGGCGCCGACACAGGTTACTTGCAAATAATTATTATCTTTTGTAGTTTGTTTACCTTCTTTTGTCTCTGGTGTACACTCTGTGTGTCAATAATTCTGTTACAGAAAGACAGGAAAATTGTAAGTAACAATGAAAGGAAGAGGAATAGATTTTAGTTTCAGTGCAGTGAGGAAATAACCCTAAAGTAGTACCTGAGAGGTGCTGGATAAACCTAATACGCAGTACACCTAGCGAAACCCAACAAAAAAAGGCAGAGCAAAAGAAAAGGGAGAAAGTGGAGAGGGCTCACCGCTGCCTTGCCGGCGTCGTCGTCGATGCTTCCCCTAGTCAGAAAGGAGCCTGGTCTGGAAGTCGTCCTGCGGACCTCGCGGCGGTTGCCACCAGGCGGAGTAGTAGGAAGTTGGGGCGCCTCCTCGAGTCCACGACGATGATGCGGGGCGGCGCAGCGCCGGCGGCCTGTGAAAATTTGTGGACAAGACACAAGGCGGCTTGAGGCGTCGAGCACGGGGCATGCCTGGGCGACACAGGACGGCGATACACCAGCAGCCTGGGCGGGCGCGACCTCGACGGATCTGTGGGTCGTTCTCGGCCGTGGCCTCCGCGCGTCTCTCCTGTAAGCCGTCTCTCCTCGATGCAGCACCACCTCGGCTGCATTGAGGGCAGGGGGGCTGCGTTGAGGGCAGGCTCGGCCGCTGCCGTTCGGGCGGGGTCGGGCCGTCGGGGTGGACGGAAGACGCGTGAGGTTAGATTGAGAGCGAACGACGTAGATAGGGAAGGAGGGGCCCTTTTTTTATAAGGGCGATGGAGCTGCGGCAGGCTGGACATGATATGGGCGGCAGAGCAGTGGAGGTTAATCAATCCTTCACGGGAGTCTTCTAGAGGGAGTCAAAGAGGACAGGTGGAGGGGACTTAAAAGAGAGAGACTGGAACCAATCCTAAGAGAGAAACACGTTGTACGTCCTCGTTTTTTTAGAACTACACGCGTCTTTCCCTCTCTACTTCTCAGACTTCTACTCCAGACAAATTTAACCAGTAGACAGTCAAAGCAGTGGGGTAAGACGTGGCAAACGAAGGAAAGAAAACACTTCCATCACACGCGTCATTTTTACAACTGCTGTAAAAAAAAGTCAAAAAAACCAGAAAAATTGAAGCCTTACGGGCCTAGTCTTCTTAGTATAGGCAACTGGACATCAAGCATAGGCAACTGACCATCAACAACATGCAACTAAGCAGCCATAATAGGCAAGTTGGGTAACGTTAGCAGAATTCAAGGGTACACATAATGCAGTGAAGTTGCTTTGTATGTAGCACTAAAGCTGCCTTATGTTTTGTGTGATTTTTCTCGTTTTTTACGCAAACCAACCTAATAGTCAGTCCTACTAGGCCAAAATTATGAAGTTGCTTCACTATAGCACTATAGTTGCCTACATCGCACCCAAAATTGCCCTTGAAAAAAAGTTTGATGGAATCTATCCATATGGGATCTAGTTTTGAAGAACTCGTCGCGAGAAACCCAACAGTGAAAACAGAACTAGATTCCGACGCTTGAATCAAAAGTTATAGCTTTTAAAACTTTTTGAACTCCAAATAAATGCTCGTAGGGACAAGATCTAGGTTGATTTCTTTGGTAATGTAAGGTCACGTGGATACAAGGAAATGTGATAGCAGAGGCGCCAGAGTGCTTCTTTTTTAAATATGTGCGGAAAGAAATCGATTGTATTTACATATATGGTGAGGCGCTAGATCACGTGAACAGGAGCCCGAGCGCTACCACATAATTCTATCCTGGCTAGGTGCAGGTTATCCCCTTTTCTTGATTTGCTGCCTTTTCTTTGGAGACCGGGCTGAAACCAACAAAAGCATCTTCTTCCCCGGCTGCACGTCCCCACCAAATTCCTATTGACCAGCGGCGGCTAACTCACGGCTAAGAGCAACTTTAATGGGTCGATCCAAACGGACGGTGATTTTGTCCGTTTAAGTCGGTCAGGCGGACACGAGTATCCGCTTCCGCGTTTGGATCTTCACATGCGGCCAACGCTGGCGCGACCCATTCGACGGCGTAAAAAACCCTGAATGCATACATATTTAACATAGAAACTAAATTAATTAAACATTAAAGCCGGCCACGAAGGCCGGCGGAAGTCCACACGTTCACATTAGCATTTAATAAAAGTAAAAAACAAACAAAAAAAAAACTAGGTGCCAGCACGTTGCCCTAGGCGTTATCGTCGTCGTCCTCGGGGTCCGTGAGGTCGATGAGCGTTGGCGCCGGACCGGCCCAGCCGAACGCCGTGTTCCAGAGCGCGGTCATGTGGGGCGCGGGCTGTGCCGGCGGCTGGCGATCTTGCCGCTGGCCGCCCGACTGCGCGCCGCCCTCCTCGGCCACCTGGATCTGCCGCCTCTTGCTCCAGCATGGCCCGCATCTAGACCGGCGGTTGACCTCGCGCACGCCTCGCCGCCTCGCCTCCTCGTGCTTGAAGGCGAACTAGTGCGCCCGATTTAGCGAAGTCGAAGGCGTAGGCTGGTCAATCGGCGCGCTCTGGCGTCGAAGCGCCCGGTGATGCGCCTCCTCGCGCGCCCTAACGACCAGCGGCGCCGCCGCTGATCGGGATCCTCTCGAATCCGGATGCGGTCATGCGGCAGGGTCACGTCGAGGTACTGCAGAGGCACGCGGTGGCGCCAGTGCCACTCCGCTTGGTGCACGGGCACGTTCACCCGCTGCCTCTGCCGGCGAGCCGGCGCAGTGAGGCGGGTGAACTCATGAGGAAGGACACGGTGGGGGCCTTGCCCTTCGACTTGCTGCTGCTACCGGCGCCGGAGAAGAGCTCCATTTGGATGGCTAGGGTGGCTAGGGTTGGCTAGGGTTTGCTTGCCGGCGACGGGGGAGCGAGTGTGGCCTAGATGGGGACGGGAACTGGATGATGGCGGTCCTGCCACACGGTCGGCTTAAAAAGGACGACCGCCTTTGCTGACGCGTGGGCCAGGGGTCATAAATTAAGCTGACCGGAGAGGTGGCAGGTGGTTGGACGACCGCCGGGTACGGTGGGGCCGCGGCGGACATCGAGAAGGCGCGCGTGGCGTCCGTTCCGTGTCTGCGCCGACGCATTTGGGCACAAATTTGGGCCGCAAATGCGTCGGCGCGGACGCGAAGCGGACGCGTTTTAGGTTTGGATCGGCGCATTGGGCATCTTTTTTGTTCATGCGGATCCAAACAGACGACGGCGGACGAAATGGGTCGCCTCGTTGGAGTTGCTCTAAGGTTGGCTGACTTCCGGTGGCGGAATCTCACCCTGTGCGGCCATCGGCCATAGCCACAATGATTTTTTGGAGGAGATCTGCAGGAGCAGTCGTCTTCGCCAAATCTTACCGTCTGAAGGAAGGGGTGTTAGTTTCTTAAGTTGAATCGAGGCCTCGGCTGTCGTCTCTGCGCGTTCGAGATCAGACTCCTTCCTTGTCCAGCCATTTACCAAGAAAGATTGCCTTGAGCTCACTTAATGCAACACGAAACAAATGAATCAGTGAGCCGGCCGTAAGGTGAAGAATGAATCTTGCATAATGGTTCAACTAGTATTAGTTGGATAGGGCTTGATCCTGGCCTGGAGCAGACCAGATCCACATCACATCGGCGTTGACTCCAGGATAGGTTTTTTTTTTTAGAGTACGCCTAGACGTGCCATATTTTTATAGAAGGCAGAAATCAAGTACAAGAAACTACATCTTGCTGCGAACAACAAGTGTAGCACAACTCCACACCGAAGCTAATCAACAGATTAGCCACCACGACGGTTACAAACACAAGCAAAAGGGCTTGCCCTAAACCAATCATCTAGCCGCGTCACCACAAACAGCGGTCACCTCGAAAAGCAACAACTCCAACCGGATTTTCCTTGCCAACGCACTACCACCTTTGAATGCCTAAGAGGAGACGCCGGGTGGGTAGCGGGACTCGGTCGGTCCTGAGAAAGCCATCGTCTTCAATTCACCGACGGCTGCGTACATAGCGCCCACAAAGATCGACTCGAACCAGCGGCAAGCACCAGAGAATCACCAGACAGAATCAGCAAGCCAAGTCTCCGCCTACAATGCTCTCAACAGAGTAACGACGTTACACCGTCGCCATCGCCAGTCCTACAATAGACCAAGGCTTTCGCCCGCAGACCACACCGTGATCAAGAAGGGGAGATGCCGACACCTCAGCGACGCCTCCAAGGAGGGAAACGACACCCACAGGCGCCGTAGCCGCCAGCTCCGGCCGAAGACACGAGCAGGATTTTCATCCAACAGTCGCACACCTCCCACCCCTATCCAAGGATTGGGCTAATCTATCAGGGTTACACCGCCGTTGCAGCAGCGCCTTGCCATCATGGCCAAAACCGTCGCGGAACACCGACCCATCACACAGCCGAGAGCGCGCCGGCCAACCTCCAGCTCCTGCACGGTCGAAAGACAAACGGCACCAGCTCCAAGCCACCCTCCCTGGCGCTGCCAAGACCCGCCCGCACCACAGGCATGGGCTGGCCAAACCACCTCGGCAGCCAGCCAAGCCGCTGCGACCGAGGGCACGCGACGGAGGAGCGGCGCAGCTGCGCCTCAGCGACGCACCACCAAGGCGCCCTTTGCGATTTCTGAGCGAGCTCGGCGAGATCTGACCGCGCCACCACCAGCAATCCAAGGCGCTGCCTTCCCCGAGCCACTCCAGCGCCGGCAGGAAGCACACCGCACGCCCCGGACACCACCGCGACTCCCGGCCACCGTACCCGGTCACCACTCCATTCCGAGATCTGCAGCCGCCAGGGACCCCCGCGCCGCGGCCTCCGACACACACACCGGCGCCCGAGGAAGACCGCCGCCCCTCTCCACCTCGCGACCGTGCTCTCCTCCTCCAGTGCTCTCTGCCGCGCGCCGCCGCACCAGAACCGCCAGCGCGAAGGAGCCATGTCAGGGCGTGCAGGATCTTGCCCGCCGCCTTTGGCGGCCGGGCGCCGCCACCACCACCGCTGCCGGCGACGGCGGCGGCCAGGATGTCTCCGGGAGGAGGGGCGCTTGGATCTAGGTTTTTTCCTCCGAAGCCGCCCGCGCGAGCGGCCCGGGAGGGGAAAGGAGTTGCAGTCTTTTGGCGGCGGCGTTAGAGAGCCGAAGATCAAAGAACAAATTTTCACGTATACTTTTCTCTCCTCCAGGATGGGTTTCACTTTCACATCTGAAGTCTGTACGTAGCTTGGATCCAAGGGACTATTTGATTAAAAATAGTTTTTTTAAGGCTAAAGTCTCAAGCACCCCTAACTAAAGAAAGACTAAAACTAATCGTGAGATTAAATTTTTTTAGTCAAGGAAACCCTACTAAAATATGGATTAGCCTGTTCTCTCCTCATTTAATTCCTTTCTTTTAACACATGGGAGTTCCGGATTGAAGGGTTTGAAGAATAATAAATGCTCATTAACTTGATTTTAGTTTAGTCCCACTACTTTTAGTCATAAGACTAAAACGTATCAAACACCCTCATAGTCCTACCGTTTCTCAACTGGATGTTTGGATCCGAGTACTTCCGCAGGACCAGTAGTAAAATGGAGAGAGAAATAATAGAGTGGATGGAACGGTCGAACCTGTGATGAGATTCATGTCGCTGGGCACGATGCACTCGTCGTATCCGGTGTCGTCGTCCTGCCCGGTCTCGGCTGGCAGCCGCGTGCCGTGGCCGCTGAAGTGGAAGAAGAGGAAGTCCCCGGGGCACGCGGCGCCGACGAGCCGGGCCAGCGCGCGGCGGATATTGGCGCCCGTGGGCAGCGGCCCGGAGGAGCCGTCGCGGTCGACGAGGACGCGGATGTCGTCCTCCTCGAAGCCGAACCGGTCGACGAGGCAGCGGTGCATGCGGTCAACGTCGTTGCGGCAGCCCCTGAGCTCGGCCTTGGTGCCCGGGTAGTTGATGCCCACCAGGAGCGCGAGCTTGCGGCCCATGGCAGGCGACGCGCGCGATCGGGGAGCGGGTGCCGGTTCCGTCGGGCGGCCGGCGGTGGTGGACTGGCAGTCGGGATCGGGGAATGCTCCGATCGAGTTGCTTACGGGCGCTGCGTCTGTTGGCGTTTCCGGGATCCGACGACTTGGCGGCCGGGCTTGTAGTAGACGTCAGGACACGACAACCTCTGGCACCTGAACATTAACAAATCTTTAGCTTAGTCGCTAAGGAAGCGGGGGTCATGGTTGAGGTAACCGCTGTTTAGCATGGTGGTCACTGTCTGTCGCTTCGCTCGATTCTCTCGGGCGGCGGGAGAAGATGGACTACTTTCACAAAACCACATGTCAGCTGTGCCACTTCGACTGCAAAACGAGCCGACTGGCCGGTGGTCTCATGATGCTGCTACATAAGTAGTGTATGAGGTACGCGACCACGTATACAAGCATTTGGTATAGATGAATTATCAGGGCCGTCTTCAAGAAATAGGGGCCCTGGTGCGAAATGCAAAAATGAGGCCTTAAATTTTGAAATGTTCATACACTTACGTAGTAACATAACTAAAGCATGTCTTATTTTTCATATATATAATATCAGTGCTAAAAGTCTAAAGGTATAGCGTCGCAAAATCCAGGTTTGCTCGAGGTAGGAGTGTTAAGCACAATCAAGTAATTGAAAAAGGAAATATAAATCCGGTACCCTGTGGTATTTCATCAAACTAAGCACTTCAAAAGGTACAAAACTCGCTCACCTCACCTTGCCATCATGAGCCGAACTGCACCACACTCCCGCGATGCTGTGGTGCAGTCCATTTTGCCTCCTAACCCGCAGCCTAAAGGTCAAATCAACTATTATCATAGACCATCCCAAAGTTTTTACTTGGCACTTTATTAAAATGAAAGCTATAAAACATAATTACTACAGTAGCTTAATCATGTGAACACACAAAAAGAGTAGGGGTAAATGTTGGGTTGTCTCCCAACACGCTTTTCTTTAATGCCTTTTAGCTAGGCATGATGATTTCAATGATTCTCGCATAAAAGATAAGAATTGAAACTTAAAGAAAGCATCATGAAGCATATGACTAACACATTTAAGTCTAACCACTTCCTATGTATAGGCATTTTTTGATCAAACAACTCGCGGGAACAAGAATCCATTAGCATAGGAAGGCAAAACATGCATAACTTCAAAACTTTCAACACATAGAGAGGAAACTTGATATTATTCAGATATGTAGAAGCATATATTCCTCTCTCATAATAATTTTCACTAGCATCATGAATGAATTCAACAATATAACTATCACATAAAGCATTCTTTTCATGATCCACAAGCATAAAAAACTTATTACTCTTTACATAAGCAAATTTCTTCTCATCAATAGTAGTGGGAGCAAACTCAACAAAATAACTATCATGAGATTGAAATTAAAATCATAATGACAAGTTTCATGGTTATCATTATTTTTTATAGCATGCATGTCATCACCATAATCATCATAGATAGCAACTTTGTTATCATAGTCAATTGAAGCCTCATCCAAAATGGTGGATTCATCACTTAATAAAGTCATGACCTCTCCAAATCCACTTTCATCATTATAATCATCATAAATAGCAGACATGCAATAATTATAACAAATTTCCACATCAAATCTTGGGGGACTAAAAATATCATCTTCATCAAACATAGCATCCCCAAGCTTATGGCTTTGCATATCATTAGCATCATGAATATTCAAAGAATTCATACTAACAACATTGCAATCATGCTCAAACATTCTATTGAATTCTTCTTCAATCAATTGAGCACAATTTTCCTTTCCATCATTTTCACGAAATACATTATAAAGATGAATAATATGATGCAACCTCAATTCCATTTTTTTGTAGTTTTCTTTTTATAAACCAAACTAGTGATAAACAAGAAACTAAAAGATTCAATTGCAAGATCTAAAGATATACCTTCAAGCACTCATCTCCCCGGCAATAGCGCCAGCAAAGAGCTTCGTTGGCGGGGTGTGAGTGCCACTTACCTAACCTCCCCGACAACGGCGCCAGAAAAGAGCTTGATGTCTACTACGCAACTTTATCCTTGTAGGCACGTGTTGGGCCTCCAAGCGCAGAGTTTTGTAGGATAGTAGCAATTTTCCCTCAAGTGGACGACTTAAGATTTATCAATCCGTGGGAGGCGTAGGATGAAGATGGTCTCTCTCAAACAACCCTGCAACCAAATAATAAAAAGTCTCTTGTGTCCCCAACACACCAAATACAATGGTAAATTGTATAGGTGCACTAATTCGGCGAAGAGATGGTGATAAAAGTGTAATGTTGATGGTAGAAATATATTTTTATAATCTGAATAAATGAAAACAGCAAGGTAGCAAATAGTAAACGGGCACAAAAACGGTATTGCAATGCTTGGAAATGAGGCCTAGAGTCCGTACTTTCGCTAGTGCAATCTCTCAACGGTGCTAATATAATTGGATCATATAACCACCCCTCAAAGTGCGATGAAGAATCACTTCAAAGTTCCTATCTAGCAGAGAACATAACAAGAAATTATTTGTAGGGTACGAAACCACCTCGAAGCTATTCTTTCCGATCGATCTACCCAAGAGTTCGTACTAAAATAACACCATAAATTTCAGATTCATAATACTCAATCCAACACAAAGGACTTCAAAGAGTGCCCCAAGATTTCTACTGGAGAAACAAAAGACGAGAACATGCATCAACCCCTATGCATAGATTACCCCAATGTCAGCACGAGAATCCGCAAGTTGAGTGCCAAAACACATATCAAATGAATCAATATGATACCCCATTGTCACCACGAGTATTCATACGCAAGACATATATTAAGTGCTCTCAAATCCATAAAAGTATTCAATCTGATAACAACAAAATCTCAAAGGGAAAAACTCAATTCATCACAACAAGATAGAGAGGGGAAAACACCATATGATCCGACTATATTAACAAAGCCCGCGATACATCAAGATTGTGACATCTCAAGAACACGAGAGAGAGAGAGAGAGAGAGAGAGAGAGAGAGAGAGAGAGAGAGATTAAACACATAGCTACAGGGATAAACCCTCAGCCCCAAGGGTGGACTACTCCCTCCTCATCGTGGTGTCCGTCGGGATGATGAAGATGGCCACCGGAGATGATTCCCCCCTCCAGCAGGGTGCCGGAAAGGGTCTAGATTGGTTTTCGGTGGCTACAGAGGCCTACGACGGCGGAACTTCTGATCTAGGATTACCCCCGAGGGTTTTTTGAAATATTTGTGAATTTATAGGGTAAAGAGGGGGTGCGGGAGGCCACCGAGATGGGCACAGCCCACCTGTGCACGCCTGGCCCCCCAGGCGCGCCCTGGTGGGTTGTGCCCCCCTCGGGGCACCCCCAGGTGCTGCTCTGGCCCATTGGTGGTCTTTTGGTCCATAAAAAATCCACAAAAAGTTTCGCGGTGTTTGGACTCCGTTTGATATTGATTTCCTGCGATGTAAAAACAAGCAAAAAAACAGCAACTGACGCTGGGCACTAGGTCAATAGGTTAGTCCCAAAAAATGATATAAAGTTGCTATAAAATGATTTTAAAACATCCAAGAATGATAATATATCAACATGAATACTTCATAAATTATAGATACGTTGGAGACTTATCAGTATACCGGCGGGTGTGCGCCCACCACGCCCGCCAGGTGTTCGGTGATTTGTCTGCTCGGCAATGGACTCGGACAACGAGGAGGTGCTACGTCTTGAGCTTGCGTTGGTTTTCCCCGAAGAGGAGAGGATGATGCAGCAGAGTAGCGTAAGTATTTCCCTCAGTTTTTGAGAACCAAGGTATCAATCCAGTAGGAGGCCACGCGCGAGTCCCTCGTACCTACACAAAACAAATAGCTCCTCTCAACCAACGCGAATAGGGATTGTCAATCCCTTCATGGTCACTTACGAGAGTGAGATCTGATAGAGATGATAGATAATATTTTTGGTATAAAGATGCAAGGTAAAATAAAAGGCAAAGTAAAAAGCAAAACAATAATAAAGCGTAGGAAGATTAATATGATGAGAATAGACCCGGGGGCCATAGATTTCACTAGTGGCTTCTCTCAAGAGCATAGGTATTCTACGGTGGGTGAACGAATTACTGTTGAGCAATCGACAGAATTGAGCATAGTTTTGAGAGTATCTTGGTATGATCATGTGTATAGGATCACGTCCGAGACAAGTAGACCGACTGTGACACCCCCGATTCAATCGTACACTAATCATGCATGCAAATGTGTACGATCGAGATCAGGGACTCACGAGAAGATATCACAACACAACTCTAGAACATAAATAAGTCATACAAGCATCATAATACAAGCCAGGGGCCTCGAGGGCTCGAATACAAGTGCTCGATCATAGACGAATCAGCGGAAGCAACAATATCTGAGTATAGACATAAGTTAACAAGTTTGCCATAAGATGGCTAGCACAAACTGGGATACAGATCGAAAGAGGCGCAGGCCTCCTGCCTGGGATCCTCCTAAACTACTCCTGGTCGTCGTCAGTGGCCTGCACGTAGTAGTAGGCACCTCCGGTGTAGTCGAAGTCGTCGTCGACGGTGGCGTCAGCTCTGAGCTCGGGCATCCGTTGCGGCAACCGGTAGAAGGGAAAGGGGAAAAGAGGAGAAAAGCAACCGTGAGTACTCATCCAAAGTACTACGCAAGCAAGGAGCTACACTACATATGCATGGATATATGTGTAAAGGGCCATATCGATGGGTGAGCTGCAGAATGCCGTAATAAGAGGGGATAACTAATCCTGTCAAGACTACGCTCGCAGCCTCCGTCTTCAAACATGTAGAAGAGAGTAGACTCAAGTCCTCCAAGTAGCATCGCATAGCATAATCCTACCCGGCGATCCTCTCCTCGTTGCCCTATTAGAGAGCGATCACCGGGTTATATCTGGCACTTGGAAGGGTGTGTTTTATTAAGTATCCAGTTCTAGTTGTCATAAGGTCAAGGTACAACTCCAAGTCGTCCTGTTATCAAGAGCACGGCTATTGAATAGATTAACTTCCCTGCAGGGGTGCACCGCATAGCCCAACACGCTTGATCCCATTTGGCCAGACACACTTTTCTGGGTCATGCCCGGCCGTGGAAGATAAACATGTCGCAGCCCCACCTAGGCACAACAGAGAGGTCAGCACACCGGTCTAAACCTAAGCGCATTGGGTGCGGGCCCATCGCCCATAGCACACCGCACGTTGCGCATACGGCGGAAGCGTAACTAGCCCCTTAATACAAGAGCGAGCTTACGTTCCAATCCGCAGCGCCGCTCGATTCGCTGATGTCACGAAGGCTTGGTGATACCACGACGCCGAGTGCCCATAAGCTGTTCCAGCGTAGTTGGTTAGTGCGTATAGGCCAAGAGCGGACTCGGATCAAATACCAAGATCTCGTTAAGCGTGTTAAGTATCCGTGAACGCCAAACAGGGCCAGCCCACCTCTCTCCTAGGTGGTCTCAACCTGCCTGTCGCTCCGCCATTAAAGTAACATCGGGGCCGTCAGAACCTGTGCCCACCTCTCTTGGGATGGAGCCACCTGTCCTTTCAGCCCCTCATCGTAATCACTTGCGGGTACTCAACGAGCTGACCCTACTTTAGTCACCACATGTGTCATGTATAAAGTATATAGTATATACCGTGATCACCTCCCTAGTGATCACGGCCCGATAGTATAGCATGGCGACGGACAAGAATGTAGGGCCACCGATGAAACACTAGCATCCTATACTCGGCAAGTAGGATTGCGGTAAAGGTAACTTGAAGAGTAGCAAGGACATGTTATGCATCAGGATAGGATTAACGAAAAGCAGTAACATTCTACACTACTCTAATGCAAGCAGTATAGAGAAGAATAGGCGATATCTGGTGATCAAGGGGGGGGGGGGGCTTGCCTGATTTCTCTGGCAAGAAGGAGGGGTCGTCAACACCGTAGTCGTACTGGGTAGCAGCGGCGTCGGTCTCGGTGTCTAGCGGAAGAAGAGGGGGAAGAAAGAATGAATACAATGCAAACAGATGCATAACGATGCATGACAAAGCAACGTGTGATGCTAGGCGTGCCCTAACGCGGTATGAGGTGATACCGGTGAAGGGGGGAAACATCCGGGAAAGTATTCCCGGTGTTTCGCGTTTTCGGACAGATGAACCGGAGGGGGAAAGTTGCGAGTTTGATAGGTTAGGGATGCGTGGTGGACGAACGGGCTGCGTATCCGGATTCATCTCATTGTTTTGAGCAACTTTCATGTTGAAAATAATTTAATCCGAGTTACGGTTTAAAAGATATGATTTTTCATAGTTTTATTAATATTCTAGAATTAATAGAATTAATTTAAATAGATAATAGCCATTACTATACGGCATGACATCAGCATGATGTCATCAGTCAACAGTCTGTTTGACTGGTCAAACTAGCACGTGGGTCCCCGTTGTCATTGACTAACACTAATTAATAGTTTAATTAGTTAATAAGTTAATTAGGTTAATTAACAGGATTAATTAAGTTAATTAACTAATTTTAATTATTATTATTATGTCTTTTGTTTAACCCTTTTATTTTTGTTTTTTTCTATACTACTATAGGGACGGGCCCCACGTGCCATAGGCACAGAGGCCAAAACAGGCTAACAGCGTAAACAGGCAGAGCCGGGGTGCGATCGCGGGCACGGGCGTCGCCAGGCGGAGCAGTGTGAGCACCAGCCCACCTGACTGGCGCCGCGATCACGAGTGAAGGGGCGGCGCCAGAGCCGACGTCGGGCGCATCGTGGCAGAGCGGGCGGCGCCATGAGGCCAACCGGAGTGAAGGATGAGCGATGGCGCCGGGAGGCAGGGCGTGAGCGGGTGGAGGTGGCCACCGCGGAGGTAGATCGCAGGTCAAGCTGCTGCAGACAGAAACACAGCGAAGCGCATCGGGCGCGGCCGGAGATGGCACGAGCGTGCACGGTGTCGGGGCGTGAACGAGTGCACGATGAGGTGACGCAAGAGAGAGGGAAGGAGAGGGGGAGCTCACGGGGGTGCTGTAGGGGTTTTGGCAGCGAGCTTGGGGAGGAGTCGGTGACGGGGCAGCGCCGGCATGGTCGACGACGACAGGGGCAGACTCCGGCGGCGAGGTGGTGCAGAGCACGACGAGGAGGAGTCGAGGATGAATCGGTCCCGCGGGGAGGCAGTCCAGCGAGGGCGGGCTCCAGGAGGAGGGCGAGGTGTTCGAGGTCACGATCGGGCGGCGGGCCAGGCGTCTTGGGGTCTCGCAGGCGAAGCGTCGGGTGGATCCCGATCTAGATCGGGGGGGGGGGGATGGGAGGACGAGGGGATAGGGCTAGGGTTTGGTGTGGTTCGGGAGGGTTAAGGGGAGGCGGCTGGGCCGGCCTGGCTGGTTCTTGGCCAGTGGGCGGTTGGTTGGGCAGTTGGCACAGGGGTTTGGGGGTTTCCCTTTTCTTTCTATTTTGCTTTCTGCTTTTTTTTTCTTTTCTTTCTTTATTTTTCTTTCCTATTTTCCTCTTATTTTAAATATGTAGGCCTTTTTATAAAAGCATGGTTCTTTCACCATAAATATCTAGACATTTATTGGCACGCTCCGAACATTTTAGTTTTAACTTTTGAAAACTTTAATTTTTAAACTTTAATTCAAATTTCGAATTTGAATCCGTTTCGAGCCAACGCGAGATTATCAACAGTAACCGAGGTGACGTGGCATCGTTAACGCGTGATTACTGTAGCCTAATTATCCGGGCATCACAATTCTCCTCCACTACAAGAAATCTCGTCCCGAGATTTAAGTGGTGTAGTAAGGGGGAAAGATTTGGTTACGAAATTCTAACGAGTATTCTCGGCCTTGGTGGCTCTTCTCGAAGAGGTCTATCCCTTTCATTGATGTCTTCATTTTCTGCTTCAAGTCACCATGATCAAGTCGTCATCCTTTCTTCGGGATCTCCATCGTCCTACGAACGCGACCAAGGGGAAAAACTTCGGAAGAACGCATCTACACAATGCTGGGCATCTGACGGTGAACTCAATGGGAAATACACAAGGTACCCCACGAGTTGTATTTCAGTGAATTCGTTGAGTGCAATATACGATTGTACCGAAGTTTCAACAGGTAGGCAATCATTCGATGACTAGACAGAAGCTGGAATGGGGGTTTGAACAATGAGAATAACATGGTGTTTGATTCCTGGATGAATAATGGTATAGCATTTAGCTCATGAATCACATACGAAGCCAGGTGCAAAGGATACATTAGAATCCGGGTTGTAAAGGAGAGTCAGGTTTCGATCCAGTGGACCTGTGGGTTATGGGCCCACCATGTGGGTTGAAAGTAGGAAGGGTGGTGACATCTTGCAATACCGCGACAGGGAGGCATGTTAGTGAATAGCTTGTCAGGTATGCCGGCAACAATGTCGGTACCAAGGACGAGGAACGAAGAGAGCAATTTTCCTGCTTTTTGAACGAGGCGAACCAATAGGCAAAGTTCTCGTCCATCGGTGGCTACCGGAATGTTATCAACATTAGTAACAGGGTCTTACTGATAGAGTTGTACACCGAGGTGTTTACATAAGCAGGGAATATTACTGCTTAGATCATATGGATCACAAGAAACGTTAAACCAACCAATGGAAAGGAAAATATGATTATCAGGTTAAACAGAACAATGGAAAGGAAAATGTGTTTAAACACATATTTCAAGGGTATATCCTTCCCAAGGACAAGTATAGCATGATATCCATGATAAGATAGAAAGCAGAAAACCATTTAGGTCATGGAGAGAAATTTCATGACATTACCCATACAACGGTGTTTTGGATAATTGATAAAGAAAAGATATCATTGCTTCAACTATTCTTATTGAAGATCGGAGTACCACAGACATGCTTCAATATAGCATTGACATGGTCTTCAAGCAAAGGTCAGACTTTGGATACAGGAAGGATCCATCAGGAACAACTTGTAGAATAAGTCTTACAATTTCCTCATGGAAGAATGGATAACCTTGCTGAAAAGGGAACTATAACAATAGGGCCTCCGACCAGGTGTGCTAGGCATGACATCACCTTACCGGGTCATATTAAGACCAATGTTATAACTCTTGGAAACATGTTCCCACCATCATATCTGACCGAGATTCAGATCTGATTGGTGTCAGGATACCTCAGACTCAGGATGCCTGAGAAGAAAAGGTGCAAAACAAATTGACGAGATGACATTGTAAGATTCTTGGGAAATGTACAATGGAAGCGAGTTCCGAAACAAAAGCTCAGCATTAAACCAATGAAGATATAAGGAGGTAGTTGATGAACTCAACGACAATTCATAGAGACTTCCAAAAGATGGGTTTTCACAATTATGTGAACAAGGAGATAACATTAGCTAGATCAAATCACTACTAGAAAAAAAACCTATTAGTCCCGGTTCGTAAGGGCCTTTAGTCCCGGTTCATGAACCGAGACTAATGGGTCGTTACTAATACCTCCCCCCTTTAGTCCCGGTTCTAACACGAACCGGGACAGATGGTCCTCCACGTGGCCGGTGCGCCGAGCCCAGGCAGGGGGGCCTTTGGTCTCGGTTGGTGGCACCAACCGGGACCAAAAGGCATCCACGTCGACATTCCGATGGCTGGGGTTTTGTTTTTTTTGAAAGGGGGGGTTGGGGTTTTGGGGTTAATTTAGGTGTTTCATATATTGTGTTAGCTAGCTAATTAATAGAGAGAAGTGTCCTCTCTTATGTCCGTGCTTGGTCGACGCTACGTACTATATACATATAGCCCTCGACACGCTAGATAGTAAGAAAATGAAGGAAACCATCGAGTACTGAAGTTCGTCATGCATACCGAGAGAAATGATCGATCGACCTCTCCTTCTCCGAGAGATTGGTCGAACAACAAGTTTAAATATCATGTACGTCCGACGACATCTGGCTACATACATGTAGAATATATAAGATCTCTCAATTACAGTCCCTAGCATTTGAAATCAACTTCCACATGGTATTCTCCGCTTTATTAATGACGTGGTCAAGAAAGAATCCCGCCAATTCCTCTTGAATTGATTTAATGCGATCTGGTTCTAGGAGTTCATTCCGCATCCGCCACGCCTAATTTGAAGAAGGGGTTAATTAATACATATATATGAATGAAACTCAATAGAAATGATGGTGTAATAAAATGAAATTGTGAATATTATTAATTGCTTACGCACTTCATATTGTCTTTGAGAGTAGCCCGCTTATTTTTCAAAGTCGCGTTGTAGATGAACTCGCACACGTAGTATCCACAAAAATCATTCCTTGTTCCTGCCACAAGCACTTTACGAGAAATAGAGGTCAATCAAACTGATAATGAAGCATTATAAATGGCATTGATGAAAGTATAGCTATAGAATCAACGGAGATGCGCACAACTAGCTAGCCATGAGTACTTACTTTGGTATGTATATCGCAGCTCCTTCGGTAGTCCGGAGCTTTTGCGGTGAACTGTTTCCAAACCCTGCAAGACAAAGAAAATAATTATTATTACTTGAGATATCAGAAATGAACAAAAACTTGCCGCTATGGTGCGATAATGATCGATTGAACTTACTTGCTGAGCATTTCAGTCATGTCCGCATAGGTGCTGGGATCTTTCCGTCTCGAGTCTAAGACGATTACTAGTCCACGCCAAGCTTAATCTCCGAAGAATATAGTGGTACTGCGCATGCATGCATAACTCATCAATTACATTACTATAACCTCGCTCGAGTAATAAGGGAAACCGAATATGCAAACGATCAGTAACACTCACTTGCCGTTGTAAGGAAAGAGTATGGTATCTTTGTTTTGATTTTTGATCAACGATTGTAGCAAGTTGTCCTCGGCCTCTTTGACGTGCTTTTCAACCAGAAATACATCTATGATATTTGTGTTAATGAACCCAATATCATAGATTTCATTTTTTTGCACTCGACGATCTTCAATCTGCATAATATATTGAGGATAATTAATTATAAATACATGCAATGAAAGAGCTGAGCTATATATAGAGACTTAATGACAGAAATAGTACTTACAGGCAGTAGCAAAAGACCGTTAATTTATCGAGGGCCTTTTGATTGAAGAACGCGAAGAACTCCTCAAATGGAACACACAACAGATCAGTTCCAACGAGGTCGTGCTCCTCTTTAATGTGCAGATACAAACTATTCGTCCCCTGACTCTGCAGGTTTTCATGTACCAAGTATGGAATCTTCGCATCATCGTTGTTAGAGATTTTTCATCTTTGACGAGAGGCTTCCCGTACTCGTATATGTGTTCTTCCACCTTCATGTATTCAGGAAGTGCATCGTCAGGCAGGTAATCTTGTAGATTGTCATAACCGGCCACCATCCCCGGAACATCAGCGACGATGTTGCCGCTAGACACATTGAGGGGGCACGATTGGTTTGCTTGTTCGCCGAGCTGGTCAATTTTTCGCAGCTGCTCGTTCTTTTGCTCTTTGATGTCCGACAAGATTCCCGATCGCTCCGCTTGGAGATATGTCATGCTCAAGAATGCGCTCATAGTTGGTTCTCGGCGGAGACTTTGCGGTTTCCTCGGGGCAGCCAGAGTGCGCCGCTTTCACCGGATCTACCTTCTCCTCCGGAGGTGGATGTCTCTTTGCTTTCAACCCTGCAAACCAGTCATCCACTTCGTCTGCGCGATCTTCGCGTTTTCCTCCTCGGTCCTCTTGTACGGTAACTTCTCCGAGTCTTTAGACAAGGACCGAATCTGTATTTCCTCCGCCTTTGGCTGTCTTGCTAGACGCCGCAGAGCGAGCGGAGCGGATGTCTTCTTTGCTTGCTTACGAGGCGGAGGAGAAGGACTACGACGCGCGGAGCAGCCGAGCGGCGGCGGGTCTCTTCCGCCCTTCTTGCCGACGAGGCGGAGAAGGAGGAGGTTGGCTGCTCGGGCGCCTGGCGCAGTGGAGAAGGAGGCGGAGTGCCGCCATGCGCCGGAGAAGGAGGCGGAGTGCCGCCACACGTGCCCTGATCGTCACTCGCCGGAGGAGGAGGCGGTGGAGGAGGCGGAGTGCCCTGACTCGCCGGAGGAGGAGGAGGAGGTGGAGGCGTCCAGTTCGGAAGGTTGATGAGCTCCTTCCGCCATAGGCATGGAGTCTTGAGCGTAACCCAGCCTAGTCTCCCTTCACCGTAGGGTGGTCAAGCAGGAGGTCCTCAAATCCTCTCGTTATTTCATCCACCATCACCTTAGCATATCCTTCTGGAAATGGCTGGCAGTGATAAGTTGTGCCGGGTCCACTAGGATAAACTTGGCCAACAGCCGCCTTGACCTTCAAATTCATCCATCGCGCCATAATGTGGCAATTTTGAGACTCCGTGATACCATCCACGGATAGCTGGCAGGAGCCGTCAAGACATGCTCCGGCTGAAGCAGCTCGGTGGAAGCCACGCTGCTTCTCCGCCGAGATGGCGGGTAGCCGGGGAAGCTTCGCAGGTCGCTTGCTGCGATCTGCTGCTTCGTTCCTCTTCTCGTTCCTCTAGCCCCATTACCCTTTCGTGCAGCGCTGCAGTTGGTCCTGCTCCGTTTCTTCCTCCTCTCGTGGGTTTTGTAACCCCCACGTCCGAAAACCAACCTTCCACGGAATGGAGCCTGGCGTGCCTCGTGTCCGTCCGTGGTGCTCAGGATTCCCAAGGGCCATTGTGAGCTCGTCCTTCTCCTGTTTGGAAGGAACGTCCCTCGCTGCGCTGCATCGATATAGTGTCGAAGGTTCTTGACTAGTATTTGCAGTTGCTCGTCCGCCCATCGGCACTTCCTCATTATAGGTCCAAGGTTCCGCCAGCCTCAAGAACCAAGTCCAAAGCAACGGTCCGCCAAGACATTGTCTCTGGTTCGATCCCTTTTCAAGCAGATCATGCTCAGCCTTGGACCACTTAGGCGGGCTTGAGGTAGCCACGACCCGTGCGATGGTGAAGCTTCTTCTTCGCAGCATTTTGCTTGTTTGTCGCCGACATCTTCTTACTCTTTTCCGATGTCTTGTGGGCCACAAATGCGGGCGATGATCTTTGATCTTCTCATATTTGCCGATGAATTCTGGTGTCTTTTCTTTCTCGACAAACTGGTTCAGCTCTTTCCTCCACCTCCTCATTAGGGTTGCCATCTTCTTAAGAGCACAATACTTGATTAATTGTTCTTTAACGGCTTCTCCGGATCCTCCTCTGGCGGTAGGGTGAAATTTGCCTTCACCTGAGTCCAAAGATCTTCTTTCGCATATCATTGACATAAGACACCTCGTGGTCTTCCTCCTTAGGCTTATACCATTGATGGATGCTGATCGGGATCTTGTCCCTAACAAGAACCCCTTGACCGAGCAGAAAATGCCTTCCTTGTGCGGATGGGTTCAATCGGTTCGCCGTCGGCGCGATTTCTATGATCTCAAACTTTTCATCCGAGCTCAACTTGTTCTTGGGCCTCGTCTCCTTACCGATTGTGCTCGATCCGGAGGGCTAGAAATTATAAGGAAGAAAGACGAGAGTAATTAATATGTGTACATATACCAAAACAATGGATGCACCAATTAACTAGTCAAGACGGGCTTAACTAATATATATATACCTGGCGGACTCGGTTCGGTCACCGGAGCGACAAGACGGTCTCCTTCTTGTACCTCCATTGTGTCACCGGAGCCATCATGAACATAGTCCTCTTCTTGTACCGGCATTAATGGGTGAAGCCATCATGAACATAGCCCTCTTCTTCACCCAGTCCTTGGGACCATCGGTGTCGTGAGAAATGACGCAACTTCATCACTTCTTTGTGCGATTATGTGCCCCAACATCGCTTCGCATTTCTTCGTCTCGGGAGTGCTCCATAGTTTTCGCAAATATTTACAACATGTCAATTATTATTCAAACATGGTACAGATGGATATATATATATATATATATATATATATATATATATATATATATATATATATATATATATATATATTAGTGGCAAACGAGAACTAGCTAGCTAATCACAATAAGGAATCATGTTAGTGGCCTCGACGCTGCTTCTCTAGGGTTTGGGGGGCCGCCGACACAACGCTTCAAGGGTTAATTTGGGTGGCCTCGAGAGAGTTAATTTGTCGGGTAGGGGCGGCGGGAGGGGGTAGGAGACCAACATCGTTTTCTCTCTAGGGTTTGGGTGTCCTCGAGAGTTTTGGTCGAGCGAGAGGGCCGAGGGGGGTGCTGCCGTTGTATAAGTTATCACGGTCGAGAGGGGGTATGTATATCGACCGCCCCTCATGTCGAAGTTATCTCGAGGGGGTTATATCGACAACGACGCGACATACATATACATGGGAAAATAATGTTATCGGGGAGGGGTATGGTACCCCCCTCGTGTTGAAGTTTCTTCTTTCTCCTCTATTCCTTTCTTCTTCTACTACTCTTCTTTTTCTTCTTCTCCCTAGAGAAAGGAAAATAAGGAAAAGGAAGAAAATAGGAAGAAGGAAGAAGAAAAAAAAAGAAAAAAAAAAGGAGAAGAAGAAAGAATAGAGAAGAAGAAAAATAGAAAATTTCTATTTTCTTCTTCTCTCTATTCCTTTCTTCTTCTCCTCTTCTTTTTCTTCTTATTTCCTCTTCTTATTTATTTCTCCTCTTCTTCCTCTCCTCTTCTTCTCCTTTCTTCCTCTTCTTATTTTCCTTTTCCTCTCATTCTTTTAGTAATGCTTGTTTAAAAAAATGTTCAAATAGAAAATTTCAAAAACACAAAGGTTTTGCCTAATGCATTGTTCATATGAATATACAAACATTTGCATATTCTACAATAATTAATATCACCAAAAAATCTATGAACAGAAAAACCTAACTTTTCTAAAAATCTATCTTTTATATATGAAAACATTAATACACATATGAACAAAAATACATATATGAAGAAAAACATGCTCTGAACAATTTTTATACATTTTGAACATCTACATACACATAGCCACATACATACACATATACATTTTATATATATATATATATATATATATATATATATATATATATATATATATATATATATTAAACTAATAAAATGAAAAAAAAGAACAGAGCCGGCTTGTGTGGCTCACAATGGGGCGGCTAGATGACGATGGCGACAGTGGGGGGGCGCGAGCCGGCTGCTGGAGCGGGACGACGAGGCAGGGGCTCGGGGCGGCTGGGCGGGGACGGGCGCTGGGCTCGGGAGGCCGGCGACGAGGACGGCGTGGGTTTGGGGGCGACGGCCTTGGCGGCGGCGGCGACAACGAGGTTGAGCAACTGGCGGCGCCGAGGAGGTCGGCGGCGTCGTCGGGGGCAATCATGGCGATGAGATTCTGAATTTTGCAAAGTGTTTGCTTATATAGCAAAGCCATTGGTCCCGGTTCGTGAAACCAACCGGGACTAATGCACCCTTTAGTCCCGGTTGGTGCCACCAATCGGGACCAAAGGCCTCTTTTTCGGTAGCCCAAAGGGCGGGAAGCGGCGGCCTTTGGTATCGATTGGTGCCACGAACCGGTACCAATGCCCCCCTCCCTTTAGTCCCGGTTGGTGCCATCAACCGGGACCAAAGGCCCCTGTGCTGCACGCGTCGGGGCCAAAGTTTAGTCCCACCTCGCTAGTTGAGAGGGGCGCGTAGTGGTTTATAAGCCCCACTGCCAACACCCCTCTCGAGCTCCCCTCCACCGCAGGCTTTCGGGCCTACTTGCTATTCTTTGTGCTCGATGGGCCTTCAGGCCTCATGCGGGCCTGAATCACGCCCATAGTAGGGTTTCATGTCGATTCAGCCGTGGGGGCCCGAAGAGGAGGCATTTTTTGTTTTTTGTTTTCTTTACTTATTATTGCTATTTTTATTTTATTTTTCCAGTTTTTTGTTTTGTTTTCTGCATTATTTATTTTCTTTTGTTTTTGCTTTATTTTTAATTCTTTTTTGCTTTTAGTTTTAGGAAAATTATAAACTTTCTCGTTAGTGCCATTACTTTTCAAATTTGAAAACACTTTTTGTTTTTTTTGTTTTCTTTCTTGCTTTATTTATTTTATTTTGTTTCTACTTACAACAAAATACTTATTGTTGTTTTTTTGTTTTGATTTCTGCATTATTTATTTTCTTTTGTTTTTTGCTTTATTTTTCAACTATTTTTGCTTTTAGTTTTAGGAAAATTATAAACTTTCTGTTAGTGCCATTAGTTTTCAAATTTAAAAACACTTTTTTGTTTTTTTGTTTTCTTTCTTGCTTTATTTATTTTATTTTGTTTCTACTTACAACAAAAACTTATTGTTGCTATTTTTAATTATTACGAGGGCGAACCATAAGACATTAAAGCATTTCAAATGAACTCTGAAAAAGTTGAAAGTTGGCATGGTATCATACTAAATCGCCACAAAGTTGGCATGGTATCATCATAATAGTTATGGAGAAAGTCTTCACTTTTTCTTCGCTTGTGTCATTTGCTTATTGCGCCGTAACCATGGATAATCTTCATCGCTTATCGTGATGTGGGTCAGCCTTGACTTTGAAGGAGGAATTTCATGAAACTTTTCATAATCTGCAGACATGTCTGCCTTGTCCTCCACTCCCACGATGTCCCTTTTTCCTGAAAGAACTATGTGGCGCTTTGGCTCATCGTATGATGTATTCACTTCCTTATCTTTTCTCTTTCTCGGTCTGGTAGACATGTCCTTCACATAGATAACCTGTGCCACATCATTGGCTAGGACGAACGGTTTGTCAGTGTACCCAAGATTTTTCAGATCCACTGTTGTCATTCCGTACTGTGGGTCTACCTGTACCCCGCCTCCTGACAGACTGACCCATTTGCACTTAAACAAAGGGACCTTAAAATCATGTCCATAGTCAAGTTCCCATATGTCCACTATGTAACCATAATATGTGTCCTTTCCCCTCTCGGTTGTTGCATCAAAGCGGACACTGCTGTTTTGGTTGGTGCTCTTTTGATCTTGGTCAATCGTGTAAAGTGTATTCCCATTTATCTCGTATCCTTTCCAAATCAATACAGTCAAAGATGGTCCCCTGGACAACAAGTACAACTCATCACAAACAGTGTTGTCACCTCTGATACGTGCTTCCAACCAACTGCTGAAAGTCCCGATGTGTTCACATGTAATCCAGTCGTCGCACTGCTCCGGGTGTTTGGAGCGCAGACTGTTCTTGTGTTCATCGACATACGGGTCACCAAGGTAGAGTTCGTAGAATCAGTATAGTGTGCTTGAGACCAAGAATATCCGTCCTCGCATATTATTGAGTCCCTTCCAAGCGTGTTTTTCCAATCTCCCCTCATACCGCGATTTAGGGAGACCTATCTTCTTAAGGCCAGGAATGAAGTCAACACAAAACCCGATGACATCCTCGCTTGATGGCCCATGAAGATGCTTCCTTCTGGCCTAGCGTGGTTACAGACATATTTCTTTAGGACTCCCATGAACCTCTCAAAGGGGTACATATTGTGTAGAAATACGGGGCCGAGAATGACAATCTCGTCAACTAGATGAACTAGGACGTGCGTCATGATAATGAAGAAGAATGGTGGGAACACCAGCTCGCAGGAACCCTCTTCCTGGGGGGCTCGCCATCAACATCACCAGGGTCATCTCGTCGATCTTATACCGTAATGCACCGCATACCGGGCATGCGTTCAGATCCTTGTACGCACCATGTAGAGGATGCAGATCATTAGGGCATGCATGTATCTTTCGCACCTCCAATCCTAGAGGGCATACGACCTTCTTTGCTGCGTATGTACCGTCAGCAATTCGTTATCCTTTGGAAGCTTCTTCTTCAATATTTTCAGTAGATTCTCAAATCCTTTGTCAGCACAGCATTCTCGCCTTCCATCGCAGCAATTCCAAGACGGTACCGAGCTTTGTGTTGCCATCTTCGCAATTGGGGCACAACCCTTTTGTGGTCCTCTAACATGCGATCGAACTTCAGCTTCTCCTTTTGACTTTCGTGATTGCGTCCTTGCATCGACAATGACCCCGGAGATCATCATCATCGGGCACATCATCTGGTTCCTCTTGATCTTCAGCAGCTTCGCCCGGGCAAAGCATCATCGTGCACATCGTCTCGTTCCTCTTGATGTTCAAGAACATCACCGTATTCAAGGGGCACATAGTTGTCATCGTACTCTTCTTCTTCGCCGCCTTCCATCATAACCCCTATTTCTCCGTGCCTCGTCCAAACATTATAGTGTGGCATGAAACCCTTGTAAAGCAGGTGGGTGTGGAGGATTTTCGGTCGAGTAAGATTTCGTATTCCCACATATAGGGCATGGACAACACATAAAGCCATTCTGCTTGTTTGCCTCAGCCACTTCGAGAAAATCATGCACGCCCTTAATGTACTCGGAGGTGTGTCTTGAACCGTACATCCATTGTCGGTTCATCTGCGTGCATTATATATAATTAAGTGTGTCAAAATCATTCAGTAACATCATGAATAGATAATTAAGTGACCAAATTAATAGAAGTTCATCATCACATTAAAACCAAAGTACATACATAGTTCTCATCTAACAACATAAAGCTCTGCAGAGCATCTAAATTAATTAAACCATACACTGAAACTATGTAAAACATTTCAATGCGAAAACAAATGCGATCATTATCGCAACCAATCTAACAACTGATCCAACGACATAATGATACCAAGCCTCGGTATGAATGGCATATTTTCTAATCTTTCTAATCTTCAAGCGCATTGCATCCATCTTGATCTTGTGATCATCGACGACATCCGCAACATGCAACTCCAATATCATCTTCTCCTCCTCAATTTTTCTAATTTTTTCCTTCAACAAATTGTTTTCTTCTTCAACTAAATTTAACCTCTCGACAATAGGGTCGGTTGGAATTTCCGGTTCAACATCCTCCTAGATAAATAAAATCTATGTCACGTTGGTCGGCATAATTGTCTTAAACAATAAATGAACCAATAGTTATGAAAAGATAATATATACCACATCCGAATCATAGACAGGACGAGGGCCGACGGAGGCGGATACCAAAACCATCGCACTATATAAGATGCAATAATAAAAGTAAGAAAATTATACAAGTATCTATATAAACATACAAGTAAGAATTTTTTCCTTTCGTAAAGAAGATAAGAACAAGAGGCTCACCACGGTGGTGCCGGGCGCAGATAGGGCGCTGGCGATCGACGGCGGTGAAGACGGGACGGACATGACGGACCGCTAAACCTAGACAAATATTAAGGAAAATGGAGCTTGGAGGTCGAGCTTGGAGAGGAGAAAGCTTAAGTAGTGTGGCTCGGGCATTTCATCGAACACCTCGTGTGCATAGGAGGTGAGCTAGAGCACCACAAAGCTCTCCCTCGCCAAGCCACGAAAAAACAGAGCTTTGGAGTGCTCGCTTTCATGCGCGAGGGTATATATAGGCAACTAATTGGTCCCGGTTGGTGACTTGAACCGGGACTAAAGGGCAGCCTTTGGTCCTGGTTCGTCCCACCAACCCGGACCAATGGTGGTGGGCCAGGAGCGAGGCCCATTGGTCCCGGTTCGTCCCACCAACCGGGACCAAAAGGTCCAGACGAACCGGGACCAATGGCCCACGTGGTCTGCCGCCCCCGGGCTCACGAACGGGTCAATGCCCCATTGGTCCCGGTTCGATTGAACCGGGACTAATGGGTTGGCCGGGCCTGGACCATTGCCCCCTTTTCTACTAGTGAATGACTTAATGATGTATGCTCGAGGAAAACATACACAGTTAAACATTGGTCGAAATGTGCACCTGAAATATGGGCTAGGTAGCACGATCAATGTTCGAATGATGATTCAATAAGCCACAGACGTAGAATGAAACTATAGACCAATAACTTCAAAGCAATAGGGTTGCTAAAAGTTTAGATTTTACACATCACAGACCATTTGTTGGTATCCCGGTTAGAAACAACACAAGAAAGAATGGTGATGGTGAGAGGTATCACCATACCAAGAATTCTTAAGAGGTGGAGCAATCCTCACAACATTCTTGACATCAAAGATGGCAATACTCCACGGTAGAACATAACATAAGTTGGATAGCAAGGAACTCAAGGTACAACACAAAACAGGAACAAGTTTTGTGTTGGAGGGAATGCAATAATGTTGTGGATGATAACCCAAATCATAGAGGGCAAAGGATGCTATTTCTCACCATGAATTCAATTGATATCATGGAAGAGCTCAGAATGCTGATGATGATCACGACACATTTGTCGAGAGGCTCCACGAAGATGTAATCTTTCGGCGATGACTTCAAGTTAAAGGAATTAAGAACAAAAGGTTACTGGAACCATGGGTATGACACAAACTCGAAATCAAGCTTGTTGTTCAAGGTGAAATGATATGACGAGGAAAATCGACGTAAGCTTAGCTCATCATTGAAAATTGTGCTCCGGGAAGAAAGGACTAGGTAGCATAGTAAAATTTAGCACAAAATGATATAGCCGATCAGGCTAGGAATGACGTGATGGAGTACTAAACTTCTCATCCACAATGTACTAGGAGTACTGAATCACAGGGGTGATTCGATTCACTAATCGGTGTTCTCGGTTGACGACAACCCAGAACCCGTGGAGTGACTATGACGGGGAAAGGCACTACTTCATCAGAAATGCATAAGATGTAGTGCAATCGGTTGATATCCTCGAGATACTAGGGGGTTAGTACTCGAAGGTAGATAAAAATAGAGGTTGGACGGGTGCATTGATCTATAGAGGACAAGTGGTTTAACTTGCCCGAGAAATGGAATCAAGTAGAAAATATGGTCGGATCCATGATTGCAAAGGATCAATTCATAAATAAGATAAGAAGTTATAACAAGGGGATTATTATTACTACGAGAAGCTTCCATGATAAGTTCCACCTTGGGTCCATGGGCATGAACACAAAGTTCAAGGTCGACTCCCACTTCTCCAAATCATAACCTTACATTCACTTCTCATTTCGATAATGGCATTAGTGTTGAAAGTTTTACCTGGTGAAATACCAGATGAGTATGACCCGTGAAAACTTCCGAGTTCACACATAGTAAGGAAGGCATAGGTTCAACCTATCAGGGCATCTTAGGACCATATACCACAAGCTTCATGAGTAAATATCACCAGCTCGAAAGCAGAGCATGGTTGGCAAAAGGAGAGGATACAATTTACCAAAGGCATTATGTATTGGAGAAAGAACTCACAAGGTGATTAATTATGAGGGACACTGTCGGATAAATATCCAACAGTGGATATGGTGATCCACAATGGAGCTGATGTGAGTATCAATACCCAATCAGATGAAGAAATAATGCAAATGCATCGGTTTATAGAACATCTGAATAATTCAATGTTTAAATAACAAAGGAATTAGGATTTTCAAACCAAGGATCAGGAGCAAACGCTCTGATCAAGGATGGATAAGTTGAATAGACTTAGGGGTACAATCGATGGCAATCTGATTGGCCGAGAACCAGCTCATGTTCGAAAGACGCCTGAGCCGGAAAGATAATTTATAAGGATCAACTGATGATTGCGTGCATTCGCAACATATTGAATCAAGGGACGCAAAATGATAGTGACAAAAGATGCCAATAAGATTACTAGACTTATGGTATTAACCAGAATGCAAGCAAGCAAGAATTTCAAGAGCAACAGGCTACTCAGGGTTTTCGGAAGGTCGAATGGCACTTCGAAGACTTTTGTGAAACACCTGAACAACTAGGTATGAGCGGATACACGATAAGTGCGAGGAATTATCCGTAGGGGGTATTCATGTAGCAAAGAACTGCAAGGCAGTAGGCACAAAGTATTCTCCGAACATTAGAGAGAATTTCGGGGTATCTTGTAATAACAAGATCGACTGGGCATAAAGTAAGAACGACGGGTGTAAGTATTTATCCATAGGGATATTGCAGTGGTAGGGAATTGCAAAAGCAACGAGCACAAGGTCTTGGAAGAATATCGGAAGGTATCTTCGGAATCCTTCGGTGCACAAAGTAATCATCTGGACTGAAGAGGCTCTCCGGGAGAAAGTATTATCGAGAACCTAGAGTCAGAGTTAGTAAAAATCGTTTAACCCGAATAGAAGAGAGATCAGATTCCCAGAGTACAAATCGAGGAGTAAAAGATCCTAATACCACCCAATGGCGACGTGGGCCCATGGGCCGCACAACCATGTTAGTAAAAGTTTTGTAAAGTCTAGACTCGACTTCGGCCAAGGAGTGTGGAAGGGGGATTCCTACAGGCAGTCGGCTCTGATACCAACTTGTGACGCCCCTGATTCAATCATACACTAATCATGCACGCAAATGTGTACGATCAAGATTAGGGACTCACGGGAAGATATCACAACACAACTCTAAAACATAATTAAATCATACAAGCATCATAATACAAGCCAGGGGCCTCGAGGGCTCGAATACAAGTGCTCGATCATAGACGAGTCAGCGGAAGCAACAATATCTGAGTACAGACATAAGTTAGCAAGTTTTCCATAAGATGGCTAGCACAAACCGGGATACAGATCGAAGAGGCGAGGCCTCCCGCTCGATCCTTCTAAACTACTCCGGTCGCCGCTGGCCTGCACGTAGTAGTAGGCACCTCCGTGTAGTAGAAGTCATCGCTGATGGTGGCGTCGGCCCCGGTTTCGGGCATCTGTTGCGGCAACCAGGTAGAAGGGAAAGGGGGAAAAGAGGGAGAAAAGCAACCGTGAGTACTCATCCAAAGTACTCGCAAGCAAGGAGCTACACTACATATGCATGGATATATGTGTAAAGGGCCATATCAGTGGACTGAACTGCAGAATGCCAGAATAAGAGGGGGATAAATAATCCCGTCGAAGACTACGCTTTTGGCAGCCTCCGTCTTGCAGCATGTAGAAGAGAGTAGACAGAAGTCTTCCAAGTAGCATCGCATAGCATACTCCTACCCGGCGATCCTCTCCTCGTTGCCCTATTAGAGAGCGATCACCGGGTTATATGTGGCACTTGGAAGGGTGTGTTTTATTAAGTATCCAGTTCTAGTTGTCATAAGGTTAAGGTACAACTCCAAGTCGTCATGTTACCGAAGATCACGGCTATTCAATAGATTAAACCGCAGGGTGCACCACATAGCCCAACACGCTTGATCCCATTTGGCCGACACACTTTTTCGGGTCATGCCCGCCGTGGAAGATCAACACGCCTCAGCCCCACCTAGGCACAACAGAGAGGTCAAGACGCCGGTCTAAACCTAAGCGCATTGAGGGTCTGGGCCCATCGCCCATAGCACACGACGCTATGCATACGGCCGGAAGCGTAACTAGCCCCTTAATACAAGAGCAGGCTTACGTTCCAATCCGCATGCGCCGCCGATCGCCGACGCCACGAAGGCTTCGGCCGATACCACGACGCCGAAAGTGCCCATAATCGCTCCCGCGTAGTTGGTTAGTGCGATAGGCCAAGAGCGACTCGGATCAAATACCAAGATCTCGTTAAGCGTGTTAAGTACCCGTGAACGCCGAACAGGCCAGCCCACCTCTCTCCTAGGTGGTCTCATCCTGCCTGTCGCCGCCACAAAGTAACAAATGGGGGCGTCAGAACCCAGCCCACCTCTACCGGGATGGAGCCACCGTCCTTTCAGCCCCTCATCGTAATCACTTATGGGTACTCAACGAGTGACCCTACTTTAGTCACCACATGTGTCATGTATAAAGTATATAGTATATACCGTGATCACCTCCCTAGTGATCACGGCCCGATAGTATAGCATGGCGACGGACAAGAATGTAGGGCCACCGATGAAACACTAGCATCCTATACTAAGCATGTAGGATTGCGTAAAGGTAACAACAAAGAGTAGCAAGGACAAAGGCTATGCATCGGGATAGGATTAACGAAAAGCAAGAATATGCTACACTACTCTAATACAAGTAGTATAGAGAAGAATAGGCGATATCCGTGATCAAGGGGGGGGCTTGCCTGATTGCTCGGCAAGAAGGAGGGGTCGTCAACACCGTAGTCGTACTGGGTAGCAGCGGTGTCGGTCTTGGTGTCTAGCGGAAGAAGAGGGGGAAGAAACAACGAATAAAATGCAAACGGATGCATAACGATGCATGACAAAGCAATGTATGATGTTAGGCGTTCCCCAACGCGGTATGAGGTGATACCGGTGAAGGGGGGTAACATCCGGGAAAGTATTCTCGGTGTTTCGCGTTTTCGGACAGATGAACCGGAGGGGGAAAGTTGCGAGTTCGATAGGTTAGGTATGCGTGGCGGACGAATGGGCTGCGTATCCGGATTCGTCTCGTTGTTCTGAGCAACTTTCATGTTGAAAATAATTTAATCCGAGTTACGGTTTAAAAGATATGATTTTTCATAGTTTTATTAATATTCTAGAATAAATAGAATTAATTTAAATAGATAACAGCCATTACTGTGTCGGCATGACATCAGCATGATGTCATCAGTCAACAGTCCGTTTGACTGGTCAAACTAGCACGTGGGTTCCGGTTGTCATTGACTAACACTAATTAATAGTTTAATTAGTTAATAAGTTAATTAGGTTAATTAACAGGATTAGTTAAGTTAATTAACTAATTTTAATTATTATTATTATGTCTTTTGTTTAACCCTTTTATTTTCATTTTTTTCTATACTACTATAGGGATGGGCCCCACGTGCCATAGGCACAGAGGCCAAAACAGGCTAACAGCGAACGGGCAGAGCCCCGGGTGCGGTCATGGTGTCGGGCGTCGGCGCCGGGCGGAGCGGTGACAGCACCAGCCCGCCTGATCAAGGCTGTGGCTGGGCGGGTGAAGGGGCGGAGCTGGCCCGAGGTCTCGCGACCGTGCAGGCAGAGCGGGCGGCGCCATGAGGCCAACCGGAGCGAAGGATGAGCAGCGCTGGGAGGCAGGCGGAGCGGGTGGAGGTGGCCACCGCGGGAGGTAGATCATGGGTGTGCTGGCAGACAGGAAACACGACAGCGCAAGATCGGGCGCGGTCGGAGATGGCACGAGCGTGCACGGTGTCGTGGCGTGAATGAGTGCATGATGAGGTGACGCAAGAGAGAGGGAAGGAGAGGGGGAGCTCACGGGGGGAGCTGTAGGGGTCTAGGCAGCGAGCTTGGGGAGGAGTCGGTGACGGGGCAGCGCCAGCATGGTCGACGACGACAGGGGCGGACTCCAGCGGCGAGGTGGTGCAGAGCACGACGAGGAGGAGTCGAGGATGAATCGGTCCCGCGGGGAGGCGGTCCAGCGAGGGCGGGCTTCAGGAGGAGGGCGAGGTGTTCCGGCGAGGTCAGCGACGGGCGGCGGGGCCGGGGCGCGCTAGGGTCTTGCAGGGCGAGCGTCGGGTGGATCCCGATCCAGATCGGGGGGGAGTGGGAGGACGAGGGGATATGGCTAGGGTTTGGTGTGGTTCGGGAGGGTTAAGGGGAGGCGGCTGGGCCGGCCTGGCTGGTTGCGGCCTGCTGGGCCGGTTGGTTGGGCCGGTTGGCCCGGGGGGTTTGGGGGTTTCCCTTTTCTTTCTATTTTGTTTTTTGATTTTTATTTTTTCTTTATTTTTCTTTCCTGTTTTCCTCTTATTTTAAATATGTAGGCCTTTTTATAAAAGCATGGTTCTTTCACCATAAATATCTACACATTTATTGGCACGCTCCGAACATTTTAGTTTTAACTTTTGAAAACTTTTATTTTTAAACTTTAATTCAAATTTCTAATTTGAATCTGTTTCGAACTAACACGAGATTATCAACAGTAACCGAGGTGACGTGGCATCGTTAATGCGGGATTACTGTAGCCTAATTATCCGGGCGTCACACCGACTCCTGCCTGCATCTACTACTATTACTCCACTCATCGACCGCTATCCAGCATGCATCTAGAGTATTAAGTTAAGGAAAACAGAGTAACGCCTTAAGCAAGATGACACGATGTAGAGGAATAAATTCATGCAATATGATAAAAACCCCATTTTGTTATCCTCGATGGCAACATTACAATACGTACCTTGCAACCCTTTCTGTCACTGGGTAAGGACACCGCAAGATTGAACCCAAAGCTAATCACTTCTCCCATTGCAAGAACTACCAATCTAGTTGGCCAAACCAAACGGATAATTCGAAGAGATTTGCAAAGATAACCAATCATACATAAAAGAATTCAGAGAAGATTCAAATATTATTCATAGTTAAACTGGATCATAAATCCACAATTCATCGGTCTCAACAAACACACCGCAAAAAGAAGATTACATCGAATAGATCTCCACGAGAGAGGGGGAGAACATTGTATTGAGATCCAAAAAGAGAGAAGAAGCCATCTAGCTACTAGCTATGGACACGAAGGTCTGAAGTAAACTACTCACACTTCATCGGAGGGGCTATGGTGATGATGTAGAAGCCCTCCGTGGTGGATGCCCCCTCCGGCGGAGCTCTGAACAGCCCCAAGATGGGATCTCGTGGATCTGAGGAAGTTGCGGCAGTGGAATTAGGTTTTTGGCTCCTGTTCTGATCGTTTGGGGGTACATAGGTATATATAGGAGGAAGGAGTATGTCGGTGGAGCAACAGGGGGCCCACGAGGCAGGGGCGCGCCCCCCACCCTCATGACCGCCTCTCTGGTGCCTTGGCGTAGGGTCCTCTCCTGGATCACGTTCGGTGAGAAAATCACGTTTCCGAAGGTTTCATTCCGTTTGGACTCCGTTTGATATTCTGTTTCTTAGAAACACTGAAAAAAAAAGGCAAAAAACAACAATTCTAGGCTGCGCCTCCGGTTAATAGGTTAGTCCCAAAAATAATATAGAAGTGGAAAATAAAGCCCAATATAGTCCAAAACAGTAGATAAAGTAGCATGGAGCAATCAAAAATTATAGATACGTTGGAGACATATCAGACTACGATAGATCCCCTATACTTGTGGGTCATCAAGACTCTTTTCTGGCGCCGTTGCCGGGGAGTTGTAGTGCTTTTGGTGAGTGGAACTTGGTAAGGAAGCATTTATATAGTGTGCTGAAATTTTCTGTTACTTGTCACTATGGAAACTAATCCTTTGAGGGGACTGTTTGGGGTATCTTCGCCCCAACCAGAAGATCAAACAGATGCTCCTCAACCTACTGAACTTTATGAAAATATTCACTTTGAGATTCCTTCGGGTATGATAGAAAAACTGCTAGCTAATCCTTTTGCAGGAGACGGAACATTGCATCCCGACTTACACCTTATCTTTGTGGATGAAGTTTGTGGATTATTTAAGCCTGCAGGTATTCCCGATGATGTTGTCAAAAGGAAGGTCTTCCCTTTATCTTTGAAGGGAGATGCAATGACATGGTATAGTGTTGGGGAACGTAGCAGAAATTCTAAATTTTCTACGCATCACCAAGATCAATCTATGGAGTAATCTAGCAACGAGGGAAAGGGGAGTGCATCTACATACCCTTGTAGATCGCTAAGCGGAAGCGTTCAAGTGTACGGGGTTGAAGGATTCATACTCGCAGCGATTCAGATCGCGGTTGATTCCGATCTAAGCACCAAACAACGGTGCCTCCGCGTTCAACACACGTACAGCCCGGGGACGTCTCCTCCTTCTTGATCCAGCAAGGGAGAGGAGAAGTTGAGGGAGAACTCCCACAAGACGACGGCATGGTGGTGATGGAGCTCGTGGTTCTCCAAGCAGGCTTCGCCAAGCACTACGGAGGAGGAGGAGGTGTTGGAGGAGGGAGAGGGCTGCGCCAGGGGAAAGGTGCGGCTGCCCTCTCTCTCTCTCGCTATATATAGGGGGAAGGGAGGAGTGGGAGGCGCCCTAGGTTCCCTAGGGGAGGGGCGGCTGCCCTAGGGGTGGCGCCCCCACCTCTCCAGGTTACGTGAGATGGGGTGGGAGGGGCGTTCAACCCCTTAGTGGGCTGATGTGCCCTCTCCCCTTGGCCCATAAGGCCCCCCAAAGCTTGCCGGGCCTCCAAACCCCTTTCGGACATGCTGGTCATCACCTGTACCCGGAACAATTCCGACTCCAATACCCTTCATCCAATATACCGATCTTCACCTCCCGACCATTCCGGAGCTCCTCGTCATGTCCGGATCTCATCCGGACTCCAAACAACCTTCGTAACCACATACTTCTTCCCATAACAACTCTATCGTCACCGAACCTTATGTGTAGACCCTACGGGTTCGGGAACTATGCGCAACATGACCGAGACGCTTCTCCGGTCAATAACCAACAGCAGGATCTGGATACCCATGTTGGCTCTCACATGTTCCACGATGATCTCATCGGATGAACCACGATGTCAAGGATTCAAGCAATCCCGCATGCAATTCCCTTTGTCTACGGTATAGTACTTGCCCGAGATTCGATCGTCGGTATCCCGATACCTTGTTCAATCTCGCTACCGCAAGTCTCTTTACTCGCTCCATAACACATCATCCCGTGATCAACCCCTTGGTCACATTGTGCACATTATGATGATGTCCTACCGAGTGGGCCCAGAGATACCTCTCCGTCACACGGAGTGACAAATCCCAGCCTCGATTCGTGCCAACCCAACAGACACTTTCGGAGATACCCGTAGTGCACCTTTATAGCCACCCAGTTACGTTGTGACGTTTGGTACACCTAAAGCATTCCTACGGTATCCGGGAGCATGCGATGTTTGATCACATCAAACTTGGAAACACTTCCAACACATATCGTCAGCTCACCTTTAGCTAGTCTCCGTTTATTCCTTAGCCTTTATTTCGAGTTACTAACACTTAGCAACCAAACCAGTATCTAATACCCTGGTGCTACTAGGAGTACTAGTAAAGTACACAATAACTTAATGTATATCCAATATACTTCTATCGACCTTGCCTGCCTTCTCATCTACCAAGTATCTAGGGTAATTCTGCTCCAGTGGCTGTTCCCCTTATTACAGAAGCACTTAGTCTCGGGTTTGGGTTCAACCTTGTGTTTCTTCATTAGAGCAGCAGCTGATTTGTTGTTTCATGAAGTATCCCTTCTTGCACTTGCCCTTCTTGAAATTAGTGGTTTCACCAACCATCAACAATTGATGCTCCTTCTTGGTTCCTACTTTCGCGGTGTCAAACATCGCGAATATCTCAAGGATCATCATATCTATCCCTGATTTGTTATAGTTCATCACGAAGCTCAAGCAGCTTGGTGGCAATGACTTTGGAGAAACATCACTATCTCTGGAAGATCAACTCCCACTCGATTCAAGTGATTGTTGCACTCGGACAATCTGAGCACAAGCTCAACGATTGAGCTTTTCTCCTTAGTTTGCAGGCTAAGAAAATCGTCGGAGGTCTTATACCTCTTGACGTGAGCACGAGCCTGAAATCCCAATTTCAGCCCTCAAACATCTCATATGTTTCGCGACGCTTCAAAACGTCTTTGGTGCCTCAACTCTAAACCGCTTAACTTAACTATCACATAGTTATCAAAACGTATGTCCGATGTTCGCAACATCCACGCACGACGCTTGGGGTTCAGCACATCGAGCGGTGCATTAAGGATATAAGCTTTCTTCTGTCCGCATAATCGCTATTATCAACTTTCAACTATATTTTCTCTAGGAACATATCTAAACAGTGGAACTAAAGCGCGAGCCATTTACATAATTTGCAAAGGTCTTTGACTATGTTCAGGATAATTAAGTTCATCTCATGAACTCCCACTCGATAGACATCCCTCTAGTCATTTAAGTGATTACATGATCCGAGTCAACTAGGCCGATCCGATCATCACGTGAGACGGACTAGTCATCATCGGTGAACATCTTCATGTTGATCATATCCTCCATAAGACTCATGCTCGACCTTTCGGTCTCTTGTGTTCCGAGGCCATGTCCGTACATGCTAGGCTCGCAAGTTAACCTAAGTGTTTCGTGTGTAAATCTGGCTTACACCCATTGTATGTGAACGTAAGAATCTATCACACCGATCATCACGTGGTGCTTCAAACAACGAACTTTCGCAACGGTGCACGCTTAGGGGAACACTTTCTTGAAATTTTAATGAGGATCATCTTATTTACTACCGTCGTTCTAAGCAAATAAGATGCATAAACATGATAAATATCACATGCAATCAAATAGTGACATGATATGGCCAATATCATTTTGCTCCTTTGATCTCCATCTTCGGGCTCCATGATCATCATCGTCATCGGCATGACACCATGATCTCCATCATCGTGTTCCATGAAGTTGTCTCGCCAACTTATTACTTCTACTACTATGGCTATCGGTTAGCAATAAAGTAAAGTAATTACATGGCGCTTGCTCAATGACACGCAGGTCATACAATAAATTAAGACAACTCCTATATATTCTCGCCGGTTGTCATACTCATCGACATGCAAGTCGTGATTCATATTACAAGAACATGATCAATCTCACACATCACATATCATTCATCACATTCTTCTTGGCCATATCACATCACATAGCATACCCTGCAAAAACAAGTTAGACGCCCTCTAATTGTTGTTTGCATGTTTTACGTGGCTATTATGGGTATCTAGCAAGAACGCTTACCTACGCAAAACCACAACGTGATATGCCAATTGCTATTTACCCTTCATAAGGACCCTTTTCATCGAATCCGTCCGACTAAAGTGGGAGAGATCGGCACCCGCTAGCCACCTTATGCACCAAGTGCATGTTAGTCGGTGGAACCTGTCTCGTAAGTGTACGTAAGGTCGGTCCGGCCGCTTCATCCCACAATACCGTCGAAACAAGATTGGACTAGTAATGGTAAGCATATTGAACAAAATCAACGCCCACAACTACTTTGTGTTCTACTCGTGCAAAGAATCTACATAATAGACCTAGCTCATGATGCCTTTGTTGGGTAACGAGCAGAAATTCAAAATTTTCCTACGTGTCACCAAGATCTATCTATGGAGAAACCAGCAACGAGGGGAAGGAGAGCGATCTACATACCCTTGTAGATCGCTAAGCGGAAGCGCTCAAGAGAACGGGGTTGAAGGAGTCGACTGTCAGGATCCAAATCACCGGAGATCCTAGTGCTGAACGGACGGCACCTCCGCGCTCAACACACGACAGCCCGGGTGACGCCTCCCACGCCTTGATCCAGCAAGGAGAGAGGGAGAGGTTGAGGAAGACTCCATCCAGCAGCAGCACAATGGCGTGGTGGTGGTGGAGGAGCGTGGCAATCCTGCAGGGCTTCGCCAAGCATCGCGGGAGAGGAGGAAGGAGAGAGGTAGGGCTGCGCCAGGGAGAGGTGAAACTCATGTGTTGGCAGCCCTCAAGACCTCAACTATATATAGGGGAGAGGGAGGGGGGTGCGCCCCATCTAGGGTTTCCACCCCAAGGGGTGCGGCTGCCCCCAATCCCATCTAGGGTGGCGGCCAAGGGGGGGGGGGAGAGGGGAAACTTGCGCCCCAAGTTAGGTGGGTGTGCCCCCTCCCCAAACCCTAGGCGCCTTGGGCCCTTGTGGGGGGGGGGGGGCACCAGCCCACCTGGGGCTGGTCCCCTCCCACACTTGGCCCATGCAGCCCTCCAGGTCCGGTGGCCCCACTTGGTGGACCCCCGGGACCCTCCCGGTGGTCCCGGTATGTTACCGATAAAACCCGAAACTTTCCGGTGACCAAAACAGGACTTCCCATATATAAATCTTTACCTCCGGACCATTCCGGAACTCCTCGTGACGTCCGGGATCTCATCCTGGACTCTGAAAAACATTTGGTAACCACATACAAACTTCCTTTATAACCCTAGCGTCATCGAACCTTAAGTGTGTAGACCCTACGTGTCGTGGTTGACACGTCAGATGTCCTTAGTATCAGGACTTAGTCGTGAGGCCAACGCATCTATGTGGTAGCTTGAGAGGGGTTGATCGGTATGAGAGACGCAACACGCAAGACAAAGATTTAGACAGCTTCGGGCCCCGGGAAACATCATCCGGCAATAACCCTACATGCTGTTTGTGGCTAGGTCTCATTATGCTCATGAGAGGAGTCGCCGTAGTCGGCTCTCCTCCTTGTGTCTAGCCCTAGATATTGTTTCTGTTGCTTGTCCTCTTAGAGCCCCGCCTCCTTATATAAGTTAGAGGCGGGTTACATGTGGAGTCCTAGTAGGACTAGGACTAGTTTATCTTTTCTTACAAGTTGAGTACAAGTCTGAGTTGCTTTCTTCCTCTTAAGCCAGCCCACCATAACATGAGCCGGCCTTCTGAGCCTTGGGCCTAGTCTTCTATCTGACCCGCCGTCAGGGTCATCTGTGAGTCATCAGGCTCGTGAGTCGTCTGACCAGTGAGCCGCCAGACCCGTGAGTCACCAGTCCTCCGGCGGGTCATCGGTGAAGCGCCAAGCCCGGCCGGGTTATACTCCCGGCCGGGTTACACCGCGGGGTATACCCCCGACATTAGCCCCCAAGTTTAACTTGGATTTATCCATGATAAACTTATGCTGCAAAATAAACACAAGAATAAATTTGACAGGTTGTGCTCCAGGTTAAGAATTCTTGTAAACCGGCACCTGAACATCCTTAAGTCCTTGTCATTTCCTTCTTCTAGAAAATCCGGGTCAATAAACCATCTTCATACTCACATTGCTGACGTTGGTGTCTCATAGAGAAATATTGTGAAGAATAATCCACTTGAGTCGGCTTCCAAAGCGCCGGCTTAAGAAATATTGGTCTTGAAATACTCATATGATATTTAGCCGGTTTGAAAATATAGAACTTGCCGATCTCCGATTTCCAAAATAACCGGGTTATAAAAACTGATAATTCCTGGTCATGATTGTTTCCAACGCCGGTTCATGATTGTTGTCAATGCCGGTTCATGATTATTGATGACGCCGGGTTATGATTGTTGTAGACACCGGGTCATAATGATTGGTGATGCCGGGTCAATCTGGTTTGCTCAAAACTGAAAATTGGAAGATATTTCTCCCTTATATCCATATTACCTGTAGCCCCCAAGTCTTGAACAGAACAAAGTGATGATTTGAGACTTGTTTCCATATAATTACTGCCACTTTGAAGAAATCCATGTTCATCTCAGCCACTAGTAAAAATCGAATACTCCATATATGTAGCCCCCAAGTGCCGGGTTGTCATGCTTGCAGCAACCTGGGACTTGAAATTGCCTTATGCTCATAAAAAAAACTTCAACCAGTGTAGCCCCCAGGGGTCGGGTCATTATGCAATAATGAGCAGAGACATTGCAGATATAACCATGTAAACTTGAACAGCAATGTGTAGCCCCCAAGGGCCGGCTTAGTAAGATAATACTGAGCTGGGACTTTGTATATAATTGATAATAACATCATATAATATAATCTCCACCATGGGGCTTGAACCCACGTCCACAAGGTTAAGATCTTTATACTCTACCAACTGAATAGTGAACTGTTCAATATAATGGATTAATACTTGTGTACCTTGAATTTTTTACAGGAGCAATTGGTAGCTCCCAAGGGCCGGCTCATTACGATGTGATGAGTTGGGTCTTCAATGAGGTGAACAAAAATGACTTTGCATTAGCCCCCAAGTGTCATGGTGCATGCTTGCAGCGACATGAGACTTGCATATTTGATGTAACCTCAATTTGAATAATGTAGCCCTCAAGTGCCGGGTCGAAGCTGCAGCGACTGGGACTATTCCTTCCATTGTAGAATAAATCATATCCATTAAAATAATAGCCATTGCGCCAAAGCGACTTTGAATACCTCATCATTGATAAGTAAATCCAGAGTTTAAATACCGGTGGCTCTTGGCGATGGCTATTTAATACGCCCATTGTATGTCGGAATTTTGATAACTCGGCGCCTTATAGCCTTTGAGAAAAATCCGAAGCTAATAATCATTTTGAAGCATCAACTTTGGTAATGAGCTTGAACTTAATCATTTATATGTCATATTTCTGCAAATCCTGCAAAGAGTTTAAACAACATATGCCCTGGCGACTTAACGTCAAAAGCCAGGGTGGGTAACCACCCAAATGTAGTCTTATCCTGCACACAAGTAGATCACAAGATCCCTATGATCCTTTGAATGATACCGCTGGCTTATGTGACCCGGACAGTGAAGTTGATAACTCAAGTCTGTAAGAGCCGACACATATGATATTTGTAACAACTCAAATACTTGTGATTGTATAAAAACAGATAAAATTTTTGAGGCTTCTTATTCGAATACGATCAGTAAACCGTTCCAAAGGGGTTAAGCTAAGATTCGAATACGATCATATAGCCCCCAGTGGCGTTGGCGTTGCCGATCAAAGTGGGTATAGACAACTATGTTCTCTTTGGTTCGAATACGACCTATGTTTGAACAGGAAACCCCCAAATGACCACTGTAATATTGAATTTGTACTGCCGGGTCATATGACCTGTGTAATAAGGGTGATAACACAATCCTTAGAAGCCAATGCTTCCACATAGATGACGATTGTCATAAGCTGGCGACTTATAGTCGAAAAGTCAAGCCGGTTAATCATAAAACACTTATATACATTTGAGATATAATCCCCAAAAGGTCTCAAGTTAAGTAATTGTGGCTACAATAAACTTTACCAGAGATAGAATAAAACTTTTTGAGGCTTTTGATTCGGATACGATCAGTAAACCGTTCCAAAGGGGTTAAGCTAAGATTCGAATACGATCATATAGCCCCCAGTGGCTTGGCGATGCCGATCAAGTGGGTATCGACAGCTATGTTCTCTTTGGTTCGAATACGACCTATGTTTGAACAGGAAGCCCCCAAGTGACCATAAGAGTTGTTTAACGACGCTGATTCGAATACGATCCACGTCGATTCCCAAAGGGGTTGAGCTTGATTCAGATACGATCAAGAAGCCCCCAAGTAGGTTTAGCAGTTTGCTAATCAAAAGGGTATCGACAGCTATGTTCTCTTTGGTTCGAATACAACCTATGTTTGAACAGGAAGCCCCCAAATGACCGTATAAATTTTGGCATTGCGCCGATCAAGAGGGTATTGATGGCTATGCCCGATGAGCAGGAAGTCCCCAAGTGACCATAATAAGATAAGCCGTAACGCAGGATACCCATGTTTTGAACCGGAATTTCTTAAACCGGATATTGATATCCTCAAAGCTTTGTAAGGGACAAATTTACCTTGATCCGGATGTTGAACCGGTTTTGAAAACTTCAAAGCTTTGCGGGAGAAAGATGTCTCTTAAACCGGATTTTAAACCGGAATTTTCATCAGTATGGTAGTGTCCTCCAGAACCGGGTTATCATCCCCTCCCATGACCCGGAGTTCCCAAGTCATGTCACTGTAGCCCCCGAGTTTTAAGACTACTCGAAGAGTTGTCTTGAGACTCTCCATATTTGACCGTGATATAAACCGGTATGAGTCATTCAACATCTCAGTGACATAACTTGTCCTGCACTGGAGAACTTGCAAGCCAGAGTAATTGCTCTTTTAAAGAAAGCAATATATAATATAAAACAAACCTGGATGGATATCACCTGATGCGTCAGGCGAGTAGTTATCCACCGCGGAGTTGATGATCACCATGGTGAAGCTGAAATTAATCACGGGTGAACCGGCCGTGGCGTCGTAAACCGGTGCGGTCGAGCAAGTCAACCGCAGGAGCAGTAAGCCACTCATACGCCGAGTCGGCCACGGGGGTGGACGGGTAAGTCGCCCGTCACATTGTAAGCCGGCACAGACGTGTGAATCGGCTGGCGCGTTGATGTAGATCGGACCGCAGGGGCGGTGGCTTGCACCCACCGTCGAGCGAAGCGATCGCCGATGCCGTTGTATGATTATGCTACCAACACTCCATGAATATGGCATTACACCATCTTTATGATGAATCATTGTCCTGCACATAAAGGTGTACATACCAAAGTGATTGTTTTTTGACAAAAAAAAATATGCGCTAATAAAATAATCTTAGATGGATATCACCTGATATGCTAGGTTGGAAATAATCCGCCATGGAGTTGATGACATCTTATGGTGAAACTGAAATCACTCACAGGTGAAGCGGCCGCAGTTTTTATAAGCTGGTGCGTCCGAGGAAGGTCGGCACCGGCGTTGTAAGCCGGCGCAGACGAAAGAGTCGGCCGCAGCGGTGGAAACGGCAAGGACGCGGGCGAGTCGGCCGCGGTGTTGGAAACGACAAGGACGCGAGTGAGTCGGCCACGGGCGCGGACGATGAGTCCGTTGCGTGTGTTGATGTTGCGAGGGCGGTGACTTGCTCACGCATCCGTCCAGAACACGGCACGAACATGCTAGCGCAAAAATAATATTGGCGCACGCTCCTTTGTGACACCTTTGTAATAAATAATGGTCCTGCGAAAAAATACCATAGACCAGTGTAATTGTTCTTTGATGTAAACAATATGTTTAATAAAATAAACTTAAACGGATAGATATCACCTGATGTATTTGAACAACAGACATAAAATGTCCGCTACAATCTGTCCAGGATGTCTTGTACTGCGATTTCAACTTTTGAACAGACAAAGTACTACCAGTACTTGGTCTTATGTGGGAGGCAGCAGTAACTTGGAACGGAGATGAACCGGCAACAGCGACATGTGGCGGAGTGCGTCTGAAGTAATACAAGGTCGTGGCGGGTCGCGGCCACGGCGACAGGCTAGGTGAAGTGAGCGTTGAGACTATAGAGACCCAGGTAATTACTGTAGCAACAGCGGGTTAAGGCTGGTGCTGCAGTTGCAGAGGGGTGCCAGCGGCTCGCGGCAAGTGTTGCCCGGCAAAACGGGCGGCTCTGCGGCTGAGAGGCGCAGGCCGAGACCAACTTGGTGGAGAATTCCAACTCCCGTGGTTGAGGTGTGACTCGGCGGGGCTTGGGTGGCTCAAGGTGCAAGCGGACCAGCGCCGGCGAAACGGACGGGCTGTAGGGGCGTAAGTCAGCAGAACGGCTGGTGGAGGCGAAGCACTGCAGCGTCGGTAGCTCGGAGCAGAGAGGGCGGATCTGGCAGCCGGGCCTCACACGGGCGGTAGGAACGACGGCTCGAGGCCAGGGCAAACCGGTCTGGCGCGGGCGATCGTGAACAGTGAGACGGCGAACCAGCGGAAAGCGTGCCGGAGTCGATCATAGCGGCGGCTCAGCGGGAAAAGGCGCCCGGCCGCGACGACTCAGGTAAGCCGTAACGAGGGCCCTGGCTGCAGAAGCGAAGACGGGCCACTAGCGGCTCATGGTCGAAGGAGACGGGCCAGTGAAGGCCATGGAGGCAGCGCGGCGGCTCACGGACAGGTCTTGGCGGAGGCCGGATGACGCGTCATGTTGATATACTCGTATTTTGATATTTAGAGACGTATGATTCCTTGATCCATAGGTGGATTAGTAGTGCTAGCATCGTTTTGGTAAACGAGCTAACCCATCTTCCTGTGGATTCTTCCGCTGACATCTTCAAAAACTCCACACAACTTTTTGCTAATTGAACCGATCGGACTTGACGCTTTGACCGTTTGACGTAATGGAAAGAGTAGTACTTTTGCCTCAGGATTTTAACCCACCAGCTCCTGCCTCATGGGTTTCACAATCGGAGGGGCAGTAGTAACCAGCCGGTCAGGTACCTTCCTGACGCTACATGGTCAAAAAGATCTCAAGGATAATTCCACAGCCTACTTCTTGTGAATCTCGGACATTGATGCGTGCAATCAAAATCCCATCGGTCTCGGTGACTTGATTCTTGTACTGGTCGGACAGATTGGCTGTAACTCGAGTAAATTTGCACTCGCTCAAACAGAAACCATGTGGGTCTCGATGACGTGCGATTATAGCAGCCGAATTCAACAGCCTTGCAATAGAATCAATCTCAACCAGATTGAAATTGCGGTAGCGACGACGCACAGGCGCAGCCACTCTGATCTTGACCGATGAACTTAAGGTTGATGTGAATCCTTCTAATCTGAATCTTTCTTCACCCAAAAAATTGCAAACTTCTCGAAACCCTAGAAATAGATCCCTCCAAGAAACTCAACACCACTATTTGCAGCCCCACGGTGGGCGTCAACTGTCGTGGTTGACACATCAGATGTCCTTAGTATCAGGACTTAGTCGCGAGGTCAACGCATCTATGTGGTAGCTTGAGAGGGGTTGATCGGGACGAGAGACGCAACACGCAAGACAAAGATTTAGACAGCTTCGGGCCCCGGGAAACATCATCCGGCAATAACCCTACATGTTGTTTGTGGCTAGGTCTCATTATGCTCAAGAGAGGAGTCGCCGTAAGCCGGCTCTCCTCCTTGTGTCTAGCCCTAGATATTGTTTCTTGTTGCTTGTCCCTCATTGGGGAGCCCCGCCCCTCCTTATATAAGTTAGAGGGGCGGGTTACATGTGGAGTCCTAGTAGGACTAGGACTAGTTTATCTTTTCTTATAAGTTGAGTACAAGTCTGAGTCTTGCTTTCTTCCTCTTAAGCCGGCCCACCATAACATGAGCCGGCCTTCTGGGCCTTGGGCCTAGTCTTCTATCTGACCCGCTCTCGGGGTCATCTGTGAGTCATCAGGCTCGTGAGTCGTCTGACCAGTGAGCCGCCAGACCCGTGAGTCGCCAGTCCTCCGGCGGGTCATCCGTGAAGCGCCAAGCCCGGCCGGGTTATACTCCCGGCCGGGTTACACCGCGGGGTATATCCCCGACACTACGGGTTCGGGAATCATGCAGACATGACCGAGACATTCTCCGGTCAATAACCAACAGCGGGATCTGGATACCCATGTTGGCTCCCACATGTTCCACGATGATCTCATCGGATGAACCACGATGTCAAGGACTCAATCAATCCCGTATACAATTCCCTTTGTCTAGCGGTATTGTACTTGCCCGAGATTCGATCGTCGGTATGTCGATACCTTGTTCAATCTCGTTACCGGCAAGTCTCTTTACTCGTTCCGTAACACATCATCCCGTGATCAACCCCTTGGTCACATTGTGCACATTATGATGATGTCCTACCGAGTGGGCCCAGAGATACCTCTCCGTCACACGGAGTGACAAATCCCATCTCGATTCGTGCCAACCCAATGACACTTTCGGAGATACCGTAGTGCACCTTTATAGCCACCCGCCACGTTGTGACGTTTGGTACACCCAAAGCATTCCTACGGTATCCGGAGTTGCACAATCTCATGGTCTAAGGAAAAGATACTTGACATTAGAAAAGCTTTAGCATACTTAACTACACGATCTTTGTGCTAGGCTTAGGATTGGGTCTTGTCCATCACATCATTCGCTAATGATGTGATCCCGTTATCAACGACATCCAATGTCCATGGTCGTGAAACCGTAACCAGCTATTGATCAACGAGCTAGTCAACTAGAGGCTTACTAGGGACATGGTGTTGTCTATGTACCCACACATGTATCTGAGTTTCCTATCAATACAATTATAGCATGGATAATAAACGATTATCATGAACAAGGAAATATAATAACTAATTTATTATTGCCTCTAGGGAATATTTCCAACAGTTTCCCACTTGCACTAGAGTAAATAATCTAGTTCACATCGCCATGTGATTAACACTCACAGGTCACATCGCCATGTGACCAACATCCAAAGAGTTTACTAGAATCAACAATCTAGTTCACATCACTATGTCATTAATACTCAATGAGTTCTGGGTTTGATCATGTTTATGCTTGTGAGAGAGGTTGTAGTCAACGGGTCTGCAATATTCAGAACCCTATGTATTTCGCAAAACTTTATGTCATATCATAGATGCTGCTACCACGTTCCACTTGGAGCTATTCCAAATTGTTGCTCCATTATACGTATCTGGTATCTCTACTCAGAGCTATCCGGATAGGTGTTAAAGCTTGCATCGACGCAACTCTTTACGTCGAACTCTTTATCACCTCCATAACCGAGAAACATATCCTTATTCCTCTAAGGATAATTTTTGACCGCTATCTGGTGATCCACTCCTTGATCACCTTTGTACCCTCTTGCCAGATATGTAGCAAGGCACACCAATAGAAATGGTTCGCATGTCTCAAACTTTTCAAAAACGAGTGAGTCCAAAGATCCATCAACATGGAGCTTCTTCATGCGTTTTATACCAATATGACTTAAATGGCAGTGCCACAAGTAAGTGGTACCATCATTACTATCTTATATCTTTTGGCATGAAAATGTGTATTACTGTGATCAGATTCAATAAACTATTCCTTTAGGTGCAAGACCATTGAAGGTATTATTCAAATAAATAGAGTAACCATTATTCTCCTTAAATAAATAACCATATTGCGATAGACATAATCCAATCATGTCTATGCTCAACGCAAACACCAAATGACAATTATTCTGGTTTAATACTAATCTTGATGGTAGAGGGAGCGTGCGATCTTTGATCACATCAAACTTGGAAACACTTCCAACACATATCGTCACTCACCTTTAGCTAGTCTCCGTTTATTCCGTAGCCTTTATTTGAGTTACTAACACTTAGCAACCGAACCGTATCTAATACCTGGTGCTACTAGGAGTACTAGTAAAGTACACAATAACTTAATGTATATCCAATATACTTCTATCGACCTTGCCTGCCTTCTCATCTACCAAGTATCTAGGGTAATTCTGCTCGTTGGCTGTTCCCTTATTACGAAGCACTTAGTCTCGGGTTTGGGTTCAACCTTGTGTTTCTTCATTAGAGCAGCAGCTGATTTGCTGTTTCATTAAGTATCCCTTCTTGCCCTTGCCCTTCTTGAAACTAGTGGTTTCACCAACCATCAACAATTGATGCTCCTTCTTGATTCCTACTTTCGCGGTGTCAAACATCGCGAATATCTCAAGGATCATCATATCTATCCCTGATTTGTTATAGTTCATCACGAAGCTCAAGCAGCTTGGTGGCAATGACTTTGGAGAAACATCACTATCTCTGGAAGATCAACTCCCACTCGATTCAAGTGATTGTTGCACTCAGACAATCTGAGCACAAGCTCAACGATTGAGCTTTTCTCCCTTAGTTTGCAGGCTAAGAAAATCGTCGGAGGTCTTATACCTCTTGACGTGGGCACGAGCCTGAAATCTCAATTTCAGCCCTCGAAACATCTCATATGTTTCGCGACGTTTCGAAAACGTCTTTGGTGCCTCAACTCTAAACCGTTTAACTTAACTATCACATAGTTATCAAAACTTGTATGTCCGATGTTCGCAACATCCACAGACGACGTTTGGGGTTCAGCACACTGAGCGGTGCATTAAGGAAATAAGCTTTCTTCTGTCCGCATAATCGCTATTATCAACTTTCAACTATATTTTCTCTAGGAACATATCTAAACAGTGGAACTAAAGAGCGAGCTTACGACATAATTTGCAAAGGTCTTTTGACTATGTTCAGGATAATTAAGTTCATCTCATGAACTCCCACTCAGATAGACATCCCTCTAGTCATCTAAGTGATTACATGATCCGAGTCAACTAGGCCAGATCCGATCATCACATGAGACGGACTAGTCATCATCGGTGAACATCTTCATGTTGATCGTATCCTCCATACGACTCATGCTCGACCTTTCGGTCTCTTGTGTTCCGAGGCCATGTCTGTACATGCTAGGCTCGTCAAGTTAACCTAAGTGTTTCGCGTGTGTAAATCTGGCTTACACCCATTGTATGTGAACGTAAGAATCTATCACACCCGATCATCACGTGGTGCTTCTAAACAACGAACTTTCGCAACGGTGCACAGTTAGGGGGAACACTTTCTTGAAATTTTAATGAGGGATCATCTTATTTACTACTGTTGTTCTAAGCAAATAAGATGCATAAACATGATAAATATCACATGCAATCAAATAGGGACATGATATGGCCAATATCATTTTGCTCCTTTTGATCTCCATCTTCGGGGCTCCATGATCATCATCGTCACTGGCATGACACCATGATCTCCATCATCGTGTCTCCATGAAGTTGTCTCGCCAACTTATTACTTCTACTACTATGGCTATCGGTTAGCAATAAAGTAAAGTAATTACATGGCGTTTGCTCAATGACACGCAGGTCATACAATAAATTAAGACAACTCCTATGGCTCCTGCCGGTTGTCATACTCATCGACATGCAAGTCGTTATTCATATTACAAGAACATGATCAATCTCACACATCACATATCATTCATCACATTCTTCTTGGCCATATCACATCACATAGCATACCCTGCAAAAACAAGTTAGACGTCCTCTAATTGTTGTTTGCATGTTTTACGTGGCTATTATGGGTATCTAGCAAGAACGTTTCTTACCTACGCAAAACCACAACGTGATATGCCAATTGCTATTTACCCTTCATAAGGACCCTTTTCATCGAATCCGTTCCGACTAAAGTGGGAGAGACTGGCACCCGCTAGCCACCTTATGCACCAAGTGCATGTCAGTCGGTGGAACCTGTCTCACGTAAGTGTACGTGTAAGGTCGGTCCGGGCCGCTTCATCCCACAATACCGTCGAAACAAGATTGGACTAGTAATGGTAAGCATATTGAACAAAATCAATGCCCACAACTACTTTGTGTTCTACTCGTGCAAAGAATCTACGCAATAGACCTAGCTCATGATGCCACTGTTGGGTAACGTAGCAGAAATTCAAAATTTCCCTACGTGTCACCAAGATCTATCTATGGAGAAACCAGCAACTAGGGGAAGGAGAGTGCATCTACATACCCTTGTAGATCGCTAAGCGGAAGCGTTCAAGAGAACGGGGTTGAAGGAGTCGTACTCGTCGTGATCCAAATCACTGCAGATCCTAGTGCTGAACGGACGGCACCTCCACGTTCAACACACGTACAGCCCGGTGACGTCTCCCACGCCTTGATCCAGCAAGGAGAGAGGGAGAGGTTGAGGAAGACTCCATCCAGCAGCAGCACAACGGCGTGGTGGTGGTGGAGGCGTGGCAATCCTGCAGGCTTCGCCAAGCACCAAGGGAGAGGAGGAAGGAGAGAGGTAGGGCTGCCCCAGGGAGAGGTGAAACTCATGTGTTGGCAGCCCTCAAGACCTCAACTATATATAGGAGAGAGGGAGGGGGTGCGCCCCCTCTAGGGTTTCCACCCCAAGGGGTGCGGCTGCCCCCAATCCCATCTAGGGTGGCGGCCAAGGGGGGGAGAGGGGAAACTTGCCCCCCAAGTTAGGTGGGTGTGCCCCCTCCCCAAACCCTAGGCGCCTTCGACCCTTGTGGGGGGGGGGGGGGCGCACCAGCCCACCTGGGGCTGGTCCCCTCCCACACTTGGCCCATGCAGCCCTCCGGGGCCGGTAGCCCCACTTGGCAGACCCCAGGGACCCTCCCGGTGGTCCTGGTACGTTACCGATAAAACCCGAAACTTTTCCGGTGACCAAAACAGGACTTCCCATATATAAATCTTTACCTCCGGACCATTTCTGAACTCCTCGTGATGTCCGGGATCTCATCCGGGACTCCGAACAACATTAGATAACCACATACAAACTTCCTTTATAACCCTAGCGTCATCGAACCTTAAGTGTGTAGACCCTACGGGTTCGGGAATCATGCAGACATGACCGAGACATTCTCCGGTCAATAACCAACAACGGGATCTGGATACCTATGTTGGCTCCAACATGTTCCACGATGATCTCATCGGATGAACCACGATGTCAAGGACTCAATCAATCCCGTCTACAATTCCCTTTGTCTAGCGGTATTGTACTTGCCCGAGATTCGATCTTCGGTATGTCGATACCTTGTTCAATCTCGTTACCGGCAAGTCTCTTTACTCGTTCCATAACACATCATCCCGTGATCAACCCCTTGGTCACATTGTGCACATTATGATGATGTCCTACCGAGTGGGCCCAGAGATACCTCTCATCTGCACGGAGTGACAAATCGATCTCGATTCGTGCCAACCCAATGCATACACTTTCGGAGATACCGTAGTGCACCTTTATAGCCACCCGATTACGTTGTGACGTTTGGTACACCCAAAGCATTCCTACGGTATCCGGGAGTTGCACAATCTCATGGTCTAAGGAAAAGATACTTGACATTAGAAAAGCTTTAGCATACGAACTACACGATCTTTGTGCTAGGCTTAGGATTGGATCTTGCCCATCACATCATTCTGCTAATGATGTGATCCCGTTATCAACGACATCCAATGTCCATGGTTAGGAAACCGTAACCATCTATTGATCAACGAGCTAGTCAACTAGAGGCTTACTAGGGACATGGTGTTGTCTATGTACCCACACATGTATCTGAGTTTCCTATCAATACAATTATAGCATGGATAATAAACGATTATCATGAACAAAGAAATATAATAACTAATTTATTATTGCCTCTATGGCATATTTCCAACAACATTTGCATGGAGTTTCTTCATGCATGTACACCAATAGAGATGGTTCGCATGTCTCAAACTTTTCAAAACGAGTGAGTCCAAAGATCCATCAACATGGAGCTTCTTCATGCGTTTTATACCAATATGACTTACATGGCAGTGCCACAAGTAGGTGGTACTATCATTACTATCTTATATCTTTTGGCATGAACATGTGTATCACTACGATCGAGATTCAATAAACCATTCATTCTAGGTGCAAGACCATTAAAGGTATTATTCAAATAAATAGAGTAACTATTATTCTCCTTAAATGAATAACCGTATTGCGATAGACATAATCCAATCATGTCTACGCTCAACGCAAACACCAAATAACAATTATTTAGGTTTAACACCAATCTCGATGGTAGAGGGAGCGTGCGATGCTTGATCATATCAACCTTGGAAACACTTCCAACACATACCGTAAGCTCTCCTTTAGCTAGTCTCCGTTTATTCCGTAGCTTTTATTTCGAGTTACTTACACTTAGCAACCGAACCGGTATCTAATACCGTGGTGCTACTAGGAGTACTAGTAAAGTACACATTAACATAATGTATATCCAATATGCTTCCGTCGACCTTGCATGCCTTCTTATCTACCAAGTATCTAGGGTGGTTCTGCTTTAGTGTCCGTTCCTCTTATTATAGAAGCACTTAGTCTCGGGTTTGGGTTCAACCTCGGGTTTCTTCACTAGAGCAGGAGTTGATTCGCCGTTTCATGAAGTATCCCTTCTTGCCCTTGCCCTTCTTGAAACTAGTGGTTTCACTAACCATCAACAATTGATGCTCCTTCTTGATTTCTACTTTCGGGGTGTCAAACATTGCGAATATTTCAAGGATCATCGTATCTATCCCTGATATGTTATAGTTCATCACGAAGCTCTAGCCGCTTGGTGGCAATGACTTTGGAGAAACATCACTATCTCATCTGGAAGATCAACTCCCACTCGATTCAAGTGATTGTTGTACTTATACAATCTGAGCACATGCTCAACGATTGAGCTTTTCTCCCTTAGTTTGCAGGCTAAGAAAATCGTCAGAGGTCTTATACCTCTTGACGTGGGCACGAGCCTGAAATCCCAATTTCAGCCCTCGAAACATCTCATATGTTTCGCGACATTTCGAAATCGTCTTCGGTGCCTCAACTCAAAACCGTTTAACATCACTGAACTATCACGTAGTTATCAAAACGTGTATGTCAGATGTTCGCAACATCCACAGACGACGTTCGAGGTTCAGCACACTGAGCGGTGCATTAAGGACATAAGCCTTCTTCGAAGCAACGAGGACAATCCTCAGTTTACGGACCTAGTCCGCATAATTGCTACTATCAACTTTCAACTAAATTTTCTCTAGGAACATATCTATAACAATAGAATTAAAGCGCGAGCTTACGACATAATTTGCAAAGACCTTTTGACTATGTTCAGGATAATTAAGTTTATCTTATGAACTCCCACTCAGATAGACATCCCTCTAGTCATCTAAGTGATTACATGATCTGAGTCAACTAGGCCATGTCCGATCATCACGTGAGACGGACTAGTCATCATCGGTGAACATCTTCATGTTGATCGTATCTACCATACGACTCATGCTCGACCTTTCGGTCTCTTGTGTTCCGAGGCCATGTCTGTACATGCTAGGCTCGTCAAGTCAACCTAAGTGTTTCGCGTGTGTAAATCTGGCTTACACCCGTTGTATGTGAACGTTAGATTCTATCACACCCGATCATCATGTGGTGCTTCGAAACGACGAACTTTCGCAACGGTGCACAGTTAGGGGGAACACTTTCTTGAAATTTTAATGAGGGATCATCTTATTTACTACCGTCGTTCTAAGCAAATAAGATGCATAAACATGATAAACATCACATGCAATCAAAAAGTGACATGATATGGCCAGTATCATTTTGCTCCTTTTGATCTCCATCTTCGGGGCTCCATGATCATCATCGTCACCGGCATGACACCATGATCTCCATCATCATGATCTCCATCATCGTGTCTCCATGAAGTTGTCTCGCCAACTATAACTTCTACTACTATGGCTAACGATTTAGCAATAAAGTAAAGTAATTACATAGCGCTATCATTGACACGCATGTCATACAATAAATAAGACAACTCCTATGGCTCCTCCCGGTTGTCATACTCATCGACATGCAAGTCGTGATTCCTATTACAAGAACATGATCAATCTCATACATCACATATCATTCATCACATTACTTTGGCCATATCACATCACATAACATACCCTGCAAAAACAAGTTAGACGTCCTCTAATTGTTCTTTGCATGTTTTACGTGGCTGCTATGGGTTTCTAGCAATAACGTTTCTTACCTACGTAAAACCACAACGTGATGTGTCAATTGCTATTTACCCTTCATAAGGACCCTTTTCATCGAATCCGATCCGACTAAAGTGGAGAGGCGGCACCGCTAGCCACCTTATGCAACAAGTGCATGTCGATTCGGTGGAACCTGTCTCACGTAAGTGTACGTGTAAGGTAGGTCCGGGCCGCTTCATCCCACAATACCGTCGAAACAATATTGGACTAGTAACGGTAAGCATATTGAACAAAATCAACACCCACAACAACTTGTGTTCTACTCGTGCATAGAAACTACGCCTAGACCTAGCTCATGATGCCACTGTTGGGGAACGTAGCAGAAATTTAAAATTTTCTACGCATCACCAAGATCAATCTATGGAGTAATCTAGTAACGAGGGAAAGGGGAGTGCATCTAGATACCCTTGTAGATCGCTAAGCGGAAGCATTCAAGTGAACGGGGTTGAAGGAGTCGTACTCGCAGCGATTCAGATCGCGGTTGATTCTGATCTAAGCACCGAACAACGGTGCCTCCGCGTTCAACACACGTACAGCCCGGGGACGTCTCCTCCTTCTTGATCCAGCAAGGGGAGAGGAGAAGTTGAGGGAGAACTCCGACAGCACGACGGCATGGTGGTGATGGAGCTCGTGGTTCTCTAGCAGGGCTTCGCCAAGCACTACGGAGGAGGGGGAGGTGTTGGAGGAGGGGGAGGGCTGCGCCAGGGGAAAGGTGCGGCTGCCCTCTCTCTCTCTCACTATATATAGGGGAAGGGAGGAGGGGGAGGCGCCCTAGGGTTCCCTAGGGGAGGTGCGGCTGCCCTAGGGGTGGCGCCCCCACCTCTCCAGGTTACGTGAGATGGGGTGGGAGGGGCGCTCAACCCCTTAGTGGGCTGATGTGCCCTCTCCCCTTGGCTCATAAGCCCCCCCAAAGCTTGCCGGGGCCTCCGAAACCCCTTTCGGACACGCTGGTCATCACTTGGTACCCCCGGAACAATTCCGGACTCCAATACCCTTCGTCCAATATACCGATCTTCACCTCCGGACCATTCCGGAGCTCCTCGTCATGTCCGGGATCTCATCCGGGACTCCGAACAACCTTCGGTAACCACATACTATTTCCCATAACAACTCTAGCGTCACCGAACCTTAAGTGTGTAGACCCTACGGGTTCGGGAACCATGCAGACATGACCGAGACGTTCTCCGGTCAATAACCAACAGCGAGATCTGGATACCCATGTTGGCTCCCACATGTTCCATGATGATCTCATCGGATGAACCACGATGTCAAGGATTCAAGCAATCCCGTATGCAATTCCCTTTGTCTACTGGTATAGTACTTGCCCGAGATTCGATCGTCGGTATCCTGATACCTTGTTCAATCTCGTTACCGACAAGTCTCTTTACTCGTTCCATAACACATCATCCCATGATCAACCCCTTGGTCACATTGTGCACATTATGATGATGTCCTACCGAGTGGGCCCAAAGATACCTCTCCGTCACATGGAGTGACTAATCCCAGTCTCGATTCGTGCCAACCCAACAGACACTTTCAGAGATACCCGTAGTGCACCTTTTATAGCCACCCAGTTACGTTGTGACGTTTGGTACACCCAAAGCATTCCTACGGTATCCGGGAGTTGCACAATCTCATGGTCTAAGGAAATGATACTTGACATTAGAAAATCTTTAGCATATGAACTACACGATCTTTGTGCTAGGCTTAGGATTGAGTCTTGTCCATCACATCATTCTCCTAATGATGTGATCCCGTTATCAACGACATCCAATGTCCATGGTCAGGAAACCGTAACCATCTATTGATCAACGAGCTAGTCAACTAGAGGCTTACTAGGGACATGGTGTTGTCTACGTATCCACACATGTATCTGAGTTTCCTATCAATACAATTATAGCATGGATAATAAACGATTATCATGAACAAGGAAATATAATAATAACTAATTTGTGCCTCTAGGGCATATTTCCAACAGTCTCCCACTTGCACTAGAGTCAATAATCTAGTTCACATTGTCATGTGATTAACACTCACAGGTCACATCGCCATGTGACCAACATCCAAAGAGTTTGCTAGTGTCGCTAAACTAGTTCACATCATCATGTGATTAAGACTCAATGAGTTCTGGGGTTTGATCATGTTTTGCTTGTGAGAGAGGTTTTAGTCAACGGGTCTGCAACATTCAGATCCGTATGTACTTCGCAAATCTCTAGGTCATATTGTAAATGCTGCTTCCACGCTCCACTTGGAGCTATTCCAAATGGTTGCTCCACTATCGTATCCGCTTGCTACTCGAGTCATTCGGATAGGTGTTAAAGCTTGCATAGGCGTAACCCTTTACGCCGAACTCTTTATCACCTCCATAATCGAGAAACATGTCCTTATTACTCCAAGGACAATTTTGACGCTGTCCGGTGATCCACTTCTTGATCACCTTTGTACCCTCTTGCGGACATGTGGCAAGGCACACATCAGGTGCGGTACTTAGCATAGCATACTGTAGGGCCTACGTCTAAAGCATAGGGACGACCTTCGTCCTTTCTCTCTGTTCTGCCGTGGTCGAGCTTTAAGTCTTAACTTCATACCTTACAACTCAGGCAAAAACTCCTTCTTTGACTGACCCATCTTGAACACCTTCAAGATCATGTCAAGGTATGTGCTCATTTGAAAGTACCATTAAGCGTTTCTGATCTATCCTCATAGATCTTGATGCTCAATGTTCAAGCAGCTTAATCCAGGTTTTCCCTTGAAAAACTCCTTTCAAACAACCCTTTATGCTTTCCAGAAATTCTACATCATTTCTGATCAACAATATGTCAACAACATATACTCATCAGAAATTCTATAGTGCTCCCACTCACTTCTTTGGAAATACAAGTTTCTCATAAACTTTGTACAAACCCAAAATCTTTGATCATTCCATCAAAGCGCATATTCTGACTCCGATACGCTTGCTCTAGTCCATGGAAGGATCACTGGAGCTAGCATAACTTTTAGCATCCTTAGGATCGACAAAACCTTTCTGATTGTATCACATACAACCTTTCCTTACGAAAACTGGTAAGGAACCTCGTTTTGACATCCATCTGCCGGATTTCATAAATGCAGCTAATGCTAACATGATTCCGACGGACTTAAGCATCGCTACGGATGAGAAAAACTCATCGTAGTCAACTCCTTGAACTTGTGAAAAACTCTTTGCCACAATTCGAGCTTCATGGACGGTGACATTACCGTCCACGTCCATCTTCTTCTTAAAGATCCATTTATCTCAATGGCTTGCCGATCATCGGGCAAGTCCACCAAAGTCCATGCTTTGTTCTGATACATGGATCCTATCTCGGATTTCATGGATTCTAACCATTTGTCTGAATATGGGCCCACCATCGCTTCTCCATAGCTCGTAGGTTCATTGTTGTCTAGCAACATGACCTTCAAGACAGGATTACTGTACCACTCAAGTAGTACGCATCCTTGTCACCCCACGAGGTACGGTAGTGACTTGATCCAAACTTCATGATCACTATCATAAGCTTCTACTTCAATTGGTGGGCGCCACAGAACAACTTCTGTGCCTGCTACACACTAGTTGAAGTGATGGTTCAATAACCTCATCAAGTCTCCACCATGCTCCCACTCAACTTTCCGAGACAAACTTTTCCTCGAGAAAGGGCCCGATTCAAGAAACGATCCCTATTGCTTTCAAATCTGAATTAGGAGGTATACCCAACTGTTTTGGGTGTCCTATGAAGATGCATTTTATCCACTTTGGGTTCGAGCTTATCAACCTGGAACTTTTTCACATAAGCGTCGCAGCCCCAAAGTTTTAAGAAACGACAACTTAGGTTTTTCCAAACCATAGTTCAAACGGTGTCGTCTCAAAAGAATTATGTGGTGCCTATTTGAAGTGGGTGTGGTTGTCTCTAATGCCTAACCCATGAACGATAGTGGTAATTCGATAAGAGACATCGTGGTACGCACCATATCCAATAGGGTGCAACTATGATGTTCGGACACACCATCACACTATGGTGTTCCAGGCGGTATTAATTGTGAAACAATTTCCACAATGTCTTAATTGCGTGCCAAAGCTCGTAACTCAGATACTCATCTCTATGATCATATCATAGACATTTTATCCTCTTGTCACGATGATCTTCAACTTCACTCTGAAATTAATTGAACCATTCAATAATTCAGACTTGTGTTTCATCAAGTAAATATACTCAGTATCTACTCAAATCATCCGTGAAGTAAGAACATAACGATATCCATGCGTGCCTCAAGCACTCATTGGACTGTACACATCAAAATGTATTACTTCCAACAAGTTGCTTTCTTGTTCCATTTTTTGAAAACGAGGCTTTGGTCATCTTGCCCATGTGGTATGATTTGCATGTCTCAAGTGATTCAAAATCAAGTGAGTCCAAACGGTCCATTTGCATGGAGTTTCTTCATGCATGTACACCAATAGACATGGTTCGCATGTCTCAAACTTTTCAAAACAAGTGAGTCCAAAGATCCATCAACATGGAGCTTCTTCATGCGTTTTATACCAATATGACTTACATGGCAGTGCCACAAGTAGGTGGTACTATCATTACTGTCTTATATCTTTTGGCATGAACATGTGTATCACTACAATCGAGATTCAATAAACCATTCATTTTAGGTGCAAGACCATTGAAGGTATTATTCAAATAAATAGAGTAACTATTATTCTCCTTAAATGAATAACCGTATTGCGATAGACATAATCCAGTCATGTCTACGCTCAACGAAAACACCAAATAACAATTATTTAGGTTTAACACCAATCTCGATGGTAGAGGGAGCGTGCGATGCTTGATCATATCAACCTTGGAAACACTTCCAACACATATCGTAAGCCCTCCTTTAGCTAGTCTTCGTTTATTCCGTAGCTTTTATTTCGAGTTACTAACACTTAGCAACCGAACCGGTATCTAATACCCTGGTGCTACTAGGAGTACTAGTAAAGTACACATTAACATAATGTATATCCAATATGCTTCCGTCGACCTTGCCTGCCTTCTTATCTACCAAGTATCTAGGGTGGTTCTGCTTTAGCGTCCGTTCCTCTTATTACAGAAGCACTTAGTCTCGGGTTTGGGTTCAACCTCGGGTTTCTTCACTAGAGCAGCAGCTGATTCGCTGTTTCATGAAGTATCCCTTCTTGCCCTTGCCCTTCTTGAAACTAGTGGTTTCACTAACCATCAACAATTGATGCTCCTTCTTCATTTCTACTTTCGCGGTGTCTAACATTGCGAATATTTCAAGGATCATCATATCTATGTTGAACCTGGTATTGCTATGATTAAAGATCTCTTGGATGAGGACTTAGATGGGCATGTTATCTCTTTCTTGGGTGAAACTGCTAATATTGCTAGACCCGACACTAAGACACGTAGACCTGTTGTAGGCAAGCCTGTTATTTCTGTTAAAATAGGAGATCATTGTTATCATGGCTTATGTGATATGGGTGCTAGTGCTAGTGCGATACCTTATGACCTTTATAAAGAAATTATGCACGATATTGCACCTGTTGAATTGGAAGACATTGATGTTACTATTAAGCTTGATAATAGGGACACCATTAAACCTATTGGGATTGTTAGAGATGTTGAAATCTTGTGTGGGAAGATTAAACACCCTGCTGATTTTCTTGTTCTTGCTTCCCCACAAGATGATTTTTGTCCCATTATTTTTGGTAGACCCTTCTTGAATACTGCTAGTGCTAAGATTAATTGTAAAAGGAAGGCCGTCACTGTTGGCATAGATGGTATGTCTCATGAGTTCAATTTTGCTAAGTTTAGTAGACAACCTCGTGAAAGGGAACCACCTAGTAAAGATGAGATTATTGGCCTTGCTTCCATAGCCGTTCCTCCAACTGATCTGTTAGAACATTATTTGTTAGACCATGAAAACGATATGTTTATGAAGGAAAGGGAAGAAATAGATGAAGTGTTCCTTAAACAAGAACCTATGCTGAAACATAACCTTCCCGTTGAAATTCTTGGGGATCCCCCTCCACCCAAGGGTGATCCCGTGTTTGAACTCAAACCTTTACATGATAATCTCATGTATGCTTATCTTGATGAAAAAGAAATATAACCTGTTATTATTAGTGATAACCTTTCAGAGAAAGAAGAAGAAAGATTATTGAAAACTCTGAAGAAGCACCGAGCTGCTATTGGATATACTCTGGATGATCTTAAGGGCATTAGTCCCACATTATGTCAACACAAAATTTCAGTGGAGAAATATGCCAAACCAGTTAGAGACCCTCAAAGACGATTAAATCCCAAAATGAAGGAAGTGGTAAGAAAGGAGATATTAAAGCTCCTTGAGGCAGGTATTATTTATCCCGTTGCTGATAGTGAATGGGTAAGCCCTGTCCATTGTGTCCCTAAAAAGGGAGGTATTACCGTTGTTCCTAATGATAAAGATGAATTGATCCCGCAAAGAATTATTACAGGTTATAGGATGGTAATTGATTTTCGTAAGTTAAACAAAGCTACTAAGAAAGATAATTACCCTTTACCTTTTATTGATCAAATGCTAGAAAGGCTATCCAAACACACACATTTTTGCTTTCTAGATGGTTATTCTGGCTTCTCTCAAATACCTGTGTCAGCAAAGGATCAATCTAAAACTACTTTTACTTGCCCTTTTGGTACTTTTGCTTATAGACGTATGCCTTTTGTTTTATGTAATGCACCTGCTACCTTTCAAAGATGCATGATGGCTATATTTTCTGATTTTTGTGAAAAGATTTGTGAGGTATTCATGGATGACTTCTCCGTCTATGGATCCTCTTTTGATGATTGTTTGAGCAACCTTGATCGAGTTTTGTAGAGATGCGAAGACACTAGTCTCATCCTGAATTGGGAAAAGTGTCACTTTATGGTTAATGAAGGCATTGTCTTGGCGCACAAGATCTCCGAGAGAGGTATTGAAGTTGATAAAGCCAAAGTTGATGCTATTGAAAAGATGCCATGTCCCAAGGACATAAAAGGTATAAGAAGTTTCCTTGGTCATGCCGGCTTTTATAGGAGTTTCATTAAGGACTTTTCTAAAATCTCTAGGCCTCTGACTAATTTATTGCAAAAAGATATTCCTTTTGTATTTGATGATGATTGTGTAGAAGCATTTGAAACACTTAAGAAAGCCTTGATCACTGCACCTATTGTTCAGCCACCTGATTGGAATTTACCTTTTGAAATTATGTGCGATGCTAGTGATTATCTTTGTAGGTGCTGTTTTAGGGCAAAGAGTTGATAAGAAATTGAATGTTATCCAGTATGCTAGTAAGACTCTTGATACTGCCTACGAAATTATGCTACTACTGAAAAAGAGTTCTTAGCAGTTGTGTTTGCATGTGATAATTTTAGACCTTATATTGTTGATTCCAAAGTTACTATTCACACTTGATCATGCTGCTATTAAATATCTTATGGAAAAGAAAGATGCTAAGCCTAGACTCATTAGATGGGTTCTCTTGCTCCAAGAATTTGACTTGCATATTATTGATAGAAAGGAGCTGAGAACCCGTTGCGCACAACTTGTCTAGGTTAGAGAATGTTCTTGATGACCCACTGCCTATTAATGACAGTTTTCCTGATGAACAATTAGCGGTTGTCAATGCTTCTCGTACTACTCCTTGGTATGCTGATTATGCTAATTACATTGTTGCTAAATATATACCGCCTAGTTTCACATACCAGCAAAAGAAAAAGTTCTTTTATGATTTAAAACATTACTTCTGGGTTGATCCACACCTTTATAAAGAAGGAGTAGATGGTATTATTAGACGTTGTGTGCCTGAGCATGAACAGGAACAAATCCTATGCAAGTGTCACTCTGAATCCTATGGAGGACACCACGCTGGAGATAGAACTGCACACAAGGTACTACAATCTGGTTTTTATTGGCCTACTCTCTTGAAAGATGCTCGTAAGTTTGTCTTATCTTGTGATGAATGCCAAAGAATAGGTAACATTAGTAGACGTCAAGAAATGCCTATGAATTATTCTCTTGTTATTGAACCATTTGATGTTTGGGGCTTTGATTATATGGGACCTTTTCCTGCCTCCAATGGTTATACACATATTTTAGTTGCTGTTGATTACGTTACTAAGTGGGTAGAAGCTATTCCAACTAGTAGTGCTGATCATAACACTTCTATTAAAATGCTTAAATAAGTTATTTTTCTGAGGTTTGGAGTCCCTAGATATCTTATGAGTGATGGTGGTTCACACTTTATTCATGGTGCTTTTCAGTAAGATGCTTGCTAAGTATGATGTCAATCATAGAATCGCATCTCCTTATCACCCATGATCTAGTGGTCAAGTAGAGTTGAGCAATAGAGAGCTCAAATTAATTTTGCAAAAGATTGTGAATAGATCTAGAAAGAATTGGTCCAAAAAACTTGATGATGCATTATGGGCCTATAGAACCGCATACAAAAATCCTATGGGTATGTCTCCATATAAGATGGTTTATGGAAAAGCATGTCATTTACCTCTTGAACTTGAACATAAAGCATATTGGGCTATTAAAGAGCTCAATTATGACTTCAAACTTGCCGGTGAGAAGAGGTTGTTTGATATTAGCTCACTTGATGAATGGAGAACCCAAGCATATGAGAATGCCAAGCTTTTCAAAGAAAAAGTCAAACGCTGGCATGATAAGAGGATACAAAAGCGTGAGTTTAACGTAGGAGATTATGTGTTATTATTCAACTCTCGTTTAAGATTTTTTGCAGGAAAACTTCTCTCAAAATGGGAAGGTCCCTACGTTATCGAGGAGGTCTATCGTTCTGGTGCTATAAAAATCAACAACTTCGAAGGCACAAATCCGAGGGTGGTAAACAGTCAAACAATTAAACATTATATTTCAGGTAATCCTATCGATGTTGAAACTAATATTATTGAAACCATAACCCCAGAGGAATACATAAAAGACACTTTCGAGCGTTCCGGACTACGAAAAGGCATAGGTACGTGGTAATGCGGTAAGTAAACCGACTCCAAAACAACTCTAATGGCAATTTTTATCAGTTTTGGATTATTTAAGAATTTTAGGAAGAAAGAAGTAGTCCGAAAGGGACACGAGGCTCCCACGAGAGAGGAGGCCGCCCCCCCCTGTAGGGCGCGCCCCCCTGTCTCGTGGGCACCTCATGTGCCTCCCGGACTCCGTTTTCTTGTATGTTATGTATTTTGGTCGGTAAAAATTCATTATATATACTCCCGAAGGTTTTGACCACCGTATCACGCAAATATCCTATGTTTTCGTTTCGAGCTGTTTTTGTTTCAGATCTATAGCATCATGTCGTCTCCAAGCGCTCCCAAGGACAAGTTTTTCGAGAGAGTTATCAACCCCTATCTCGCGGAGGTGCTGCATCATCCTCAAACCATTGAGATGCGTGAGGGGGTGCTGCACATCCGCGATGTGGAGGGACCAAGGCGTACCGGGAGCGTGGAGACAAAGCTCGAAGCCGTGGAGCAAGAAGTTTTCAAGTGTCAAGGGATGGTGGAGCGTGGACTCAACGCCAACCAGATGATGATCATGGAGTTCACCAACAACCACAAGCTGGATGCCAAAGTCATTGGGGAAACCATCTTCAAACTTCAAGAGAAAATCGAGCACCTCCAAGCCCAGATCTATGACCTGCAAAACCAGAACTGTGAGTATGAATATAGATTAAAGCGAATGAGTTTGGCTGCAGATTTAAGGATCCCGGAGACTAGATCATCCTTTTATGATGGAGAGCTGATGCCCTGGAAGATAGACGACAAGCCTACATCATCAACAACTCCTACTTCACCACCTCCGAAGAAATAATCACATGGGTATGGGCACTCCCCTTGGCAACTACCAAGCTTGGGGGAGGTGCCCCGGTATCGTATCACCATTACACTCCTATTTTTACCGCTTTATTTAGTTCGATCCTTTAAGTAGTATCTTGATCTAGTAGATTGAAGTTTTGATATCAAGTAGTTTTGAGTTTGGCATTGTGATCTCTTTATATAAGCGAGTCTGTGTGCTATCTATAATAAAGATTAGTGTTGAGTCAAGGGCTTTGCTATGTTGCTATGATCTTGGGAAGGTAGGAAGAACAAAAGAGTTCATATTGATCTTATGGATAGTGATAACTTCACACATAGAAAGTATGAGGCATAAAAATTGTTGAGAGTTGATGAACGTAGCCTTGGTCATCGTTGCAATTAATAGGAAGTGATAAGGAAAGAGGGGTTCACATATAAATATATTATCTTGGACATGTTTTATGATTGTGAAGCACTCATTAAGTATGGCATGCTAAAAGAGTTGATGTTGGACAAGGAAGACAACGTAATGGTTTATGTTTTCCGACATCGCAGTTAAAGTATATTTTCATTGACCTTCCAAACATGTTGAGCTTGCCTTTCCCCCTCATGCTAGCCAAATTCCTTGCACCAAGTAGAGATACTACTTGTGCTTCCAAATTTCCTCAAACCCAGTTTTTCCATGAGAGTCCACCATACCTACCTATGGATTGAGTAAGATCCTTCAAGTAAGTTGTCATCGGTGCAAGCAATAAAAATTGCTCTCTAAATATGTATGACTTATTAGTGCAGAGAAAATAAATTTTATACGAACTTGTTGTGGAAGTAATAAAAGCGACGGACTGCATAATAAAGGTCCACATACAAGGGGCAACATAAAGTGACGTTCTTTTGCACTAAGACTTTATGCATCAACCCTAAACGCGCATGACAACCTCTGCTTCCCTCTGCGAAGGGCCTATCTTTTACTTTATGTTTTTACTTTATGCTTGAGTCAAGGTGATGCTCACCTTTCCCTTTTCATTTTTATCCTTTGGCAAGCTCCTCGTGTTTGAAATATCATGAGCATATATCCAATTGGATGTAAGTTGACATAGGCTATTATTGTTGACATAACCTAAAGGTGAATACATTGGGAGGTGATGTCTACTACACAACCTTCTTCTTGTAGACGTTGTTGGGCCTGCAAGTGCACAGGTTTGTAGGACAGTAACAAATTTCCCTCAAGTGGATGACCTAAGGTTTATCAATCCGTGGGAGGCGTAGGATGAAGATGGTCTCGCTCAAACAACCTTGCAACCAAATAACAAAGAGTCTCTTGTGTCCCCAACACACCCAATACAATGGTAAATTGTATAGGTGCACTAGTTCGGCGAAGAGATGGTGATACAAGTGCAATATGGATGGTAGATATAGTTTTTTGTAATCTGAAATAATTAAAACAGCAAGGTAACTAATGATAAAAGTGAGCGTAAACGGTATTGCAATGATAGGAAACAAGGCCTAGGGTTCATACTTTCACTAGTGCAAGTTCTCTCAACAATAATAACATAGATAGATCATATAACAATCCCTCAACATGCAACAAAGAGTCACTCCAAAGCCACTTGAGTTGGCCTTGAGCCGAATTTATTCCCTTGTAATAAAGACTCTATATGAGAATCGTATAATGATATTCAGGTGTGATTGAACTTTGATTACTTTATCGATGTACTGTGAGTACCAGCATGAACTTGGGATGGTACAGACACAGAGATTTGACCGATTTTGGGTCAGGTCGCTACATACATCATGTCATCTTGCTTAAGGCGTTACTCTGTTTTCCTTAACTTAATACTCTAGATGCATGCTGGATAGCGGTCGATGAGTGGAGTAATAGTAGTAGATGCAGGCAGGAGTCGGTCTACTTGTCTCGGACGTGATGCCTATACACATGATCATACCTAGATACTCTCATAACTATGCTCAATTCTGTGAATTGCTCAACAGTAATTCGTTCACCCGCCGTAGAATACCTATGCTCTTGAGAGAAGCCACTAGTGAAATCTATGGCCGCCGGGTCTATTCTCATCATATTAATCTTCCTACGCTTTATTATTGTTTTGCTTTTTACTTTGCCTTTTATTTTACCTTGCATCTTTATACCAAAAATACCAAAATATTATCATCATCTCTATCGATCTCACTCGTAAGTGACCGTGAAGGGATTGACAACCCCTATTCGCGTTGGTTGCGAGGAGCTATTTGTTTTGTGTAGGTACGAGGGACTCATGGCGTGGCCTCCTACTAGATTGATACCTTGGTTCTCAAAACTGAGGGAAATACTTACGATACTCTCTGTATCATCCTCTCCTCTTGGGAAAACCAGCATAAGCTCAAGGCGTAGCAAGAAGGATTTCTTGCGCCATTGCCGGGAGTCTACGAAAAGTCAACACACCAAGTACCCATCACAATCCCTTATCTCTCGCATTACATTATTTGCCATTTGCCTCTTGTTTTCCTCTCCCCCACTTCACCCTCGCCGTTTTATTCGCCCTCTCTTTCCCAATCTCCTCCTCTCTTTTCGCTTGCCTTTTTTCTGTTTGCTCGTGTGTTGGATTGCTTGCTTGTCACTATGGCTCAAGATAATACCAAATTGTGTGACTTTACCAATACCAACAATAATGATTTCCTTAGAACTCCGATTGCTCCTCTTGCCAATACTGAATCTTGTGAAATCAATGCTGCTTTACTGAATCTTGTTATGAAAGATCAATTCGCCGGCCTTCCTAGTGAAGATGCCGCTACTCATTTAAATAGCTTCGTGGATTTGTGTGATATGCAAAAGAAGAAAGATGTTGACAATGATGTTGTTAAATTGAAGCTATTTCCTTTTTCGCTTAGAGATCGTGCTAAAGCTTGGTTTTCGTCTTTGCCTAAAAATAGTATTGATTCTTGGAACAAGTGCAAAGATGCTTTTATCTCTAAGTATTTTCCTCCCGCTAAGATCATCTCTCTTAGGAACGATATTATGAATTTTAAGCAACTTGATCATGAACATGTTGCACAAGCTTGGGAGAGAATGAAATTAATGATACGTAATTGCCCTACTCATGGTTTGAATTTGTGGATGATTATACAAAATTTTATGCGGATTGAATTTTGCTTCTAGAAACCTTTTAGATTGACGCATGGAGGCACTTTTATGGAAATTGATGACCCACAAGTGCAGGGGATCTATCGTAGTCCTTTCGATAAGTAAGAGTGTCGAACCCAACGAGGAGCAGAAGGAAATGATAAGCGGTTTTCAGTAAGGTTTTCTCTGGAAGCACTGAAATAGTAGGTGATAGATAGTTTTGTGATAGGATAAATAGTAACAAGCAAAAAGTAAATAAAGTAAATAAAGTGCAGCAAGGTGATGTCTACTACGCAACCTTCTTCTCGTAGACGTTGTTGGGCCTCCAAGTGCAGAGGTTTGTAGGAAAGTAGCAAATTTCCCTCAAGTGGATGACCTAAGGTTTATCAATCCGTGGGAGGCGTAGGATGAAGATGGTCTCTCTCAAACAACCCTGCAACCAAATAACAAAGAGTCTCTTGTGTCCCCAACACACCCAATACAATGGTAAATTGTATAGGTGCACTAGTTCAGCGAAGAGATGGTGATACAAGTGCAATATGGATGGTAGATATAGGTTTTTGTAATCTAAAAATATAAAAACAGCAAGGTAGCAAGCGATAAAAGTGGCGTAAGCGGTGTTGCAATGCTAGGAAACAAGGCCTAGGGTTCATACTTTCACTAGTGCAAGTTCTCTCAACAATAATAACATAGATAGATCATATAACAATCCCTCAACATGCAACAAAGAGTCACTCCAAAGCCACTAATAGAGGAGAACAAACGTAGAGATTATGGTAGGGTACGAAACCACCTCAAAACTATTCTTTCGGATCAATCTATAAAAGAGTTCGTACTAGAATAACACCTTAAGACACAAATCAACCAAAACCCTAATGTCACCTAGATACTCCATTGTCACCTCAAGTATCCGTGGGCATGATTATACTATATGCATCACACAATCTCAGATTCATCCAACCAACACAAAGTACTTCAAAGAGTGCCCCAAAGTTTCTACCGGAGAGTCAAGAACGTGTGCCAACCGCTATGCATAGGTTCATGGGTGGAACCCGCAAGTTGGTCACCAAAACATACATGAAGTGGCACATGATATCCCATTGTCACCACAGATAAACACGGCAAGACATACATCAAGTGTTCTCATAAAAGACTCAATCCGATAAGATAGCTTCAAAGGGGAAACTCAATTCATCACAAGAGAGTAGAGGGGGAGAAACATTATAAGATCCAACTACAATAGCAAAGCTCGGGATACAAAAAGATCGTGCAATAGAGGGAACGCGAGAGAGAACACGAGAGAGAGAGAGAGAGAGAGAGAGAGAGAGAGAGAGAGAGAGAGAGATCAAACACATCGCTACTGGTACATACCCTCAGCCCCGAGGGTGAACTACTCCCTCCTCGTCATGGAGAGCGCCGGGATGATGAAGATGGCCACCGGTGATGGGTTCCCCCTCCGGCAGGGTGCCGGAACGGGTCCCCGAGAGGTTTTTGGTGGCTACAGAGCCTTGCGGCGGCGGAACTCCTGATCTATCTTGATATTCGATGTTTTTAGGGTATGAGGGAATATATAGGTGAAAGAAGTCGGTCGGGAGGTGCTCGAGGGGCCCACAAGACAGGGGGCGCGCCCAGTAGGGGGGGCGCCCTCCTATCTCCTGGCCTCCTCGAGGATCTTCTGACGTGAACTCCAAGTCTCCAGGATGATATTCCTCCCAAAAATAACGCTGCCCCGTTTGGACTCCGTTTGATATTCATTTTCCTCGAAATACTGAAACAGGCAATAAAACAGCAATATGGGTTGGGCCTCCGGTTAATAGGTTAGTCCCAAAAGTAATATAAAAGTGCATAATAAAGCCCATAATCATTCAAAACACATAGTGTCGTGGTTTTGTCACGGCAGATGTCCTTGTAAAAGGACTTAGTCGTGGAGCCATCGCTTCGGGTTAGCTTGAAGGGGTTAAAGCGGACACAAGGACGCAAGAGAGTTTATACTAGTTCGGCCCCTTCGATGAAGGTAAAAGCCTACGTCTAGTTGTGATGGAATTGATGGGGTTTCGATGACCAGGGAGCAAACAAGCTTCGCCTAAGTCTCGAGTTGTTTTCTATTGTCCTCAAACCGCCGCCGGGTCGTCCCCTTATATACATGGGTGACGCCCGTCGGTTCACAGAGTCCCGATGCCGGTTCATAGACGCATCCGGCTCGGTCTCTACTATTCCTAACTTACAATACAAGTTGCATATTCACGCCGGTTTACAGCTACAGGCCTTGAACCGACTATGGGCCTTAAGCCCTCATCTGCCTACTTGGGCTTTTAAATATTCAACTACTGATGAAGTTAACCCGGCCTGTCCTGGCCGGTTTACGCCCAGTGGTAATATCCCCAACATTAGGCCCCAGATTGATTTGAACAGGTTCATGTCAATCCTTAGCAAAAAACTTCATCTTCAGCATCTTTGTATAATCTGGTGAACCGCCGTGATGTCATCTTCTCTGATCGTCGTAAACCGGCATGACGTCACCTGTCATAAAAGCTATCCATGATATCTTTTTGTTTAATAGATCCGCGAGAATCGAGGCGACAGCTCCGTTTCCAAACTCGCGGCCCCTCGATTTTCGCGCCTGACACATGTCCTTTGCCTTATAAATAAGCCCGAAGGGTCATTTATTTTTTCCCTTCGTGCCCCTCTGCTTCGTCTTCCTCGCGCCGCCCAGCTTCAGAGCTCCGCCGCCACCGTCGACTTCTGGACCGACCTTGGCCGCTGCATCAACCTGAGTATAGCAGAGCATCGCGGTGACCTTCCGTTTCTTCCTCAGCTCTGGTAAGCCTTCTACCTTTCCCCATAGATCTGTTCTAGGGTTCCCGTGTTCTTTAGTGTTCGTCGCTTGTTTCCTGTTCATATGACAGTCTTCAGATGAATCTGCGAATCTTTGTTCCATGCAGCGGTAGTTTTTAGCATTCATTTTTTGCTCACGCATCTCAATGCCATAGATCTCTCTGTATCCTTGGTTATGGATTCAGCATCTACTCCCTTTCGGACTTTGAGTATTTATTTATTTTTCTGAACATGCTCCAGATCCAAAACTATGAAGTAATATTGTGAAACCTGTTTTTCTCCGCAATCTTGACTCTTCAATATTTTAGACCGGGCGGTTTAGCTTTGTAGAAAAATTGATAACTCGGCATATACCATTAGTCCCCTTACTGAACCGCCAGAATTTCCTTGCTAAGTATCGCCGCTTTGTAAAACTCCGCTTTACAGATAACTGCTTCTGGTTTAACAATGAATGCATCATTGTGTTTATCCTTCCAACATATTCTCGAACCGGCATTACTATTTTGCAGATTATACCATGGCCAAGCAAGTGTATGAGTGCAACTGGGTCCCTTCTCGAGTCACCGAGACTCAATTGGAAAACTTAGTCAACACCGGCGCTTTAGGCAAAAAAGATGTCATCCACTGGAGGGTCCCTGGCTCGGAATGTTCTCCAGAACCCAAAGATGGAGAGGTCATTGTTTTTGCTGACCATCTAGCCCGGGGTTTCAGTCCGCCCGGTTCAAAGTTTTATCGGGATGTCTTGGCCAACTTCCAACTGCGTCCACAAGATATCGGCCCCAACTCCGTAACCAACATCTGTCACTTCCAAGTGCTCTGTGAGGTGTTCTTTCAAGAGGAACCCTCAGTTGAATTATTCAGAGATTGCTTCCATCTAAACCGCCGTACCGAATTTACGGACGGTCCCAACACGGAGCTAGGTGGCATGGCGATTCAGAAGAGGAAAGAGGTCACTTACCCCCACGCCAAACTGCACAGCCATCCCAAAGAATGGAATGCAACATGGTTTTATTGCAAAAATACTTCGCCTGATGGAGAGAATCCTCTGCCAGGTTACCGTCCGGAAAGGCTAAGAAATACACATCCCTTCCCTCAAAGACTGACTGCTAGGGAGAGAAGCGAATATGCTCCCCAATTATCCAAGCTCCGGGCCTTCATGGCTAACGGGTTGACAGGAGTTGACCTTGCTCGCCGCTGGATATCTTGGAGTATATTACCCTTGAGCCTGCGCTTCTGTTTGATGTGTGAATACACAGAAGATGTAAAAGACCCTCTGCGGCATATTGAGATCCAACTGACAGACGACGAAGTTACTGAGGCTGTTAAAAGGATGTTGAATGAACCGGAAACTGCTTGCGCTCAAACCGGCCTGCTTCCTTTCTCCGTCAAGAACAAACCGCCAGCCGTAAGACTTATATCTTATGCTTTCATGAAATCTGACTATGCTTTAAGTACCCTTTGTTGACTTTAACATCTTTAAACAGGGTGATGATCCGTTTTGGAGCAAAAAGCCTCCTCAAGAGAAACCGGAGAAAACTGTCCGGCCCAAGACCAGAGTTGTGAAGAAACCGGCCCATAGAAAGAGAACCACTGCCTCCTCCGATCCACCAGCTGATGATGATGTGGGTAATCCGGACCTTGAGGTAGAGCTAGACTCACTTGGTTTATTTTTCACACGCCTTATTGATAATGATTATCGCCAGGATGACGCTGAGGTCAGTCACGCTAATGTTGTAGAGGTAATCTCTCTTTCCTCCGATTCAAACCCTTTACCTTCACTAAAAATCCGTCGGGCAAACCGGAAAGTTAAATTTTCTCATCCTCTTGCTTATTTGCACCGAAACTTTCTTACGAAGACACAACAGCATGAAGCTCACCGCACAACCCGGCACAGCGGCCAGGTAGTTACCTCCGCCGGTTTACCGAACAATCCGGTTCGGAAACGCCGTTCAGAGGTCTCTAACTGTTTCGTCAATGCTTATCCTAAAGCGGGTTGTGTTCGTCAACCTCTTAATCCATCTGACTCCGATTACCAGGGCACTTCTCATTCTTCTTCCGGCGAGTCGTCAGCCACCCAGCTCCCACCGCTCAAGATTGTGCTTGGGTGAGCCGTATTCGTGATAATGTTGCTTAATATATTACTTCCAAATTCACTGAACTGATCCGACTCTTCCTTTCATGGCCAAACCAAGGCCAAGCAAAAAAGCTCATCTGGACAAAGCGGCAGAAGAAGATGACGCTCTTGAACCGGAAAAGACAACAGATCCCAAGGAACCCATCCACGATGATGTGTTGAACGACCCACCATCGCAAGACCGTGACGTTGTTGCTGAAGAGGCACATGTTGATGCCACAGGCCTTGTACAAGCTGATAAGACAGCGAGCCCATCAAAACGCACTGGCAATCCGGTGACCCCAGTGCGAACCGGCAAAGCCAAGGATGATGATGTCATTATTACTGGCTTTGGTCATTCTGAGCTAGGTAATCATGTCGCTTTGTCCAAGCACACTGCGAAAGACGAATTGGCAACATTTGGTAAAGGCAAAGGAAACGCTGATTTGGCCACTCTTGCCGGCCTGGACCCCAAGAGCTTTATTCCGGCTATCTGAATCGGCTATATACCAGTCGTGATTGCGAAGCCGGTTTGGTAAAGATAATGAAATACAAATATGAGGTAAATTCCATATGATTTTCCTTATATATCTCAATCTGTCAACTCCAAATAGCCCCCAAGTGACGGTTTGAAGATATCAACTTAAACCGGGACTTCCCAATATGAACTGTTGTAATGCAGCTGTACTTTGAGAGTGTAGCCCCCAAGGGCCGGTTCAACTTAATTAAGTTAAACCGGGACTTTTTATAGTAAGAATTCCAGTATCACTAGAAGATAGAACAAACATGCATTAGCCCCCAAGTGCCAAGTTGAATACTTGTATTGAGCTTGGGACTTATACATAATTTGTAGGATGAAGAGAAAATATGCATTAGCTCCCAAGTATCAAGGGCATAACTTGTTATGTGGTTGGTACTTCAACTCTGCACCATAATCTTAATCAAATGCTTATCTGTATGTAGGCTGAGCTGAGCAAGACAGAAAACCAAGTTGCTGATCTTCAAGAAAACCTGAAATCCTAGCAAGCTGAAACCTCCAAAGCAAAAGGTGAATTAACCAGCGGTTTAAGCGTCATGGAAAAGCTTAAGGAGGATTTCAACAAGGAGCGAGCGGATTGGGCCACTGAAAAGACCGCTTTACTTCAAAGGGCAGAGAAAGCTGAGGCTGCACTCAAATCGGTGGTAGATGAGTTGACCAGCGTAAAGCGGAAGTGCATGCCATGACCGCTGCTGTCTTTGGTAAGCCTTTTTTATTTCTGAAGTAACGAGGTCTTCTCATATTATAGCCGGTTTACCAACCCTTTGAATGATACAGGGACACATATTGGCCACTTGGGATCAGATGTGCGGAAGAAGTTGAAGGCCGCCTATACATGGATAGAACAACTGTATACAGGTGCGCAACGGATCATCAGCACTGCTTCTCACAACAACCCGGCACCGACCTTGATCCAGGACACTATTAAAAGGTTGTCAATGCTTCCTGCCCGGATTGAAGAGTTGAAGAAATCTGCTGCTAGAACCGGTGCTATAAACGCCTTAATCCGGGCAAAAGCATGGGTTCCAGATTTTGATCCTGTTGAAGCGGCCAAAGGCTTCCCAAGTGTGAAGGAGGACGGGACAGAATTCAGCGAAGAGGATCTCCGAGCTATAAACCGGGAAATGTGCCCTCTGGCTTGTCAATTGGCTGAAGAGGCAAATTTGTCTCACTATCAAGCTCAATATGATAGTCAAAACAAATGAGTGGCTGCACCGGTTCTTGAAGCGGAGAACCTTATCCCTCCAATCCGTAAGCATACTTACGCTCCTGACATTGAACCGTCATTGTTGATCAACGACGAAGCTATATTTCAAGCATTAATGAGAATCGACTGGACAACCATTGATTTCCAGCCGCTGGTTAGGGGAGCAGAAGCTGAAGCGGCGCAGGATGACCCGCAACCATCAAGGCAAGCTGGCGACCAAGCCTGAACCGAAAGCCGGTTTACATTGCTGTTCCGCTATGTTACGCAAAAAAACAATTATCTTATCTGGGCATCGTGTTGCCTTGTAATAGACTAGCAGCCACACTTGATGTTGATATGCCTTCGTGCATACTTATTGCAACTTATGCTTCCGCTGAATCATCAATGTTAAACTGTTATCTGTAGCAAAAAAGCTTAAAACGCCGCTGTGGTTGTACCACCAGGTGGGTCATAATATCGATGTATATGCAATCAAAGATAACATCTTAGATTTAAACATATGACCAAATATCAAAATATATGATACCTGCCATCGTAGGCCATGAAGTTGGCCGTGCCAATCTTAAAGCGGAGTTGTTAAGAAACCCACTCTGCTGGAGGAGAAAACAACTCTTGTGAATATAAGGTCGGCTTACCAAGTAAACCGTTCCGGCTTACAAAGAACGCCAGTGTTACTCCAGAATAGGATGTTAACAGAAAATCAAACCGGGCAAAAAGTCTCCGGATTAAGAATTGACCGTGTTCCATCAACTGAAAACCGGTTTAATAATCGTCGGCTTTTAAAAAACACAACAACCGAAATATGCAAATAAGAGAAATATATCTCAAGCAAAGACAAATAAAATCATTTGCAAAAAAGAGGCTATTCGAGCCGATCAAGTGGTATTACCATGGTCGGACACGACCAAGCTCCCGACAGGCGTAGCTATGGTTCAAGTCAGCCAAGGTCCCCAAATGATGCAGTGGCATTACGCCGATCAAGAGGCGTAGCGATGGTTCGGGTTCGACCAAAGCCCCCAAGTGATTCTGTGGCCTTAGGCCGATCAAGAGGCGTGACTGGCTCAGACATGACCAAGTCCCCAAGTGATTCTGAGGCTTTCGCCTATCAAGAGGTGTTGCATTGGTTCGGATACGACCAAGCCCCCAAGTGACATGATATAAAGCTTATTGAAAAAGCTAACTCAAGGGGTAAACCGGAGGTCGCTTTAAGATAAAAAACTCCGTGTAACCACACATGATGTAAAAATAAGAGACCCCGCTGTAGCTAGGGCTCCGGTTTATTGTATTGATCATAATATATACATTGTCATAATATGTACATAAATAGAGCTTAAGGCTCAAGTATAATAAGGCCGAAGATGAGCTATGTTCCACGGCCTGTTGGTCTCCTCCTCTGACGTGCGTGAGTCTTTATGCTCTCGAATGTCGATCAGATAGTACGACCCGTTGTGCAGATTCTTGCTGACCACGAAAGGTCCCTCCCAAGGTGGGGACAGCTTGTGCATGTCAGTCTGGTCTTGGATGAGCCGAAGCACCAAATCTCCTTCTTGAAAAGCTCTGGTTCTAACTCGGCGACTGTGACAGCGACGAAGATCCTGCTAGTAAATCGCCGAACGGGCAGCTACGATGTCACGTTCCACGTCCAACAAGTCCAAAGCGTCTTGCCGCGCTACCTCCTTGTCCGCTTCAACATAAGCTGCCACACGAGGTGAATCATGACGGATATCACTGGGGAGAACCGCCTCCGCTCCATAAACCATGAAGAACGGTGTGTATCCTGTCGATCTGTTGGGCATAGTATTGATGCTCCATAACACAGATGGTAGCTCCTCAACCCAACAACCCGGCGTCTGCTGGAGAGGAACCATAAGCTGGGGTTTGATGCCTCGTAAGATCTCTAGGTTAGCCATCTCGGCTTGCCATTGGATTGTGGGTGAGCCATCGATGAAACGTCAAGCCGGATGTGCTCACGTTCATAGAACTCCTTCATAGAACCCTTGGATAGGTTGGTACCATTATCAGTAATGATACTGTGTGGAAAGCCAAACCAGAAAATCACCTTTTTAATGAATTGAACCGCCGTGGCTGCATCACACTTGCTAACGGGCTCCGCTTCAACCCACTTTGTAAACTTGTCAACCGCCACCAAAAGGTGGGTCTTCTTGTCCTTGGACCTTTTGAAAAGCCCAACCATATCCAGCCCCCAAGTCGCAAATGGCCAAGTAATTGGAATCATCCTCAATTCTTGAGCCGGCACATGAGCGCGTCTTGAGAATTTCTGACAGCCATCACATCGTCTAACCAGGTCCTCCGCATCAGCATGGGCAGTCAACCAATAGAAACCGTGACGAAATGCCTTAGCCACTAGAGACTTTGAACCGGCGTGGTGACCACAATCCCCTTCGTGGATTTCACGCAAAATTTCACAGCCTTCCTCAGGAGACACACAGCGTTGAAACGCCCCTGACACACTGCAATGATGCAACTCGCCATTGATAATGGTCATAGACTTGGATCGCCGGACTATCTGCCTGGCCAGAGTCTCCTCCTCTGGTAACTCGCCCCGGTTCATATACGCAAGATAAGGAATCGTCCAATCCGGAATGACATGCAGGGCTGCCACCAACTGAGCCTCCGGATCAGGAATAGCCAAATCCTCTTCACCAGGGAGCTTGACAGATGGGTTATGCAGAACATCTAAGAAGACGTTAGGCGGGACCGGTTTGCGTTGAGAGCCCAGCCGGCTTAAAGCGTCCGCCGCTTTGTTCTTCCGTCTGTCCACATGATCCACCTGATAACCCTTGAAGTGACCTGCAACAATATCCACCTCACGACGATAGGCTGCCATGGCGGATCCTTGGAATCCCAAGTGCGGATACTTGTTGAGCCACCGGTCCGAGTCATCGAAGCACTTAACTCGGCTGAGATTCATCTCCTTAGCCATCCGGAGACCATGGAGTAAAGCTTCATACTCAGCTGCATTGTTAGTACAAGGGAACATTAAGCGGGGAACGTAATAGAACTTATCACCTCCTGGGGAAGTTAATACGACTCCAGCCCCCGAGCCCTCCAATTGCCTGGACCCATCAAAATGAATAGTCCAATAGGTGTGATCCGGTTTCTCTTCAGGTGCTTGTAGTTCCGTCCAATCATTGATGAAATCTACAAGTGCTTGAGATTTGACCGCCATCCGAGGCACGTATTTCAATCCGTGCGGCCCAAGCTCTATAGCCCACTTGGCAATCCGGCCTGTCGCCTCCCTGTTCTGAATTATATCTCCCAAAGGAGCAGAGCTGACCACTATGATGGGATGTCCCTGGAAGTATTGTTTAAGCTTCCGGCTTGCCATGAAAACTCCATACACCAGCTTCTGCCAATGCGGGTACCTTTGCTTGGACTCAATAAGCACCTCGCTAATATAGTAAACCGGACGCTGAACCAGATATTCCTTGCCTGCCTCTTTGCGCTCCACCACGATAGCTACGCTGACTGCATGAGCATTAGCTGCCACATATAATAGCAATGGTTCCTTGTCAATCGGAGCTGCAAGAACATGCAAATTAGCCAGCTGCCGCTTTAAAGCCTGAAACGCTTCATCAGAGGCCGAACTCCAGACGAAATGATCCGTTTTCTTCAGCATCTGATACAAAGGAATCGCCTTCTCACCTAGGCGGCTGATAAACCGTCTCAACGCGGCAATCCGGCCTGCCAAGCATTGAACGTCGTTGATACAATGAGGTTTAGCCAGGGAGGTGATAGCTGTGATTTTCTCCGGATTAGCCTCAATTCCCTTGTTGGACACAAGAAAACCCAATAACTTGCCTGCCGGTACACCAAAAACACACTTGACCGGGTTGAGCATCATCTTGTACGTCCGTAGGTTATCAAAGGTTTCCTTCAAATCGTCAACCAGAGTCTCCTTCTCCCTTGACTTAACCACAATATCATCCACATAGGCATGTACATTACGGCCGATCTGCTTATGAAGGCAATTCTGTACACACCGTTGATAAGTTGCCTGGGCCCTCTTGAGCCCAAAGGGCATAGATACATAGCAGAAGGCTCCAAAGGGAGTTATGAACACCGTCTTCTCCTGGTCCTTAACTGCCATATTGATCTGATGATAACCAGAATATGCATCCAGAAAACTCAAACGCTCACAACCCGCGGTAGCATCAATAATCTGGTCAATGCGGGGGAGGGCAAAAGGATCTGCTGGACAAGCCTTGTTAAGGTCTGTGTAGTCCACACACATGCGCCAAGTGCCATTCTTCTTAAGAACCAGCACCGGATTAGCCAGCCATTCAGGATGGAAAACTTCGATAATAAAGCCAGCCGCTAAGAGCCTGGCCACCTCCTCTCCAATAGCTTTGCGTCTTTCTTCGTTAAACCGGCGGAGAAACTACTTCACCGGTTTGTACTTAGGATCGACATTAAGAGTGTGCTGAGCGAGTTCCCTCGGTGCACCTGGCATGTCAGAAGGCTTCCATGCAAAAATGTCCCGATTCTCACGGATGAACTCGATGAGCGCGCTTTCCTATTTCGGGTCCAAGTTGGCACTGATACTGAACTTCTTGGACGAATCGCCAGGTACGAAGTCAACAAGCTTAGTCTCAGCCGCCGATTTGAACTTCAAAGCCAGATCATGCTCTGTGGTTGGCTTCTTCAATGGGGTCATGTCCGCCGGATCAACATTGTCCTTGTAGTATTTCAATTCTTCCGTGGCACAAACCGACTCTGCATAGGCCGCATCACCTTCCTCACATTCCAAAGCAATCTTGCGGCTTCCATGAACAGTTATTGTTCCTTTGTGAACTGACATCTTGAGCTGTAAATAGATATAACAAGGCCGTGCCATAAATTTGGCATAAGCCGGCCGCCCAAATAGAGCGTGATACGGGCTCCGGATCTTCACCACCTCAAAAGTCAGCGTCTCTGACCTGGAATCATGATCGTCTCCAAAGGCCACTTCCAGAGCTATCGTGCCAACAGGATATGCTGACTTGCCAGGTACCACACCATGGAACACCGTATTGGACGGTTTAAGATTTTTTATCTGTTAGCCCCATACAGCGGAAGGTCTCATAGTATAGGATGTTAATACTGCTCCCTCCATCCATGAGAACCTTGGTGAATTTATAGCCTCCCACCTGAGGGGCCACCACCAACGCTAGCTGACCCGGATTGTCAACCTGGGGAGGGTGATCCTCTCTGCTCCATACGATTGGCTATTCAGACCAGCGTAAATAACACGGCACAGCCGGTTCAACAGAATTCACCGCTCGCTTGTGAAGTTTCCGGTCTCGCTTATCCAAGCTAGTAGTGAAGACATGATATTGCCCATTATTCAACTGCTTTGGATGGCTCTGATAACCCGACTGCTGCTGCTGCTGGTTCTAACCACCTTGGTTATTCTGATTATTTTGATTGTTGTGTCCACCCTGTACCATTGAAGCCTGAACCGGAAGCTCCTCCATCGTGACCCGGCCCATGGAAACCGGATCCTGAGCCACCACCTGATCCATGATCATACCGGAAAGCATTAGAATTCTTGAACTCCTGACAATCCTTCCAAAGGTGGTTTGCCGGTATCTCCTTCGTCCCGTGCTTTGGATAGGGCTGGTTTAACAAATAGGTTAGGCGGTCCGGATTAGGATTTGGAGCTCCACCGCAATTTGCCGCTTTACCCTTGCGTCGCTGGCCCTTGTCCTATGCGCTAGTATTAGCCACAAAGTCCACGCTGTCATCCGCTTTACGTTTGCCTCTGTTCCCATGACCTGCTGTGTTGTGCTGCTGCCCTTGGAGTTGCCGTTCTTTTTTCCCTTCTGTCTTGTTGTAGCGACCCGACCTCAGACGGTCAAGCCTCTGTGTATATGTGCCATCCCTGGATCAGTATGCTGGCACACACAGTACATCAATGTATATATCAAAGTGCAATCACATGTATAAATAACGTAAAATGATATATACCTCATAATACTCAGCGGAAACAATCAAACGGGTGTGGAGTCCCATCAACGCCATCGGCAGGTTGAGTGTAGACCGTAACCTGTATCGTAACTCTTACTCGTCGAAGAAAATCCTGCAACATGATACGTTGCAGCCGTGTAGGTCGGTACATTGAATGTACCGGCAAGATCTAACATGAATAAACAGATGGTAAAACTATACTATATGCAATTTGGCTTTGTGGCTCAGTATCTGAGTTTTGTTTGCGTAAAAGCTGATTTTATTTTCCCTACATCAAAGGAATAAATGAAGTCTGTACTATGGAGTTTTCTATCATGACATGGTTCCGCCAACCGATGTCTCATAGCCCAAAATCATCATATGTTGCCCACAATTAAGTTATCAATCCGGTGTTGAGAGTTCCGAGATAGATCCAAGTCGGATGCTCAAATTGTCCGTAATCGGGACACGGCTAATCGATTAGGTTTAAACCCTCTGCAGAGGTTTGTACACTTTACCCGCAAGATTCGATCCCTCTTTTACGTTCTCGCACTTCAGGTGTTTGAGAACAAGACGACGAAACATGGTCTTCGAAGAGTTCCTCGACCACCGTCCGGTGCTCATCCAATCCTACCGTAGTTCTACATCCGCTAGCACCGCCCCAGCCAGAGTCACAACTAAGGTCAACCAAGCCGAGTCCATAGTGACTTGCGGTTGCAGTAAGCTTCGGGCATGAAGTATTCTTCCGTCTCTTTGAGTCTGGGTGAAGCTTTCCGCAAGATGTCATGGCGCTTCTCCATGCATCCCGCCAACCACTGGTTTCTCCAGGTGCCGTCAACCGTCCTTCACCCATGAGTGTGTATTGAATTCTTGTCTCGAGTCTTGAAGTCTTGAGGCCTTGAAGATCGGTCCTTGCAGATTCCATCATGGAGTTATCGTCATTGGCGTAGATCCTCCATTCTCACACCACTCCGAGCACTCATACCAACCCGTCTACTATAGCGTAGCATTAAAATAAATAACGTCCGGGCTTGGTAACAGGGTGATGGGTTCCTACCTCATGCATACTACTCAACTACAAGGATTCAATATCACTCTGGAGGGATTGTTGCGAAGATGACACTAGATGCAATAAAACACATAGGTATGAAAAACATGGTTAAAGTGAACTTGCACGGTATTACTTGATGAAGATAATAAACTGTCGGAAAATGACTTGGTAGAACTAATCGTCACTCCGTTGAAAATCTATATAGTCAAACATAGCATTCACATAAGCAAACATCCTAGCAAACAATTTTAGCTTTCGAAATAACAATCAAAGCAGCAAGGAAAATCGATAATAAAACTCAAACAATATCAAAAGAAACTTCAAATAAAACTACAAAGAAAAACTACTAACGAAGATCTATGACTTTGCTACAAACATCTAATATAGTTTTGCCGTAAGTAAAAACTTAACAACAATTAAAATACTAAACTAATAAATTAACAGAAAATAAAATGTAAAATAACTAATTTAACAGAAAGTATTTTTTCCATAAAATTTTATTTGCAAAAAGAAACAAATAAAAAGCTTTTATAAAACTCTAACTATGACCTATAGAAGGTTTCATACAAAACTAAGGAAAATAAATTTTTAAAATAAAAATAAATTTTCTCCTGTTGTCTAACAGAAACACAACTAATTTTGTCAAAAGTGACAAAAAGAAATAATTTAAAACTAATAAAAACAATAAAGAAAAAGCTAAAACAGAACTAATAATAAAACAGTACTATTTTGCTAAAAACCTAATTTAAATTAACCTAGAAATAAAATACTAAATACTACTGGATAAATAAAGGTCCTAGAGACCAGGAGCAAAAAGAATCGGTCAAAATAATATTCCTAACTCAAAATAGCTCAAATCTAGTGATTTGAGCAAATTCACTCTAAACACAAATTTAAACTGCTCAAATGTGAAGTAAAATTGAACTAACATAAACTTTATAAAATTTGTGACACATAGCAATTGGAATCATTCAAAATACTAAAAACTCTAAAAGATATGAATTTTCTAAGATTGCTATTTTCTGGAAAAAAAAATGAATTACGGGATTTCGTGGATCTCACGGAGTAGTCGTCGGAGTTGGGGAAGAAGATCGGATCCGATGTTGCAGTTGCTCCTAGAGGAAAGGAGATTACGGGCGGTGGAGAGGAGATCATATAAACCTCGGGAGAGGTCGAGAGGCGGCGGCACTTGGCGGCGGTGGTGGAAGCTGCTTCTTCTTCTTGAGAGGAGAGGAGAGGAGAGGAGAGGAGAGGTGTTGGTTTGATGTGTTGGAGGGGGTGCTTGGGTATTTATATTGGGAGGGAGGGCTTTGCTTGGGGTAGGGGACAAGAAATAGATTAGGATTAGGAAACAAAAGGAAAAGATCTAGAAACAAATCGGAATAAACGGAAGTAGGACAAAATCCTACTAGTATTAGGAAAAAGGAGCGGCGCTCCTGGCTCCCCCAGTGCCTGTGCTTGATGGTGGCTTGACCCGGTGGCAAGTGGCGGCTTGGGCCTTTGGCCCAAGGCGCTCTGGACTTTTTTTTATAGAGACAACAAAACAATAATAATAAAACCAAATAAAAATTTTGTATAGGCATATAATATATCAAAATTTTCAGAAAAAATTTCCTACATGATGAACATTATTCTAGCGTTAAATAAAATACACATAGATCTAAATAAAGCAAAGAGTGCTTCTAGTCCAATAAAATCCAACAAAATTATTTTTAAAATACCAAAATGACTTCAAATTAATTTCTCTCCAATTTTCTAATGTAGGAATCATGTTACCCTAATTTCCATATATTTTGTTTTGGAGAAAATATTTTGAATAAAACTCAAATAACTCCAAATTGGAAATAAATTCAAAAGAACTTTGGATTTAATTCTTTTAAAACTCCCAACTCATATTTCATTTAATTTGAAGAAGTCATTTTATCTTCTCTCGTGAAAATCATTGAGTTGCATAAAGTTTCAGAATTGGAAATATTTTCCAAATGAAATTCAAATATTTTCAACACCCTTTGTCATTTAAATAAATGGAAGAAGTCATGTCATCTTCTCTCCAGGGTTTTGTGATGAAAAGAATTTGAATTCCCGAAGATCATAATAGCAAAATGAAAGTTTGGGAAAGTCCTTTTATTCCCTCTCATCTAACTTTCAAAAAGTTTAAAATTCCAATCAATTTCACTCCATCGATCACTCAACAATCAATCAAACAATCATATATTTTAATTATTATAACATTCCAAAATTTAGAATTTTGGGATGTTACACTTGTCATCCTCAGACTCGGGATCCTTGGTACTATCAGAATCAGCATAATTCACTAAAGCACCCATGAGGTTTCCCATATCATTGCAATGGCGCTTCATTCGTCCCAATTTCAACTTCAGAGGTTTAAACCGGCAGTTGCCTTCCAAGGTTATAACCGCAGAATCAGGGTTGATACGGTCTGACGAGTGCAAAATTTCCGAGACTCGACGCACCCAATGGGTCGTTGACTCTCCTTCCTCCTGGACACAGGCTGCCAAGTCCACTATCGACATGGGCTGCTTACAGGTATCCTTGAAATTCTGGACAAACCGGGCTCGCAACTGGGCCCATGAATTGATAGAATTGGCCGGTAAGCTTTTTAACCAAGTACGGGCAGTCCCTTCAAGCATCATGGTGAAGTACTTTGCACACGCGGCCTCATCCACATCCAGCATCTCCATGGCCATCTCATAACTCTCTACCCATGCTTCTGGAGACAAATCGCCAGTGTAATTTGGCACCTTGCGCGGACCCTTGAAGTCTTTGGGTAAGCGCACATTGCGTAAAGCGGGGACTAGACAGGGCACCCCCAAAGAGCTAAAATTAACCCCTGGCTCGACTGAGGTGGTGGGACGAACCGGCGTAAGCTGACGAGCCTCGTTTTGTGCCGCTAACTCGGCCTCCCTGCATGCCCGGGCCCGGTCCACCACTTCCTGAGCATCACGAATACCGCCTGTCGGGTTATTGCCACGGGGCGCTTCACGGTTCCATGCATTGCTTGAGACAGCCGGTTCATCCATATGCCTGCTGTAGCTCCGGCTCGGACGAGGGGTGGAATGAATTCGGTGACGGCTGTATGAATACGCTTCCTGTTGGATCAAAGCGGTCCGAAAGGAGCTCCTTAACCCGACGCGTCTCCACCGCCCGCGGAGAATCACCTTCGATCGGGATGGCCTCCAGTCGTGAAGCGGCAGCGATAAGATTGTCCATGGGATTGGAATAATGACCCGGAGGTGTCCGGACGGCTGAGGTGCGATATCGTTCTACCGAGGCGGTTCCATTGGGCGAGGTTGAACAGGCGCGCCTGGCCCAAGCGCCTCTGCCCGGTTTACCACTGGCGGGTTACTGGTTCCTGCTCCTGGGGTGTGAAAGAGATTTCTGGCGTCGAAAACCGAAGGAAAGCGGGACCGGTGCTTCTGTTTCAAGACTTCATGCGACGCGTTCGATCGGCATAAGCTTATAGGCTGGGCATCCAGCGGCCGCTCGCTGCCATCCTGTCGTTCTCGGCTGCCAGGTCGGCCTTGGCCTGAGTGATCTGCTCCCTCACCTTTGCGACTTTCGCATTGTGGGCGTCCTGATCCGCTGGGTTAGCCTCCGCCATGAGCACAGCCAATGCGTCAAGTAGATTAGATAAAACTTGAGCCGGCGGGCGCACAGAGCCTCCTGCCCCGGCCGCCGCTGCCGCTGCTGACTCGGAGAACATTGCCGCAGCGGTCGAAGAGTGGACCGCCGCCTGTATATCGGCCATGAATATTCCAACCCGGTTGGGCAGATCAGAGGGGTCTGGAATACTGTCGCCGTCGGAACATCCCCCAATCCGGTCGTCTTGCAACTGATACAATGATTCGGGTTTCTCCGGTCGAGGACTCGTCGCCGGAATAAACGACGGTCTCGCTGCCAGATCCCGATCCATCCTCATATTCTCCTCCGTGGATGACCCCCACGAAGGCATGCTTCACGATCGGTTTAACCTGGGCAGATCTCGCACGCTGAGCCGTTTCAACGAGGTCGGTGCAGATGTCCGGCTCAGGACCCGGTTCACCGATCTTGCTGATGAAGACGTGTATACCACCAAAGGGGACCCGGTACCCGTACTCAATCGAGCCGGCCTCGGGACCCCATCCTGCATCATCGATGTAGAGCTTGCCGCGACGACTCTTGGTCATCCGGCCCACAGCATAGCCCTTGAGTCCTTCGAAGTTGCCCTCCAAGAACTTGGGACCATCATGCGATAGCCCCACGGTGGGCGCCAACTGTCGTGGTTTTGCCACGGCAGATGTCCTCGTAAAAGGACTTAGTCGTGGAGCCATCGCTTCAGGTTAGCTTGAAGGGGTTAAGGCGGACACAAGAACGCAAGAGAGTTTATACTAGTTCGGCCCCTTCGATGAAGGTAAAAGCCTACGTCTAGTTGTGATGGAATTGATGGGGTTTCGATGACCAGGGAGCAAACAAGCTTCGCCTAAGTCTCGAGTTGTTTTCTGTTGTCCTCAAACCGCCGCCGGTTCGTCCCCTTATATACTTGGGTGACGCCCGTCGGTTCACAGAGTCCCGATGCCGGTTCATAGACGCATCCGGCTCGGTCTCTACTATTCCTAACTTATAATACAAGTTACATATTGACGCCGGTTTACAGCTACAGGCCTTGAACCGGCTATGGGCCTTAAGCCCTCATCTGCCTACTTGGGCTTTAACATATTCAACTACTGATGAAGTTAACCCGGCCTGTCCTAGCCGGTTTACGCCCAGTGGTAATATCCCCAATACATAGTAATATAGCATGAATGCTTCATAAATTATAGATACGTTGGAGACATATCAGCATCCCCAAGCTTAATTCCTACTCGTCCTCGAGTAGGTAAATGATAAAAGAAAGAATTATGAAGTGTGAATGCTAGAAGGTGCACAAGTTTGATCAATGATAATTTCAATCACCTTTTCTAGCATGATAATATGTCATAACAGTAGTTCATCTCATAAAACTTCTCACGGTAAAGTAACAAGCAATTCACATGTCAAAGCATAGACCATAAACTTTCTTGAAACAAGCAAACTTCATTCTCAGTCATTCAAACAATTGCAATTCATCTTATTTTCAGGAATATCAAACTCCACATACTCAACTATCATATAGTCTTCTACAATTGCTAACACTCATGCAATACTAATGGTTATGGAGTTTCAGTCGGACACTGAGAAAGATAGGGGCTTATAGTGTTGCCTCCCAACGTATTCACCTTTGGGTGATGTCAACAATAATAGTTCATGCTAACTTACATCCAATTGGATATATATATTAGGATCTTCCCAACATGAGGAGCTTGCCAAAGGATAAAATGAAAAAGGGAAAGGTGAAGATCACCTTAACTCTTGCATAAAGTAAAAGACATAAAGTAAAAGATAGGCCCTTCGCATAGGGAGGTAGAGGTTGTCATGCGCTTTTAGGGTTGGATACACAAAATCTTAATGTGAAAGAACGTCACTTTATATTGCCCCTTGTATATGGACCTTTATTATGCAGTCCGTCGCTTTTATTGCTTCCATAACAAGTTCGTACAAAGCTTATTTTCTCCGCACTAACAAGTCATGCATATTTAGAGAGCAATTTTTGTTGCTTGCACCGATGACAACTTACTTGAAGGATCTTACTCAATCCATAGGTAGGTATGGTGGACTCTCATGGCAAAAACTGGGTTTAAGGATATTTGGAAGCACAAGTAGTATCTCTACTTAGTGCAAGGAATTTTGGCTAGCATGAGGGGGAAAGGCAAGCTCAACATGTTTGAATGATCCGTGACAATATACTTTAACTGAGATGTCGGAAAACATAGACCATTACCTTGTCTTCCTTGTCCAACATCAAATCTTTAGCATGTCATACTTAATGAGTGCTCCCAATCATAAAAGATGTCTACGATAGTATATTTATATGTGAAATCTCTCTTCCTTCAATATTCTTTCATGAATTGTTCAAATGACCAATACAATGCTTGCTAACCTTCAATAAATTTACAACCTCTACTTCTTATACGTGAAGTCATTACTCCCCATGGGATAAGCAAATGAGGCATATATAATTTTAGATTTATGACAATCAACTCATTCAACCATAACCATTTACTCATAAGATATAAGTGAAGCACACGAGTACATGACAAACTACTCCAAAAAGATATAAGTGAAGATCAATGAGTAGCTAAACAATTATGTAGCTAATGTGAAGACTCTCTCTCATTAAAGATTTTCAGATCTTGGTATTGTATTCAAACAGCAAGCAAAACAAAATAAAATGACATTGCAAGGATAGCACAACTCATGTGAAGAAGCAAAAACTTAGGCTCAACCGATACTAACAGATAGTTGTTGAAGAAGAAAGGTGGGATGCCTACCGGGGCATCCCCAAGCTTAGATGCTTGAGACTTCTTGAAATATTATCTTGGGGTGCCTTGGGCATCCCCAAGCTTGAAATTTTGTGTCTCCTTAATTCCTCCCATATCATGGTTTCTCTTTTTATCAAAAGCTTCATCCACAACAAACTCAACAAGAACTTGTGAGATAGGTTAGTATAAACCAATGCAAAACCTTATCATTTTCTACTGTAACAAATCACTAAAATTATTATTCAACATTTCATACTAAATGCCTCTGCATATTTAACACTTCTATCCTCAAATAGAATCATTAAACAAGCAAACATATGCAAACAATGCAACCATAACAGCAATCTGTCAAAACAGTATAGTCTGTAAAGACTGCAAGAGTATCAATACTTCCCTAACTCCAAAAATTATGAACTAAAATTACCACTGTAATAAATTTATCAGAGCTAAATATGCAAAAATATTCAACATTATACCACTCTCTGACTTTTCTAGGGAATTTTTGCAACAGCGGTAAACTTTCTGTTTCCAAACAGCAACATGTATAGTAGCAAAATAAGCATGGCAAAGGCTATCCTTGACTTTTTTATTGAAACTAAAGATGCAAAACATTATTATGAATAACAGAAAGCAAAAAATAACAAGAGAAACTGACGCTCCAAGCAAAACACATATCATGTGGTGAATAAAAATATAGCTCCAAGTAAAGTTACCGATGAGCGAAGATTTAAAGAGGGATGCCATCAGGGCATCCCCAAGCTTAGGCTCTTGGTTATCCTTGAATATTACCTTGGGGTGCCTTGGGCATCCCCAAGCTTAGGCTCTTGCCACTCCTTATTCCATATTCCATTGAATCTTTACCCAAAACTTGAAAACTTCACAACACAAAACTTAACAGAAAACTCGTAAGCTCCGTTAGCGAAAGAAAACAAAACACCACTTCAAGGTACTGTAATGAACTCATTATTTATTTATATTGGTGTTAAACCTACTGTATTCCAACTTCTCTATGGTTTATAAACTATTTTACTAGCAATATATTCATCAAAATAAGCAAACAACACAATGAAAACAGAATCTGTCAAAAACAGAATCTGTCAAAAACAGAACAGTCTGTAGTAATATGGAACTAACGCAAACTTGTGGAACTCCAAGAATTCTAAAATAAAATGGTGGACCTGAGGAATTTGTCTAGTAATCATCTGCAAAAAGAATCAACTAAATAACACTCTCCAGTAAAAAAGTTGAAGCTAATCTCGTGAGCGCTAAAGTTTCTGTTTTTTACAGCATGATCATAAAGACTTCACCCAAGTCTTCCCAAAGGTTCTACTTGGCACAAACACTAATTAAAACATGAAAACACATCTAACCAGAAGCTAGATGGATTATTTATTCCTAAACAGAACCAAAAGGCAAGAAACTAAAATAAAATTGGGTTGCCTCCCAACAAGCGCTAACGTTTAAAGCCCCTAGCTAGGCATGATGATTTCAATGATGCTCACATAAAAAATAAGAATTGAAACATAAAGAGAGCATCATGAAGAATATGACTAGCACATTTAAGTCTAACCCACTTCTATGCATAGGGATTTTGTGAGCAAACAAATTATGGGAAGAATAATCAACAAGCATAGGAAGACAAAACAAGCATAACTTCAAGATTTTCAACACATAGAGAGGAAACTTGACATTATTGCAGTTCCTACAAGCATATATTCCTCCCTCATAATAATTTTCAGTAGCATAATGAATGAATTCCACAATATAACCAGCACCTAAAGCATTCTTTTCATGATCTACAAGCATAGAAAATTTATTAATCTCCACATAAGCAAATTTCTTCTCATGAATAGTAGTGGGAGCAAACTCAACAAAATAACTATCATGTGATTGAAAATTAAGATCAAGATGAAAAGTTTCATGGTTATCATTATTCTTTAAAGCATATGTGTCATCACAATAATCATCATAGATAGGAGGCATGCTTTCATCATAGTAAATTTGCTCATCAAAGCTTGGGGGACAAATAATATCATCTTCATCAAACATAGCTTCCCCAAGCTTGTGGCTTTGCATATCATTAGCATCATGGATATTCAAGGAATTAATACTAACAACATTGCAATCATGCTCATCATTCAAATATTTAGTGCCAAACATTTTAATGCATTCTTCTTCTAACACTTTGGCACAATTTTCCTTTCCATCATACTCACGAAAGATGCTAAAAAGATGAAGCGTATGAGGCAAACTCAATTCCATTTTTTTGTAGTTTTCTTTTATAAACTAAAATAGTGATAAAACAAGAAACAAAAAGATTCGATTGGAAGATCTAAAATACCTTCAAGCACTCACCTACCCGGCAACGGGGCCAGAAAAGAGCTTAGTTGACGGGGTGTGAGTGAGTGTCGCTTACCTAGCCTCCCCGGCAACGGCGCCAAAAAAGAGCTTGATGTCTACTACAAAACCTTCTTATTGTAGACGTTGTTGGGCCTGCAAGTGCACAGGTTTGTAGGACAGTAGCAAATTTCCCTCAAGTGGATGACCTAAGGTTTATCAATCCGTGGGAAGCGTAGGATGAAGATGGTCTCTCTCAAACAACCCTGCAACCAAATAACAAAGAGTCTCTTGTGTCCCCAACACACCCAATACAATGGTAAATTGAATAGGTGCACTAGTTCGGCGAAGAGATGGTGATACAAGTGCAATATGGATGGTAGATATAGGTTTTTGTAACTGAAATAATAAAAACAGCAAGGTAACTAATGATAAAAGTGAGCATAAACGGTATTGCAATGATAGGAAACAAGGCCTAGGGTTCATACTTTCACTAGTGCAAGTTCTCTCAACAATAATAACATAGATAGATCATATAACAATCCCTCAACATGCAACAAAGAGTCACTCCAAAGCCAATAATAGCGGAGAACAAACATAGAGATTATGGTAGGGTACGAAACCACCTCAAAGTTATTCTTTCGGATCGATCTATTCAAGAGTTCGTACTAGAATAACACCTTAAGACACAAATCAACCAAAACCCTAATGTCACCTAGATACTCCATTGTCACCTCAAGTATCCGTGGGCATGATTATACGATATGCATCACACAATCTCAGATTCATCCAACCAACACAAAGTACTTCAAAGAGTGCCCCAAAGTTTCTACCGGAGAGTCAAGAACGTGTGCCAACCCCTATGCATAGGTTCATGGGCGGAACCCTCAAGTTGGTCACCAAAACATACATCAAGTGGCACATGATATCCCATTGTCACCACAGATAAACACGGCAAGACATACATCAAGTGTTCTCATAAAAGACTCAATCGATAAGATAACTTCAAAGGGAAACTCAATTCATCACAAGAGAGTAGAGGGGAGAAACATCATAAGATCCAACTACAATAGCAAAGCTCGGGATACATCAAGATCGTGCAATAGAGGGAACACGAGAGAGAACACGAGAGAGAGATCAAACACATAGCTCTTGGTACATACCCTCAGCCCGAGGGTGAACTACTCCCTCATCGTCATGGAAAGCGCCGGGATGATGAAGATGGCCACGGTGATGGGTCCCCCCGCAGGGTGCCGAACAGGTTCCCGAGAGGTTTTGGTGGCTCTGAGGCTTTGCAGCGGATTAATAAGAATTTATGAGCGAAGAAATAGGCCGGGGCCCACACCTGTCCAGAGAGGAGGGCCCCTCAGAGGCGCGGCCCCTATCTCCTGGGACCCGTGGTGGGCCTCCGGCGTCCATCTTCTGCTATATCATCACTTTTACCCTGGGAAAAATCGTGGGCAAGCTTACGGGACGAAACTCCGCCGCCACGAGGAGGAACCTTGGCGGAATCAGTCTAGGGCTGTGGCGGAGCTGTTCAGCCGGGGACACTTCCTTCCGGGAGGGGGAAATCATCACCAACGTCATCACCAACGATCCTCTCATCGAGAGGGCGTCAATCTCTATCAACATCTTCACCAACACCATCTCCTCCCAAAACCCTAGTTCATCTCTTGTATCCAATCTTGTATCAAAACCACAAATTGGTACCTGTGGGTTGCTAGTAGTGTTGATTACTCCTTGTAGTTGATGCTAGTTGGTTTACTTGGTGGAAGATCATATGTTCAAAACCTTTATGCATATTATTACTCCTCTGATTATAAACATGAATATGCTTTGTGAGTAGTTACATTTGTTCCTGAGGACATGGGTGAAGTCTTGCTATTAGTAGTCATGTGAATTTGGTATTCGTTCGATATTTTGATGAGACGTATGTTGTCTTTCCTCTAGTGGTGTTATGTGAACGTCGACTACATGACACTTCACCATTATTTGGGCCTAGAGGAAGGCATAGGGAAGTAATAAGTAGATGATGGGTTGCTAGAGTGACAGAAGCTTAAACCCTAGTTTATGCGTTGCTTCGTTAGGGGTTGATATGGACCCATATGTTTAATGATGTGGTTAGGTTTACCTTAATACCCCTTTTTGTAGTTGCGGATGCTTGCAATAGGGGTTAATCATAAGTGGGATGCTTGTCCAAGTTAGGACAGTACCCAAGTACCGGTCCACCCACATATCAAATTATCAAAGTACCGAACGCGAATATTATGAACGTGATGAAAACTAGCTTGACGATAATTCCCAATGTGTCCTCGGGAGCTCCTTCTTCATTATTAGAATTTGTCCAGGCTTATCCTTCGCTACATAAAGGATTGGGCCACCTTGTGATACGTCTCCAATGTATCTATAATTTTTTATTGCTCCATGCTATGTTATCTACTGTTTTGGGCAATATTGGGCTTTATTATCCACTTCTATATTACTTTTGGGACTAACCTATTAACCGGAGGCCCAGCCCAGATTTGCTGTTTTATGCCTATTTCAGTGTTTCGAGGAAAAGGAATATCTGACGGAGTCGAAACGGAACAAAATCAACTGGAGAAGTTATTTTTGGAAGGAAAGCCACCGGATAGACTTCGACTCTATGTCAGAAGATAAGGGAGCTGGCCACAAGGGTGGGGGCGTGGCCACCCCCCTAGGGCGTGCCCCCCTGCCTCGTGGGGCCCCCGAAGCTCCACCGACGTACCCCCTGCACCCATATATACCGACGTATCGTAAAACTTCCAGAACAGAAGATAGATCGGGAGCTCCGCCGCCGCAAAACCTCCAGAGCCACCAAAAACCAATAGGGACCCTGTTCCGGCACCCTGCCGGAGGGGGGAACCCTCACCTGTGGCCATCTTCATCATCCCGGTGCTCTCCATGACGAGGAGGGAGTAGTTCACCCTCGGGGCTGAGGGTATGTACCAGTAGCTATGTGTTTGATCTCTCTCTCTCTCTCTCTCTCTCTCTCTCTCTCTCTCTCTCTCGTGTTCTCTCTCGTGTTCCCTCTATGGCACGATCTTGATGTATCCCGAGCTTTGCTATTGTAGTTGGATCTTATGATGTTTCTCCCCCTCTACTCTCTTGTGATGAATTGAGTTTCCCCTTTGAAGTTATCTTATCGGATTGAGTCTTTTATGAGAACACTTGATGTATGTCTTGTCGTGCTTATCTGTGGTGACAATGGGATATCATGTGCCACTTGATGTATGTTTTGGTGACCAACTTGCGGGTTCCGCCCATGAACCTATGCATAGGGGTTGGCACACATTCTTGATTCTCCGGTAGAAACTTTGGGGCACTCTTTGAAGTACTTTGTGTTGGTTGGATGAATCTGAGATTGTGTGATGCATATAGTATAATCATGCCCACGGATACTTGAGGTGACAATGGAGTATCTAGGTGACATTAGGGTTTTGGTTGATTTGTGTCTTAAGGTGTTATTCTAGTACGAACTCTTTTATAGATTGATCCGAAAGAATAGTTTTGAGGTGGTTTCGTACCCTACCATAATCTCTACGTTTGTTCTCCTCTATTAGTGGCTTTGGAGTGACTCTTTGTTGCATGTTGAGGGATTGTTATATGATCTATCTATGTTATTATTGTTGAGAGAACTTGCACTAGTGAAAGTATGAACCCTAGGCCTTGTTTCCTAGCATTGCAACACCGTTTACGCTCACTTTTATCGCTTGCTACCTTGCTGTTTTTATATTTTTAGATTACAAAAACCTATATCTACCATCCATATTGCACTTGTATCACCATCTCTTCGCTGAACTAGTGCACCTATACAATTTACCATTGTATTGGGTGTGTTGGGGACACAAGAGACTCTTTGTTATTTGGTTGCAGGGTTGTTTGAGAGAGACCATCTTCATCCTACGCCTCCCACGGATTGATAAACCTTAGGTCATCCACTTGAGGGAAATTTGCTACTTTCCTACAAACCTCTGCACTTGGAGGCCCAACAACGTCTACAAGAAGAAGGTTGCGTAGTAGACATCACCTTGCTGCACTTTATTTACTTTATTTACTTTTTGCTTGTTACTATTTATCCTATCACAAAACTATCTATCACCTACTATTTCAGTGCTTCCAGAGAAAACCTTACTGAAAACCGCTTATCATTTCCTTCTGCTCCTCGTTGGGTTCGACACTCTTACTTATCGAAAGGACTACGATAGATCCCCTGCACTTGTGGGTCATCAATTTCCATAAAAGTGCCTCCCGCGGCCGAATCTAAAAGGTTTCTAGAAGCAAAATTCAATCCGGCATAAAATTTTTGTATAATCATCCACAAATTCAAACCATGAGTAGGGCAATTACGTATCATTAATTTCATTCTCTCCCAAGCTTGTGCAACATGTTCATGATCAAGTTGCTTAAAATTCATAATATCGTTCCTAAGAGAGATGATCTTAGCGGGAGGAAAATACTTAGAGATAAAAGCATCTTTGCACTTGTTCCAAGAATCAATACTATTTTTAGGCAAAGACGAAAACCAAGCTTTAGCACGATCTCTAAGCTTAAAAAGGAAATAGCTTCAATTTAACAACATCATTGTCAACATCTTTCTTCTTTGCATATCACACAAATCCACGAAGCTATTTAAATGAGTAGCGCATCTTCACTAGGAAGGCCGTGAATTGATCTTTCATAACAAGATTCAGAAAGCAGCATTGATTTCACAAGATTCAGATTGGCAAGAGGAGCAATCGGAGTTCTAAGGAAATCATTATTGTTGGTATTGGTAAAGTCACACAATTTGGTATTATCTTGAGCCATAGTGACAAGCAAGCAATCCAACACACGAGCAAACAGAAAAAAGGCAAGCGAAAAGAGAGGAGGAGATTGGGAAAGAGAGGGCGAATAAAACGGCGAGGGTGAAGTGGGGGAGAGGAAAACAAGAGGCAAATGGCAAATAATGTAATGCGAGAGATAAGGGATTGTGATGGGTACTTGGTGTGTTGACTTTTGCGTAGACTCCCCGGCAATGGCGCAAGAAATCCTTCTTGCTACGTCTTGAGCTTGCGTTGGTTTTCCCCGAAGAGGAGAGGATGATGCAGCAGAGTATCGTAAGTATTTCCCTCAGTTTTTGAGAACCAAGGTATCAATCTAGTAGGAGGCCACGCGCGAGTCCCTCGTACCTACACAAAACAAATAGCTCCTCGCAACCAACGCGAATAGGGGTTGTCAATCCCTTCACGGTCACTTACGAGAGTGAGATCTGATAGAGATGATAGATAATATTTTTGGTATTTTTGGTATAAAGATGCAAGGTAAAATAAAAGGCAAAGTAAAAAGCAAAACAATAATAAAGCGTAGGAAGATTAATATGATGAGAATAGACCCGGGGCCATAGATTTCACTAGTGGCTTCTCTCAAGAGCATAGGTATTCTACGGTGGGTGAACGAATTACTGTTGAGCAATTCACAGAATTGAGCATAGTTATGAGAGTATCTAGGTATGATCATGTGTATAGGCATCACGTCCGAGACAAGTAGACCGACTCCTGCCTGCATCTACTACTATTACTCCACTCATCGACCGCTATCCAGCATGCATCTAGAGTATTAAGTTAAGGAAAACAGAGTAACGCCTTAAGCAAGATGACATGATGTATGTAGCGACCTGACCCAAAATCGGTCAAATCTACGTCTGCATTCATCCCAAGTTAATTTGGTACTCACAAGACATCGATAAAGTAATCAAAGTTCAATCACACCTGAATATCATTATACGATTCTCATATAGAGTCTTTATTACAAGGGAATAAATTCGGCTCAAGGCCAACTCATGAGAAATAAACTAATAACACTGCGGAAGCGTCGAAGATAAAGCGAGTCCATCCGACTCCAAAGGACAATCGCCAAGCGCGGAGCGTAGCCTCACCCCGATCGGAATATACCCGCAACATAAGACGTTGCAGCCATGTAGGTCAGCTTTTGGAATAAGCTGGCAAGTCATGAAGAACAACAATAATAAACTTACTATCACTATATGCATTTTGGCTGTGGGGCTCTAAGTTTCATCATTTTGCGAAAAGCAAATTTTTCCCTACTACAGTGGACTTGCTTGCAAAATTACTACAATTGTTGGTAGTTATTGAGATGGTTCCGCCAACCAATATCTCGTTCCCAAATTTCTAAGTCATAAACCCCTCAAATTAATTCATTAGTTTTAGTGTTGAGATATCCGAATACTTCCAAGTTCCAGAGGCTCAAATGTCCGTAACCGGGGACACGGCTAATCGATTAGATCTTTAACTCTGCAGAGGGTTGCGACTTTCCCGCAAGAATCATTCCTCCTTTAAATTCTTCGCACTTCATGGTGTTTGAAGACGGACGAATGAAACAGGTCTTCCAAAGAGTTCTTCAGCTACTGCCGTACCCATCCAATCCTACCGTTCTTCTACATCTCGTAGTACCGCCCAGCCAGCGTCACTACTAGGGTCAACCCAGCCGAGCCCATAATGGCTTGCGGCTGCATGTAAGCTTCCGGTCATGGGGCATCCATCCTTCTCTTCGTGGCTGGGTGAAGCTTTCGCAAGATGTCATGGCACTTCTCCATGCATCTCGCCACCTTGGGTTCTCCAGGTGCCCGTCACAACCGTCCTCCACCCAAGAGTGAATTTCAAGTCCATCTTGATTATTGTAGTTCATGGGGTTGTCATCATCATTGACTCTCACATCTTGCTTATGAACTTCACTCAACCAAAACCCGATCACGAGCATAGCAAAGTAAACTACTTAGTCCGGGGTCATGGTAACAAGGGATTGGTTCATCCTACCACATGATACTACTCAAGATTAATAACTTCAAAATTTCAACTACTGCATGCATGGTGGGGTGGTGACAATTTCTAATGCACAAAAACATAGGTATAGAAATAACATGATCAAAACTTGCCTTGCTGATGATCCTCGTAAGCTAAAGAGTCGTAGTAGCAAGCTTCGCACTCCGGAAACTCTACCGAGACAAACAAGGATCACAATAAGTATATAGCATAGGATCACATAGCACAATAGCATAACAAAGCAACATAACACACCAAAACCAACAAAGCAAAATCCAAAAGGAAAAACTCAAAGAAACCACTCAAAGTTTCCCTACTTCAATCAACAACTAAAAATTTACTCAACGTAACCTAATCATGGTTTTAGGTTAACTTAACAGAAAAGGATGCACTAAGCAACTAGGAGCAAAAAGAATTAGTTTAAAAGCTATTATAAAACTCCTATTAGGCCTAATCCAATTTCTATTAAGAAAAATAAAATAAAACTTTTATTAATTATAAATAAAAGTTCATCTACTAGAGTGACAGAAACTATCCTAGAATAACCAATCACAAGTTAAAAATAAATTTATTTACTAATTAAAATATTAGGAAAACAGAGCTAGTTAATTAATTAGGATTAATAGGATTCTGCTTAAAACTAATTATTTATTAATCCTAAAATACCCAAGTTAATTTTTATGGTTTGGCAATGTTAAAATAAAGTAGGGACAAAAAGAATCATATAAAATAATTTTTCTAACTCAAGTTATAGCAGATTTACTATTCTGACTAAAACTAAATTAAAGCAATTTTAATTAATTTTAACATATCTAAATATATATTATACAGAAAATACATAAAATTTGCAACCCAACAAAAAAGAATCACCTAAAAATATTAAACAGAATAAAAGATATCAATTTTTCAAAACAGAAACTATTCTGTTAAAAACAGAAAAACAGAAATAAAAGAAAAAGGCCTAATGGGCCTAAACTGTGCCCTGAGCGTCAAATAACCTAACCGGGCCTAGGTTTAAACTAAAACGAACCGGGCTAAAAATAAAAACCTAACTAATTAATAAACCGGAAAGAACCGGGCCGGTCTTTTAAAAAAAACGTACCCCTTCGGGGTCTAATCCTAGCCGTTCGTGGGGATCGGACGGCGGAGGAGGTTTCGGCGCATCGGAGTTCAAGGCGCGGCGGCAAGGGCGGCGAGAGTCTGCGAGAGCTCAAGGCCGGGCGAGGTCGGGAAGTGGCCGGAGGATCTGGGGAGGTCGGTGAGGCTTGGTGGAGTCGTTGGGGTCGGGGTAGCCTAGGGCGGCGACGGCGGTGACAATGGCGGAGGCGGAGCCTCGGGTCTCAGTGAGCTCGAACAAGAGAGGAGGAGGGGACAAAGCGAGGTCTAGGGGGGATGGGGTGCGGGGCTCGGCTTTATAGCCGGGGCCTCGGCTAGCTTCGGGGTCGATCGGGCGATCGGGATCCCGGATCCTTCGATCCGCGATCCCATGCATGGCACGGCGTGGGTGGGAGAGGGAAGAAGATGGGGCGGGCCCACGGTCAAGGAGAGGGGAGAGGGGAAAACGAGCGGGTGGCCGATGCGAGAGGATTCGGCGAGCGGCGACGGCTAGGGGGAATGGGCGGCTCGGTCGGCGCTGGCCTGGCAGTGGGCTGGCTGGGCCAGTGGGGGGTGGGGCTGGCTGGCTGGGTTGTGGGGGCTGGTGGCGCCAGAGGGGTTTTTCTTTTAAAATTTTATTTTTAAAATAAAACAAAACAGAGTATAACTTTTAAAATATAAATATTTTATATAGGGTATATATATACCAAAATGATCAGGGGAATATTCCCTTTCATTTGAACATTTTTCCAAAGGCAAAATCCAAACTTTATAAAAATCCATTTTTTTCAAATTCAAATAAATTTCAGATTTGAATCCAAAACTTTTGGCATTGTTTCCTCTGATATTTTTGGAGTGTCATGTTTGCTCCTCTCATACTTTTGATCAAGTATTTATCAGGCTTAGTTTTTGAAATGTTTCCCACTTGCCAAAGTTTGAATTCAAATTCAAAACTCAAAATTTCACTGAAACTCCAAATGGTATTCAAATTCAAACAGGATGCATAGGATGCTTAACTATAATTGTAAAACATTCCAAATAGGAAATTTGGGATGTTACAAACCTACCACCTTAAGATGAATCTCCCTCGAGATTCGGGTTGGCTAGCAAATAGGTGCGGGTGGTCTCAAGAAGATCTTCTTGGCGCTCCCTGTGTGGCTTCTTCCTCGGTGTGGTGACTCCACAAAGACCTTGCAAAATTTGATGACCTTGCTGCGGGTGACTCGCTTGCAGTCTCGAGAATTCGGACGGGTTTCTCCTTGTAAGTCAGATCACTGTCAAGTTGTATGGCCTCTAGGGGCACTGTGTCTCTCAACGGAACATCGGCCATGTCGGCATGACACTTCTTCAGTTGGGAAACATGGAAGACATCATGTACTCCGGACAATCCTTCCGGCAATTCCAACTTGTAAGCAACCTCTCCACGACGTTCGAGGATTCTGTAGGGGCCAATGAATCGGGGTGCTAACTTTCCCTTGACTCCAAACCTCTTGATTCCACGAAGTGGAGACACACGAAGATATGCTCGGTCTCCGACTTCGTAAGTCACTTCCTTGCGCTTACTATCGGCATAACTCTTCTGTCTTGACTGTGCTATCTTGAGCCTGTCTCGAATCAGCTTGACTTTCTCTTCGAATCCTCGATAAGATCGGAACCAAAAGTGATCGATCTCCAACACTATCCCACAAAGAATGGTGTTCGCACCTCCTTCCGTGATAGAGCTTCGAAGGGGCCATCTTGATGGATTGATAACTGTTGTTGTATGAGAACTCTGCGATGGCAAATTATCATCCCAGCTAGACCCATAGTCTAGCACACAAGCTCTCAACATGTCCTCCGTAATCTGGTTGACTCTCTCGGTCTGTCCATCTGCTCATGGATGAAAAGCTGTCATCAATTCCAGCCTCGCACTCCAAAGTTTCATGCAATCGCTTCCAAAACTTTGAGGTAAACTGCGTTCCTCTATCGACACGATTTTCCTCGGAACTCCATGCGGACATACGATCCTGGTCATGTATATCTTGGCCAACTTAGCACTTTGGTATAGGTAGTCTTCACGGAATGAAGTGAGCTACCTTGGTCAAACGATCAACCACTACCCAGATAGAATCATAACCTGAACGGGTCCTGGGTAATCCTGTGATGAAATCCATTCCAAGTTTCCCCATTTCCAATCGGGAATCGGCAAAGGTTGAAGTAACCTGCTGGCTTCGATGTTCGCCTTTACACGTTGACAAACATCGATATCGCTACATACTCGCAATATCCTTCTTCATACCATCCACCGTAAACTTTGCTTCAAATCCGGTACATCTTGGTGTTGCCGGGGTGAATCGAGTACGGTGAATCATGAGCCTCCTGAAGAATTAACTTCCTGAGTTCGGGATCATTGGGCACATAAATACGATCCTCGAACCATATAGTTCCGTGTTCATCCTTACGAAATCCTTTAGCTTTGCCTTCATCCATCTTTTGCTTAATCTCATCAATTTCCTTGTCCGACTTCTGGGCTTCACGAATCCTTTCGGCCAAAGTGGACTGAACTTCCAGAGTTGCAACAAATCCTTTCGGAACTATCTCCAGTCGGAGATCTCTGAGGTCATCGACTAACTCCTGGGGTAATCCTCCTGCGGTAAGAGTATTCACATAACTCTTACGGCTCAAGGCATCTGCTACAACATTAGCCTTACCTGGGTGGTAATGCAATCTCATGTCATAGTCCTTTATCAACTCTAGCCATCTCCTCTGCCTGAGGTTCAATTCCTTCTGCGTGAAAATATACTTCAAGCTCTTGTGATCTGTGTAGACATCACAACGGTTTCCGATGAGGAAATGTCTCTCAGTCTTGAGTGCATGCACTACGGCTGCTAACTCCAAATCATGTGTGGCATAATTCATCTCATGAGGTCGTAGCTGTCTGGAGGCATAAGCTACAACTTTTCCTTCTGCATGAGTACTCCTCCGAGTCCTTGACGAGAAGCGCCACAATAGACCTGGTATTCCTTGTGTATGTCCGCAAAATCAATATCGGGCTGTGACCAACCATTTCTTTAATTCCTGAAAACTGGCTTCACATTCCTCGGTCCAAACATACTTGGCTTCCTTCTTCAATAGCTCACCATGGGCTTGGCAATCTTCGAAGTTCTCAATGAACCTCCGATAATATCCTCGCGAGTCCGAGAAAACTGCGGATCTCCTTGATCGAGGTGGGTGATCGCCAATCGGTGATCGATTCAACCTTAGCGGGATCAATCGCTATTCCTTCCCTGAAATAACATGTCCGAGGAATCCAACTTCCTTCACCAAAATTCACATTTGCTGAACTTGGCATACAACTGATGTTCTCAAGTTTCTCCGAACTAGACGCAAATGTTCCTTATGCTCTTCCTCGCTCTTGAGAAAATCAATATATCATCGATGAACACCACGACAAACTTGTCCAGATATTCCATGAACACCTTGTTCATCAAATTCATGAAGTATGCAGGAGCATTAGTCAATCCAAATGACATGACGGTATACTCATATAAACCATACCGTAGTGAATGCTGTTTTGGGTATATCCTTTTCACGGATCTTCAATCGATGATACCGATCAAGATCGATCTTAGAGAATACCTTGGCTCCAACTAGCTGATCAAACAAATCGTTAATCATCGGCAGAGGGTACTTGTTCTTGATGGTTACTTCGTTCAATGCGCGATAATCCACAACCATCCTCAAACTTCCATCCTTCTTCTCTACCAAAAGAACTGGGGCTCCCCAAGGTGATGAGCTTGGACGAATATATCCTTTCTCCAATAACTCATTAATTTGATCCTTGATCTCTTTCAACTCATTCGGTGGCATCCGATAAGGTCTCTTGGATATTGGGGCTGTGCCGGGCAATAGCTCAATCAGAAACTCAATGTCCCTGTCCGGTGGCATTCCTGGTAATTCCTCCGGAAACACATCGGGAAAATCTTGCACTACTGGCACTTCCTCCTGAACAACTCCCGTGAGGGAATGCACCTGATTCTTCATCTGGCTGTGCCTGGCTACATACTTGATCCTCTTCTGCTCCGGGGTGGTGAGCAGAATAGACTTGCGGGCACAGTCTATGTTCCCTTCAAACTTTGACAACCAATCCATGCCTAGGATTACATCCAAGGTCTGGGTTTCCAACACTATGAGGTCTGCGGGAAATTTATGGTTCCCGATGTTGAGGGTTGCATGACAGCCTACGCCTGCCATCATTTCTCCTCTGCGGAACCGACGCGAAGGGGCTTCTAAGGGTTTTAGTGGGTAACCCGCATTTTCCACAACTACCCTTGATATGAATGAATGCGTTGCACCGTAATCAAAGAGAACCAAAACTGAACGTGAATTCAACAAAACTTACCAACCACGATTGTTCCGGCTGATCATAGACGCCCTCCACGCCGATGTGGTTCACCGAGCGAGGGAACGGATTGGGCTTCTTATTTGAGCCTCCATTGCCGTTTCCATTCCTCCGCTTGGCCTCCGGCAGTCGGTGGCATAGTGCCTGTCTTCGGCACTTGAAGCGGTGATGTGGCTCAGATCCTTCGAGCCGGGGCAGAACGGTGCTGATTGCCATTTCCATTTCCATTGCCATTGCCATGGGCTGGCTTGTTGTCCTGGTTGCGGTTGTTCCCATTTCCTCCATGGTTATGACCTCCATGGTTATGATGGGTGTGCCCTCCTGAGTATGGTGCATAGCGGGGCTTGCTGAGCTCCGGAGTTGTGCTTCCCTGGCTGTACTTCCGCTGCGGCTTTCTATCTGCTGCTGCTTGCCTTCAAGAATGGTGGCCTTGTCTACCAGCTCCTAGTAGTTGTTGAAGGTGGCCACAATAAGCTGCATGCTCAGTTCATCATTGAGTCCCTCAAGGAACTTCTCCGCCATGCATCTGTGGCCACATCATCGGGGCATAGCGAGCAAGCTTGCTTGATTCATCCACGTCATCGTGCCACAAGACGGTTTCCGGGCGCAAGTTGCGGAACTCACGCTTCTTCGCACTCATGGCTCCGGTGAGACATGAGCGGTCGGAAGGCCTGCTGGAATTGATCCCAAGTGATGGCACCAATGGGAAAGGTGGCGGTGTAATTCTCCCACCAAGAAGCTGCAGGTCCATCAAGTTGATGCGCTGCAAAGCGCACCTTCTCAAAGATCGTGCATCCAACGGTGATTAGCTCTCTTCCGACTTTGCGGAGCCAATCATCAGCCACAATCGCTCGGTGCTACTAGAGAACATGGCGGATTTAGCCTCGAGAATCGAGTCAAGTTATCCACGTGGGGTGGTGGCGGTGGATTGTTGGCGTTGTTGTTCGATTCGGATAAGTAGCTGCATCGGTGCATTCTGCTTTGGAGCAGTTGGGTGAGCTCGGCGGAAACCAAAGGTCACGTCTCGGAGGCATCCGTGTTTTGGAGTGGATGAGAAAATTAGAATAGAACAATGGTCTATGAGAAATAACACTACCCATATGAATGCACAATCATAACACATCAATCATTTATTCATTCCACTCAAACATGGTTCAAACTCGATTACAAAAGCTCATGACTAATCAAGGGAAAATATCGCCTAACTGATCAACGAAAAAGTAAAAGATAACATGGTGGTCGACTAAAAGTCTTCATCGCTGGCGCCTCCTCTTGTGGCTTCCTTGATGGTACTCCTTCAAAATCCTGATCATTGCTCACGAGGGTCCTTCATCTCCACTCGGATAAAGGTCCTCTCCCAAGTCCATCTTTTCCTCTATCGCGGCAAGCTTCATCTTCAGTTCTTGACTATCTCCATGAAGTCCGTGATTTCTTCCTCATGGCCAAGGAAGTCTGCGCGTGCCTTCTCCTCCATTCCAGTCGCGGAACAAAGCTTCCGTGTGTCTTCGAAGTTACGGCGAGTCCGAATCTCCCGCTTCCGAGAAGACACTCCAAGTCCGGATGTACGTGAGAGTGGAATCGCCCTCAATGGTACGGATGATATCACCATTCCTTGCCCGCGAGAAACCATGGCGAGGTCTCGAGTGATCGAGCTCGCCTGTACTCCTCTCGGAGATGTCCAAGTGCTCGATAGATCGCCACGCCCCTTCCGATGATCCAGCTTGAACTCGGTGAACTCAAAGTCAATCGGCTCCGTGTGTCCTCCGAAGGTTCTCCTGGATATGCACTTCAATCCTGAGCGGGTGTCCGCGGAAGTGCATTGGTTGGCTTCCGTGATCGAGGGTAGAGCGATCTTCAGCTGCTTCACCATCTGGACCAGCTTTCTTCCAAGGGCATCGCCTCATCGGGCTGGCAAAACTCCGTAGCAGAACGGGGTGAACTCGACGCCATCTAGAATGTTGAAAATAGGAGAAGAGTCGAAATGAACAGGGAGAATTATAGAATGATAAGGATTTAAAGTAAATGGTCTCGCTATGGCTCTCCGATCCTAGGGGTTACGATCTCACGGTCAGCGTGTGCTCGATACCATCTCTCAGAGCGACCTGACCCAAAATCGGTCAAATCTACGTATGCATACCATCCCAAGATCATGCCGGTACTCACAAGACATCGATAAAGTAATCAAAGTTCAATCACACCTGAATATCATTATACGATTCTCATATAGAGTCTTTATTACAAGGGAATAAATTCGGCTCAAGGCCAACTCATGGGAAATAAACTAATAACACTGCGGAAGCGTCGAAGATAAAGCGAGTCCATCCGACTCCAAAGGGCAATCGCCAAGCGCGGAGCGTAGCCTCACCTCGATGGAATATACCTCGCAACATAAGACGTTGCAGCCATGTAGGTCAGCTTTTGGAATAAGTCGGCAAGTCATGAAGAACAACAATAGTAAACTTACTATCACTATATGCATTTTGGCTGTGGGGCTCTAAGTTTCATCATTTTGCTAAAAGCAAATTTTTCCCTACTACAAAGGACTTGCTTGCAAAATTACTACAATTGTTGGTAGTTATTGAGATGGTTCCGCCAACCAATATCTCGTTCCCAAATTTCTAAGTCATAAACCCCTCAAATTAATTCATTAGTTTTAGTGTTGAGATATCCGAATACTTCCAAGTTCCAGAGGCTCAAATGTCCGTAACCGGGGACACGGCTAATCGATTAGATCTTTAACTCTGCATAGGGTTGCGCACTTTCCCCGCAAGAATCATTCCCTCCTTTAAAGTCTTCGCACTTCATGGTGTTTGAAGACGGGACGAATGAAACAGGGTCTTCCAAAGAGTTCTTCTAGCTACTGTCGGTACCCATCCAATCCTACCGTTCTTCTACATCTCGTAGTACCGTCCAGCCAGCGTCACTACTAGGGTCAACCCAGCCAGAGCCCATAATGGCTTGCGGCTGCATGTAAGCTTCGGTCATGGGGCATCCATCCTTCTCTTTGTGGCTGGGTGAAGCTTTCCACAAGATGTCATGGCACTTCTCCATGCATCCCGCCACCACTGGGTTCTCGTGGTGCCCGTCAACAAATCCTCCACCTAGTAGTGAATTTCAAGTCCATCTTGATCATTGTAGTTCATGGGGTTGTCATCATCATTGACTCTCACATCTTGCTTATGAACTTCACTCAACCAAAACCCGCTCTCTGAGCATAGCAAAGTAAACTACTTCATTCCGGGGTCATGGTAACAAGGGATTGGTTCATCCTACCACATGATACTACTCAAGATTAATAACTTCAAAATTTCAACTACTGCATGCATGGTGGGGTGGTGACAATTTCTAATGCACAAAAACATAGGTATAGAAATAACATGATCACAACTTGCCTTGCTGATGATCCTCGTAAGCTAAAGAGTCGTAGTAGCAAGCTTCGCACTCCGGAAACTCTACCGAGACAAACAAGGATCACAATAAGTATATAGCATAGGATCACATAGCACAATAGCATAACAAAGCAACATAACACACCAAAACCAACAAAGCAAAATCCAAAAGGAAAAACTCAAAGAAACCACTCAAAGTTTCCCTACTTCAATCAACAACTAAAAGTAGTTTTTATATAATAAAATTTACTCAACGTAACCTAATCATGGTTTTAGGTTAACTTAACAGAAAAGGATGCACTAAGCAACTAGGAGCAAAAAGAATTAGTTTAAAATCTATTATAAAACTCCTATTAGGCCTAATCCAATTTCTATTAAGAAAAATAAAATAAAACTTTTATTAATTATAAATAAAAGTTCATCTACTAGAGTGACAGAAACTATCCTAGAATAACCAATCACAAGTTAAAAATAAATTTATTTACTAATTAAAATATTAGGAAAACAGGAGCTAGTTAATTAATTAGGATTAATAGGATTCTGCTTAAAACTAATTATTTATTAATCCTAAAATACCCAAGTTAATTTTTATGGTTTGGCAATGTTAAAATAAAGTTGGGACAAAAAGAATCATATAAAATAATTTTTCTAACTCAAGTTATAGCAGATTTACTATTCTGACTAAAACTAAATTAAAGCAATTTTAATTAATTTTAACATAGCTAAATATATATTATACAGAAACTACATAAAATTGGCAACCCAACAAAAAAAGAATCACCTAAAAATATTAAACAGAATAAAAGATATCAATTTTTCAAAACAGAAACTATTCTGTTAAAAACAGAAAAACAGAAATAAAAGAAAAAGGCCTAATGGGCCTAAACTGTGCCCTGAGCGTCAAATAACCTAACCGGGCCTAGGTTTAAACTAAAACGAACCGGGCTAAAAATAAAAACCTAACTAATTAATAAACCGGAAAGAACCGGGCCGGTCTTTTAAAAAAACGTACCCCTTCGGGGTCTAATCCTAGCCGTTCGTGGGGATCGGACGGAGGAGGAGGTTTCCGGCGGCGTACCGGAGTTCGGCGTCGGCGGCGGCGGCGGCGAGAGTGCGGCGAGAGCTCCGGGCGTCGGCGAGATCGGGGAAGTGGCCGGGAGGATGCGGGGGAGGTCGGTGAGGCTTCTGGTGGAGTCGTTGGGGGTCGGGGTAGCCTAGGGCGGCGACGGCGGTGACAATGGCGGAGGCGGAGCCTCGGGTCTCCCGTGAGCTCGAACGAGAGGGAGGAGGGGGTCCGGCGAGGTCTAGGGGGAATAAAAGGGGCTCGGCTTTTATAGCCAGGGCCTCGGCTAGCCGGGGTCGATCGAGGCGATCGGGATGCCGGATCCTTCGATCCGGCGATCCAAGGGCGGCGCAATGGCGTGGCGTGGGCGGGAAGAAGATGGGGCGGGCCCATGGTCGATGAGAGGGGAGAGGGAAAACGAGCGGGTGGCCGATGCGAGGGATTGAGAGCGGCGACGGCTAGGGGGGAATGGGCCGGCTCGGTGGCTGGCTGGCAGTGGTGGGCTGGCTGGGCCAGTGGGGGGGTCTGCGCGCTGGCTGGGTTGGGGTTCTGGTGGGGCGCAGAGGAGGGTTTTTTTTTAAAATTTTATTTTTTAAAATAAAACAAAACAGAGTATAACTTTTAAAATATAAATATTTTATATAGGGTATATATATACCAAAATGATCAGGGAATATTCCTTTCATTTGAACATTTTTCCAAAGGCAAAATCCAAACTTTATAAAAATCCATTTTTTTCAAATTCAAATAAATTTTAGATTTGAATCCAAAACTTTTGGCATTGTTTCCTCTGATATTTTTGGAGTGTCATGTTTGCTCCTCTCATACTTTTGATCAAGTATTTATCAGGCTTAGTTTTTGAAATGTTTCCCACTTGCCAAAGTTTGAATTCAAATTCAAAACTCAAAATTTCACTGAAACTCCAAATGGTATTCAAATTCAAACAGGATGCATAGGATGCTTAACTATAATTGTAAAACATTCCAAATAGGAAATTTGGGATGTTACAATGTAGAGGAATAAATTCATGCAATATGATAAATACCCCATCTTGTTATCCTTGATGGCAACAATACAATACGTGCCTTGCAACCCTTTCTGTCACTGGGTAAGGACACCGCAAGATTGAACCCACAGCTAAGCACTTCTCCCATTGCAAGAACTACCAATCTAGTTGGCCAAACCAAACGGATAATTCGAAGAGACTTGCAAAGATAACTCAATCATACATAAATGAATTTAGAAAAGATTCAAATATTGCTCATAGATAATCTTGATCATAAACCCACAATTCATCGGTCTCAACAAACACACCGCAAAAAGAAGATTACATCGAATAGATCTCCAGGAGAGAGGGGGAGAACATTGTATTGAGATCCAAAAAGAGAGAAGAAGACATCTAGCTACTAACTATGGACCCGAAGGTCTGAGGTAAACTACTCACACTTCATTGGAGAGGCTATGGTGTTTATGTAGAAGCCCTCCGTGGTGGAATCCTTCCCAAGTGAGCTCCTAACAGGCCCCAAGATGGGATCTCATGGATACGTAAAGTTCCAGTAGCGGTGGAATTAGGTTTTGGCCCAGATCTCGATCCAAGGGGTAATGAGGTATATATAGGAGGAAGAAGTACGTCGGTGGAGCCTCGAGGGGCCCACGAGGTAGAGGGCACGCCCTAGGGGGCGCGCCCTCCACCCTCGTGGCCGCCTTGGAGCTTTCTTGACGAAGGGTCCAAGTCTCCGGTCTTATCCGATGAGAAAATCACGTTCCTCAAGATTTCATTCCGCTTGGACTCTGTTTGATATTCCGTTTCTTCAAACACCGAAATAGGCAAAAAACAGCAATTCTGGGCTGGGCCTCCAGTTAATAGGTTAGTCCCAAAAGTAATATAAAAGTGGAAAATAAAGCCCAATATAGTCCAAAACAATAGATAATATAGCATGGAGCAATCAAAAATTATAGATACGTTGGAGACGTATCAGGAGGCGCTCGGCGCGCTGCTGGAGGAGGAAGCCGATGCCGACGTCTAGGAAGAGGAACATCTCATGGTCCTGGCCACCCTCGCCGGCCTGCTCACGAGCAATGAAAAGCCGCGGCGAGGTGGCTCGGTGCCGGGGCGACTGAAAGCAAAGAACCGGCATCGTCTGAAAGGCTACTGCATGCTCTACTCCGGCTACTCCGACTACTTCGCCGACGCTCCACTGCATGGCGACAAAGTATTTCGGCGCCGTTATCGGATGAGCCAAAAGTTTTTCCTCAGGAATGTGAATTCCATCCAAGAGTTCGACAGGTACTTCGAGTGCAAGAAGGATTGCACCGGCAAACTTGGATTCACCTGAATCCAGAAGTGCACGATAGCTATGAGGATGCTTGCATACGGAGCTCTCGGTGATTCACTCGACGATTATGGGCGCATGGCCGAGTCCACGACCATTGAGTGTTTCTACAATTTCTGCGGGGCAGTGGTGGCAGTGTTTAGACCGCAATACTTGCGAACACCCAATGCGGAAGGCACTGCTCGAATCCTAGCACATAATGCAGCAAGAGGATTTCTTGGGATGCTTGGAAGCATCGACTACATGCATTGGAAATGGAAGAACTGCCCATTTGCTTGGTAGGGGATGTACAAAGGCGCCAAAGGCAGTTGCAGTATGGTACTTGAGGCGGTGGCCACACATGACCTCTGGATTTGGCACTCCTTCTTTGGTATGCTAGGAACTCACAATGACATCAACGTGCCGCAGTCCTCCCCTGTCTTTGCCAAGCTTGTTGAAGGCCAATCTCCTCCGGTGAACTTCCAGGTCAATGGGCGGCACTACAACAAGGGTACTACCTAGCTGATGGCATCTATCCAAGATTGTCTACATTTGTTAAGACTATCTCAAACGTTGTGCCAAGAGGCAAGAAGTCCCACTTTGCCAAGGTTCAGGAGGCTTGCAGGAAGGATGTCGAGCGGGCATTTGGTGTGCTCCAATCTCGATTTGCTGTTGCCTGGTACCCTTCTTAGACCTGGTCGAAAGATCAAATGTGCGAGATCATGACTTGCTGTGTCATCTTCACAACATGATCATTGAGAGCGAGCAGGAAGAGCTAGTGTTTGACACCGAACCATACTACACGCAGGGTCATCTTGCCCAAGTTGATCACCAGCTACCGGCAATCTGGACTGCCTACCTCAATATGCGTCAGGAGATCCGAGACCCACAGGTGCATCAACAACTACAGCAGGATCTTGTGGAGCACCTATGGAGGCTCAAGGGCGATGCCTAGCTCGACGTGTGATGAAATATGAGTTTATTTTTGTTGAACTATATAATTTGTAATGAACTATTGATGTCTACTACACAACCTTCTTCTTGTAGACGTTGTTGGGCCTCCAAGTGTAGAGGTTTGTAGGACAGTAGCAAATTTCCCTCAAGTGGATGACCTAAGGTTTATCAATCCGTGGGAGGCGTAGGATGAAGATGGTCTCTCTCAAACAACCCTGCAACCAAATAACAAAGAGTCTCTTGTGTCCCCAACACACCCAATACAATGGTAAATTGTATAGGCGCACTAGTTCGGTGAAGAGATGGTGATACATGTGCAATATGGATGGTAGATATAGGTTTTTGTAATCTAAAAATATAAAAACAGCAAGGTAGCAAGCGATAAAAGTGAGCGTAAACGGTGTTGCAATGCTAGGAAACAAGGCCTAGGGTTCATACTTTCACTAGTGCAAGTTCTCTCAACAATAATAACATAATTGGATCATATAACTATCCCTCAACATGCAACAAAGAGTCACTCCAAAGTCACTAATAGCGGAGAGCAAACGAAGAGATTATGGCAGGGTACGAAACCACCTCAAATTTATTCTTTCTGATCGATCTATTCAAGAGTCCGTAGTAAAATAACATGAAGCTATTCTTTCCGTTCGATCTATCATAGAGTTCGTACTAGAATAACACCTTAAGACACAAATCAACCAAAACCCTAATGTCACCTAGATACTCCAATGTCACCTCAAGTATCCGTGGGTACGATTATACGATATGCATCACACAATCTCAGATTCATCTATTCAACCAACACAAAGAACTTCAAAGAGTGCCCCAAAGTTTCTCCCGGAGAGTCAAGACAAAAACGTGTGCCAACCCCTATGCATAAGTTCACAGAACTCGCAGGTTGATCACCAAAATATACATCAAGAGGATCACATGATATCCCATTGTCACCATAGATAAGCACATGCAAGACATACATCAAGTGTTCTCAAATCCTTAAAGACTCAATCCGATAAGATAACTTCAAATGGAAAACTCAATCCATTACAAGAGAGTAGAGGGGGAGAAACAACATAAGATCCAACTATAATAGCAAAGCTCGCGATACATCAACATCGTACCACCTCAATAACACGAGAGAGAGAGAGAGAGATCAAACACATAGCTACTGGTACATACCCTCAGCCCCGAGGGTGAACTACTCCCTCCTCGTCATGGAGAGCGCCGGGATGATGAAGATGGCCACGGTGAGGGAGCCCGCCTCGTGGTACCGAACAGGTCCCGATTGGTTTTAAGCTGCTACAGAGGCTTGCGGCGGAACTCCCGATCTATTCTGCTCTCCGATGGTTTTAGGCTATATGGATATATATATATATATATATATATATATATATATATATATATATATATATATATATATATATATATATATATATATATATATATATATATATAGGCTAAAGAAGTCGGTAAGGGGAGCCACAAGGGCCCACGAGGGTGGGGGCGCGCCCCTTCCTTGTGGTCACCTCAAGCTTCCCGACTTCAACTCCAAGTCTCTCGGATCACGTTCGCTCCAAAAATCACGCTCCGAAGGTTTCATTCCGTTTGGACTCGTTTGATATTCCTTTTCACTAAACACTCAAACAAGGGAAAAAATGTAAAGTGGCACTGGGCTCTGGGTTAATAGGTTAGTCCCAAAAATAATATAAAAGTGCATAGTAAAGCCCATTAAACATCCAAGATGGATAATATAATAGCATGAATACTTCATAAATTATAGATACGTTGGAGACATATCAGCATCCACAAGCTTAATTCCTGCTCGTCCTCGAGTAGGTAAATAATAAAAGAAATAATTTATGAAGTGTGAATGCTAGAAGGTGCATAAGTTTGATCAATGATAATTTCAATCACCTTTTCTAGCATCATTATATGTCATAACAGTAGCTCAACTCATAGAACTTTTCATGATCAAGTAACAAGCTATTCACATGTTAAAGTATAGATCATAAACTTTCTTGAAAACTAAAAAACTGTGTTATTAGTCATCAAACAATTACAATTCATCTTATTTTCCGAAAGAGTCTATGTCAGAGCTTTGATTTAGCAATTCCCACATACTCAACTATCATATAGTCTTCCATGATTGCTACCACTCAAAGCATATTTTTAGAACAAATAGCATCCCTCGAACACAGAGAAAGATAGGGGCTTAACGTTTTGCCTCCCAACTTATTTATCATATAGATAATTGTCAACAATAATAATTCATGATCAAATATATTTGAATGGCCATATATGCTTAGATCTTTCCATCACATGATGCTTGCCAACTAAAGAGTAGGTTGGAATGAGAAGGAATACTAGTGACTCTTGCATAAAAGTAAAAGATAGGCCCTTCGCAGAGGGAAGCAGGGATTTGCAGAGGTGCTAGAGCTCGAAGCAAAAACAGAGATGAAAATAATTTTGAGAGGTATTGAGGGAGTCCTGGACTAGGGGGTGTCCGGATAGCCGAACTATCATCGTGGCCGGACTCCAAGACTATGAAGATACAAGATTGAAGACTTCGTCCCGTGTCCGGATGGGACTTTCCTTGGCGTGGAAGGCAAGCTTGGCGATACGGATATGTAGATCTCCTACCATTGTCACCGACTCTGTGTAACCCTAACCCTATCCGTGTCTATATAAACCGGAGGGTTTTAGTCCGAGGACTAACAACAATCATACCATAGGCTAGCTTCTAGGGTTTAGCCTCCTTGATCTCGTGGTAGATCTACTCTTGTACTACCCATATCATCAATATTAATCAAGCATGAGTAGGGTATTACCTCCATCGAGAGGGCCCGAACCTGGGTAAAAACATCGTGTCCCTTGTCTCCTGTTACCATCCGCCTAGACGCACAGTTCGGGACCCCCTACCCGAGATCCGCCGGTTTTGACACTGACATTGGTGCTTTCATTGAGAGTTCCTCTGTGTCGTCACCTATAGGCCCGATGGCTCCTTCGATCATCAGCAACGATGCGGTCCAGGGTGAGACTTTACTCCCTGGACAGATCTTCGTATTCGGCGGGTTTGCACTGCGGGCCAATTCGCTAGGCCATCTGGAGCAGATCGAAAGCTACGCCCCTGGCCATCAGGTCAGATCTGGAAGTTTAAACTACACGACCGACATCCGCGGAGACTTGATCTTCGACGGATTCGAGCCGCAGCCAAGGGCGCCGCACTATCTCGATGGGCATGATCTAACTCTGCCGCCGAATAGTGTCCTGGAGGCCGCACTAGTGTCCGCTCCGACCATTGATTCGGAGCCGATCTCGCCGATCGAGGATGGTTGGTTGGACACCACCTCGGGGGCCGAAATCTCTACGGCGATTGAGCCGAACTCCATCCCTGTCCTTTACGAAGACCTTGACTCCAGGGTGCCGGACTCCTCTCCGGACTCCGAACCCTCCGCGCCCCTGCCAATCGAATCCGATTGGGCGCCGGTCATGGAGTTCACTGCCGCGGACATCTTTCAAAGACTTCGCCCTTGGCGACATCTTGAAATCACTAAAGTCTCTCTCTTTATCGAGAGCCTGGCCGACTACGGTCGGAAGGTTGGGATGCGACGACGAAGAAATTCAACGCCCACCCACCACCCACTTTGTAGCCACTGTCGAAAGCTTACACGACATGCTCGACTTCGACTCCGAAGACATCGATGGTATGGACGACGATGTAGGAGACAACCATGAACCAGCACCTACAGGATACTGGACAGCCACCTCATCTCATGATGTATACATGGTGGATACACCTAAAGGAATTGACGACGAGGAACAACGGGACACTACGAAGGATAAATCCTCGAAAAGCAGTCAAACGGCAACGTAAACGCCGCACCAAGTCCCGCCGACAAAGACCCAGCCATAGAGCAGGGCGAACCGGTGGACGACTTAACATGCTATCGAGCAACCATCCGAACAGGACAACTTGGATAAACAACCCCCCCGCGAAGATAACAGTCCGGACGATCTCACACCCGACAAATTGTTGGAGCAGAATAACCTCCACAAAGGCTCGCCGCCATCGCAGTAGCCTGAAAAAGAAGAAGGAAGCTCAAAACAGCGGAAGATGCACTCGAGTAATCAGATGGAGCAAAGTATTCAACACCAGAGAAAATCGGCTGACGATCGCCGAACAAAGAGCTACCCAAAGAGAAAACTACTGCCTGAATTTGATGAGGAGGCCATAGAGCCCCCACAATAAAAAAGTAAGAAGGCCGCCCGGTCGGATGGACGACCCCACGGCAAAAAGAGAGCGGCAAACGGCGCCGCACACAAGCCGGCACGTGATCCGCATAAGGATTCACATCAAAAGGATGGCCCAGTTAGGTCCATCTATGGGCCGAGAAAGCAAGATCTTCAAAGCAATGCAACACGCCAAATATCCGAACATCACGGCACACCCAAATATAGGGGTGCCGCACACCCCCTGTGTTTCACCGATGAGGTGCTGGATCACGAATTCCCAGCGGGATTCAAACCCGTAAACATAGAGGCATACGACGGAACAACAGACCCTGGAGTCTGGATTGAGGATTACATCCTCCACATACACATGGCTAGAGGACATGATCTCCACGCCATAAAATACTTACCCCTCAAGCTCAAAGGGCCAGCTCGGCATTGGCTCAAAAGCCTCCCTGAAAATACCATTGGATTTGGGAAGAGCTCGAGGATGCTTTTCGGGCAAATTTTCAAGGGACTTATGTCCGCCCTCCGGATGCGCAGACGATTTAAGTCATATAACTCAACAACCCGGAGAGTCAGCCCGCAAATTCTGGAACAGGTTCCTCACCAAAAGAACCAAATAGTCGATGTCCGGACGCCAAGCCTTAGCAGCTTTCAAACACAACGTCCGAGACAAACGGCTCGCATGACACCTCGCCAGAGAAGCCGAGAACCATGGCTGCATTAACAAGCCTCATGACCCGCTTTTCGCTGGAGAGGATAGTTGGCTGGCAAGATGCAGTACCATGACCCAAGTACATCCAAGTAAGGGATGGAAATGGAAAACCACGACGCAGCAAGGACCAGCGCCAATTAAGAGGAGCGGTCCAAAGAGCACGGCAATAACGCCAGATTCAAAAGCTCACGGCAGTAACAATAAAAACTGCCCTTAAGGACAATAGCGATGAGCTATCCAACTTAAACAAAATCTTGGACAAGATATGCCAAATCCACAAGACCCCGGAAGCTCGCAAACCATACCCACAGAGATTGTTGGGTCTTCAAGCAGTCCGGCAGACTCAACGCCGAACACAAGGGGCTCGACACACCAAGTGAAGATGATGACGAGCACCACAAGCAGAGCCTCGGAAAACAAAAGAATTTCCCACAAGAGGTTAAGACAGTAAACTCACTTCATGTGATCAAAGGAAAACAGAGCGGCGCCCACTAAAATGCGCTACCGACAAACTACCCTAGCGGAGTACCAACACTGGTTGTCAAAACCAATCACCTTCGACCATCAGGACTATTCCGAAAGTATCCGGAACGCAGGATGGACTGCCTTGATATTGGATCCTATAATTGACGGATTCCAATTTACACAGGTCCTCATGGATGGCGGCAGTGACATAAACCTGATATATCAGGACACAATCCACAGCATGGGGATAGACCCAACCAAAATTCGCCATAGCAACACCTCCTTCAAAGGGGTAATGCCAGGCCCGTGTGCCCATTGTACGGGCTCCCTTCTGCTAGAAGTTGTGTTTGGCTCATCCGACAACTTCCGCCGCGAAAAGTTAACCTTCCACATCGCCTCATTCGACAGTAGCTATCAAGCACTACTGGGGCGTGAAGCTTTTGCCCGCTTTAACGCAATACCGCATTATGCATCTCTTACACTTAAAATGTCCGGTCCACGCGGCATCATCTCATTAAAAGTGACTATTAAGTGTTACTCGAGCACGGAAGAACGTGAGACTGCCTTGACATCCCCACACCTATCCGGCTCCGCTAATCAAAGCACCTAAATAGGTCATTCAAACCCCGGACACGGCTAGACGAGTCCGGCGCCTACTAGCAGCATGCCCCCATACAAGGGGTTGCACGCATATACAACAAGAGACAATAAAGCTCAAATTTATTCACTTTTCGAATCGTACTCTGTTTATTTAATATAAAGTACATTTTTCGCACGATCTTTTTTTCTTTTCAACTAAGTTCCTCTTTTTTACAGATGAACAACATGCTACACCCGTCCAGGATACGGCACAACAGAGACACAGGCGCAGACGTGCAGTAGGGACCCGTTGCAAGGATTCTTTTCAGATTAAGACCCTGTGTAAACCTTTTTTACTGTCTCTTATTGATACACATCCCTGGTTTCTAGCTATAACCAAGAGGAGGCTGGTGTTTTGGCATCGGCCGCACCAGAATTTTTGCACGCACTGGACACGGGGCTTAGGGCATTATTCTCGCCCATTTTATAAAGACCGAATACCTTAGGGAGTGTTCGGCGCCTCGAAAGTTAGGCCTTATATGCATCAGCTCGAATCATGTCTTTGGTCAAATGTTGGGTTTGCCTGCTCCTGTGTTTTGCTGCCTTACGCCCGTTCTATCGCTAACGCGGCACTGTGGAGAACTACTGCGATTGTGCCCGGTTCGCCAAAGTAGCACCTCAAGAGAGAAAGCCAAAACTGATGTCATGATATAGCGAGAGACTGGTCAACCACTCGATGACTCACCGAATGTTTAGAATTCCTCCAAGATTAACGAAGGACCGTTTTTCGGTCAGGCACATACGCACCCCGAATTCGGGAGAGTGCGGTGCCCCCAGGGGCTATATAGTAGCCCCACCCTCGAACTCCTATGGCTAAGTGAAAGTGATAAAGCATTATAAGTCCGTTTGCCTAGTTTGCTACGCTACCACCTCCTTAATAGGACCAAGACGTTGGATTAAGTGTGAAAAAGCGCCTTCTTTGCAAACACCCCCGCTGAGGGAGTCCTGGATTAGGGGGTGTCCGGATAGCCTGACTACCATCATCAGCCGAACTATCATCTGCCGGACTATCATCATCGACCGGACTCCAAGACTATGAAGATACAAGATTGAAGACTTCTCCCCTTGTCCGGAAGGGACTTTCCTTGGCGTGGAAGGCAAGCTTGGCGATATGGATATGTAGATCTCCTACCATTGTAACTGACTCTATGTAACCCTAGCCCTCTCCGGTGTCTATATAAACCGGATGGCTCTAGTCCGTAGGACAACAACATCGACAACCCTTACAATCATACCATAGGCTAGCTTCTAGGGTTTAGCCTCCTTGATCTCGTGGTAGATCCACTCTTGTAAACATCCACAATATCAATATCAATCGAGCAGGACGTAGGGTTTTACCTCCATCAAGAGGGCCCGAACCTGGGTAAAACATCGTGTCCCTTGTCTCCTGTTACCATCCGCCTAGACGCACGCTCGGGACCACCTACCGAGATCCGCCGGTTTTGACACCGACATTGGTGCTTTCATTGAGAGTTCCTCTGTGTCATCACCGATTGGCTTGATGGCCTCTTCAATCAACAACGACGCAGTCCTGGGTGAGACTTTTCTCCCCGACAGATCTTCGATTCGGCGGTTGCATCGGGCCAACTCACTTGGCCATCTGGAGCAGATCGAAGCTACGCCCGCCATCGTGTCAGGTTTGAAGCCTAAACTTCACGGCCGATATCCGCGGGACTTGATCTTCGATGGATCTAAGCCACAGCCGAAGCGTGCGCGCTGTCACGATGGGCATGACCTAACTCGCCACGGACAGCACCTTGAGGTCGACACAACCGCCCGACCCATAGTCCGGAGCCGATCGCCGGATCGAGGACGGATGGCTGGACACCGCCGGGAGCTGCAACTTCTACGGCGATGGAGCCAACACTTACCTTGTCCCGCATAAAGCTCGTGGACTCGAGGTGCCGGACTCTCCGCCGGACCAACCTCCTGCGCTACCGCCAATCGAATCCGATTGGGCGCCGATCATGGAATTCACCGTTGCGGACATCTTTCAGCACTCGCCCTTCGGCGATATCATAGATTCACTGAAGCACCTCTCGCTATCCGGAGAGCCCTGGCCGAATTGCGGCCAGGACGGTTGGGACGCGGACGACGAAGAAATTCAGAGCCCACCCACCACCCACTTCGTACCCACCGTCGACGACTTAACCGACGTACTCGACTACGACTCCGAAGACATCGACAGTATGGACGACGATGCCGGATACTACCAAGAACCAGTGCCTACAGGACACTGGAAGACCACCTCGTCATACGACATATACATGGTGGACACCCCAAAAGATGGGGACGGCAAAGAAGCAGCGGAGGCCGATTCCTTAAAGAAATAGCCCAAGCACCGACGCCGCCGCACCGCCTAAATCCCGCCACAAGAAGAATGGAGATTCCGCACAGGAGATAATAACACCCCGTAAAGTGCCGAAGACAACTCCCTCCAAAGACGATCCGGCGCAGGAGGAGGCGTAAGCAAGCCCTCACGAGAGGGCGGGTATTAAGAGGTCGAGGATGACAACTACTTACCTCCTCCGGAGACGAGGCAAGCCTCGGCGACGATTTAATTCGTCGTGCCCGAGGATCCCGCCGAACAAGAGCGCTTTCAGACGCAGCTCATGGCCACGCCAAACAGCCTAAAGAAAAGCAGCAACAGCTTCAAGCTGATCAAGACCCATGGCCGACAGATGGACCGAGGTCCTCGCGTCAAGAGTATGAACTCAACGCCCTCCAAAAGTTACCCAAAGCGCAAGTTGCTCCCCGATTAGAGGAGGAGACATACAAACCTGCATCACCAGCGACAATACGGCAGACCGCCACCTCGTGGCCGCGACAGAGAGGTGCAAGCCCTCCACCAAAACCGTACCCGCATCGCTTCAAAAGCATGAAGCCATGGGGAACGCACGGACTTGCGGGATATATTGAGGACAAGGCAAGACAATCCAGAGCTATCTATGGATCACGTGGGCGCCCTAAGACCCACGATTTAATACCGTCGCGCGGATATAACTACTCGGTCGGGCGAACACAGCAGATAACGCCTCTCGAGCTACGTCGCGATATTGCTCAATACAGAGGCGCCGCACACCCACTATGCTTCACTGACGAAGTAATGGATCATCAAATCCCTGAAGGGTTTAAACCCGTTAACATCGAATCCTACGATGGCACAACAGACCCCGCGGTTTGGATTGAGGATTATCTTCTCCATATACACATGGCCCGCGGCGACGACCTTCACGCCATCAAATATCTCCCGCTCAAGCTTAAAGGACCAGCTCGGCATTGGCTTAACAGCCTGCCCGCAGAGTCTATTGGATGCTGGGAGGACCTGGAAGCCGCATTCCTCGACAACTTCCAGGGCACGTATGTGCGACCACCGGACGCAGATGACCTAAGCCACATAATCCAGCAGCGCATTTAATCGCCAGGCAATTCGACACGGTTCTTAACAAAGAAAAATCAAATCGTCGACTGTCCGGATGCAGAGGCCCTCGCTGCCTTCAAACATAACATCCGCGACGAGTGGCTGGCCCGGCACCTAGGACAGGAGAAGCCGAAATCCATGGCAGCCCTCACATCACTCATGACCCGCTTCTGTGCGGGAGAGGATAGCTGGCTAGCTCGCAGTAACAACCTCAGCAAAAACGCTGGCAGTCCGGATACCAAGGACCGCAATGGCAGGTTGCGCCGAAACAAAAACAAACGCCGCATTAACGGCGACAAAGAATGAGGATACGGCAGTCAACGCGGATTCCGAGGCTCCAAACCCGGTCAACGGAAGAAGCCATTCAAAAGAACCACTCCGGGCCCGTCCAATTTGGACCGAATACTCGACCGCTCCTGTCAAATACATGGAACCACCGAAAAGCCAGCTAACCACACCAACAGAGATTGTTGGGTATTCAAGAGGGCAGGCAAATTAATCGCCGAAAGCAGTGACAAGGGGCTACACAGCGATGACGAGGAAGAGACCCGGCCGCCGAACAACAGAGGACAAAAGGGATTCCCCCCTCAAGTTCGGACGGTAAACATGATATACGCAACGATATTCCCAAAAGGGAGCGGAAGCGCACTAAGGACGATCTGCTGATGGAGCCTGTCGCCCCAAAATTCAACCCATGGTCCTCTTGCCCGATCACTTTCGATCAAGAGACCATCCGACCAGTACCGCCATGGCGGATTCGCCGCATTGGTTTTAGACCCAATCGCTGATGGATTTCACCTCACGAGTCCCGATGGACGGCGGCAGAGCTCTGAACCTGCTTTATCGGGATACAAGGCGCAAGATGGGCATAGACCCTTCACGGATTAAACCTACAAAGACAACCTTCAAAGGTGTCATACCAGGTGTTGAGGCCAATTGTACAGGCTCGATTACATCGAAGTGGTCTTCGATCCCGGATAATTTCAAGCGAGGAGTTAATCTTCGACATAGTCCCGTTCCGCAGCGGCTATCACGCTCTGCTCGGACGAACCGCATTCGCAAAATTCAACGTGGTGCCGCATTACGCATACCTTAAGCTCAAGATGTCAGGCCCTCGCCGAGTTATCACGGTCAATGGAAACACGGAACGCTCCCTCCGAACGGAGGAACATACAGCGGCTCTCGAGGCAGAAGTACAGAGCAGCCTTTTAAGGCAATTCTCGAGTCCGGCCGTTAAACGACCGGACATGACCAAACGCGCCCGGAGCAACATCAACCATGACCACAGCACGCCCGAGCATCGCCAGAGTAATGCGGCCTTAACCCCAGCCCTCGCAAAATTGTAAGACAAGCTCCCACAGCACATAATTACGCCTTTGAGATACCATGGGCATAGGGGAAAGGCACAACCACAACAGACCCAGAGTGCGGTTCGACCACACCAGGGCTCCCAAGTGTGTCGCTTTTTTATTTTATTTTTCTCTTTTTATACAGAACTATGTCCGTGGCGAACCTGCCGAACTCATGATGCAACAGCCAGGAAGGACGAAGGTCGCGATTTAACACTCGGTGGTCTCCATCACGAGCATTAAATTTGTTAAATACAAACATTCCGCTGCACTTTTTGTATCATTCCGCACTCATAGCATATCTTCTCGAATAAAATGCAGCACTTTTTGCCCATAATTGCATTACCTTTATATATATATATATATGTTCATTTACGACATGTTGCACCCGTACATTTTGGTATGGCCAAATACACCAGGGGCTGATGTTCTCCGCATTATGGTGTGGTAAAGTCCGAACACTTTCACAAGTGCGGCACCCCGAACTTATAGCATTATATGAATCGGCTCAATCATGTCTTGGGTCAATAGTTGGGTTTGCCCGGCCCCATGTTTGGCACCTTACGTTCCGCTCTATCGGCTAAGGTAGCACTGGGAGAACCACTGCGATTGTGCCCAGCTTGAGCCGGGTTAACGCCTCGGAGAAAGCTAAACTGACTGTCATGATAAGGCGAGAGACTGGTCGCTGTTCGAGAGGTCCTTTCGGTCCTTAAAGACCTACGCCGCTCGAGCGAAGTTCGGATTATGTCCGACGAAGGCGTGATAGCGCCCCAATTCAGTCCTCCGAATACTAGGGGCTTCACCAAATTTAAAATTATAGAATTCTATGGCTAAGTGAGAGTGTTCAAGCACTATAAGTCCGGTTGCCTTGTTCGCTGTGTTGAGCGCCCCTAGATGGACCCAAAATGGGAACAAGAGTGCTCAAGTTTATCCCAACACCCCAGCACTCGTGGCATGGGGTTGAAGCCGACGACTTGCCATCTCTCGATTTAATAAACGGCCGCACGTAAGGTAATATTTTAAATTAACAAGCGTTGCTTAGCGATATGAACAAAGTTTTCAGCGCATGTGATAACACATTGCTAATTTACTCAATAATTACATCCTCGGGCACTCATCCGCAATCTTGCGGGCACCCTTCAGACAGCCTTATAGTACATTTCGGCGACGATGTTCCTTGCCCGCCGGTGGCGCGCCGCTGATCAGCTTCCCGCATCCAGCTTGCCCTAATGCACCTTTGCGCGGGCAAGGGCCCGACGAGCACCTTCAATACAGGCGGAGCGCTTGATAACCTCCAACCAGGGCACGATCCACCAGCCGTCGACAAGGCCGAAGTAGCTCCTGTGCATGGCCTCCGTGCCACAACCGGACTATGAGGCCCTTCATGGCCTGCTCGGCCACCTTGTGCAGCTCGACCAGCTGCTTCAACTGGTCGCTAGGGGCACGGATGGCCGGTCTCGCGATATCGAGACCGAAGACCTTCTCCGCTGAGCTCCCTCCTCGGCTTGGTAGAATGCGCGGCATCGACACGCCATGAGGCAGATCTGCAAACGCCTCGAGAGCTCCGATTCGGGTAAGTAACACGTAATTTACATTCACATGCTTGCTTTGCATGAAAAATGCCTTACCCGCCGCTATCTTCCTCATCAACTCAATCTCCTGAAGGGACTTATGGGCCTCGGCCTTGGCGGTTTTAGCACTTTCGAGAGCCGAGGCAAGCTCGGACTCTCGAGTCTTTGAGTCACGCCCAAACTCTCATGCTTTTCCATGAGAGCCTGAGCTCTTGCTGAACCACCGCCACCGCGCCTCCTGCTTTTCTCGCTCTACCCGTTCCGTGGCTGCATTATGCTCGCCACGGACACGGCCTCCTTCGTGGTCGCCACCTTGTTCGTGGGCCCCGCAGTACCCATGTTATCCTTGTTATTTTTGTTGCAACCTAAATCCTTTTCAGAAGGTACAAGTCCAAAGCGGTGTTACTCACCTTCTTTGTCCCTGGAGCTGCTTCTGGCGTGGCCGAGCTCTTGCTCGGACCGCCGAGCTCTGCTTAAAGCACCGACCTCCGCAGATTAGTGCGGCAGAGGTCAGCAGCGAGCCTGCAACCCATATTGACATAATTTTTAGCAACCCTGCGATATCTTTTTTAGATCCTCAGTCCGGCTTTTCTTTCCAACACCGAACCGAGCATCAGGGCTACCGTCTATGCGGTATTACATTGCATATTTTAACTTCTTACCTCAAAGCCCGATAGAAGGCTCTGCAGAAGCTTGGTCAGCCCGCTCTTGGCGAAGCTGCACTTTCGATCACCGCACTCATAATAGTGCGGTGTTCTCCTCGATGGAAGCGCTCTGCAGCGCCCAACAAATTGCTCGGCGCCCGGTGGACGGAAGCCGCCCGGCGCCACGGTCTTGCCCTTCGTCGAAGGGCCGGCCGGACTCCGGAACCACCGCGGGTTCGATGTGGAGTCGGCGCGAAAGTCCGGAGGACGCCTTGTGGCGCCCCGAGCCTCCCCGATGGGTCCTTCTGGGATCCCACCTCGGCGCCCTCGGCGTCGTGAGGGGTGGAGGCGGTCGGGATGGAGTCTACATCCGACGGAGCCAACGACCCGCCGATGAAGCGGGAGATCATCACCGCCGCACTACGGGCATGCGGCATTAGAATGACACTATGTGACGCAGGAAAAGAAATTATAAATTATTCAGAATCCGGATACTTACGATCTCGCCGGAGGCCTGGCCCTTGAAGGCTATTCTTCCTCGCCAACGTTGATGTTGGCGGAGCTGTCCGGGAATAGTCCTTCCCTCTTGACCCTTCGCCTCCCCTGCTGGGGAAGCCTTCCTCTTCCTCTCTCCTCCTCCGAGAGAGTCCTCTTCCTCCTCCTCATTTTCGGGAGGAGTCCGCCTGAGTCGCCGGACACTGAAACGGGAGCTTTTCGAGCACCTGTGGTTTTCTTCTCCGGCACCACGTGCGGTGCCGGAACCAGCAGCCCCGCTAGACGGGCGTCCACTGGATCTTCTGGCATAGGAGCCGGGCAGGTAATCTGCTCCGCCTTCCTCATCCAGACCTGTCAAAGGAAAAGGGGAAATTAAAAACCCGCATAGAATCAAACTACGAAAAACAAGTGTCCCGTAAAGGGTAGAATCACTTACCTCGTCGGCCAAGGCCATGAGTGAAATCCGCGATCTTCCGTCATGGATGCGGGGCTTCGCACCTTTGAACAGCACCTTCCAGCGCCAGACGTCGTGGTCGAAGAGCTTGTTCAGCGCTCGTACTGTTCCGGATCGAACTCCCACGGTTTGAATGCCCGCTTGGCATGGGAGTATCCGCGACGAGCATGACTTGGACCACGTTAACCAGCCTAAGCTTCTTCACCAGCTTCTTGATACAGCTTGGAGTCCCGTCGGCTCCTTCGAACTGCCCCACAAAGAAGCCCTTCTCTTTCAGGAAGTGAGCTGCGTAAGGGTACCAGATCTAAACTCGGGGGCCGCCGCCCATTTAGGGTCACGTGGCTCGGTGATATAGAACCACCCCGATTGCCACCCCTTGACGGATTCCACGAAGTCCCCTTCGAACCAAAGGACATTGGGCATCTTGCCCAACATGGTGCCTCCAAGACTCGCTTGAATGCCCTTCACTACCTTCGCTTGACATTGAAGGTCTTGAGCCACAAGTCAAGTGGGGCTGGATGCAGAGGAAGGCCTCGCACACGACGATAAATGCCGAGATGTTGAGGATGAAGTTCGCGCCAGATCATGTAAATCCAGGCCGTAGTAGAACATGAGCCCCTGACAAAGGGGTGAAGTGGAAAGCCCAATCCATGGAGGAAGTGGGAAAGAAAGACGACCTCTCATGGGGCCAGGGGTGGGGATGAGCTGCCCTCGTCGGGCAGCCGGTGCGTGATGTAGCCGAAAGGTATCCGCCGCCAGAAGTTTGGCGATGTGCTCCTCCTTAACGGTGGAGGCCAACCATTTACCTCCGCTCCCGACATGGTCGGAGAAGGTTGAGACGAGATGGGCGAACTTGGGCGCTGGAGCTCGAAAAGCGGAGATGGATAAGCAAAGGAGGAAGAAGTCGAGGTGAGAAGGTGAATCCTTATCCCTTATATGGGCGGGCGAAGTCTTCGCGCCCCCACCGCCTGGTAAAACTCGCTTATCTCCCAAGCGCCACCATCAATGGCGCGTTGGGTTACCACGCCGTATTGATGAGAATCCGGATTAAGGGAAACACGATCTCGCTCGACAAGACGTGCAAGGAAACCGCTTCGCTAAATGCGCTGAGGTGGTAAAGTAAAAACAATTCGAGTAATGGCTTGGTAGTGGTGTGACGCCATGCCACGTAAAACGCCACAGATTGAACTTGTGTATATATTATTATTCTCTACGGTGGAATGTGGAATTTATTTTGCAGAGCCGGACACTATCCTCGTGTTCACAATCTTCTATCATTTGGAGGAGGAACCCGCCTTGCAATGCCAAGCAACATACGGGCCGGACTTTTCGTCATTGAAGCCTGGTTCAGGGGCTATTGAGGGAGTCCTAGATTAGTGGGTGTCCGGATAGCCGGACTACCATCATCAGCCGAACTATCATCTGCCGGACTATCATCATCGACCGGACTCCAAGACTATGAAGATACAAGATTGAAGACTTCTCCCCGTGTCCGGAAGGGACTTTCCTTGGCGTGGAAGGCAAGCTTGGCGATACGGATATGTAGATCTCCTACCATTGTAACCGACTCTATGTAACCCTAGCCCTCTCCGGTGTCTATATAAACCGGATGGCTCTAGTCCGTAGGACAACAACATTGACAACCCTTACAATCATACCATAGGCTAGATTCTAGGGTTTAGCCTCCTTGATATCGTGGTAGATCCACTCTTGTAAACATCCACAATATCAATATCAATCGAGCAGGACGTAGGGTTTTACCTCCATCAAGAGGGCCCGAACCTGGGTAAAACATCGTGTCCCTTGTCTCCTGTTACCATCCGCCTAGACGCACAGTTCGGGACCCCCTACCTGAGATCCGCCGGTTTTGACACCGACACCCGCACTATGTGTGTGGGGGCTGAAGCCAAGGACTGCCATCTTTCAGGTTATATATACATATACATCAACGGCCGCACAGGGAGTAGTTTACTACTTGAACGCACAAGTATAAAAAGCTCTTATATTATATTGAAACATTGTTTTCACAAATCATACATGTCATTTAAACATAATATCCTTCGAGCACTGCGCCTCTATTAAACGAAAGCGCCTGCAGACTTCCTCAAAATAGTGCTCGGCGGTACTCGGCTTCGTCCAATCTTGGGATGCAACGTCGGTGGCCTTCATCTCCGCCCAAAGATGTCTTGACACGGGCCAGAGCCATCCGCGCTCCCTCAATACACGCCGACCGCTTCATTGCGTCGATACGCGGTACCGCACCAAGGAACTGCTGCACTAAGCCAAAATAGATCTTCGGCTGGGGTCCGCCTGGCCACAAATGAGTCATGACATGCTTCATGGCAAGTCCGGATAGTCGATTCAGCTCAGCCCATTCGGCCAACCGATCGGTCAACGGAAGAAGACGCTCCGTACTATGGAATTGCGACCAATATAGCTCTTCCCTTTTGTGCCCCTTCTGGCCTCGGAAGTGCTCCATCGCGTCCGCAGCGCTCGCCACTAAGTCCAAATAAGCATCCTCCGAACTCCACAACTTGTCCAACTGAGCATACTTCGGATCCGTGAACTTCCTCCGCAGCAGAAAAGGCTTTCCAGCAGCAACATCCACAGCCTGACGCAGCTCCTCCTTTGCAGCTCTCATTGCGGAGCGGGCATCCTTGGCTTTGGCGGTGGCCTTTTTCAGGTCCTCTTGCTCCACTTGATGTTCTTTTTCAAGAACCTCGCAGTGGTCGGTAGCATTCTTCAACTTTATGGCCATATCGGCCATTTCCTCTTTGCTTCGGCAGTCAGCAGCCCGTTCGGCTTTTAGCTCTTCGGCCGCCCTTAAAGCGGCCGATTACTATTTTTGGCTTGCTCTTTTCGCCGGGCGAAGTTCCGCCAGCAGCTCCTCCACAACAGCAGCACCGCTCGCATCAAAAGCATACAAGTAGTAAGGAATGGGCGCCAAGCTCCCTTACCAGGTGTCCGCGGAGAAGTCGATACCTTGTGACTCGTCAAACCGCTTATTGACCAGCACGATGTCCGTGATCCGCCTCATCAAATTGCCGCTTTAGTTCGGCAATTCATCAGTCCGCTGGTTACGGACGCCCGCCACCTATTTAGGAGCGGCGCAATGTTATAATCGAGATTACGATCCTCGCACGCTGTCAATTTTGACAACATACCGAGTCTCGTGGGCTACTATCTATACAGGCGCATTCTATATGCATAACTCGCTGAAGGTACATCATTTTGCGTACCTCAACCCCGCCAAGAAGCTTCGACGGCTTCATGCAATCTGCTCTCCGCGGATGCATTCTTTCAATCACCGCACCCATTAGCGCACGGTGATCATCTCGAGATAGCCGCCGCCGAGCAGATCCTTCAGCCTCCGACCAAGACGCCACTTGGCGCCGGACCTTCCGGCCCGCCGGACTTGGGGAAACCTCCGCGACGACACCTCGTGGTCGTCCGCCTGCATGAGGGTGCGACAGTGGAGGCGTTTCACTCTCCATCATCTCCGGAAGAAGATCCCCAAGAAGAGCTCACGAGAAGGGCTGAGATCCGAACTACAAGGTACAATTTCGGTTATCTTCAGAAATAAATACAGGGATGTTCCTTATTTACAAGACCCCTACTTTTTACTTACGGCTCGCTAGAGGGCTGATCCCTTTGGGGAAATAGTGCGGCTGGGATACTTCCCAGCGCCGGACTCTCTGACGAAGATTTCTTTCCCCTCTTTGAGGCCTTGACCTCCGGATCTTCCGAAGCGGTCCTCTTCTCTCCTTGGAGGGTGGGGCTTTTGACCCCTCCTTCCTCAGAAGCCTCCTTCGTGGAGGCAGTTGCTTCCCTGCTCCCCCCTTCGCCTTCTTTAAAAGGCGCGGCCTTCAACATCTTGGTTAACATGGGATCTGGCGTGGTCTCTGGGAGGGGAGCCGGACACCTTATCAACTTCGCCTTCGCTATCCACTCATGTTCAAGAAACAGCTCCTTTAAGGGAAAGTTTATGATAAATGAACGGACAGCCTGTCCGGGTACAGGACTACTTACTTGAGTATCTGGGCGATTGCAGCTTAGTCATGCGCCCTCGGCCAGGTCCGACACTTCTCTTGTGATCCAAGAACAGTTTATACATCTCCACAGGCGCCGCATCCATAAAATGTTGAGAGCTCGTGGTCCCTCCGGATTAAATTCCACAGACGGAGGGGGCGACGCTTGCAGGCGAAGGCGCCAACCAACATAACCTGTGCCATCGCGACCAGATTGATCTCTTTCTTGGAGGTCTTGAATACGGCCCCGCAATGAGGTACGCCCTGGATGGCCCCCAGTTGAGCCCCTTGTTGACCCATGACGCCAGCCGCTGTGATGGACCTGAGCGAAAGGCGGGTGGCGCCACCCATTTGGTGCCCCTGGGAGCGGTGATATAAAACCACTCCCGTTGCCACAAACCAAGCTCCTCTTGAAAAGATCCTCGGCCACTGAGCGCCAAGACACTTGCTTATGACTGCCCCTCCGCACTCTGCTTGTTGCCCTCGATCATCTTCGCTCCACCTTGAAGGTCTTGAGCCACAATCCAAGTGAGGGGTAATATGGAGGAAGGCCTCACATACGACAATGAATGATGAGATATGGAGGATGGACTCGGATTCAAGTCATGGAAATCTAGCCCATAATAAAACATGAGCCCCCGCACAAAGGGATCCGCGGAAGCCTAAACCTCAAGGAGGTGAGACACGAACACCACGCCTCGCCGGGCTCGGGAGTGGGAATGACCTGCTCGAGCAGCAGCCTATGCGTAGATTTCGCCGTTAGATACGGGCGCCTCGCAGTTTTAGCACATCTTCTTCTCGTGACGGAAGAAGACATCCATCGGCCGAGCTGGTCGGAGCCGACATCGCCAAAGGTCCGGCGCCTAAAATCTGAAGCTTTGGGTGTTAGAACTCGAAGCGCGAGGCGAACTCGATGGAGGGTGGAAAAAAGAAGAGGGCCTTGGTCTCATTATGAAGAGGTTGAATACCAAGAGCCCTCCCTGTGGTCGATTAGGACTCGCCTTCGATAGAGGAGGCGTGCAAACGGGCACGGTTGGGTTACCCACGTCCGTATTGATGAGAATCCCGGAATAAGGGGGCACGATCTACGCTTTGATAAGACGTGCCAAGGAAACCACCTCGCTAAACGCGCTAAGGTGGAACAGTAAAAAACGATTCGAATAAAGGATTGGCCATGGTGTGATGTTATGCCGCAGAATACGTCAGCAGATCTGTGCAAAAGTTGTTCTCTCTACGTGGTATGTGGAACTTATTTTGCAGAGTCGGACACTATCCTTGTGTTCAAAACCTTCCATGAAGTATTCGGAGGAAGAACCCGCCTTGCAATGCCGAAGACAATATGCACGCCGGACTCGTCGTCATTGAAGCCTGGTTCAGGGGCTACTGAGGGAGTCCTGGACTACGGGGTGTCCGGATAGCCGAACTATCATCGTGGCCGGACTCCAAGACTATGAAGATACAAGATTGAAGACTTCGTCCCGTGTCCGGATGGGACTTTCCTTGGCGTGGAAGGCAAGCTTGGCGATACGGATATGTAGGTCTCCTACCATTGTAACCGACTCTGTGTAACCCTAACCCTATCCGTGTCTATATAAACCGGAGGGTTTTAGTCAGAGGACTAACAACAATCATACCATAGGCTAGCTTCTAGGGTTTAGCCTCCTTGATCTCGTGGTAGATCTACTCTTGTACTACCCATATCATCAATATTAATCAAGCAGGAGTAGGGTATTACCTCCATCGAGAGGGCCCGAACTCTGGTAAAAACATCGTGTCCCTTGTCTCCTGTTACCATCCGCCTAGACACACAGTTCGGGACCCCCTACCCGAGATCCGCCGGTTTTGACACCGACAGGTATGCTTTCATTGTCAACATAACGACCAAGAGTTCCCAATATCTTCCATACTAGATACATTATAGGCGGTTCCCACGCAGAAAGGTAAAGTTTTTACTCCCCCTCCACCAATCATTCACACTCCACGGCTTGTCCGAAACAACGGGTGTCGTCCAACTATCAACATTCCTGGGGGAGTTTTGTTTAAATTATTTGCGAATTTGTTTTTGATCTTTTGATCATAGGACTGGGCATCCCAGTTACTGGCCATTTTCTCGTGAATGATGAGTGGAGTCCACTCATCGTGAGAATAACCCACCTAGCATGGAAGATCTTGACAGCCCCTAGTCACTACATGAGCGATTTCAGCATACAAAATAGATTATTATTTGAAGGTTTAGAGTTTGGCACATGCAAATTTACTTGGAACGGCAGGTAAATACCGCATATAGGTAGATATGGTGGACACTCATGGAAGAAACTTGGTTCAAGGAATTGGATGCACAAGCAGTATTCCCGCTTAGTACAGATATTTTGGCTAGCAAAGGATTCTAAATAGCAAGCACCACGTGTTAGAGGATCCATAACAATATAACTTCTATACAAATATACCCAAGCATAACTCATTATGTTGTCTTCCTTGTCCAACTTCAACTAATTTGCTCAGGTTTGAAAATAATTAATGGGGCTCACAATCATAGAAGATGTCCAAGATAGTATATTTATATGTGAAATCTCTCTTCCTTCAATATTCTTTCATGAATTGTTCAAGTGACCAATACAATGTTTGCTAACCTTCAAAAAATTTACCACCTCTACTTCTTATATGTGAAGGCATTACTCCCCATGGGAAAGGCATATGGAACATATATAATTTCAGATTTATGACATTCAAATCATTCAACCATTTACTCATAGGATATAAGTGAAGCACATTTAGTAAATGACAAACTACTCCAAAAAGATATAAGTGAAGATCAATGAGTAGTTAAATAATTATGTAGCTATGTGAAGACTCTCTCTCGTTTAAGAATTTCAGATCTTGGTATTTTATTCATACAGCAAGCAAAACAAAACAAAATGACATTTCAAGGATAGCACCCATCATGTGAAGAAGCAAAAACTTAAGCTTAACCGATACTAACCGATAATTGTTGAAGAAGAAAGGTGGGATGCCTACTGGGGCATCCCCAAGCTTAGATGCTAGAGACTTCTTGAAATATTATCTTGGGGTGCCTTGGGCATCCCCAAGCTTGAACTTTTGCGTCTCCTTAATTCCTCTCATATCACGGTTTCCTAAATCTTGAAAGCTTCATCCACACCAAACTCAACAAGAACTCGTGAGATAAGTTAGTATAAACCAATGCAAAAACCTTATCATTTTCTACTGTAAAAAATCACTAAAATTATTATTCAACATTGCGTACTAAATGACTCTGCATATTTAATACTCATATCCTCAAATAGAATTATTAAACAAGCAAACATATGCAAACAATGCAAACATAACAACAATCTAGCAAAACAGTACAGTCTGTAACGAATGCAAGATTCATCATACTTCCCTAAATCCAAACATTATGAAATTCTACCAAACTGTAGAAAATTTATCAGAGCTCAGTATGCAAAAAGTTTCAACATTTTATCATATTCTGACTTTTCTAGGGAATTTTTGCAACAGCGGTAAATTTTCTGTTTTGAAACAGCAACATGTATACTTGCAAAATAAGCATGGTAAAGGCTATCCTTGACATTTTTATTGAAAATAAACATGCAAAACATTATTATAAATAATAGCAAGCAAATACTAACAAAAGGAAATGACACTCCAAGCAAAACACATATCATGTGGTGAATAAAAATATAGCTCCAAGTAAAGTTACCGATGAACGAAGACAAAAGAGGGATGCCATCCGGGGCATCCCCAAGCTTAGGCTCTTGGTTATCCTTGAATATTACCTTAGGGTGCCTTGAGAATCCCCAAGCTTAGGCTCTTGCCACTCCTTATTCCATATTCCATCGAATCTTTACCCAAAACTTGAAAACTTCACAACACGTAACTTAATGTAAAACTCGTAAGCTTCGTTAGTATAATAAAATAAATCACAACTTAGGTACTGTTGTGAACTCATTCTAAATTCATATTGGTGTAATATCTAATGTATTTCAACTTCTCTATGGTTCATACCCTCTGATACTACTCATACATTCATCAAAATAAGCAAACAACACATAGAAAACAGAATCTGTCAAAAACAGAACAGTCTGTAGTAATCTGTATCAAACGTATACTTCTGGAACTACAAAAATTCTTAAATAAATTGGTGGACCTGAGTAATTTTTCTATTAATCTTCTTCAAAAAGATTCAACTCAAAAGCACTCTTCTGTAAAAAATGACAGCTAAACTTGTGAGCGCAAAGTTTCTGTTTTTTAGAGCAAGATCACCTTAACTTCCACCCAAGTCTTACCAAAGGTTCTACTTGGCACTTTATTGAAACAAAAGCTATAAAACATGATTACTACAGTATCTTAATCATGTGAACAAACAAAAACAGTAGGCATAAATATTGGGTTGTCTCCCAACAAGCAAAACATGATCAAACCTCAGAACTCACTGAGTCTTAATCACATGACGATGTGAACTAGTTTACAGACACTAGTAAACTCTTTGGATGTTGGTCACATGGCGATGTGACCTATCAGTGTTAATCACATGACGATGTGAACTAGATTATTGACTCTAGTGCAAGTGGGAGACTGTTGGAAATATGCCCTAGAGGCAATAATAAATTAGTTATTATTATATTTCCTTGTTCATGATAATCGCTTATTATCCATGCTATAATTGTATTGAAAGGAAACTCAGATACATGTGTGGATACATAGACAACACCATGTCCCTAGTAAGCCTCTAGTGACTAGCTCGTTGATCAATAGATGGTTACGGTTTCCCACCATGGACATTGGATGTCGTTGATAACGGATCACATCATTAGAGAATGATGTGATGGACAAGACCAATCCTAAGCCTAGCACAAAGATCGTAGTTCGTATGATAAAGCTTTTCTAATGTCAAGTATCATTTCCTTAGACCATGAGATTGTGCAACTCCCGGATACCGAGGAATGCTTTGGGTGTACCAAACGCCACAACGAATCGGGTGGCTATAAAGGTGCACTACAGGTATCTCCGAAAGTGTCATTGGGTTGGCACGAATCGAGATGGATTTGTCACTCCGTAAACGGAGAGGTATCTCTGGGCCCACTCGGTAGGACATCATCATAATGTGCACAATGTGACCAAGGGGTTGATCATGGGATGATGTGTTACGGAACGAGTAAAGAGACTTGCCGGTAACGAGATTGAACAAGGTATCGGTATACCGACGATCGAATCTCGGCAAGTATAATACCGCTAGACAAAGGGAATTGTATACGGATTGATTGAGTCCTTGACATCGTGGTTCATCCGATGAGATCATCGTGGAACATGGGAGCCAACATGGGTATCCAGATCCAGTTGTTGGTTATTGACCGGAGAACGCCTCGGTCATGTTCAGATGATTCCCGAACCCGTAGGGTCTACACACTTAAGGTCGATGGACGCTTAGGGTTATAAAGGAAGTTTGTATGTGGTTACCGAATGTTGTTCGAGTCCGGATGAGATCCCGGATGTCACGAGGAGTTCCGGAATGGTCCGGAGGTAAAGATTTATATATAGGAAGTCTTATTTTGGTCGCCGAAAAGTTTCGCGTTATCGGTATTGTACCGGAGTGCCGAAGGGGTCCGGGGTCCACCAAGGGGTCCACCTGCTCGGGGGCACATGGGCTGTAGGGGTGCGCCTTGGCCTATATGGCCCAAGGGCACCATCCCCAAGAGGCCCATGCGCCAAGATATAAGAAAAGGGGAGAGTCCTAAAGGGAAGGCACTCGAGGGTGCCTTGGGAGGATGGACCTCCCCTCTGGCCGCACTCCCCTTCCTTGCAGGAAGGGGCAGGCTGCGCCCCCCCTCTCTTGCACCTATATAAAGGGAGGGAGGGAGGGGTGGCACCTGAGTCCCTCGGCGCCTCCCTCCCTCCGTGACACCTCCTCCTCTCCCGCAGGTGCTTGGCGAAGCCCTGCAGGATTGCCACGCCTCCACCACCACCACGCCTGTTGTGCTGTTGATGGATGGAGTCTTCCTCAACCTCTCCTCTCTCCTTGCTGGATCAAGGCATGGGAGACGCCACCGGCTGTACGGTGTTGAACGTGGAGGTGCCGTCTGCTCGCACTAGGATCTCCGTGATTTGGATCACGACAGTACGACTCCTTCAACCCCGTTTCTTGAACGCTTCCGCTTAGCGATCTACAAGGGTATGTAGATGCACTCTCCTTCCCTCGCTGCTGGTTTCTCCATAGATAGATCTTGGTGACACGAGGAAAATTTTGAATTTCTGCCACGCTCCCCAACAAGGGCATCATGAGCTAGGTCTATTGCGTAGATTCTTTGCACGAGTAGAACACAAAGTAGTTGTGGGCGCTGATGATGTTCAATATGCTTACCGCTACTAGTCCAATCTTGTTTCGACGGTATTGTGGGATGAAGCGCCCGGACCGACCTTACACGCACACTTACGTGAGACAGGTTCCACCGACTAACATGCACTTGGTGCATAAGGTGGCTAGCGGGTGCCGCCTCCCACTTTAGTCGGAACGGATTCGATGAAAAGGGTCCTTATGAAGGGTAAATAGCAATTGGCATATCACGCTGTGGTTTTATGAGGTAAGAAACATTCTTGCTAGAAACCCATAGCAGCCACGTGAAACATGCAAACAACAATTAGAGGACGCCTAACTTGTTTTTGCAGGTATGCTATGTGATGTGATATGGCCAAGAAGAATGTGATGAATGATATGTGATGTATGAGATTGATCATGTTCTTGTAATAGGAATCATGACTTGCATGTCGATGAGTATGACAACCGCAGGAGCCATAGGAGTTGTCTTTATTTATTGTATGACCTGCGTGTCATTAAACAACGCCATGTAATTACTTTACTTTATTGCTAACCGTAGCCATAGTAGTAGAAGTAATAAGTTGGCGAGACAACTTCATGGAGACACGATGATGGAGATCATGATGATGGAGATCATGGTGTCATGCCGGTGACGATGATGATCATGGAGCCCCAAGATGGAGATCAAAGGAGCAAAATGATATTGGCCATATCATGTCACTATTTGATTGCATGTGATGTTTATCATGTTTATGCATCTTATTTGCTTAGAACAACGGTAGTAAATAAGATGATCCTCATTAAAATTTCAAGAAAGTGTTCCCCTAACTGCACCGCTATGTAAAGTTCGTCGCTTCAAGCACCACGTGATGATCGGTGTGATAGATTCTTACGCTCACATACAACGGTGTAAGCCAGATTTACACACGCGAACACTTAGGTTAACTTGACGAGCCTAGCATGTACAGATATGGCCTCGAACACAAGAGACCGAAAGGTCGAGCATGAGTCGATGGTAGATACGATCAACATGAAGATGTTCACCGATGATGACTAGTCCGCCTCACGTGATGATCGGACACGCCTAGTTGACTCGGATCATGTAATCACTTAGATGACTAGAGGGATGTCTATCCGAGTGGGAGTTCATTAGATGAACTTAATTATCCTGAACATAGTCAAAACCCTTTGCAAATTATGTCGAGCTCGCGCTTTAGTTCCACTTTTAGATATGTTCCTAGAGAAAATATAGTTGAAAGTTGATAGTAGCAATTATGTGGACAGAGAAAGCTTATGTCCTTAATGCACCGCCGGTGTGTTGGACTCGAACGTGGTCTCGTGGATGTTGCGTAACATCGACATACACGCTTTGATAACTATGTGATAGTTCAGTTGAACGGTTTAGAGTTGAGGCACCAAAGACGTTTTAAACGTCATGAACATATGAGATGTTTCGAGGGCTGAAATTGGGATTTCGGCTCATGCCCACGCCAAGAGGTATAAGACCTCCGACGATTTTCTTAACCTGCAAACTAAAGGAGAAAAGCTCAATCGTTGAGCTTGTGCTCAGATTGTCTAAGTGCAACAATCACTTGAATCGAGAGGGAGTTGATCTTCCGATGAGATAGTGATGTTTCTCCAAAGTCATTGCCACCAAGCTGCTAGAGCTTCGTGATGAACTATAACATATCAGGATAGATATGATGATCCTTGAGGTATTCGCGATGTTTGACACCGCGAAAGTAGAAATCAAGAAGGAGCATCAATTGTTGATGGTTAGTGAAACCACTAGTTTCAAGAAGGGCAAGGGCAACAAGGATACTTCATGAAACGGCAAATCAGTTGCTGCTCTAGTGAAGAAACCCAAGGTTGAACCCAAACCGAGACTAAGTGCTTCTATAATGAGAGGAACAGACACCAAGCGGAACCACCCTAGATACTTGGTAGATGAGAAGGCTGGCAAGGTCGATAGAAGTATATTGATATACATTATGTTAATGTGTACTTTACTAGTACTCCTAGTAGCACCAGGGTATTAGATACCGTTCGGTTGCTAAGTGTTAGTAACTCAAATAAAAGCTACGGAATAAACGGAGACTAGCTAAAGGTGAGCCGACAATATGTGTTGGAAGTGTTTCCAAGGTTGATGTGATCAAGCATCGTGACGCCCTCTACCATCGAGATTGGTGTTAAACCTAAATAATTGTTATTTGGTGTTTATGCTGAGCATAGACATGATTGGATTATGTCTATCGCAATACGGTTATTCATTTAAGGAGAATAATGGTTACTCTATTTATTTGAATAATACCTTCAATGGTCTTGCACCTAAAATGAATGGTTTATTGAATCTCGATCGTAGTGATACACATTTTCATGCCAAAGATATAAGATAGTACCACCTACTTGTGGCACTCGCCATTTGAGTCATATTGGTATAAAACACATGAAGAAGCTCCATGTTGATGGATCTTTGACTCACTCGTTTTTAAAGGTTTGAGACATGCTAACCATGTCTATTAGTGTATACGCATGAAGAAACTCCATGCAGATGGATCGCTTGGACTCACTTGATTTTGAATCATTTGAGACATGCAAATCATACCACATGGACAAGATGACCGAAAGCCTCGGTTTCAAAGAAGATGGAACAAGAAAGCAACTTGTTGGAAGTAATACATTTTGATGTGTGCAGTCCAATGAGTGCCGAGGCATGCAAAGGAATATCGTTATGTTCTTACTTCACGGATGATTTAAGTAGATATTGAGTGTATTTACTTGATGAAACACAAGTCTGAATTATTGAATGGTTCAAGTAATTTCAGAGTGAAGTTAAAGATCATCGTGACAAGAGGATAAAATGTCTATGATATGATCATAGAGATGAGTATCTGAGTAACGAGCTTTGGCACGCAATTAAGACATTGTGGAAATTGTTTCACAATAAATACCTACCGAACACCATAGTGTGATGGTGTGTCCGAACATCATAGTTGCACCCTATTGAATATGGTGCGTACTATGATGTCTCTTATCGAATTACCACTATCGCTCATGGGTTAGGCATTAGAGACAACCGCACTCACTTTAATAGGGCCCCACGAATTCCATTGAGACGACACCGCTTGAACTATGGTTTGGAGAAACCTGTTGTCGCTTTCTTAAAAGTTTGGGGCTGCGCTTATGTGAAAAGTTTCAGTGATGATAAGCTCGAACCCAAAGCGGATAAATGCATCTTCATAGGACACCCAAAACAGTTGGGTATACCTCCTATCTCAGATCCGAAGCAAAAGTAATTGTTTCTAGAAACGGTCCTTTCTCGAGGAAAAGTTTCTCTCGAAAGAATTGAGTGGGAGGATGGTGGAGACTTGATGAGGTTATTGAACCATCACTTCAACTAGTGTAGTAGTAGGGCACGTGAAGTTGTTCTGTGGCACCTACACCAATTGAAGTAGAAGCTTATGATAGTGATCATGAAACTTCGGATCAAGTCACTACCGAACCTCGTAGGTTGACAAGGACGCGTACTGCTTCAGAGTGGTACGTAATCCTGTCTTGGAGGTCATGTTGCTAGACAACAATGAACCTATGAGCTATGGAGAAGAATGGTGGGCCCGGATTCCGACAAATGGCTCGAGGCCATAAAATCCGAGAGAGGATCCATGACTTTGGAAGAAATACTTGATGGTCATAAGGCGTTGGGTAAAGATGGATTTTAAAAGGAAGATGATAATGATGGTAATGTCACCATTAAGAAGCTCGACTTGTCGTTAAAGATGTTTTCACAAGTTCAAGGAGTTGACTACGGTGAGGCTTTCTCACCGTAGAGATGCTAAGAGTTTGTTGGAATTGGATTAGCAGCTTCTGCATTATTTATGAAATCTTGCATATGGATGTCAAAACATTGTTTCCTTGACAGTTTTCTTGAGGAAAGGTTGTATGTGATACAACCAGAAGGTTTTGACAATCCCGAAAGACGCTAAAAGTATGCAAAGCTCCAGCAATCCTTCTAAGGACTGGAGTAAGCATCTCGGAGTTGGAATGTACGCTTTGATGAGATGATCAAAGATTTTGGGTTTATACAAAGTTTATGAGAAAATTGTATTTCCAAAGAAGTGAGTGGGAGCACTATAGAATTTTGATGAGTATATGTTGTTGACATATTGTTGATCGTAAATGATGTAGAATTTCTCGAAAGCATATAGGGTTATTTGAAAAGTGTTTTTCAAGTGAAAACCTGATTAAGCTACTTGAACATTGAGCATCAAGATCTATAGGATAGATCAAAACCGCTTAATGGTACTTTCAAATGAGCATATTTTGACATGATCTTGAAGGTGTTCAAGATGGATCACCAAAGAAGGAGTTCTTGCTCGAGATGTAAGGTATGAAGTTAAGACTTAAAGCTCTACCACGGCGTAAAGAGAGAAAGGACGAAGGTCGCCCCTATGCCTTAGACGTAGGCTCTATAGTATGCTATGTTGTGTACCGCACCGAAGTGTGCCTTGCCATGAGTCATCAAGGGTACAAGAATGATCCAGAATGGATCATTGGATAGCGTCAAAATTATCCTTGGAGTAAATAAGGACATGTTTTCGATTATGGAGGTGATAAAGAGTTCGCGTAAAGGGTTACGCCGATGCAAGCTTTAACACCTATCCGAGTGACTCGAGTAGCAAACCGGATACGATAGTGGAGCAACCATTTGGAATAGCTCCAAGTGGAGCGTGGAAGCAATGTTTACAATATGACCTAGAAATTTGCAAAGCACACACGGATCTGAAAGGTTCGTAACCCGCTGACTAAAACCTCTCTCACAAGCAAAACATGATCAAACCTCGTAACTCATTGAGTCTTAATCACATGATGATGTGAACTAGTTTACGACACTAGTAAACTCTTTGGATGTTGGTCACATGGCGATGTGACCTATCGATGTTAATCACATGACGATGTGAACTAGATTATTGACTCTAGTGCAAGTGGGAGACTGTTGGAAATATGCCCTAGAGGCAATAATAAATTAGTTATTATTATTATATTTCCTTGTTCATGATAATCGCTTATTATCCATGCTATAATTGTATTGAAAGGAAACTCAGATACATGTGTGGATACATAGACAACACCATGTCCCTAGTAAGCCTCTAGTGACTAGCTCATTGATCAATAGATGGTTACGGTTTCGACCATGGACATTGGATGTCGTTGATAACGGATCACATCATTAGGAGAATGATGTGATGGACAAGACCCAAACCTAGCACAAAGATCGTAGTTCAGATGCTAAAGCTTTTATAATGTCAAGTATCATTTCCTTAGACCATGAGATTGTGCAACTCCGGATACCGTAGGAATGCTTTGGTGTACCAAACGTCACAACGAATCGGGTGGCTATAAAGGTGCACTACAGGTATCTCCGAAAGTGTCTGCGGTTGGCACGAATCGAGACTGGATTTGTCACTCCGTAAACGGAGAGGTATCTCTGGGCCCACTCGGTAGGACATCATCATATGTGCACAATGTGACCAAGGGGTTGATCACGGATGATGTGTTACGGAATGAGTAAAGAGACTTGCCGTAACGAGATTGAACAAGGTATCGTATACCGACGATCGAATCTCGGGCAAGTATAATACCGCTAGACAAAGGGAATTGTATACGGATTGATTGAGTCCTTGACATCGTGGTTCATCCGACGAGATCATCGTGGAACATGTGGGAGCCAACATGGGTATCCAGATCCCGCTGTTGGTTATTGACCGGAGAACGCCTCGGTCATGTCTCAGATGATTCCCAACCCGTAGGGTCTACACTTAAGGTTCGATGACGCTAGGGGTTATAAAGGAAGTTTGTATGTGGTTACCGAATGTTGTTCGGAGTCCCGGATGAGATCCCGGACGTCACGAGGAGTTCCGGAATGGTCCGGAGGTAAAGATTTATATATAGGAAGTCTTATTTTGGTCGCCGGAAAAGTTTCGCGCGTTATCGGTAATGTACCGGGAGTGCCGAAAGGGGTCCGGGGGTCCACCAAGGGGGTCCACCTGCCCCGGGGGGCCACATGTGCTTTAGGGGGTGCGCCTTGGCCTATATGGCCCAAGGGCACCAGCCCCAAGAGGCCCATGCGCCAAGATATAAGAAAAAGGGGAGAGTCCTAAAGAGGGAAGGCACCTCCAAGGTGCCTTGGGGAGGATGGTCTCCTCCCCCCCTCTTGGCCGCACCCCTTCCTTGGAGGAAGGGGCAAGGCTGCGCCCTCCCCCCCCCTCTCTTGCACCTATATAAAGGGAGGGAGAGAGGGGTGGCCGCACTTGAGTCCCCTCGGCGCCCCTCCCTCCCCGTGACACCTCCTCCTCCCGGGTGCTTGGCGAAGCCTGCAAGATTGCCACGCTCCTCCACCACCACCACGCCGCCAGTTGTTGATGGATGGAGTCTTCCTCAACCTCTCCTCTCTCCTTGCTGGATCAAGGCATGGGAGACGCCACCGGGCTGTACGTGTGTTGAACGCGGAGGTGCCGTCCGCCGGCACTAGGATCTCCGGTGATTTGGATCACGACGGCAACGACTCCTTCAACCCCGTTCTCTTGAACGCTTCCGCTTAGCGATCTACAAGGGTATGTAGATGCACTCTCCTTCCTTCGTTGTTGGTTTCTCCATAGATAGATCTTGGTGACATGTAGGAAAATTTTGAATTTCTCACACGTTCCCCAACAATAACCAAACACATAAAGCATTCTTTTCATGATCTACTTGCATAGAAATTTTATTACTCTCCACATAAGCAAATTTGTTCTCATGAATAGTCGTAGGGAGCAGACTCAACAAAATAACTATCATGTGAAGCATAATCCAATTGAAAATTAAAATCATGATGACAAGTTTCATGGTTATCTTTATTCTTTATAGCATACATTATCATCACAATAATCATCATAAATAGGAGGCATGCTTTCATCATAATAAATTTGTTGGAAATATGCCCTAGAGGCAATAATAAATTAGTTATTATTATATTTCCTTGTTCATGATAATCGCTTATTATCCATGCTATAATTGTATTGACAGGAAACTCAGATACATGTGTGGGTACATAGACAACACCATGTCCCTAGTAAGCCTCTAGTTGACTAGCTCGTTGATCAATAGATGGTTACGGTTTCCGACCATGGACATTGGATGTCATTGATAACGGGATCACATCATTAGGAGAATGATGTGATGGACAAGACCCAATCCTAAGCCTAGCACAAAGATCGTAGTTCAGATGCTAAAGCTTTTCTAATGTCAAGTATCTTTTCCTTAGACCATGAGATTGTGCAACTCCGGATACCGTAGGGAATGCTTTGGGTGTACCAAACGCCACAACGAATCGGGTGGCTATAAAGGTGCATTAAGGTATCTCCGAAAGTGTCATTGGGTTGGCACGAATCGAGATGGATTTGTCACTCCCGTAACGGAGAGGTATCTGGGCCCACTCGGTAGGACATCATCATATGTGCACAATGTGACCAAGGGGTTGATCACGGATGATGTGTTACGGAACGAGTAAAGAGACTTGCCGTAACGAGATTGAACAAGGTATCGGGATACCGACGATCGAATCTCGGCAAGTACAATACCGCTAGACAAAGGGAATTGTATACGGATCGATTGAGTCCTTGACATCGTGGTTCATCCGATGAGATCATCGTGGAACATGTGGGAGCCAACATGGGTATCCAGATCCCGCTGTTGGTTATTGACCGGAGAACGTCTCGGTCATGTCTGCATGTCTCCCGAACCCGTAGGGTCTACACACTTAAGGTTCGATGACGCTAGGGTTATAAAGGAAGTTTGTATGTGGTTACCGAATGTTGTTCGGAGTCCCGGATGAGATCCCGGACGTCACGAGGAGTTCCGGAATGGTCCGGAGGTAAAGATTTATATATGGGAAGTCCTGTTTTGGTCACCGGAAAAGTTTCGGGGTTTATCGGTAACGTACCGGGACCACCGGGAGGGTCCCGGGGGTCCACCAAGTGGGGCCACCAACCCCAGAAGGTTGCGTGGGCCAAGTGTGGAGGAAGGTGCGCCCCCACAAGAGGCCCAAGGCGCAAGGGTGAGTGGGAGGGGCAGACTTAGCAGATGGGCCCTAAGGCCCATCTAGTGGGCGCCTCCCTCTCCCTCCCCTCTTGGCCGCCTCCCCCTTTCCCATCTAGGGCTGCCGCCCCCCTAGGGGTGGGAACCCTAGAGGGGGCGCACCCTCCTCCCCTTCCCCTATATATATGAGGCATAAGGGGCTGCCCATAACACGAGAGTTCTCTCCTCTTGGTGCAGCCCCGCCTCCTCCTCCTCCTCTCCCTTGGTGCTTGGCGAAGCCTGCTTGGATTGCCACGCCTCCATCACCACCATGCCGTTGTGCTGCTGCTGGATGGAGTCTTCCTCAACCTCTCCCTCTCTCCTTGCTGGATCAAGGCGTGGGAGACGCCACCGGCTGTACGTGTGTTGAACGCGAGGTGCCGTCCGCTCGCACTAGGATCTCCGGTGATTTGGATCACGACGAGCACGACTCCTTCAACCCCGTTCTCTTGAACGCTTCCGCTTAGCGATCTACAAGGGTATGTAGATGCACTCTCCTTCCCTCGTTGCTAGTTTCTCCATAGATAGATCTTGGTGACACGTGGGAAAATTTTGAATTTCTGCCACGCTCCCCAACAAAGGGCATCATGAGCTAGGTCTATTGCGTAGATTCTTTGCACGAGTAGAACACAAAGTAGTTGTGGGCGCTGATGTTGTTCAATATGCTTACCGTTACTAGTCCAATCTTGTTTCGATGGTATTGTGGGATGAAGCGCCCGGACCGACCTTACACGCATTTCACGTGAGACAGTTCCACCGATCGACATGCACTTGGTGCATAAGGTGGCTAGCGGTGCCGCTCTCCCACTTTAGTCGGAACGGATTCGATGAAAAGGGTCCTTATGAAGGGTAAATAGCAATTGGCATATCACGTTGTGGTTTTGCGTGAGGTAAGAAACGTTTTGCTAGAAACCCATAGCAGCCACGTAAAACATGCAACAACAATTAGAGGACGCCTAACTTGTTTTTGCAGGGTATGCTATGTGATGTGATATGGCCAAGAAGAATGTGATGAATGATATGTGATGTATGAGATTGATCATGTTCTTGTAATAGGATTCACGACTTGCATGTCGATGAGTATGACAACCGGCAGGAGCCATAGGAGTTGTCTTTATTTATTGTATGACCTGCGTGTCATTAAACAACGCCATGTAATTACTTTACTTTATTGCTAACCGTAGCCATAGTAGTAGAAGTAATAGTTGGCTAGACAACTTCATGAAGACACGATGATGGAGATCATGGTGTCATGCGGTGACGATGATGATCATGGAGCCCCAAGATGGAGATCAAAGGAGCAAAATGATATTGGCCATATCATGTCACTATATAATTGCATGTGATGTTTATTATGTTTATGCATCTTGTTTACTTAGAACGACGGTAGTAAATAAGATGATCCCTACACAAATTTCAAGAAGTGTTCTCCCCGAGTGTGCACCGTTACTAAGTTCGTCGCTTCTAAGCACCACGTGATGATCGGGTGTGATGGATTCTTACATTCACATACAACGGTGTAAGACAGATTTACACAAGCAAAACACTTGGGGTTAACTTGACGAGCCTAGCATGTGCAGACATGGCCTCGGAACACAGAGACCGAAGGTCGAGCATGAGTCGTATAGTAGATACGATCAACATGAAGATGTTCACCGATGATGACTAGTCCGTCTCACGTGATGATCGGACACGGCCTAGTTGACTCGGATCATGTAATCACTTAGATGACCAGAGGGATGTCTATCGAGTGGGAGTTCATAAGATGAACTTAATTATCTTGAACATAGTCAAAAGACCTTTTGCAAATTATGTCGTAAGCTCGCGCTTTAGTTCCACTGCTTAGATATGTTCCTAGAGAAAATATAGTTGAAAGTTGAAAGTAGCGATTATGCGGACAGAGAAAGCTTATGTCCTTAATGCACCGCCAAGGTGCTGAACCCCAAACGTCGTTTGTGGATGTTGCGAACATCGACATACACGCTTTTGATAACTACGTGATAGTTCAGTTAAACGGTTTAGAGTTGAGGCACCAAAGACGTTTTCAAACGTCGCGAACATATGAGATGTTTCAAGGGCTGAATTGGGATTTCAGGCTCGTGCCCACGCCAAGAGGTATGAGACCTCCGACGATTTTCTTAGCCTGCAAACTAAGGGAGAAAAGCTCAATCGTTGAGCTTGTGCTCGATTGTCGAATACAACAATCACTTGAATCGAGTGGGAGTTGATCTTCCAGATGAGATAGTGATGTTTCTCCAAAGTCATTGCCACCAAGCTGCTAGAGCTTCGTGATGAACTATAACATATCAAGGATAGAGATGATGATCCTTGAGGTATTCGCGATGTTTGACATCGCGAAAGTAGAAATCAAGAAGGAGCATCAATTGTTGATGGTTGGTGAAACCACTAGTTTCAAGAAGGGCAAGGGCAAGAAGGGACACTTCATGAAACGGCAAATCAGTTGTTGCCCAAAGGAAGAAACCCAAGGTTGAACCCAAACCCGAGACTAAGTGCTTCGCAATAAGGGAACAGCCATCGGAGCAGAATTACCCTAGATACTTGGTAGATAAGAAGGCTGGCAAGGTCGATAGAAGTATATTGATATACATTATGTTAATGTGTACTTTACTAGTACTCCTAGTAGCACTAGGGTATTAGATACCGTTCGGTTGCTAAATGTTAGTAACTCAAATAAAAGCTATGGAATAAAGGAGACTAGCTAAAGGTGAGTCAAGATATGTGTTGGAAGTGTTTCCAAGGTTGATGTGATCAAACATCGCACGCTCCCTCTACCATCAAGATTAGTATTAAACCAGAATAATTATCATTTGGTGTTTATGCTGAGCATAGACATGATTGGATTATGTCTATCGCAATACGGTTATTCATTTAAGGAGAATAATGGTTACTCTATTTATTTGAATAATACCTTCAATGGTCTTGCACCTAAATAAATGGTTTATTGAATCTCGATCGTAGTGATACACATTTTCATGCCAAAAGTATAAGATAGTAATGATAGTACCACTTACTTGTGGCATCGCCATGTAAGTCATATTGGTATAAAACGATGAAGAAGCTCCATGTTGATGGATCTTTGGACTCACTCGCTTTTGAAAAGTTTGAGACATGCTAACCATGTCTATTGGTGTATATGCATGAAGAAACTCCATGCAGATGGATCGCTTGGACTCACTTGATTTTGAATCACTTGAGATATGCAAATCATACCACATGGGCAAGATGATTGAAAGCCTGCTTTCAGGAGATGGAACAAGATAGCAACTTGTTGAAGTAACACATTTTGATGTGTGCAGTCCAATGAGTGCCGAGGCATGCAGATGAATATCGTTATGTTCTTACTTCACGGATGATTTAAGTAGATGTTGAGTATATTTACTTGATGAAACACAAGTCTGAATTATTGAATGGTTCAAGTAATTTCAGAGTGAAGTTTAAGATCTTCGTGACAAGAGGATAGAATGTCTATGATATGATCATAGAGATGAATATCTGAGTTACGAGTTTTGGCACACAATTAAGACATTGTGCAAATTGTTTCACAATTACATACCCTGGAACACCATAGTGTGATGGTGTGTCCGAACATCATAGTTGCACTCTATTGGATATGGTGCGTACCATGATATCTCTTATCGAATTACCACTATCGCTCATGGGTTAGGCATTAGAGACAACCGCACTCACTTTAATAGGGCACCACGTAATTCCGCTGAGACGACACCGCTTGGAGAAACCTAAGTTGTCGTTTCTTAAAAGTTTGGGGCTGCGACGCTTATGTGGAAAAGTTTCAGGTTGATAAGCTCGAACCCAAAGCGGATAAAATGCATCTTCATAGGACACCCAAAACAGTTGGGTATACCTCCTAATTCAGATCCGAAGCAATAGGGATTGTTTCTTGAATCGGGTCCTTTCTCGAGGAAAAGTTCGTCTCAAAAGTTGAGTGGGAGGATGGTGGAGACTTGATGAGGTTATTGAACCATCACTTCAACTAGTGTGTAGCAGGCAGCCTGGTTCAGGGCTCGAGGGAGTCCTGACTACGGGTGTCCGGATAAATAACTCATCATCGTGGCCGGACTCCAAGACTATGAAGATACAAGATTGAAGACTTCGTCCCGTGTCCGATGGGACTTTCTTGGCGTGGAAGGCAAGTTTACGACACGGATATGTAGGTCTCCTACCATTGTAACCGATTTCGTAACCCTAACCCTATCCGTCTATATAAACCGGAGGGTTTAGTCTGAGGACTAACAACAATCATACCATAGGCTAGCTTTAGGTTTAGCCTCCTTGATCTCGTGGTAGATCTACTTTGTACTACCCATATCATCAATATTAATCAAGCAGTAGGGGTATTACTCCATCGAGAGGCCCGAACCTGGTAAAACATCGTCCCTTGTCTCCTCGTTACCATCCGCTTAGACACACAGTCGACCCCTACCCGAGATCCGGTTTGAATCGGCAGGTATGCTTTCATTGTCAACATAACGACCAAGAGTTCCCAATATCTTCCATACTAGATACATTATAGGCGGTTCCCACGCAGAAAGGTAAAGTTTTACTCCCTCCACCAATCATTCACACTCCACGGCTTGTCCGAAACAACGCCCAACTATCAACATTCCCTGGGAGTTTTGTTTAAATTATTTATGAATTTGTTTTTGATCTTTGATCATAGGACTGCATCCCAGCATGGCCATTTTCTCGTGAATGATGAGTGGAGTCCACTCATCGTGAGAATAACCCACCTAGCATGGAAGATACCGACACCCCTAGTCACTACATGAGCGATTCAGCATACAAAATAGATTATTATTTGAAGGTTTAGAGTTTGGCACATGCAAATTTACTTGGAACGGCAGGTAAATAATGATATAGGTAGATATGGTGGACACTCATGGAAGAAACTTGTTCAAGGAATTGATGCACAAGCAGATTCCGCTTAGTACAGTATATTTTGCTAGCAAAGGATTCTAAATAGCAAGCACCACGTGTTAGAGGATCCATAATACATAACTTCTATACAAATATACCCAAGCATAACTCATTATGTTGTCTTCCTTGTCCAACTTCAACTAATTTGCTCAGGTTTGAAAATAATTAATGGGGCTCACAATCATAGAAGATGTCCAAGATAGTATATTTATATGTGAAATCTCTTCCTTCAATATTCTTTCATGAATTGTTCAAGTGACCAATACAATGTTTGCTAACCTTCAAAAATTTACCACCTCTACTTTATATGTGAAGGCATTTTCCCCATGGAAAGGCATATGGAACATATATAATTTCAGATTTATGACATTCAAATCATTCAACCATTTACTCATAGGATATAAGTGAAGCACAATGTAAATGACAAACTACTCCAAAAAGATATAAGTGAAGATCAATGAGTAGTTAAATAATTATGTAGCTATGTGAAGACTCTCTCGAAGAATTTCAGATCTTGGTATTTTATTCATACAGCAAGCAAAACAAAACAAAATGACATTTCAAGGATAGCACCCATCATGTGAAGAAGCAAAACTTAAGCAACCGATACTAACCGATAATTGTTGAAGAAGAAAGGTGGATGCCCACTGGGCATCCCTGCTTAGATGCTAGAGACTTCTTGAATATTATCTTGCCTTGGGCATCCCCAAGCTTGAACTTTGGCGCCTCCTTAATTCCTCTCATATCACGGTTTCCTAAATCTTGAAAGCTTCATCCACACCAAACTCAACAAGAACTCAGATAAGTTAGTATAAACCAATGCAAAACCTTATCATTTTCTACTGTAAAAAATCACTAAAATTATTATTCAACATTATAGTATTAAATGACTCTGCATATTTAATTTCATATCCTCAAATAGAATTATTAAACAAGCAAACATATGCAAACAATGCAAACATAACAACAATCTAGCAAAAACAAGACAGTCTCAGAATTAATGCAAGATTCATCATACTCCCTAAATCCAAACATTATGAAATTCTACCAAACTGTAGAAAATTTATCAGAGCTCAGTATGCAAAAAGTTTCAACATTTTATCATATTCTGACTTTTCTAGGGAATTTTGCAACAGCGGTAAATTTTCGTTTTGAAACAGCAACATGTATACTTGCAAAATAAGCATGGTAAAGGCTATCCTTGACATTTTATTGAAAATAAACATGCAAAACATTATTATAAATAATAGCAAGCAAATACTAAAAAAGGAAATGACACTCCAAGCAAAACACATATCATGGTGAATAAAAATATAGCTCCAAGTAAAGTTACCGATGAATCGAAGACAAAGAGGGATGCCATCCGGGCATCCCCGCTTAGGCTCTTGTTATCCTTGAATATTACCTTAGGGTGCCTTGAGAATCCCCAAGCTTAGGCTCTGCCACTCCTTATTCCATATTCCATCGAATCTTTACCCAAAACTTGAAAACTTCACAACACGTAATCCTATCGTAAAAACCTGTGTTTGCTAAATAATAAAATAAATCACAACTTAGGTACTGTTGTGAACTCATTCTAAATTCATATTGGTGTAATATCTAATGTATTTCAACTTCTATGGTTCATACCTCTGATACTACTCATACATTCATCAAAATAAGCAAACAACACATAGAAAACAGAATCTGTCAAAACAGAACAGTCTGTAGTAATTGTATCAAACGATACTTGGAACTACAAAAATTTTAAATAAATTGGTGGACCTGAGTAATTTTCTATTAATCTTCTTCAAAAGATTCAACTCAAAAGCACTTTCTGTAAAAAATGACAGCTAAACTTGTGAGCTAAAGTTTCTGTTTTTTAGAGCAAGATCACCTTAACTTCCACCCAAGTCTTACCAAAGGTTCTACTTGGCACTTTATTGAAACAAAGCTATAAAACATGATTATATATCTTTAATCATGTGAACAACAAAAAACAGTAGGCATAAATAAAGTTGCTCCTCAACAAGCAAAACATGATCAAACTCTAACTCATCGAGTCTTAATCACATGACGATGTGAACTAGTTTACGACACTAGTAAATCCTTGATGTTGGTCACATGGCGATGTGACCTATCGTCATGTTAATCACATGACGATGTGAACTAGATTATTGACTCTAGTGCAAGTGGGAGACTGTTGAAATATGCCCTAGAGGCAATAATAAATTAGTTATTATTATATTTCCTTGTTCATGATAATCGCTTATTATCCATGCTATAATTGTATTGATAGGAAACTCAGACACATGTGGATACATAGACAACACCATGTCCCTAGTAAGCCTCTAGTTGCTAGCTCGTTGATCAATAGATGGTTACGGTTTCCCACCATGGACATTGGATGTCGTTGATAACGGATCACATCATTAGGAGAATGATGTGATGGACAAGACCAATCCTAAGCCTAGCACAAAGATCGTAGTTCGTATGATAAAGCTTTTCTAATGTCAAGTATCATTTCCTTAGACCATGAGATTGTGCAACTCCCGGATACCGAGGAATGCTTTGGTGTACCAAACGCCACAACGTAACTGGGTGGCTATAAAGGTGCACTACGGTATCTCCGAAAGTGTCTCATGGGTTGGCACGAATCGAGATCGATTTGTCACTCCGTAAACGGAGAGGTATCTCGGGCCCACTCGGTAGGACATCATCATATGTACAATGTGACCAAGGGGTTGATCATGGGATGATGTGTTACGGAACGAGTAAAGAGACTTGCCTGTAACGAGATTGAACAAGGTATCGCATACCGACGATCGAATCTCGGCAAGTATAATACCGCTAGACAAAGGGAATTGTATACGGATTGATTGAGTCCTTGACATCGTGGTTCATCCGATGAGATCATCGTGGAACATGGAGCCAACATGGGTATCCAGATCCGCTGTTGGTTATGACCGGAGAACGCCTCTTGGTCATGTTCTGATGATTCCCAACCCGTAGGGTCTACACACTTAAGGTTCATGGCGCTTAGGGTTATAAAGTTTGTATGTGGTTACCAATGTTGTTCGAGTCCGGATGAGATCCCGGATGTCACAGGAGTTCCGGAATGGTCCGGAGGTAAAGATTTATATAGGAAGTCTTATTTTGGTCATGAAAAGTTTCTGCTACATCGTATTGTACTGGAGTGCCAAAGGGTCCGGGCCACTATGGGGTCCACCTGCCTGGGGGGCACATGGGCTAGGGGTGCTTGGCCTATATGGCCCAAGGCACCATCCCCAAGAGGCCCATGCGCCAAGATATGAAAGGGAGAGTCCTGTAAGGGCAACTCCCAGGTGCCTTGGGAGGATGACCTCCCTTCTGGCCGCACCTCTTCCTTGCAGAAAGGCTGGCAGCCCCCCTCTTGCACCTATATAAAGGGGAGGGAGAGGGTGGCTGCACTTGAGTCTCAGCGCCCTCCCTCCTCGTGACACTCTCCTCTCCCGCAGTGCTACGGCTCCCCAGATTGCCACGCCTCCACCACCACCACGCTGTGCTGTTGATGGATGGAGTCTTCTCAACTCCTCTCTCCTTGCTGGATCAAGGCATGGAGACGCCACCGGCTGTACGTGTGTTGAACGTGGAGGTGCCCTGCTCGGCACTAGGATCTCCGGTGATTTGGATCACGATAGCACGACTCCTTCAACCTCGCTTCTCTTGAACGCTCCGCTTAGCGATCTACAAGGGTATGTAGACTCTCCTTCCTCGCTGTTGGTTCTCCATAGATAGATCTTGGTGACACGTAGGAAAATTTTGAATTGCCACGCTCCCCAACAAAGGGCATCATGAGCTAGGTCTATTATGAGATTTTGCACGTAGAACACAAAGTAGTTGTGGGCGCGATGATGTTCAATATGCTTACCGCTACTAGTCCAATCTTGTTTCGACGGTATTGTGGGATGAAGCGCCGGACCGACCTTACACGCATACTTACGTGAGACAGGTTCCACCGACTAACATGCACTTGGTGCAAAGAAGGGTGCCGCCCTCCCACTTTAGTCAACGGATTCGGCATGAAAAGGGTCCTTATGAAGGGTAAATAGCAATTGGCATCACGTTGTGGTTTTATGAGGTAAAACATTTTGCTAGAAACCCATAGCAGCCATCAGAAACATGCAAACAACAATTAGAGGACGCCTAACTTGTTTTTGCATATGCTATGTGATGTGATATGGCCAAGAAGAATGTGATGAATGATATGTGATGTATGAGATTGATCATGTTCTTGTAATAGGAATCATGACTTGCATGTCGATGAGTATGACAACCAAGGTGAGCCAGGAGTTGTCTTTATTTATTGTATGACCTGCGTGTCATTAAACAACGCCATGTAATTACTTTACTTTATTGCAGTCAGCCATAGTAGTAGTAATAGTTGGCGAGACAACTTCATGGAGACACGATGATGGAGATCATGATGATGGAGATCATGGTGTCATGCCGGTGACGATGATGATCATGGAGCCTCAAGATGGAGATCAAAGGAGCAAAATGATATTGGCCATATCATGTCACCATTTGATTGCATGTGATGTTTATCATGTTTATGCATCTTATTTGCTTAGAACAACGTAGTAAATAAGATGATCCCTCAAAATTTCAAGAAAGTGTCTCCCTAATCGGCAACCGCTATGTAAAGTTCGTCGTTTCAAGCACCACGTGATGATCGGGTGTGATAGATTCTTACGCTCACATACAACGGTGTAAGCCAGATTTACACGCCGAACACTTAGGTTAACTTGACGAGCCTAGCATGGCTGCATATGCCTCAACACAAGAGACCGAAAGGTCGAGCATGAGTCGATGGTAGATACGATCAACATGAAGATGTTCACCGATGATGACTAGTCCGCCTCACGGATGATCGGACACGGCCTAGTTGACTGGATCATGTAATCACTTAGATGACTAAGAGGGATGTCTATCTGAGTGGGAGTTCATTAGATGAACTTAATTATCCTGAACATAGTCAAAACCCTTTGCAAATTATGTCGAAGCTCGCGCTTTAGTTCTACTGTTTTAGATATGTTCCTAGAGAAAATATAGTTGAAAGTTGAGTAGCAATTATGTGATGTAGAAGGCTTATGTCCTTATGCACCACGGTGCTGGACCGAACGTGTCTGTGGATGTTGCGTAACATCTCGACATACACGCTTTGATAACTATGTGATAGTTCAGCTTGAACGGTTTAGAGTTGAGGCACCAAAGACGTTAAACGTCATGAACATATGAGATGTTTCGAGGGCTGAAATTGGGATTTCGGCTCATACCCACGCCAAGAGGTATAAGACCTCCGACGCATTTTCTTAGCCTGCAAACTAAAGGAGAAAAGCTCAATCGTTGAGCTTGTGCTCAGATTGTCTAAGTGCAACAATCACTTGAATCGAGTGGGAGTTGATCTTCCGTGATGAGATAGTGATGTTTCTCCAAAGTCATTGCCACCAAGCTGCTAGAGCTTCGTGATGAACTATAACATATCGGGATAGATATGATGATCTTGAGGTATTCGCGATGTTTGCCACCGCAAAGTAGAAATCAAGAAGGAGCATCAATGTTGATGGTTAGAAACCACTAGTTTCAAGAAGGGCAAGGGCAAAGGGATACTTCATGAAACGCAAACAGTTGCTGCTCTAGTGAAGAAACCCAAGGTTGAACCCAAACCGAGACTAAGTGCTTCTATAATGAGAGGAACGACACCGGCAGAACCACCCTAGATACTTGGTAGATGAGAAGGCTGCAAGGTCGATAGAAGTATATTGATATACATTATGTTAATGTGTACTTTACTAGTACTCCTAGTAGCACCAGGGTATTAGATACCGTCGCTTGCAAGTGTTAGTAACTCAAATAAAAGCTACGGAATAACGGAGACTAGCTAAAGGTGAGCCGATATGTGTTGGAAGTGTTTCAAGGTTGATGTGATCAAGCATCGTGACGCTCCCTCTACCATCGAGATTGGTGTTAAACCTAAATAATTGTTATTTGTGTTTATGCGAGCATAGACATGATTGGATTATGTCTATCGCAGACGGTTATTCATTTAAGGAGAATAATGGTTACCTGTTTATTTGAATAATACCTTCAATGGTCTTGCACCTAAAATGAATGGTTTATTGAAATCTCGATCGTAGTGATACACATTTTCATGCCAAAGATATAAGATAGTACCACTGCCAGTGGCAATCGCCATTTGAGTCATATTGGTATAAAATACATGAAGAAGCTCCATGTTGATGGATCTTTGACTCACTCGCTTAAAAGTTTGAGACATGCAACCATGTCTATTGGTGTATACGCATGAAGAAACTCCATGCAGATGGATCGCTTGGACTCACTTGATTTTGAATCATTTGAGACATGCAAATCATACCACATGGACAAGATGACCGAAAAGCCCTGCTCAAAGAAGATGGAACAAGAAAGCAACTTGTTGGAAGTAATACATTTTGATGTGTGCAGTCCAATGAGTGCCGAGGCATGCAAAGGAATATCGTTATGTTCTTACTTCACGGATGATTTAAGTAGATATTGAGTGTATTTACTTGATGAAACACAAGTCTGAATTATTGAATGGTTCAAGTAATTTCAGAGTGAAGTTAAAGATCATCGTGACAAGAGGATAAAATGTCTATGATATGATCATAGAGATGAGTATCCGAGTAACGAGCTTTGGCACGCATTACATTGTGGAAATTGTTTCACAATAAATAATTACCGAACACCATAGTGATGGTGTGTCCGAACATCATAGTTGCACCCTATTGAATATGGTGCGCACTATGATGTCTCTTATCGAATTACCACTATCGCTCATGGGTTAGGCATTAGAGACAACCGCACTCACTATAATAGGGCACCACGTAATTCCATTGAGACGACACCGCTTGAACTATGGTTTGGAGAAACCTGTTGTCGCTTTAAAGTTTGGGGCTGCGCTTATGTCAAAAAGTTTCAGTGATGATAAGCTCGAACCCAAAGGATAAAATGCATCTTCATAGGACACCCAAAACAGTTGGGTATACCTCCATCTCAGATCCGAAGCAAAAGTAATTGTTTCTAGAACGGGTCCTTTCGAGGAAAAGTCGAAAGAATTGAGGGGAGGATGGTGGAGACTTGATGAGGTTATTGAACCATCACTTCAACTAGTGTAGCAGGCACAGAAGTTGTTCCTGGCACCTACACCAATTGAAGTAGAAGCTATGATAGTGATCATGAAACTTCGGATCAAGTCACTACCGAACCTCGAGGGACGACAAGGACGCTGCATCGCTCAGAGTGGTACGGTAATCCTGTCTTGGAGGTCATGTTGCTAGACAACAATGAACCTATGAGCTATGGAAGAAATGGTGGGCCCGATTCCGGCTAATGGCTCGAGGCCATAAAATCCGAGAGGATCCATGACTTTGGAAGAAATACTTGATGGTCATAAGGTCGTTGGGTAAAGATGGATTTTAAAAGGAAGACGATAATGATGGTAATGTCACCATTAAGAAGCTCGACTTGTTTAAAGATTTTTCGGACAAGTTCAAGGAGTTGACTACGTGAGGCTTTCACCGTAGAGATGCTAAGAGTCCTTGGAATTGATTAGCGCCATCGATTATTTATGAAATCTTGCATATAGGATGTCAAACATTGTTTTGACAGTTTTTTTGAGGAAAGGTTGTATGTGATACAACCGTAGGTTTTGACAACTCGAAGACGCTAATAAGTATGCAAAGCTCCAGCAATCCTTCTAAGGACCGGAGTAAGCATCTCGGAGTTGAAATACGCTTTGATGAGATGATCAAAGATTTTGGGTTCATACAAAGTTTATGAGAAAATTGTATTTCCAAAGAAGTGAGAGGAGCACTATAGAATTTTTGATGAGTATATGTTGTTGACATATTGTTGATCGTAAATGATGTAGAATTTCTGAAAGCATATAGGTTATTTGAAAAGTGTTTTTCAAGTGAAAACTGATTGCTACTTGAACATTGAGCATCAAGATCTATAGGATAGATCAAACCGCTTAATGGTACTTTCAAATGAGCATATGTTTTGACATGATCTTGAAGGTGTTCAAGATGGATCACCAAAGAAGGAGTTCTTGCCGAGAAGGTATGAAGTTAAGACTTAAAGCTCTACCACGGCAGAAGAGAGAAAGGACAAGGTCGCCCCTATGCCTTAGACATAGGCTCTATAGTATGCTATGCGGTATCCGACCGAAGTGTGCCTTGCCATGAGTCATCATATACAAGAATGATCCAGGAATGGATCATTGATAGCGTCAAAATTATCCTTGGAGTAAATAAGGACATGTTTTCGATTATGGAGGTGATAAAGAGTTCGGCGTAAAGGGTTACCGGCAAGCTTTAACACCATCCGAGTGACTCGAGTAGCAAACCGGATACGATAGTGGAGCAAACTTTGGAATAGCTCCAAGTGAGTGGAAGCAATGTTTACAATATGACCTAGAAATTTGTAGCACACACGGATCTGAAAGGTTCGCATTCGCTGACTAAAACCTCTCTCACAAGCAAAACATGATCAAACCTCAGAACTCATTGAGTCTTAATCACATGATGATGTGAACTAGTTTACTGACACTAGTAAACTTTTGGATGTTGGTCACATGGCATGTGACCTATCGAGGTTAATCACATGACGATGTGAACTAGATTATTGACTTAGTGCAAGTGGGAGATCATGGAAATATGCCCTAGAGGCAATAATAAATTAGTTATTATTATATTTCCTTGTTCATGATAATCGCTTGTTATCCATGCTATAATTGTATTGAAAGGAAACTCGATACATGTGGATACATAGACAACACCATGTCCCTAGTAAGCCTCTAGTGACTAGCTCATTGATCAATAAATGGTTACGGTTTTGACCATGGACATTGGATGTCGTTGATAACGGATCACATCATTAGGAGAATGATGTGATGGACAAGACCCAAAGCCTAGCACAAAGATCGTAGTTCGTATGCTAAAGCTTTTATAATGTCAAGTATCATTTCCTTACCATGAGATTGTGCAACTCCGGATACCGTAGGAATGCTTTGGTGTACCAAACGTCACAACGAATCGGGTGGCTATAAAGGTGCACCATGTGTATCTCCGAAGTGTCTGGGTTGGCACGATCGAGACTGGATTTGTCACCCCAGAACGGAGAGGTATCTCCGCCCACTGTAGGACATCATCATAATGTGCACAATGTGACCAAGGGGTTGATCACGGATGATGTGTTACGGAATGAGTAAAGACTTGCGGTAACAGATTGAACAAGGTATCGGTATACCACGATCAATCTCGGCAAGTATAATACCGCTAGACAAAGGGAATTGTATACGGATTGATTGAGTCCTTGACATCGTGGTTCATCCGACGAGATCATCGTGGAACATGTGGGAGCCAACATGGGTATCCGATCCCGCTGTTGGTTATTGACCGGAGAACGCCTCGGTCATGTTCAGATGATTCCCAACCCGTAGGGTCTATACACTTAAGGTTCGGCGACGCAGGGTTATAAAGGAAGTTTATGTGGTTACCGATGTTGTTCTGAGTCCCTGGATGAGATCCCTGACGCCACGAGGAGTTCCGGAATGGTCCTGAGGTAAAGATTTATATAGGGTCTATTTTGGTCGCCGGAAAAGTTTCGCGTTATCGGTAACAAACCGAGTGCCGAAAGGGGTCCTGGGGTCCACCAAGGGGGTCCACCCACCTCTGGGGCCACATGCTTTAGGGGTGCGCCTTGGCCCATATGGCCCAAGGGCACCAGCCCCAAGAGGCCCATGCGCCAAGATAAGAAAAGGGAGAGTCCAAGAGGAAGGGCACCTGGTGCCTTGGGAGGATGGCCTCCCCTCTCGTCACGCACCCTTCCTGGAGGAGGGCCGCGCCTCCCTCTCTTGCACCCATATAAAAGGAGGGGAGGAGGTAATTGAGTCCCTGGCGCCTCCCTCCTCCCCGTGACACACCTCCTCCTCCCGCGGGTGCCATGGCCTCAAGATTGCTGCCTCCACCACCACCACCACGCTGCTGTGTCTGATGGATGAGTCTTCAACCTCTCCCTCTCTCCTTGCTGGATCAAGGCATGGGAGACGCCACCGGGCACGGTGTTGAACGCGGAGGTGCTGCCCTCGCCGGCACTAGGATCTCGGTGATTGGATCACGCATTTAGCACGACTCCTTCAACCCCGCTTCGACGCCTACTTAGGACTACAAGGGTATGTAGATGCACCTCCTTCCTTCGTTGTTGGTTTCTCCATAGATAGATCTGGTGACATGTGAAAATTTTGAATTTCATGCCCCAACACAACCAAAGACATAAAGCATTCTTTTCATGATCTACTTGCATAGAAATTTTATTACTCTCCACATAAGCAAATTTGTTCTCATGAATAGTCGGGAGCAGCATCAACAAAATAACTATCATGTGAAGCATAATCCAATTGAAAATTAAAATCATGATGACAAGTTTCATGGTTATTCCTATTCTTTATAGCATAATGTGATCATCACATAATCATCATAAATAGGAGGCATGCTTTCATCATAATAAATTGTTGGAAATATGCCCTAGAGGCAATAAATTAGTTATTATTATATTTTGTTCATGATAATCGCTTATTATCCATGCTATAATTGTATTGATAGAAACTCGACATGTGTACATAGACAACACCATGTCCCTAGTAAGCCTCTAGTTGACTAGCTCGTTGATCAATAGATGGTTACGGTTTCTACCATGGACATTGGATGTCATTGATAAGGATCACATCATTAGAGAATGATGTGATGGACAAGACCCAATCCTAAGCCTAGCACAAAGATCGAGTTCAGTGCTAAAGCTTTTCTAATGTCAAGTATCTTTCCTTAGACCATGAGATTGTGCAACCTGATACCGTGAGGAATGCTTTGGTGTACCAAACCACAACGTGAATCGTGGCTATAAAGGTGCATTAAGGTATCTCCAGTGTCTGCGGTTGGCACATCGAGATGGATTTGTCACTCCGCAACGGAGAGGTATCTCTCGCCCACCTGTAGGACATCATCATATGTGCACAATGTGACCAAGGTTGATCACGGATGATGTTACGAACGAGTAAAGAGACTTGCAGAACGAGATTGAACAAGGTATCGATACCGACGATCGATCTCGGCAAGTACAATACCGCTAGACAAAGGGAATTGTATACGGATCGATTGAGTCTTGACATCGGGTTCATCCGATGAGATCATCGTGGAACATGTGGAGCCAACATGGGTATCCAGATCCCGCTGTTGGTTATTGACCGAGAACGCCTCATCATGTCCATATGTTCCCGAACCCGTAGGGTCTACACTTAAGGTCTGGCGACGCTAGTTATAAAGGAAGTTTGTATGTGGTTACCGAATGTTGTTCTGAGTCCCGATGAGATCCCTGACGTCACGAGGAGTTCCGGAATGGTCCGGAGGTAAAGATTTATATATGGGAAGTCCTGCTTGGTCACCGAAAGTTTCGGGTTTATCCATCCATCGACCACCGGGAGGTCCTGGGTCCACCAAGTGGGGCCACCAACCCTGGTTGCGTGGGGCCAAGTGTGGGAGGGAAGGTGCGCCCCACAAGAGGCCCATGCCAAGGCAGGGAGGGGGCAGACTTTAGGCGATGGGCCCTAAGGCCCATCTAGGGCGCCCTCTCCCTCCCCCTTGGCCGCCTCCCTTTTCCCATCTAGGGCTGCCTCTAGGGTGGGAACCCAGAGGGGCGCACCTCCTCCCCTTCCCCTATATATATGAGGCCCAGGGCTGCCCATAACACAGAGAGTTCTTCCTCTTGGTGCAGCCCGCCTCCTCCTCCTCCTCTCCCTTGGTGCATGGCTCCTGCGGGATTGCCACGCCTCCATCACCACCATGCCGCTGTGCTGTGCTGGATGGAGTCTTCCTCAACCTCTCCTCTCCTTGCTGGATCAAGGCGTGGAGACGCCACCGGCTGTACGCGGTGTTGAACGGGAGGTGCCGTCTGCTCAACTAGGATCTCCGGTGATTTGGATCACGACAGTACGACTCCTTCAACCTCTCTTGAACGCTCGCTTAGCGATCTACAAGGGTATGTAGATGCACTCTCCTTCCTCGCTGCTAGTTTCTCCATAGATAGATCTTGGTGACACGAGGAAAATTTGAATTTCTCGCTACGCCCCCAACAAAGGGCATCATGAGCTAGGTCTATTATGTAGATTCTTTGCACGTAGAACACAAAGTAGTTGTGGGCGTGATGTTGTTCAATATGCTTACCGTTACTAGTCCAATCTTGTTTCATGGTATTGTGGGATGAAGCCCTGGACCGACCTTACACGCATTTTACGAGGGTGTTCCATTGAACGATGCACTTGGTGCATAAGGTGGCTAGCGGGTGCCGACTCTCCCACTTTAGTCGGAACGGATTGGATGAAAAGGGTCCTTATGAAGGGTAAATAGCAATTGGCATATCACGCTGTGGTTTTATGAGGTAAGAAACGTTTGCTAGAAACCCATAGCAGCCACGTAAAACATGCAACAACAATTAGAGGACGCCTAACTTGTTTTTGCAGGTATGCTATGTGATGTGATATGGCCAAGAAGAATGTGATGAATGATATGTGATGTATGAGATTGATCATGTTCTTGTAATAGGATTCACGATTTGTCGATGAGTATGACAACGGCAGGAGCCATAGGAGTTGTCTTTATTTATTGTATGACCTGGTGTCATTAAACAACGCCATGTAATTACTTTACTTTATTGCTCGTAGCCATAGTAGTAGAAGTAATAGTTGGCTAGACAACTTCATGAAGACACGATGATGGAGATCATGGTGTCATGCCGGTGACGATGATGATCATGGAGCCTCAAGATGGAGATCAAAGGAGCAAAATGATATTGGCCATATCATGTCACTATATAATTGCATGTGATGTTTATTATGTTTATGCATCTTGTTTACTTAGAACGACGGTAGTAAATAAGATGATCCCTCAACAAATTTCAAGAAGTGTTCTCCTCGAGTGTGCACCGCTGTTAAATTGTCGCTTCTAAGCACCACGTGATGATCGGGTGTGATGGATTCTTACATTCACATACAACGGTGTAAGACAGATTTACACAGCAAAACACTTGGGTTAACTTGACGAGCCTAGCATGCGTACATGGCCTCGAAACACGAGACCGAAGGTCGAGCATGAGTCGATAGTAGATACGATCAACATGAAGATGTTCACCGATGATGACTAGTCCGCCTCACGGATGATCGGACACGCCTAGTTGACTGGATCATGTAATCACTTAGATGACCAGAGGGATGTCTATCTGAGGGAGTTCATAAGATGAACTTAATTATCTGAACATAGTCAAAAGACCTTTGCAAATTATGTCGAAGCTCGCTTTAGTTCCACTGCTTAGATATGTTCCAGAGAAAATATAGTTGAAAGTTGAAAGTAGCGATTATGCGACAGAGAAAGCTTATGTCCTTAATGCACCGCTGTGCTGAACCCCAACATCGCTTGTGGATGTTGAACATCGACATACACGCTTTTGATAACTTGATAGTTCAGCTAAACGGTTTAGAGTTGAGGCACCAAAGACGCTTTTCAAACATCATGAACATATGAGATTTTCGAGGGCTGAATTGGGATTTCGTGTTGTGCTCACGCCAAGAGGTATGAGACCTCCGACGATTTTCTTAGCCTGCAAACTAAGGGAGAAAAGCTCAATCGCTGAGCTTGTGCTCAGATTGTCCGAATACAACAATCACTTGAATCGAGGGAGTTGATCTTCCATGAGATAGTGATGTTTCTCCAAAGTCATTGCCACCAAGCTGCTAGAGCTTCGGATGAACTATAACATATCAAGGATAGAGATGATGATCTCTGTATTCAATGTTATTTGACATCGCGAAAGTAAAATCAAGAAGGAGCATCAATTGTTGATGGTTGGTGAAACCACTAGTTTCAAGAAGGGCAAGGGCAAGAAGGACACTTCATGAAACGCAAATCAGTTGTCGCTCCAAAGAAGAAAAACCCAAGGTTGAACCCAAACCCAGACTAAGTGCTTCGCAATAAGGGAACAGCCAATGAGCAGAATTACCCTAGATACTTGGTAGATAAGAAGGCTAGCAAGGTCGATAGAAGTATATTGATATACATTATGTTAATGTACTTTACTAGTACCCTAGTAGCACTAGGTATTAAGATACCGTCTGTTGCTAAATGTTAGTAACTCAAATAAAAGCTATGGAATAAAGGAGACTAGCTAAAGGTGACAAGATATGTGTTGAAGTGTTTCAAGGTTGATGTGATCAAACATCGCACGCCCTCTACCATCAAGATTAGTATTAAACCGAATAATTATCATTTGGTGTTTATGCTGAGCATAGACATGATTGGATTATGTCTATCGCATACGGTTATTCATTTAAGGAGAATAATGGTTACTCTATTTATTTGAATAATACCTTCAATGGTCTTGCACCTAAATAAATGGTTTATTGAATCTCGATCGAGGATACATTTTCATGCCAAAAGTATAAGATAGTAATGATAGTACCACTTATGTGGCAATCGCCATGTAAGTCATATTGGTATAAAACGATGCGATCATCTTCTTGGCTCCACCTTGAAGGTCTTGAGCCACAACCAAGTGAGGGGTAATATGGAGGAAGGCCTCACATACGACAATGAATGATGAGATATGGAGGATGGACTCGGATTCAAGTCATGGAAATCTAGCCCATAATAAAACATGAGCCCCGCACAAAGGGATCCGCCGGAAGCCTAAAACTCGGGAGGTGAGACACGGACCACGCCTCGCCGGGCTCGGAGTGGGAATGACCTGCTCGAGCAGCCTATGCGAGATTTCGCCGGTTAGATACCTGGCGCTCGCAGTTTAGCACATCTTCTTCCGTGACGGAAGAAGACATCCATCGGCCGAAGCTGGTCGGAGCCGACATCACAAAGGTCCGGCGCCTAAAATCTGAAGCTTGGGTGTTAGAACTCAGCGCGAGGCGAACTCGATGGAGGGTGGAAAAGAAGAGGGCCTTGGTCTCATTATGAAGAGGTTGAATACCGAGCTCCCCTTGTGGTCGATTAGGACTCGCCGATAGAGGAGGCGTGGCACGGGTTGGGTTACCCACGTCCGTATTGATGAGAACCGGAATAAGGGGCACATCTACGCTGATAAGACGTGTTAAGGAAACCACCTCGCTAAACGCTTAAGGTGGAACAGTAAAACGATTCAATAAAGGATTGGCCATGGTGTGATGTTATGCCGCAGAATACGCCAGCAGACTGCGCAAAAGTTGTTCTCTACGTGGTATGTGGAACTTATTTTGCGTAGTCTGACACTATCCTTGTGTTCAAAACCTTCCATGAAGTATTCGAGGAAGAACCCGCCGCAATGTCAAGACAATATGCACGCCGGACTCGCTGCCATTGAAGCCTGGTTCAGGGCTCGAGGGAGTCCTGACTACGGGTGTCCGGATAAATAACTCATCATCGTGGCCGGACTCCAAGACTATGAAGATACAAGATTGAAGACTTCGTCCCGTGTCCGATGGGACTTTCTTGGCGTGGAAGGCAAGTTTACGACACGGATATGTAGGTCTCCTACCATTGTAACCGATTTCGTAACCCTAACCCTATCCGTCTATATAAACCGGAGGGTTTAGTCTGAGGACTAACAACAATCATACCATAGGCTAGCTTTAGGTTTAGCCTCCTTGATCTCGTGGTAGATCTACTTTGTACTACCCATATCATCAATATTAATCAAGCAGTAGGGGTATTACTCCATCGAGAGGCCCGAACCTGGTAAAACATCGTCCCTTGTCTCCTCGTTACCATCCGCTTAGACACACAGTCGACCCCTACCCGAGATCCGGTTTGAATCGGCAGGTATGCTTTCATTGTCAACATAACGACCAAGAGTTCCCAATATCTTCCATACTAGATACATTATAGGCGGTTCCCACGCAGAAAGGTAAAGTTTTACTCCCTCCACCAATCATTCACACTCCACGGCTTGTCCGAAACAACGCCCAACTATCAACATTCCCTGGGAGTTTTGTTTAAATTATTTATGAATTTGTTTTTGATCTTTGATCATAGGACTGCATCCCAGCATGGCCATTTTCTCGTGAATGATGAGTGGAGTCCACTCATCGTGAGAATAACCCACCTAGCATGGAAGATACCGACACCCCTAGTCACTACATGAGCGATTCAGCATACAAAATAGATTATTATTTGAAGGTTTAGAGTTTGGCACATGCAAATTTACTTGGAACGGCAGGTAAATAATGATATAGGTAGATATGGTGGACACTCATGGAAGAAACTTGTTCAAGGAATTGATGCACAAGCAGATTCCGCTTAGTACAGTATATTTTGCTAGCAAAGGATTCTAAATAGCAAGCACCACGTGTTAGAGGATCCATAATACATAACTTCTATACAAATATACCCAAGCATAACTCATTATGTTGTCTTCCTTGTCCAACTTCAACTAATTTGCTCAGGTTTGAAAATAATTAATGGGGCTCACAATCATAGAAGATGTCCAAGATAGTATATTTATATGTGAAATCTCTTCCTTCAATATTCTTTCATGAATTGTTCAAGTGACCAATACAATGTTTGCTAACCTTCAAAAATTTACCACCTCTACTTTATATGTGAAGGCATTTTCCCCATGGAAAGGCATATGGAACATATATAATTTCAGATTTATGACATTCAAATCATTCAACCATTTACTCATAGGATATAAGTGAAGCACAATGTAAATGACAAACTACTCCAAAAAGATATAAGTGAAGATCAATGAGTAGTTAAATAATTATGTAGCTATGTGAAGACTCTCTCGAAGAATTTCAGATCTTGGTATTTTATTCATACAGCAAGCAAAACAAAACAAAATGACATTTCAAGGATAGCACCCATCATGTGAAGAAGCAAAACTTAAGCAACCGATACTAACCGATAATTGTTGAAGAAGAAAGGTGGATGCCCACTGGGCATCCCTGCTTAGATGCTAGAGACTTCTTGAATATTATCTTGCCTTGGGCATCCCCAAGCTTGAACTTTGGCGCCTCCTTAATTCCTCTCATATCACGGTTTCCTAAATCTTGAAAGCTTCATCCACACCAAACTCAACAAGAACTCAGATAAGTTAGTATAAACCAATGCAAAACCTTATCATTTTCTACTGTAAAAAATCACTAAAATTATTATTCAACATTATAGTATTAAATGACTCTGCATATTTAATTTCATATCCTCAAATAGAATTATTAAACAAGCAAACATATGCAAACAATGCAAACATAACAACAATCTAGCAAAAACAAGACAGTCTCAGAATTAATGCAAGATTCATCATACTCCCTAAATCCAAACATTATGAAATTCTACCAAACTGTAGAAAATTTATCAGAGCTCAGTATGCAAAAAGTTTCAACATTTTATCATATTCTGACTTTTCTAGGGAATTTTGCAACAGCGGTAAATTTTCGTTTTGAAACAGCAACATGTATACTTGCAAAATAAGCATGGTAAAGGCTATCCTTGACATTTTATTGAAAATAAACATGCAAAACATTATTATAAATAATAGCAAGCAAATACTAAAAAAGGAAATGACACTCCAAGCAAAACACATATCATGGTGAATAAAAATATAGCTCCAAGTAAAGTTACCGATGAATCGAAGACAAAGAGGGATGCCATCCGGGCATCCCCGCTTAGGCTCTTGTTATCCTTGAATATTACCTTAGGGTGCCTTGAGAATCCCCAAGCTTAGGCTCTGCCACTCCTTATTCCATATTCCATCGAATCTTTACCCAAAACTTGAAAACTTCACAACACGTAATCCTATCGTAAAAACCTGTGTTTGCTAAATAATAAAATAAATCACAACTTAGGTACTGTTGTGAACTCATTCTAAATTCATATTGGTGTAATATCTAATGTATTTCAACTTCTATGGTTCATACCTCTGATACTACTCATACATTCATCAAAATAAGCAAACAACACATAGAAAACAGAATCTGTCAAAACAGAACAGTCTGTAGTAATTGTATCAAACGATACTTGGAACTACAAAAATTTTAAATAAATTGGTGGACCTGAGTAATTTTCTATTAATCTTCTTCAAAAGATTCAACTCAAAAGCACTTTCTGTAAAAAATGACAGCTAAACTTGTGAGCTAAAGTTTCTGTTTTTTAGAGCAAGATCACCTTAACTTCCACCCAAGTCTTACCAAAGGTTCTACTTGGCACTTTATTGAAACAAAGCTATAAAACATGATTATATATCTTTAATCATGTGAACAACAAAAAACAGTAGGCATAAATAAAGTTGCTCCTCAACAAGCAAAACATGATCAAACTCTAACTCATCGAGTCTTAATCACATGACGATGTGAACTAGTTTACGACACTAGTAAATCCTTGATGTTGGTCACATGGCGATGTGACCTATCGTCATGTTAATCACATGACGATGTGAACTAGATTATTGACTCTAGTGCAAGTGGGAGACTGTTGAAATATGCCCTAGAGGCAATAATAAATTAGTTATTATTATATTTCCTTGTTCATGATAATCGCTTATTATCCATGCTATAATTGTATTGATAGGAAACTCAGACACATGTGGATACATAGACAACACCATGTCCCTAGTAAGCCTCTAGTTGCTAGCTCGTTGATCAATAGATGGTTACGGTTTCCCACCATGGACATTGGATGTCGTTGATAACGGATCACATCATTAGGAGAATGATGTGATGGACAAGACCAATCCTAAGCCTAGCACAAAGATCGTAGTTCGTATGATAAAGCTTTTCTAATGTCAAGTATCATTTCCTTAGACCATGAGATTGTGCAACTCCCGGATACCGAGGAATGCTTTGGTGTACCAAACGCCACAACGTAACTGGGTGGCTATAAAGGTGCACTACGGTATCTCCGAAAGTGTCTCATGGGTTGGCACGAATCGAGATCGATTTGTCACTCCGTAAACGGAGAGGTATCTCGGGCCCACTCGGTAGGACATCATCATATGTACAATGTGACCAAGGGGTTGATCATGGGATGATGTGTTACGGAACGAGTAAAGAGACTTGCCTGTAACGAGATTGAACAAGGTATCGCATACCGACGATCGAATCTCGGCAAGTATAATACCGCTAGACAAAGGGAATTGTATACGGATTGATTGAGTCCTTGACATCGTGGTTCATCCGATGAGATCATCGTGGAACATGGAGCCAACATGGGTATCCAGATCCGCTGTTGGTTATGACCGGAGAACGCCTCTTGGTCATGTTCTGATGATTCCCAACCCGTAGGGTCTACACACTTAAGGTTCATGGCGCTTAGGGTTATAAAGTTTGTATGTGGTTACCAATGTTGTTCGAGTCCGGATGAGATCCCGGATGTCACAGGAGTTCCGGAATGGTCCGGAGGTAAAGATTTATATAGGAAGTCTTATTTTGGTCATGAAAAGTTTCTGCTACATCGTATTGTACTGGAGTGCCAAAGGGTCCGGGCCACTATGGGGTCCACCTGCCTGGGGGGCACATGGGCTAGGGGTGCTTGGCCTATATGGCCCAAGGCACCATCCCCAAGAGGCCCATGCGCCAAGATATGAAAGGGAGAGTCCTGTAAGGGCAACTCCCAGGTGCCTTGGGAGGATGACCTCCCTTCTGGCCGCACCTCTTCCTTGCAGAAAGGCTGGCAGCCCCCCTCTTGCACCTATATAAAGGGGAGGGAGAGGGTGGCTGCACTTGAGTCTCAGCGCCCTCCCTCCTCGTGACACTCTCCTCTCCCGCAGTGCTACGGCTCCCCAGATTGCCACGCCTCCACCACCACCACGCTGTGCTGTTGATGGATGGAGTCTTCTCAACTCCTCTCTCCTTGCTGGATCAAGGCATGGAGACGCCACCGGCTGTACGTGTGTTGAACGTGGAGGTGCCCTGCTCGGCACTAGGATCTCCGGTGATTTGGATCACGATAGCACGACTCCTTCAACCTCGCTTCTCTTGAACGCTCCGCTTAGCGATCTACAAGGGTATGTAGACTCTCCTTCCTCGCTGTTGGTTCTCCATAGATAGATCTTGGTGACACGTAGGAAAATTTTGAATTGCCACGCTCCCCAACAAAGGGCATCATGAGCTAGGTCTATTATGAGATTTTGCACGTAGAACACAAAGTAGTTGTGGGCGCGATGATGTTCAATATGCTTACCGCTACTAGTCCAATCTTGTTTCGACGGTATTGTGGGATGAAGCGCCGGACCGACCTTACACGCATACTTACGTGAGACAGGTTCCACCGACTAACATGCACTTGGTGCAAAGAAGGGTGCCGCCCTCCCACTTTAGTCAACGGATTCGGCATGAAAAGGGTCCTTATGAAGGGTAAATAGCAATTGGCATCACGTTGTGGTTTTATGAGGTAAAACATTTTGCTAGAAACCCATAGCAGCCATCAGAAACATGCAAACAACAATTAGAGGACGCCTAACTTGTTTTTGCATATGCTATGTGATGTGATATGGCCAAGAAGAATGTGATGAATGATATGTGATGTATGAGATTGATCATGTTCTTGTAATAGGAATCATGACTTGCATGTCGATGAGTATGACAACCAAGGTGAGCCAGGAGTTGTCTTTATTTATTGTATGACCTGCGTGTCATTAAACAACGCCATGTAATTACTTTACTTTATTGCAGTCAGCCATAGTAGTAGTAATAGTTGGCGAGACAACTTCATGGAGACACGATGATGGAGATCATGATGATGGAGATCATGGTGTCATGCCGGTGACGATGATGATCATGGAGCCTCAAGATGGAGATCAAAGGAGCAAAATGATATTGGCCATATCATGTCACCATTTGATTGCATGTGATGTTTATCATGTTTATGCATCTTATTTGCTTAGAACAACGTAGTAAATAAGATGATCCCTCAAAATTTCAAGAAAGTGTCTCCCTAATCGGCAACCGCTATGTAAAGTTCGTCGTTTCAAGCACCACGTGATGATCGGGTGTGATAGATTCTTACGCTCACATACAACGGTGTAAGCCAGATTTACACGCCGAACACTTAGGTTAACTTGACGAGCCTAGCATGGCTGCATATGCCTCAACACAAGAGACCGAAAGGTCGAGCATGAGTCGATGGTAGATACGATCAACATGAAGATGTTCACCGATGATGACTAGTCCGCCTCACGGATGATCGGACACGGCCTAGTTGACTGGATCATGTAATCACTTAGATGACTAAGAGGGATGTCTATCTGAGTGGGAGTTCATTAGATGAACTTAATTATCCTGAACATAGTCAAAACCCTTTGCAAATTATGTCGAAGCTCGCGCTTTAGTTCTACTGTTTTAGATATGTTCCTAGAGAAAATATAGTTGAAAGTTGAGTAGCAATTATGTGATGTAGAAGGCTTATGTCCTTATGCACCACGGTGCTGGACCGAACGTGTCTGTGGATGTTGCGTAACATCTCGACATACACGCTTTGATAACTATGTGATAGTTCAGCTTGAACGGTTTAGAGTTGAGGCACCAAAGACGTTAAACGTCATGAACATATGAGATGTTTCGAGGGCTGAAATTGGGATTTCGGCTCATACCCACGCCAAGAGGTATAAGACCTCCGACGCATTTTCTTAGCCTGCAAACTAAAGGAGAAAAGCTCAATCGTTGAGCTTGTGCTCAGATTGTCTAAGTGCAACAATCACTTGAATCGAGTGGGAGTTGATCTTCCGTGATGAGATAGTGATGTTTCTCCAAAGTCATTGCCACCAAGCTGCTAGAGCTTCGTGATGAACTATAACATATCGGGATAGATATGATGATCTTGAGGTATTCGCGATGTTTGCCACCGCAAAGTAGAAATCAAGAAGGAGCATCAATGTTGATGGTTAGAAACCACTAGTTTCAAGAAGGGCAAGGGCAAAGGGATACTTCATGAAACGCAAACAGTTGCTGCTCTAGTGAAGAAACCCAAGGTTGAACCCAAACCGAGACTAAGTGCTTCTATAATGAGAGGAACGACACCGGCAGAACCACCCTAGATACTTGGTAGATGAGAAGGCTGCAAGGTCGATAGAAGTATATTGATATACATTATGTTAATGTGTACTTTACTAGTACTCCTAGTAGCACCAGGGTATTAGATACCGTCGCTTGCAAGTGTTAGTAACTCAAATAAAAGCTACGGAATAACGGAGACTAGCTAAAGGTGAGCCGATATGTGTTGGAAGTGTTTCAAGGTTGATGTGATCAAGCATCGTGACGCTCCCTCTACCATCGAGATTGGTGTTAAACCTAAATAATTGTTATTTGTGTTTATGCGAGCATAGACATGATTGGATTATGTCTATCGCAGACGGTTATTCATTTAAGGAGAATAATGGTTACCTGTTTATTTGAATAATACCTTCAATGGTCTTGCACCTAAAATGAATGGTTTATTGAAATCTCGATCGTAGTGATACACATGGTCTTTGGGGTGCGAGGAAATTTTTGAAATTACTACGTCCCCATCGGCATCCGCCTGGTTTTATGCTTGATGTCATATGCACGGTAGAACACAAGTGAGTTGTGGGCGATAAAGTCATACCCTTCCAAAGATGTCATTTTTGGTTCGGGCGGTAGTGAGATGAAGCGCTCGACCGAATTACCCAGACGCACGCGAGACTGGTTTCACCGCCGGCACTAGTTGTTTAAAGGTGACCGCGGGTGTCGGCTTTCTCACTTTAGTTGAACTGGTTCGCCCCCCTTGAAGGTTAAACAGCACCAACTTGACAAACTATCGCGGGTTTTGATGGAGGAAAACGGTTCTTGCTCAGCCCGTAGCAGCCACGAAAACTTGCAACAACAAAGTAGAGGACGCCTAACTTGTTTTTGCGGGCATGTTGTGATGTGATGGGTCAAGACGTGATGCTATATTTTATTGTATGAGATGATCATGTTTTGTAACCGAAATGGCAATCGGGCGGACCATATGGTTGTTTATTGTATGAAATGCAAAGCATGTAATTGCTTTACTTTATCACTAAGCGAGCGATAGTGAAAGCAATAGTTGGCAGACGACAACGATGCTACGATGGAGATCAAGGTGTCGCCCGGGATGGTGATCATGAAAGGGCTTGGCGAGGAGATCACAAGCACAAGATGATGATGACCATATCATATCACTTATATTGATTGCATGTGATGTTTATCCTTTATGCATCTTATCTTGCTTTGATTGACGGTAGCATTATAAGATGATCTCTCACTAAAATTATCAAGAAGTGTTCTCCCGAGTATGCACCGCTATAAAGTTCTTCGTGGCCGAGACACCACGTGATGATCGGGTGATAGGCCACGCTCAAATAAACGGGTGCAAAACAGGCCAACGCCGAATATTCAGGTTAAACTTGACGAGCCTAGCATAAAAGATATGGCCTCGAACACGGAGACCGAAGGCAACGTGAATCATATAGTAGATATGATCAACATAGTGATGTTCACCATTGAAACTACTCCATCTCACGTGATGATCGGACATGGTTTAGTTGATTTGATCACGAATCACTTAGATGACTAGAGAGATGTCTATCAAGGGGGGTTTTAATATGATTAATTGAACTTTAATTTATCATGAACTTAGTCCCGGTAGTATTTTGCAAATTATGTTGTAGATCAAATCGCGTTGTTGCTTCCCTATATTTTCTATGTGTTCCTGAGAAAATTGTATTGAAAGATGTTAGTAGTAATGATGCGGATTGGATCCATGATCAGGTTTATCCTCATTGCTGCAGAAGAATTATGTCCTTAATGCACCGCTAGGTGAGACTATTGGAGCGATGCGCGTTTGAACGTTAGCTCAATATGAGCGATAGACGTTATGAACGTTTTAGCCTATGATGACTACCGATAGTTTAGTGCGCCATGCTTAACGGCTTAGAATCGGGACTTCAAAGACGTTTTGAACGCCTGGACCATATGAGATGTTCCGAGTTGAAGTTTATTTCAAAGAATACCGGAGTTGAGAGAATGAAGTTCCAACAAGTTCTATAGCTAAAGATGGAGGAGAATCGCCAACTAGTGAGCATGTGCTTAGATTGTCCGGGTACTTCAATCGCTTAATCAAGGGAGTTAATCTTCGATAAGATAGTGATTGATGTTTCAGTCACCATCCAAGTTACTAGAACTTCATGATGAACTGTATGCAAGGGATGACGGAACGATTCTTTAGCTCTTCGTGATGTTAAATCGAAAGGTAGAAATCAAGAAAGAGCATCAAGTGTTGATGATTGACAAGACCACTAGTTTCAAGAAAAGGGTAAAGGAAAGAAAGGGAACTTGTAGAATGACAAGGTTGTCACCCCACGAAGAAACCCAAAGTGAACCAAAGCTAAAACGAAGTGCTTAAGATAGGAAATGGTCACGAACGGAAATACCCCAAATATTTGGTGGATAAGAAGGATGGCAAAGGAACAAGGGTATATTTGATAAGTTTATTGATTGTGCACTAGTGTTTATAGTAGCCCCAGTATTTGATACTTTTCGGTTGTAAGATTAGTAACTCAAACAGAGTTAGAATAAAAGAGACTAGTTGAAGGGAAGTGACGATGAGTGTTGGAAGAAGTTCCAAGATTGATATGATCATCATCGACACCCCATACTATTGAGATTAGTGTTTATAGTGCCCGAGTATTTGATACTTGTTTGCTAAGATTAGTAACTCAAAGAGTTACATAAAGTAAACTAGTTGAAGGGAAGTAACGATGAGTGTTGGAAGTAGTTCCAAATTGAATATCATCATCGCACACCCCCTATCTGGATTAGTGTTAAACCTAAATAAATGTTATTTAGCTTTGCTGAGCATGAATATGATTTGATCATGTTTATTGCAAAGTTATTCATTTCGAAGAGAATAAATTTTGTTCCCTTACATGAATAAAACCTTATGGTTACACACCCAATGAAAATGGTTCTTGGATCTCGATCGAGTGATACAATATTCATAATATTGAAACCAAAAGATGCAAAGTTAATAATGATAGTGCAACTTATTTGTAACGCATTAGGTCATATTAGTAAAGCGATGAAGAAACTCCATGCGATGGGATTTTGGAATCACTTGATTATGAATCACTTGATGCCAACCATGCCTTATGGGCAAGATGACTAAAACCCTTTTCCCGAACAATGGAACGAGCACGATTTGTTGGAAATAAT